>JAXDDX010000015.1:1200000-2400000 GCA_034670405.1 Hoplostethus atlanticus | reverse complement strand
CAGGGCTCTCAGGCAGATAAATATATAACATAACAGCAGTATAGGGGAGCAAATGCATGAATCAAGCTGTGTATATACTGTCAAAGATTCACACTGGGCTGATTGTTATATCCCTCTATGGCATGGTGTTGCCCTCAGGCAACAAACTACCTTTTTGGACCTCACACCGCCCCTTTAATTAATCAAAAAAATATATATAATATCACCTGACATGTCTGTGTCCAATGAAATGAGGGGCTGAAGTGGGTGTGGCCTTTTCTCTGGGGGTGGAGCAGTCCTTTCAGGATGCAAAGCCACATGGGACACAGTGCCACCAATTGGTAAAATAAATATCACTTTTTAACCTGTTTAAATTGAAATACCTTTATATAAAAAATAAAATATAAATATATGCATGAGTATATAAAGAAGTATGTTTGATTGTTTAATGACTTATTTTATTTTTATTTATATACTAAAATTGTGTTTTTTGGTTCGTTGCCTCAGGGCAACATTGTGCAGTTAGACCACTTTTGTTCGGGCAATATCATGCTAAAGTGTGGAGATGTGCTCGGATGCGTAATTATGACCATATTCAATGTTTTTAAATGGACACGAACATTTCATGGGCGGAAGGAACATGATCGAGCAGTTAGGGTCATTCTCTCTGACAGTGAGGACAGTGAGCTTGAGAGTCAGGAAGAGTGGATCCCAGAATCAGGTTTGAGAGACAGTTAGGAGGTCAGGGGTCATTTAAGGGTCAGTCAGCAAAGTAACGTCTGTGTGTGTGTGTGTGTGTGTTTGTTTGCATGCGTGTCAGTGGATGAAGAAGGGTATATGACACATTCAAATTTGTGCTTCCTGCTTTCTTTTTTAAAGGAGAATGCCTGTTGACAATGAGACTGAGTCTGAGGATGAAGATGAAGATGTAGCAGAGGTTGATGTTCCATGCCTACCCCGGTGGAGAACACCCCACAATGCATACTTCAATGCTTACCCAGAATGACAGGGCCTGCTTTCAAGATCTGATGATATCATGTCCCCCTTCTCTGAAGACATTCTGGAAGTTATTGTAGGGCAGTCAAATCTATATGCAATACAATGTAATGCAAACAAGCCCCTTAACCTCACTACAAAAGAATTTTCCTGGGTACTGTGGTGTACATGTCATTGTTTGGTTTACCAGGCACCCGCATGTTTTGGAGCAAAGCCTGCCGAGTGTCCCAAGTAGCTGACACCATGATACTGAATAGATGAGAGGCCATCAAAAAATCCCTGCACTTCAGTAGCAATGAAGAGAGTCGTGTAACCTCAAAACTGACGTCAATCCCAATGGGTGAGAAGCTGGCTGTTGATGAGCAGATGGTCCCATTCAAGGGAAGAAATAGATTGAAGCAATACCTGCCATCAAAACCAAAGAAATGGGGCTACAAGATACTCGTCTTGGCTGGCTCTGATGGTGTCCCGCACAACTTAGAAATCTACACAGGGAGAGTTGTACAACCCCCTGAGCTAGCAGATGTGGGAGCAAGTGGCAACGTTGTCCTCCGCCTGGCCCAGCCTATACCCAAGCAAGAGAACTACAAGCTCTTCTTCGACAACTGGTTTACAAGTGTCCCTTTTGTGCTCACACTGGCTCAGCAGGGAATTCACTGCACTGGTACTGTTCGTGGCAACAGACTACCAGGCGTCAACTTGATGTGCGATGCTGAGCTGAAGAGAGCAGGACGTGGATCTTTTGAACAGAAGATGGCCATGGTTGGAGAAACCACCTTGCACGTTGTGAAGTGGTACGATAACCGCTCAGTGACCCTTCTGAGTTGTTACACTGGAGCCCAACCAGTCACCGAGGTTGACAGGTGGGATCGCAAGCGAAAGATGATCACCAAAGTCCCCCTGCCCTGCTGTGGTGAAAGAATACAACAAGAATATGAGTGGGGTGGATCTGCTTGACTCACTGATTGCACTGTACCGGAACAGATCAGATCAAAGAAGATCAAAGAAGTGGTACCACCGGCTGGTGTTCCACTTCCTGGATATGATCATCGTGACCACCTGGCTACTCTACCGAAGAGATTGTGAAGGCACTGGCATGAGAAAGAAGGAACAAGTGAAGCTGTATACCTTCAAGTCATACATCGCTGAAGGCCTAAGGTCGAAAGGTTGTCCCAGTTCCACAATTGATGGTGAGTATGAGGAGAAAAGGACCCGCTGCTCCAATTCCAGTCCCTGATGTGCGCCTGGATGCCACAGCCCACTGGATGATTATGGCTGAAAAGAAGGGGAGATGCAAGGTACCAGGGTGCATAGGTACACCAAAAGCCAAGTGCCGAAAAATGTGATGTCCACCTCTGTTTCACAGCCACCAGCAACTACTTCCTGAGGTTCCACACAGAATAGGAAATCAGAGTGTGCTTTGTCAAAAAGAGAAGCACCGATTCAAACAATAACCCACACAAACACACATTCAGACACACTGAAACACACACACAGACAGTCATTTGGATGTTGGTTTATATGTTTATATGAAATATGAGAAACATTTATACATGAGGTGTTAGTTGTAATTAGTAGTAGTAGTTTGTTTAGTTGATTTGGCAGCCTCTCTGGACCCCCTGCAGTTCGCATACCAGGCACACCTGGGAGTCGACGCCATCACCTACATGCTGCATAAGGTGTACTCTCACCTGGAGAGGCCTGGGATCACTGTGAGAATCATGTTTTTTGACTTTTCCAGTGCATTTAACACCATCCAGCCACTCCTGCTTGCAGAGAAGCTTGCAGCCATGCAGGTAGACCTCGCCATGGCACATTGGATTACGGACTACCTCACCAGCAGGCCGCAGTTTGTTCGTCTACAGAGCAGCCTGTTGGATAAGCTGGTGAGCAACACAGGTGTACCCCAGGGAACGGTACTGGCGGCATTCTTGTTCACCCTCTACACCTCAGACTTTCGATTCAATTCTGCGTCTACTCATCTCCAGACGTTCTCTGATGATTCATCCATTGTGGATTGCATCGAAAAGGACAATGAGGATGAGTACAGAAGTCTGGTGGAGAGGTTAGTCGGATGGTGCGACAACAACCACCTACAGCTCAACGTCAGCAAGACAAGAGAGCTTGTGGTGGACTTCCGTCGGAACAAGAGGCAACCACCACCACCTGTGATCCTCCAGGGTAAGGAGGTGGAGGTGGTGGAATCGTACAAGTTCCTGGGGGTGCACCTCAACAATAAACTGGACTGGTCAGACAACACTGATGCCCTCTACAGGAAAGGTCAGAGGAGGCTCAGATCATTCAATGTGTGCAACAGGCTGCTCTGCATGTTCAACCAGACTGTGGTGGCCAGTGCACTCTTCTTTGCTGTGGTATGTTGGGGAGGTGGCATCAAGGCAAAGGATGCCAACAGGATTAATAAACTGGTCAAGGAAGCTGGCTCAGTTGTGGGAGAGAACCTGTACAGTCTGGAGGAGGTGGCTGAGGGGAGGATGAGGTCTAAAATCAGATCCATCTTGGAGAACCCATCCCACCCCCTCTATCTTCAGCCACCGTCTCATCCAACCTAAGTGCACAAGGGAGTGCTTCAAGCACTCTTTTGTGCCAACAGCCATCCGGCAGTACAACGTTACCTCCTGAGCCTGCTTTCTTCTTGAGAAGACACACACACACACACACACACACCAAATTGCACAACTGCAAATGGCACTAAGTTATTATTTCTTGCACTACCTTTTACATTTTTTTGTGTATTTTTTGTATTTTTTTTATACAACCTATCCTTGTATAGTGATGTGTGCCTCTCTCTTGCTTTGTTCTGCTGCATAACTGCAATTTCCCCTTGGGGACAATAAAGAGCCATCTATCTATCTAACAAAAAAATCTTCCCACATGGGATGAAGTCTTACAGCATCTATCATCTGTCTGGGTGTCTGTACATGTGCTGTAACGTAGCGGGATGCTCCCTCTAAGTCTCTCTGGTCGGCTTCGTTTCATTGTCCTAATGCGATCTTTCCTTTTCTGGTAAACTGCCGACAGCGGACCGTGAATTCTAAGTAGTCGCGTTATATTTTTGGACTCAGGAAGGCTTTTTTTCGGCCTGAAATGCTATCGACCTTTGAAGGTCAGACGCAAACAGGGCAGATTCACTAGCGCTGGGAAAAAATAGGATCTAAAGGCAGGAGAGTAGTTACAACTTCTCTGGACCTGCTATGCTACCGTTACACCCTCAACAAATGATATTGTAGAGAAATGTGACACGGAAAAATCAGTCTTCCAGTTCAAGGACCTAATGAAAACCCTACAGGCTCTTGGGGATGCAGGTCCAGGACTAGTGTGTGTGTGTGTGTGAGTGTGAGTGAGTAATTGTTGATGCATTGAGAACGACTTCTTGACGCCAGGGCGCACGTACAAGCATCTGCAGTATCTGTATCGATCTGCTCTTAAGGTCGTCCTCTCTTCCTCGTCTTCCTGTACTCTCGCTGTTTTAAGTAAGAGCGTGGATTTGTGTTCGGCAACAGAGTGGGAAATCGCAGCGTTCCAGGTTTGCAATGAAAAATTCTCTTTGATCCACTGTTGTGTTGCACTGCCCCCCCTCCCCATATTCCCTCACATCCACGCATGCAAACATGCCATACGCTCCTATTCCCACCGCTTCTTCTTGTCGGCCTCCCTCTCTCCCTCACCTGGTATACCCCCCGCCCCCCATTTTTTTTCTCACCCTGTCACCCTCTTGCACCTTTCTAACCTCCACTCCTCTCTCTCACTCTCTGATTAAGCTTGCTGGTGCATTAATAAAGTGCAGCTTCCCCTCCCTCCCTCCTCCAGTGGGATTAGGCAGAGCACTAATTCCATCTCCAGTCCTGCCCGCTTTGAAGTCAACTGCCAGGGAAACCGCCAGCTTCTTCAAATTTGTTTTTCTTTTCTCATTTACATAATCCCACCACTGCACTCACACATGTCCATCAGAGTGGAGGATGAGCTAATATGCTAGATAGAACTAACTGCATATTGGCATTATAGTAATAATAATCCAGTCGTTTTCAGCAGCATCACTCTCATCACTAGCACCATCCGGAATCAATGGATCGTCATTATCATCATCACCATTAGGTCATCGTCGTGGCCCTTAAATCATTATCAGAATCAGTGATTAGCATAAATGCTAATTTCGCTCATCGGCAGCGGCTGATTGTGTTTGCGTTATCTACCTATAGGTCTGTAGCAAGGCGCTGCAGCGATCTGCAAGGAGTGTACCTTTACTCTCAAACACAACCGATGTCTAAAAGCAGAGCAGTTGTAGTGTGAATGTTACTGTCATAAATACTCCGCCATCTTGGGAACCTTCACGGATGAGAGGAAATTGAGATGGGTTGAAAATTGAACATCTATAAAAAGGGGATCTCCTCCGTGCTCCTCCTAATCCACGAGTCAGCATCCATGACACTAATTTAGGAACAGCAAGCATATCTTATTGTTTTTTTCCAAACGCCATATGAAGATAAATAGGACGTTAAGGAGAAGTATGACAGCACCGGCATAGCTCCTCCCCTTAAAATGTGAGGATGCAACCTGCATCAGCTCACAGGTGACCTTAGAAATGTGTGAAAAGTGAAGTGAAAACTGATCCCGTCAGGTGAAAACGCTGCCAAATTCTAAATGCGATTTATTCACTGTTTGCGGCATGCATGCACCAGTCGAGACACCTGCTGCTGCTATGGACGTTTTTAATAAAATAAGGCAGTCATTTGAAAATAATACAAATTAATCAGAATGACTATGAATAAAAAGAGCCGCTGTGAGTGCAGTCGTATTTACCTGACGGGTATCATGGCTGTGGGAAAAACACTTAACGAGGGGCCACATAGCGAGTTTAAAGTAAATGCATCCGGCAATTGCACAATGAACATACATAAAATCCATCATAGGAGAAGTCACATTCAGGAACATATGTCTTGGGGACCATGGGGCCTGAAATCGGGAGAAAATGCAATGATGACACAAGGGCGGTAAGGTAAAACAAGGCCTTAAGTTGACCGTGAAATTCCATGATGAAGCTTAGATGAAGCCTTTGCGTGTGTACGAAAAACATATTCTCCGGCCCTCCCACTGCAAAACAACAGCGGGCGATTTTCTCTCACTGGAAAATGTAATTGGTGTGCAAGATTTTTAATTTGGACTTTGACAAAAGGGGCTTTAAATAAAACAGGAGACCAGACAGCTGGTCGGGACACACGTTAGCATTCAAGGAAGGGAGAATGAGCTCTAATCAGCTACAGAGCCGAGGATAAGCAGTTAAAGGTGGAAGTGGAACGAGGGAAATAGAAAAAGATGTGTGTGTGCATGTGTGAATGAGAGAGAAAGAGAGAGAGAGGGGAAACCAAGCTGCCAGCGAAAACCTCATTAAGGTATCGGTGTTTATACAAGGAAATGTGGATAATGTGATATAATCTCAATTTATTATAAAAAGATGAATGAAAGTGGCAAAAAAATAGAAAATAAATCAATTAGAAAAGCATTAATATATGCATCAATTAGTTTTGTTTAAATGATCTTCACATAACTTAAATTTGATACTATGATGTATTCTATGGATTTAGTGTCATCGCAACCTAAAAGGGTGGATAAACTGACTTTACATGGATTTACCCTCCACTACATCCCTCTTTATAACTACTTAGGCAAGATTTTCAGAGCATTCGGTGAACACGATCCAGAAAAGATAATAGTAACGGTAGCAGCAGCAGTGGTCGATTGAAATCGAGGCTAATTAGGTGGGTTGATCATAACATCAAACTAAAAATGGATTAATCTGCTAGAAACAATTGTAAATTCAAAATACCATCAACAGAAAGGGCATTTTGGAGCGTGTACCCAAAAGTCAATGCTTCGTCTGAGGGCGTCAATAAAACATGATTTATAGACTGTGACCTGCTGAAATAATAATAATAATAATAATAATAATGTTGCGTATTGAAATTGACATTCTATTGATTTGACAATAATAATTTCCCACATTTGGTAATGTATTGGGCTATATTGGGTCAGCTCAGTTCAAATACTTCATATGGAGGCTTTGCAGTTTGCTTCTCTCCTGTGGCTGGCGTCATCATGGAGGTCTATAATTGAAGAATTGGAAATAATGTCTAACAACCAGCCATGACAAAAGACAGCTAGCTAAAAAAGATTGTTGTGGTCTGGCTGTAGGTCCATTCAGTAACATTCTAAAAGGTGAATAGTCTGATATGGTAGTTTTGTTTCCAAATTTAGCTTATATCTTGTCTTCAGCCCTAGTCTCTAGCGTCAGAATTAGCTCAGTTAACCTGAACAAACTGTTAGCTAGCTAGGACTAACTAAGTCCTCCAGTTGTTGTGTCCCTTTAAGATGGTGGTTACATTGATGCTGTTCTTTTTCTTTCTTTTTTTTCATGGCCCTGGACCATTTTAAAATGGGTCACACTAATGTATGAAATGTGCGATATAAAAGATTCAACTAGAGATGTTAGCTAGTGTGCTAATCAGTTGTGGTTACAATGAGGCCGTGATGTTTGGCTGATGAAACACTATGACTAACTAGCTGGTATTGTCACAACACAAAAGCAATCAGCCGTGAAATGATCGATTCCCAATTAAAACAGCACATAATTCAACCTTGTCCATTTAATTCTGTTGAAAGTTTAGAAATGCAATCAGCTGTTTACAGCCACTGAAGCTATAAGGGTAGGACTTTATGACAAAAAAAAAGTATTCATTGAATTTTATTCTTGTCATGGTGCAAAAGCCTCTGAAACAGCATTTAGACATCATGCGACACTAAAACTCTCCACTGAAACCCAGGTTGTTGTTCTTATTGTTATTATTAATACATATTCATACATACTTGTGTGGAATCCAATCAAATATATTATTGGAATCAATAGTAGATGATCAGTGGCATATTGATCAATTCTACGATAAATATGTAATCAAATAACCTTCCCTGGTATCTGATTTTTAATAAAGGACCAATAGCGGCCCAATGTATCGCCAAGCTTATATATCAGCCTAACTGCAGCCAGCAGGCATCATGTATATTTAAACACATTACAGCTTCCTCTCGTGCTTGTTAGTCTCATCATGTTGATTTCCTTAGCTCACTGTTTTTTGTAGTCCTGCAGTAACTCAGCTGTACAGAGGCCAAAGGACTTGTCAGCTTGCATGACATCACGGCTAGGTTTCCCAAAGCTCCATCTCCTCTGATTGATGAAACTGCGAAAAACAACCTTCCCCTCCTAATCTCGCAACAAACTTCAATTTGCCGCCCACACGGAAAAGAGCTAAGTGTTCCAACGCATTTAAGCTTTAAAGCGAGTTGAGGGTGAAGGAATTAGTTTCCAATTGTCTCAGGGCTGTTGAGCGCTTTGCCTTTCCCCCCGTGAAGCCAAGCTGGCACTCTTTTCTCCCCTCGCTTTCCTGTTCTCCAAATTGAGGAGGGAATTTGCCACGTCTCCATCCGCAATGTATCGCTGCATCGTGCAGTTCAAACAGTGTCTGGGGATGTCATATGGAATGATACAATCAGAGGCAAGAAGAAGAAGAGGAGGGAGCGTGAGCAGCAGCACAAGAAGGGAGAGGAAAGCATAAAGGGAGAACATTGTGAGGGTTGTACACAAAAGTCACATGAACCCGCAAGGAGCTTGTTTATTGGACAGAGTCATCCCACGAGATTGGAAATGTTGGCATTCAGGGTAGCAGGAGGAATCAAAGCAAATCTGTTTGCAATCCCTGTAACCTCAGCTGAACATGATGGACTTTTTGTCTCTTTACTATAATTTCCCTTCTCTGGGGTTCATACTAGTTAAGAACACATGAAGAAACATCTGAATATGGGCATCAGTCCAGACTGCGGTTTGCCTTCGCTTCATGTTGTTATGCTAGGCTTTCCAAGCATGATGAACTGCTGCCTATCAGATGTCAACATCCGTCTCCTTGTACCCATCAAACCTGGCATTTTGGGGTCATTTCCTGCAGTTGGTACGATTACCATCTCACCTCTAACCTCAGTTCACTTGTAAGATGACCAAATAAGCCGACCCGAACACGGTTGGTGTGAACGCAACCTGAGATTCATTCAGAGAGTGAGGGCCCTCTGTCAAGATCTACAAGGGTTGACACTCCTCTGAGTGGCAGAGAGGAAAGAAAAGTGGCTGGTACTCTACTTTTCCATACAGGATCCAATGGTTTGATACTTTGTCTTTTAGACATGGCCACATAAAACATTCCTGGACAAGGTACATTTTCTACCTCCCCAGCACACCCACTTTCCATGGCAAAGGAACAAAGTTATAAGACAAAGAGTCGCCTTCTTTGAGATGGGTTGCCTTTGAATTCTTTATCAAAAATGTACAGCCTCCATTGGTATTTTATGTGCAGCCTCTGTCAATGTGTCCTCTTCATTTAAAAAACCCTTTTCCTCGGGCCCAAGACCCCATTAGGACCTGAATGTTTCTTAAGAGAAGGGACAAATTGAATTCTGTCATGTGCGAATAATTGGTTATGCAAAGCAGAGGAGGAGAAAAGAACCAGTACAGCGTTCGGTTCGGGATAGTCGACACGTTCCATGCAGAAGTGCAACCTCCAGCTCACAGGGAAACATCCTCTCATCCTCAGAGCGAAGAAAACAGTGTTTTTTTATGTCGTCAGCATAGAAATTATCTCTAAACGCAAAATAAAATTATACTTTGTCCTTGATGTGCTGTGTGAGGGGTATCATCTTGTAAAACAACCCCCCCCCCCCCCCCCTCAGTTTTGAGGTCGATGTTGGCAGTGATTAATATGTTTGCAGTAGAGACAGGGGTGTAATGGAGGGGGAAGCGGCTCCCCTCCTATTACGACACTTTCCTGGCATCAGTTCCACACCTTTCATCTGATTAAGTGTTGAGCTTTCCCTCCTGGTACAGCATGTCTTGTTGACAAGCTCTGCTGTTGGTCAAAGCACACATAAACACTAGTTTTTGGAGTGAAGTCACGATAGTCAATATATTCAGTATCTTTAACTTTGACTATCTTAAAGCCAAAAATATTCTTACACACAGAAGTCTTCAGTGTTTCCCTTCAGAATTGTATTCCTGTCAGGGTGGAAAAGCCTCTGAAACAGCATTTAGACCATGGAACGCTAATGCTTGCTTTCCAGAGAAACTTTCTACTAGAAAAAATGCAATAGAATGGCCCTTCCAAGTCGGACTTCCAAGCTGGAACCTCGGGCAGGATTCCTAAACGAGGTTCCTGAGATGCTAGCTATCTGACGTCACGTCAGCATGGCAGCATGCACTGTAAACGCCACACAGCATTACTTTTAACATGTTTATAACCCTCAAAATACATTTAAGTTACATTTTCAGCATGACACATGACCTTAAATCTATCAAAACACCAAAAATATTTTAAATGTTGCACTTCCAGTTGCTAATGTTCTATGCTAGCTAACATTGCTAAACAGCACTGACTTCACATTAGCTGTAGCATTGGGAACAGGATTTTACATTGGAAAAACAAGCTGGACCACTGGAAACATTTCAAGTATTCAGTGTTTAACCCAGATATTTATTATAGCATTTAGACCATCATGGGACACTAAAACTCCCCTTTGAAAGCCAGAACAACAATACTAATTAAACATATCCATGTATCTGATTAAAATGTCACATTAGTATCAGTTCAGGTTAAGGGCTTCCCATAGAAAACCAGTGTAGTATCAATCAATTCTATAATAGAATATGTCATCAATCAAACTGCATCATATCCATTATATCAGAGGTGGACGACACTGACTGGATGATAGCTATCCAATCTTTAATAAAAGGCCAATATCGGCCTGATATGTCAGCAAATTAATATATCGGTCTAACCCTGATTCTGTTTCCTTTTTTGAAATTAATCCCCCATGGGGGATCATTATGAAGAAGACGCAGAGGGAGGAAAGCGTGCATAGTAATAGAAAAGAGAGAGAGCGATGGGGAGAGAGGATAGATGCAGCAAAAAAAAAAAAAAGATAGAAACAGGCTGCTCATAGATGATACATGCCCCAGTAAGCAGCGAACCACTGACAGCATTCATGTCTTTGAGAAAACATTATCCAGGAGGGCAGGCGGAGAGAGGAGATCTGCCAGAGGTTGCAGTCTGTCCACACATTGCGCTGCTGTCAGCAGGCTGGGGCAGGCAGGCTCACATGCAAGCATACAAGTAAAACACACATTAGCACGCAGACACACACATGCATGCAAACAAACATATTTCCCTTCACATGTACGCACGCACATAGTACCTTAGATAGACGGTATATGCATGCATGGCAAACCTGGCAGTGTTTGGGGAGTTACAGTTAGTGCTATAGGGGGAGGTTTTAAAGGTGCGTAAATTATGACCTCCGGTTGGCGATCATCAAACTACCTTTTTTTTGTCAGGTGGTTATTGCTGCTCATACTAACTACTTGGTTCTTCTTCTGTTTGCTCCAAACAAACCAGAAATGTAAAACGCATCACTTCCTGTCTCCAGAGGATTTCACCCAGGAAAGACCTACCAGACACTGGGTCTAGAACAGCAACTGGAAAAACTGACTAGAGGTCAGAGATGGAAAGTAGACAAAACAGACTTTTATTTTCTTGAAAATGTCATAGATTATTACTTTTTAGATTTTGCTGAACACCAGTCAATAGCCAGTTGGTGATTGTTGTGAATAGATTGCATAGAAATAATAGCGTTGTATTAAACACAGTCTATGTAAGAGGGGAAAAAGAAGAAGAAATTTAGGACTTCTCCCCTCCAACCTCGGGAAGTTTGCATCTCAGCTCCATTATTAGGTTCCTGTATCTGATGTGCTGTGTTACGCAATACTCATTGTGGTGCATTTTGTGATTATGTTAATCCTTACATATACAGTTGCTCTGCTCTACTTAATTAAAGATAGAGGCAGTTATTCATATAAGTGCGTTGCCTCCCACGTCCCCCTTCAGATCAAGAGCACAAGACTTATTATTTAATGTTAATTGCTAGTGAGTTGTGCTCATACTTTATCAAGGCATCATTTTGTAGAATTAGTCCCCAAATTCTTATTTAAGTCAGCTACAGCCGCAACATTTGTCCTCATCTTTGTATGTTTTTAGCCGTATTTCCGTGAAACTATGCTCTATCAAAGGTTAAGGTTTTTTCCTTTCCTGTTGATTCCACTGGTGTTTTGTTAATAATCTTGCTAAATCTAAGCAATTCAACCATTAGAGTTGGATCTCATTTTCCGTTGAACGCACTCTGCAGTGAGCCTTTTCAACCTCATCGGTGTCATCGGCAGTGTTGTTTGGGTTTTATTTCTCAAGCTGGTAGGCTGCCAGATAGTGTATCCAGTCTCTTTTATGTATTCTTACGCTTCTAGCTTTGTGTATTTCCATGAATGGTGTCCAAATGCTGTTTTTTTCAAATTGGATGAGGTTTTGACCAATGTATGATTCTGCTGATAAATCGGGCCAGTGTTGTCTTTTTATTAAAAATCATGGTTGCAGTGGAGAGTTTTAGTGTTCTATGATGGCCGAAATTAGGCTTTTCCACCCTGACAAGAATACAATATTTAGTATTTAAAGTACGTGTAATACCATGGCTTAAAAATGTGATTAGAGTAGCATGTCATAGCTTACTGAAGTCTACTGTAGCATAACTGCTAACACGGTAGCTTGAAAGACGTAACATAACCATCATGACAAGCGACTGTAAATAAACATCTCAAAGTTGACATCCTCTCTAAATAGAGCTAGGTTAAAATGTATAATGTGTGTCTGAACAAATATACTCACAGATTATGCTTTTACAAGGGCGTAAACAAAGTGGAAAGAGGTGGATGAGTGAGTAAAGAAGCTGCGTTCTCTCACATCTAAAACGGAAGATTCAAACTAAAAAACTTTATTAAGTCAGGACACATAAACTGCGCCAAAAGGGGGCGGCAGAATACGTATGTGAGTGCCAATAGTAGGAGAGACAGAACACTCCCCGTCTGGCGTCTGTAAGACGTCAAACTAACTAGAACCTGAAAGGTAGGTGAGAAGTAGGTGTGGTGCAGTGTATGTGCCTTACTTCACAGTCACTTATCAGTGTCCTTAGGTAGAAGAAGGACTACCTCCGAGACAGGTCTAAGGAATAGCCTTGTCGTACCATCCCCGGTGATCTTCACTTCAATCTTCCTTACCTTCCCATCATCGCTTGGAAAGGTTTTTGTAACCAGCCCTACAGGCCAGTTGTTCCTCTTGGCTTGGTTGTCCCGCAGCAGGACAACATCTCCTTCCTGCATGTTAGGCCTTTCGTTCCTCCATTTACGGCGTCCTTGGAGATCGCTTATGTATTCCCGTTTCCACCGTTCCCAGAACGTGTTGGCCAGACTTTGGACTTGTCACCACTGACGCCTGAAGAGGTCTCTGTCATCAAACTGACCTGGAGGTAAAGAAGGTGTGCCGACCTTCTGGGTAAGGAGAGTGGCTGGAGTGAGAATCATTGGGTGCTC
This sequence comes from Hoplostethus atlanticus, assembly GCA_034670405.1. NCBI lineage: Eukaryota > Metazoa > Chordata > Actinopteri > Trachichthyiformes > Trachichthyidae > Hoplostethus > Hoplostethus atlanticus. The sequence continues at coordinate 2,386,505 of JAXDDX010000015.1, read as the reverse complement.
TGGATCTGTGGAGACTGAAGTTAATGGCCTGGTGTTAACTATCGCTGTGACTTCTGCCATGAGTGTCGTCAGAAGCTCATGCGTCAGTTTAGCAGCTCCAAGTTTGAGAAGCATAGCATCTAGGATACGGTGTGTGACCCCGATCATCCGTTCCCAGCTGCCGCCCATATTTGAGGAGTGTGGAGGGTTAAACTGCCATGTGCATCCTTGGTCTGTCAGGTAGGTCTCAACCTGCTTGTTGTTGCAGCCTTTGGAGTCGATTTGGAGTTCTTTGCAGGCTCCCATGAAGTTGGTTCCGCAGTCTGACCTGAACTGCTTCACAGGGCCCCTGATGGCAAAGAAGCGCCTGAGAGCATTAATGAAACTGGAGGTATCCATCGACTCCAGTATCTCATTACATTACATTACAGGCATTTAGCAGACGCCTTTATCCAAAGCGACTTACAATAAGTGCATTCAACATAGGTAGGCAAGAAAACTACTAGTCACCAGAAATCGTAAGTGCATTTCCTTCCTAAACAATCAACTAAGAGCATAACTAGTGCTAAGGTAAAAGTTACCTACTTTTTCTTAAACAAATGAGACAAATAAGAAAATCGAATGAGCAAGAGCTAAGACAAATAAGTGTATCAAATAAAGAAGAGCCAATAAACAAGAGCTCATACAAATAATTGACGACAAATAGGCAAGGCTAAGAGGAAGGGTCAGGGTAGTGTTTCCTGAAGAGGTGGGTTTTCAGCCTGTGGCGAAAGATGGGCAGCGACTCAGCTGTCCTGACATCAGTGGGGAGTTCATTCCACCACTACGATATGTATTGCTCGTGAGCTCATGCATGTTAAGATAACTGCCCACCGCTTGCTGTTCGCTTGGCCTCCTCGTGTCCTTCGTGAAGTGACGGGCCAAGGGCCGAACACGTCTAGCCCTACATAAGTGAAGGGAGGGTCTGTGCTTAGGCGATCGGCAGGGAGATCCGCCATCTTCTGAGCTTCTTTTTTGTCACGTAACTTGCGACAAGTCACGCAGTTGTAGATTGTGTTGCTGATGGATCACTTTCCCCCAACTACCCAAAATCCAGCTACCCTTATGGTGAAGTGCCGGCCTTGGTGATGAACTTGCTCGTGGAAGTGTCTGATTAACAACATGACGACATGATGTCTGCCAGATACAAGTATTGGATGAGATTCATCTGACGTGATTTGTGCTTTTGCTAGACGACCTCCAACCCTGAGGAGACCATGTGAGACCTTGTCTGGGAAAAGGCTTTCCGTTCTGGATGCAGTTAATCTCTTCTTCATAGACTTCACTTTGGCTTGGTCGAGTTGTTCGTTGGTAAGAGGCTTATTGCAGGTATGCCAGCCATGGCAAACACCGTCTTTAGAAGCTTGGACGAAAGAGTGAGCGATGTGTGAGAGCCGGGCTACAGCTCTTGTGAGAGATCTCCAACTAGAGAAACGCTCAAAGCGAGCACCGCCGAGCTTGTTGTCTGAAAGACGAGTGGCGCAGGCAGTGACTTCAGGACGTACGTCGACGTCTGTTCCAGGATCTATGAGGTCGAAGGTTTTCTCACGTGGTCGACTCTACTGTGGATCGGTGAGGAAGGCGGGTCCAGTTAACCAGGAGGACAGAGCAAGCTGGAATAGCTCTAGTAGCATGATCGGCTGGGTTTAGATCGATGGGAACGTAGTTCCATTGGCTAGCTTGTGTGGACTGTCTGATGCGCTATACCCGGTTATGGACATAGACGTAGAATCGTCTTGATTTGTTTGATATATAGCCTAGTACCACCTTGCTATCAGAGAAGAACTTGACGTCATCCACTTCGGTGTCCAGCTCCTCTAAAATGACCTCTGCCATTTCGACTGCTAGTACAGCAGCGCCAAGCTCAAGCCTAGGAATAGTGAGGTCAGGCTTTGGAGCTAGTTTCGCCTTACCTAGGATGAATCCCACTTCACTCTGTCCTTCTGCATTTGTCACTTTGAGGTATGCAACGGAACCGATTGCCTTGGTGGATGCATCACAGAAGACACACATCTCTTTCTTTTGCGCTCCAGAGAATGACAGCATTGTGTACAGCCTGGGAATCTTCAACCCCTGAAGGTCTTGCAGCGAGTCCTTCCATCTTAGCCACCCCTCCAGTTTCTCATTGGGGAGTGGCGCATCCCATCCGCAGGTATCAGTTGTAAGCTCTCTCAAGATGATGCGGCCCTGAATGCTGACAGGTATAGCAAATCCAAGAGGGTCAAATAAGCTGTTGATGGTTGACAGTACACCGCGTCGTGTGAAGGGTTTTTCGCTGGCTGCCACACGAAAGGTGAATGTGTCTGTAGACAGGTCCCATCCAAGCCCCAGACTGTGCTGCATAGGGGGGGAATCTTGGCCGATGGGGAGATCTTGTAGGCCTTTAGCAAGGTCTTCTCTTGGGAAAGCTCTCATGACATCAGTGCTGTTGGATGCAATTTTGTGCAGTCTGAGATTGGACTGGGCCAACATGTCTCGAGTCTTTTTTAGCACATCAATGGCCTCCTTCACGCTAGAGAATGATTTCAATCTGTCGTCCACGTAGAAGTGCCGTACCACAAACTGTTTTGCTTCATCGCCAAACTCCCTTTCTCCCTCCATAGCGGTCCTCTTCAGGCCATATATCGCCACAGCCGGTGAAGGACAATTACCAAACACATGGACCTTCATACGGAAATCCATCACTCCATTGTCAAGCTGGTGGTCGCGAAACCACAAGAAGCGAAGGTAGTTGCGGTGCTCTTCGCTGACCAAGAAGCTATGGAACATCTGTTGGATGTCAGACATGACTACAACTGGCTCAGTCCTGAAGCGGACGAGGACTCCAAGCAGACTGTTATTGAGATCTGGACCCTGAAGGAGAACATCGTTTAGAGATATGTTGTTGTACTGAGCGCTTGAGTCAAACACAACCCTGATTTGTCCCGGTTTCTGGGGATGGTAAACTCCGAAAGTTGGTAGGTACCAGCACTCTTGGTCCTTTTTCAGTGAGGGAGCTCACCCTAACCCATTGCTGAAGACTCTCTTCATGAAGTCCAGAAAATGGTCCTTCATTTCGGGTTTCTTTATCAGAGTCCGGCGGAGTGCCATGAGGCGTTTGAGGGCTTGCTCCCGATTATTGGGCAGACGTTGTCTGGGAATGCGGAATGGGAGGGGGGCCACCCAACTGTTGCTATCATCCTTGGAGAACTCTTTGTTCATGATACGGAGGAAGGATTAAGCTTCGACTGAAGGTGCGAGTTTGTCGTCATCAACTGAACGACTGAAGATGAGTTTGCCTAGATTCTCAGGAGGGAGTTTGTGTTGTTCATCTGTGAAATTCTCTTTCACGTAGATGCTACTTTGACACGGTCGGAGGTAGCTGGGGCGTCCATTTTCCAGGATGCTGGTCTCGAAAGCATTCACAGCAGGCTTGTGAGCTCCCCCGAGGCAGACATCACCCACGATAACCCATCCCAGGTCGAGCTGTTGGGCATAAGGTGCATTGTGTGGCCCATTGCACTGACTGCGAACCTTGTGAGCACGGATTTTGTCCCTGCCGAGCAACAGAAGGATTTCAGCTGAGGGGTCAAGCGGTGGAATTTTGGCAGCCATCGCTATCAGATGAGGATGGTGGCTTGCAGCCTCTGGCGTAGGAATTTCTTCTCTGTTGTTAGGAATGAGGTTGCACTCGATGAGAGTAGGCAGTAGCAGGGACACTTCGCCTTCAGCCGACTCCACCACAAAGCCGCTGGCTCTTCTCCCAGTGACGTCCGCTGTGCCAGAGCATGTCTTGAGGGTATAAGGACATGCGTTCCCTTGGACGCCAAATGTGTCGAAGAAGGCTGACCTTGCCCCTGATAAGTTGCTCTGGTCATTTAACATCACATATATTTTCTTCTTCTTGTCAGGATGTCCCTTAGGGTAGACATTGACCAGAGTTATCTTGGAACAAGATTTACCCTGGATGCCCTCCCCGCAGACCTCGGTGCAATTTGAAGCGGCTAACTCCAATGTCTGTTCAACTTGCTCCCCGCCATGCTCTGTGGCAGGTGTGGTGGACCCCTTTGTTGCAGCATGAAGAGCTGAGATGTGACGATTACTGTCGCACTCCGAACAATGCATGTCAGCTTTGCAGTCTTTAGCTTGATGGGTCGTCGAGGCACAGCATTTGAAGCATATGAAATGTTCTTTTAGAAAGCCCTTCCGTTCGTCAAGTGGCTTTTCCCTGAAGCTCCTGCACTTTTTGAGGGAGTGTGGCCTTTTGTGGATAGGGCATTGTTTATCGGTCCTCATGGGGCTTGTTTTTAGGGTCTGGGGACGAGGAGCTCCTAACTTCTGTTTTGCTAGTAGAGATAAGTGTCTTAGTTCTCCACTGCTTTCCTGGAGGTCTCTCACTTCTGAGAGTTGCAGCGCCAGAGGCTTGGAAGGTAAAGCTGGGGTCCATTCTCATTTCGGCATGACTGTGCACAAACTCAACAAAGAATGAGAAAAGTGGGTATGGAATTTGATGTTCCTTTTTGTATTTTGAACCTCCGGTTATCCATTGTTCTTGGAGGTTATATGGGAGTTTCTCTACAATGGGGTTTATCCGTCTAGATGTGTCGAGGAAACTGAGGCCTGGTAGGTAACCTTCGCACTTAGCTGCTTCTACTTCAAGGAGCAGATCCGCAAGTTCTTGCAGCCGCTGGAAGTCTTTATTCTGAATTCTCTGGAAATCTTCTAGCCTTGTGAAAAGAGATGCTTCAATGGCATCTGGAGAGTCATAACTCTTGTCCAACCGTTGCCACACCATGTTCAGACCGGCCATAGGGTAGTTAACATGGACTGCTCTAATTCTCTTGACATGCTGCAGTGACTCCCCGCCGAGCCACTTGGTGAGTAAGTCTAACTCCTCGCTGGGTTTCAGGTTCAATCCCTCTATGGCATTGCAGAAACCGGCTTTCCAGGACAGATAATTCTCTGGTCGATTGTCAAACACCTTCAGTCCTGATAAGACGAGGTCTCGACGGGCCAGGTATGCGGCGAGGTCGGAAATATCTGAAGGTCTGGATGTAGGTATGTGTGGTAGACTACCGACTCCAGGTGAGTGGTCTGCTGCGCTGGTGTAATGTGATGGAGAGGGGTTGGAGGCTTTGACGTTGGTGTGAGAGGAGCTTGTATTCTGGGGCCCTCGTCGATATAGAATTCCAGGAGAGGGTCGTGGTGGGGTCTGAGCGACGTTGTGAGGCTCAGCGTGTTGAGGGCGTGTGGGGCGTGAAGCATGAGCAGCCTGTGCTTCTTCGTTTTCTGTATGTTGAGCGAGTGCGTCATTTTGTTGACTGTTGAAATGTGCGTTGACATATTCGTTAGTGCGCAGCAAAGACTACTGATGAGAGAAGACTGGACCCCCTCATGTGTTCTTTAACATCTAGGTCTTCAAGCACATTTGCTGCTGCTATAGCAGCCTCAGCCTCAACTTCTTCTTTAAGAGCATTCAATGTAGCATCTATGCGCGCTCTCTCCACGTCGATGCGTGCTTTCTCTACTTCAATGTAAGTGTAATACCATGGCTTAAAAATGTGATTAGAGTAGCATGTCATAGCTTACTGAAGTCTACTGTAGCATAACCGCTGACATGGTAGCTTGTAAGACATAACATAACCATCATGACAAACGACTGTAAATAAACATCTCAAAGTTGACATCCTCTCTAAATAGAGCTAGGATAAAATGTATAATGTGTGTCTGAACAAATATACTCACAGATTATGCTTTTACAAGGGCGTAAACAAAGTGGAAAGAGGTGGATGAGTGAGTAAAGAAGCTGCATTCTCTCACATCTAATGCTTAGCAAAAAAGAAAGATTCAAACTAAAAAACTTTATTAAGTCAGGACACTGCACATAAACTGCGCCAAAAGGGGGCGCCAGAATACGTATGTGAGTGCCAATAGTAGGAGAGACAGAACACTCAGACTGCCCTATAAGGGGGTGACTAGGCCAGCCAGACAGCTTGGTGAAAGGGATGGATTTCAGTGCATTTTTCACCTCCAAAAAAACATTAATAATTCTAATAATTCAAAACAAAACTTTCACTCCAAGGTTATAAATTCTGCAAAACAAAAAATCTAATTTTGGCTCCTCTCTTTTCATTGTAATGCAGGACTCAAAGCAGAACCCTGTCCTACTCCATCCTAAATGTATCCTAAATACACAAAACCAATTGGCACTTTGACTACATGTAGTCTAGCTAGCAGCACGTGGCGTCCGTCACCAAAAACAGAACATGGTTTTATGTTTATCACTCAACATATATAGTGTACGCTAAAGTGTTAGCATGGAGCCTACTATCACTCAACATAGTGCATGCTAAAGTGTTAGCATGGAGCCTACTATCGCTCACATAGTGTACACTGAAGTGTTATCATGGAGCCTACTATCGCTCACATAGTGTACACTAAAGTGTAAGCATGGAGCCTACTATCACCCCATGAAGAAGTGAGGAGCAGCAAAATGTCCGCACTTTTGACGACCTTGTGAGAACATTTGGATTGGTGGATTTGAACCTTGTGACTTGCCGTACGGTTAGCTTATCTCCCCCCTCACTCTCTTAACCCTGGCGTGTCACGAGATGTGACCGAGGTTGCCTATCGAGAATCCTTTTCACGCTGAATCCAGAGCCTTTTTCAAAGGCCCTCTGAAGAGATAAGTGAACCCCGCCAAACTGATTGGAATATAAATGCCTTTTTTAGCATAGGGAGGTGAAAAGGGAAAGATAACGTAGAAAAACAGACAGGAGAGCGTGCATGAATGTAGACCTTATGTCAACGCTTGGGTAATACTGAGGGGACAGATAGAGAAACCTATCTACAGAGCCAAGAATATGTGAATGGAGAGGGCAAGACAAATATGGAAAAGGAAAGGGGGTAGGGTTAGAGCGATAAATCGGTTTGGCAATACATAGGGCTGATATCAGCCTTCTATTAAATGTTGGATATAGAAAAGCAGTCTGTACTACCTACATTGACATTTTGTTTGTTGTAAAAGCCCTACTGTATTTAAGAGTTTCCCTATCATTAAATGAAATGAGGTGGGTCACCCTGTTTTTAAAAGCTGCAAACCCACCGAAAAAAATGTCATCAGTCTGGCTTTCAGTGGAGTGTTTTAGTGTCCCGTGATGCTCTAAATGCTGTTTCAGAGGCTTTTCCACCCTGACAAGAATAAAACTCTGGGGATACACTGAATACTCGCAACTTCAAAAACCCCTATTGGTCAGACCCTGAAAGAGAGAGAGAGAGAAAATGAAAGAGAGGGGAATAAAGAGAGAGTATAAGGGTTCAGAAATTACAATAGAGGAGTACAGAGTCATTTGCCCGGGGGGCAAGACTATCAGTCAATCTCTTAGAAGATTTACTCCATAGCATAGCAATTCTGAAAGCAGGTTTCTTAAGATTCCCTCTTTCATACGTTCCCTCACACACTTCTACGATGCATATTAAATCATCGGGTGAATAATGAAGCCTATCTCACATAAATTAGAGAGACATGCCGAATTCCCCTAAGGTTCAATCACCATGAATATTAAAGCAAATTCGCAAGGTTACAGAAACCGAGAGAGAGAGAGAGAACAAGAGCGAGATGAAGACGGAGAGGGGAGGGACGAAGGGAGAGAGCGGATAAAGAGGTGAGCCCATGGCGAGAGGTGGGGGGGAGCGGACCTGTTCAATTTGAATCGGCCTTGACCGTGTAATCATTTTGGCCGCCGTTTGAAAGCAGGCGACTAGAATGGGGGACAAATTGAGTCGCCGACGCTGCGTGGCACGTGGCTCGCGGCCGCTTCGCCCACCTGCGTGTGTGATATTGACGATATCCTCCTTGAAACACTTTAACACTACTCTTAACGGGCGTTGGTGATGTGCCTTGGTGACGTCATGGTAATAAAACGTCAGGTTTTGGTGTCAGCCCCTCAGAATCAAAGAGCAAGAGCTTGGGCCTGATCTCCAACAACGACGAGAAGGCCTACCTGGAGGAAGTTGCTGATCTGTCACTCTGGTGCCAGGACAACAGCCTCCTCCTGAATGTCACCAAACCTAAGGAGCTGATTGTGGACTTTAGGAGGACACAACAACAGAGGACGTACTCACCACTGGGGATTAATGGGAATACTGTGGAGAGGGTGAGCAGGTATAAATACCTGGGAGTCCACATCACCGAAGATCTCACATGGTCCACACACACTGACACTCTGGTGAGAAAGGCGAGGCAGCGCCTTTACCACCTCAGGCAACTGAGGAAATTTAAAGTCTCCCGGAGGATCCTTCAGTCCTTCTACTCTGGAGCTGTGGAGAGCATCCTGACAGGAAGCATCACTGCCTGGTTTGGCAGCAGCTCCGCTCAGGACAGGAAGGCTCTGCAGAGAGTAGTGCGTTCGGCTGAGCGCACTATTGGAACTACACTCCCCACCCTGCAGGACTTGTACACCAGGAGGTGCAGAACCAGAGCCTGCAGGATCATGAAGGATCCTCACCACCCCAACAACGGACTGTTTCAGCTGCTGCGGTCAGGCAAGCGCCTCCGCAGTCACGCTGCCAAAACAGAGAGACTGAGACAGAGTTTCTTTCCTCAGGCCATCAGGACTGTGAACTCTGACCTCACCAGGGCCCCCACCAAGACACACACACTGCCCCTCTTATGCACACACACACACACACACACACACACACTTAGGTAAAGACTACACATAATTTATATTATATTATACATACAATTTTCCCTTTTTTTACTATATTTTTTATAAAGTGCTCTTATTGTAAATATTGTGTTGTTTTTTATATAGAGCTCTTAAAAACTGTGACATTGTAAATATTGTGTTGGTTTATTGTAAATAGTGTGAACCTGTTATTTTGCACATTTCTGCTAAGCATTGCCACTTTGCATTTCACTACACACCTCGTGTGTGTATGTGACAATTAAACTTCTTGAATCTTGAATCTTATTTCTAGACCGACATCAACAATCATACTGGGAGAAATCCATCGTAGAAGAAGAAGAGATACTAATTTCACCACCGACAGCAGCCTCTATAGACCAGAATGCAATGCAGCCACAAAACATGTTGTGCTTTGAGTAAGGGGCGTGGCCACCATCCTAGACACGTCCCAATGCTCAAAAACTTGCTGGCTATCTTGCTTTTTATGCATGTGTGTGTCTTCTATGTGTACAAATGTGTTTTTATTCTTTTAATTGTGAATCACTTTATATATTGCATAAGAAAAGTGCTGTATAAATAAAGTTTATTATGATTATATTTATGCCCATTAATCACAATAACTGAATGAAATGCATTGGACATCATAGGCAGTCATCAACAGTGGAAGAGTATCTGAGGGTTGAATTTTCCATTTAAGTGGTAATCCACAAAAACGTAAAATGCATCACTTCCTGTTCGCCAGAGGATTTTTCCCAGGAAAGACCTACCAGACACCGGTTGTTTAGAACAGCAAATGTAAAAGCTTTCATGAACTGGATAGAGGTTGGATCACTGTTGTGTTATATGACTAGGTAATAGAGAGCAGCAAAACAGACATTTATTTATTTGAACCGATGTAACCGATTATTACTTTAAATCAAACATGGAATTAAACTACGCTATGCTACCAAAAAGCTTGAGGTGTTCACTAAATCATATCCTTCCCACAATAAGCTGCCCTCCATCTGATCAGCAGACATCTGTTACAAAGTCACGGGTTGGACCCAAATGCAGAGCCAGACTCGGAGTATGGAAAATAATGGATCTTTATTGAGGGAAACCCGGGGGAAAACTGGAGCGGAGGCAGGGGAAGGAGCAGGAGGCGGAAGCAGGGAGAAGCCGGGGGGACTGACGGTGGACGCGGCTGGCAAGGTAGGCAGGTGGTGAACAGGCAGGTAGACAAGCAGGCAGACAGGCAGGCAGGCTGGCAGACGGGGAGACGAACAGATTGGCTGGGTAGCGAGCAGTGATCCTGGAGCACAGGAAGAGCAGAATTAACAAGACGTAGAGAAACAAGAGACAAGCTAGAATGCACAATTCTAGGAGCCGGAGACGTGAGCTAACCACAGTGTCTGAATCAACGATCTGGCGATGAGTGGGTGGAAAGCCGGGGTTCTTGTACTGGAGGTGATGGTTGATGATCTGCAGGTGTGTGAGGCAGAGCAGGTGGGAGAGAGGTGGATGATGAAGCCAGGGAGGTGCCGGAGCCTGGAGCCACGCCCACCAACACATACAGACACAAAGGACAGACATAGACGCACTAGAAACACAAGGGGGAGGAAGAACACAGGGAAAACTGGTACGGCTGAGACCGTGACAAAATCCCCATTATTGACTGGGAGAATTACACTTCCCCTCCCAGAATGCACCAAGGGAGGAGCTAACAAGTGGAAGTGGACTGGAACTAAATGATCGGAAGATCAAGGGGATTTCGGCGCTCCGGAGGGAGGCGTACGGAAGATTACTGATTGGAATACGACATTCATGTTTCCAAATAGATATTTCTCCTCGCTCGAGTGAAGTTTCCAATTTATGTTCGTCGGTTCAGTTCACAAGACGTCACCCGAGGTGCATGACTGAGATTTGAAGGGATGGGAGGGATGTGGCTCCAGTCCGCCGCCCCGATGCTGCATTGTGATGGGAGGCTATTCAGCGGACATCAAACTGGACCTTGGTTTTTTGATAGGATAACAATGGCAAGCTTGGCAACAAAAGTAGAATTTCCCCCAACTTTTGCCTTCTACCGCAGCAACAGGATGTGCTATGTGCGACTAAGTAAGAACTTTCTTCTTCTTCTACTTTGGAGGCCAGTAAAAGCTGTTTCAGGAGAACAATTTGTACCAACAAATTTAGGTGTCCTTGGACAACCCTACCCGGCTGCCTGTTCATTTAAAAATATAACCTACAAGACCTTTGGAAATGAAATAAAATATTGAAAATGGACAGTCACACACTACTATTTAAGTGATGGCTATCTTTTATGGATCAAAATCACCCTGGCAATGAGAAGGCAGCTTTCTGTTGTGGTTGACAGACATCCCACAATGCAACGTTACGCATGCTAAAGGCGAGAGGTGGATGAGTCACCTCCCCATCCGCCTTCCTCTCTTTCTTCTGGTTTCTCTCTCTTTCCGTTCAGGAGTAACATCTAATCGAATAATAGGACTGCTGGATCCCCACCTCCTGTCACCTCCATCTGGTATCACGCCCCCCATCCCTCTCTTCAGCCTGTTCACACTCACACTCTTCAGAGAGCACACAGCTGGGCTATGAGTGGCCGATTCTCACCTTGGTGGCAGATGGATAGCACACACACTCACACAGGCGGTTTGGAGAAACTTCCCTTCAGCCAGATGAGTTCAAGCCCCGCCCCCGTAACTAACATATTTGATAAAGCAAGCCTCATGGGATTATCGTGACACCTCGCTATCTTATTGCATCTTATTTTTTACACCTTGTTTTCCTTTAAATGCTGCAACTCCAATCTAACCACTCGCGATTTACCGCCTATCCAGGGGTGTCAAGTCATTAAACCCTAATGTCATTAAATAATAAAAGTAATGTAACTTCCAAGCCCGGAGCAATGAGTGTGATAAGAGGGAACGTGCTCCCCTGATCCCCTGCTTCCAAACAGATTTCTGGCAACTTTTGCTTGATCAAATCAAATCAAAGGCTGTGTACTGTGAGTGTCACACTTTGTCAACTGAAGCCCAAGCTTATCAAGAGAAACTAGCAGCCAAATGCAACTCCGTCAACATAACATACACAGGAAACTAAGGCAGGTTTGCAGGGCAGAGGTATTACCTGTGGTCTTACTGTTACGGACATGCCATTTCCCTTGAAGGATAGCAGTGTCACATATCCCCAGGCCATACATAAAGCATTCTGTATGTTTTTGTTTGGGTACCCATTTTGTAATTGATGAGATCATCACAAATAAAGGCTTGCCTGGGATGCATGTTTTATTACGGTTTATAAAAGTCCATGACCAGGAAGCAGTGAGGTCACAAGGTCAGGAGAAAAAGTTTAAAAGAAGATGGCGCATGTTTAAATCTCTCTCTGGCATCACCACTAGACGCACAGACAGACGAGCGAGAGCGACCACTCACTTTCCGACTTCCACCAAACCTTCCCCAAGCAAGACAGCAAGCCTGCAACCAACGGCGGCTTTTCTGTTGATCTGCAACTTAAATACCATATCAAAAACTACCGAACCGTCAAGGTTCTACCGAGTTGCAAGGGCTGCCGAGCTGTTTCCAGGTAGAGAGACATGGGACCAAACGTCACCTACAAACTGGTAGGAAATAAAACGTTTATTCCCCTGTTGTACTCCCAGGCAAGCTGGGTGTCTAAAGGTGCATAGTTGCTCTGGGGTCTGTCAAACAGAGGTAGGGATTACTCCAAGGCCGAATCCCAATTCTCATTTTCACCCCTACGGCTCGTTTTCGAGGGCTCCCTCGCCCTTCAGCTTGGCCCTCGGAACAAAGTTACAAGGGGTAGTGGTTGAAATCTCTCCCTATGAAATGGGACAACCCTTCAAGACCCTGATACGTCATCGATGACGTTTACGTAAACAGACGCGACAAGTTTGTTATCGGACATTACTATGGCAATAATGGTATTATCACAGTGACATTTGCCATTCATCTGATGGCGATAGAAAAGCATGGACGCTCGCGATTCGTTCACAACTTATACGTTTCACGCTACCAATCGATCAAACAAGTCATCAAATAAAAAAGACCACTGCTTCATTACCGGGCCACTTCTTGACAGAATAGCGTTAGCGGTGCTCTGTAGTCTAGCAAGCCGCGCTCCTAACGTTACCCTGCCAGTCTGCACTGATATTAGAGGAGCCGTAACAAGTGCAGCAACTTCGCTGCTGGACTTCAGTTATATTTCGGGCATCATATGCCATCAACGGGGGGAAATGCAACATGGAAATATGTCAAAATGCGGGACTGTCATGCACAAATCAGCCTAAAAACAATGTTGTAACGTTAACTAGCGAGGTAGAGACATTGGCATACTAGCGATTTTTTGTTATGCATGTTATAAAGAAAAGGTCTATAATACATTGAAACGACATTAAACTAAGATAATACCACGGTTAGAATATTTTTAAAATCTTTATTAACGAAGAAAATACTACATCTGTGGTTCACTTTGGATGGTAGTGTAGCGTTCGTCCCCATCTTGCCGATGATTGTCGGAGATTTCTCCTAGCCCTCGGTTTGTAGCGTGCCCCTGAAAAATCTCCGTTTGGAGGGCCATGTAGCCCTAGCACTTCGCCCTACCCCTCGATCCCAAGAGAATTGGGACACCCCTACCCCTACACGTGAACGCGCAAAACGGAGGGGAAGGGCTAAGGGGTAGGGCCAAGGGGTGAATTGGGATTCGGCCCTAGACACTATTATATATATCTGATCACGTTAGCGGTAGGTAGGCTAACGGTCTCGGCTTGCGGGACCTCTGGACCCTAGGATGGCCGTGACATTCCTTTATAGTAACTCTGATTCATCCAAAAAAAACACTATGAGATTTAAAAGTTGAACAGAATGGCTTTTGAGGTAGGAACAGCGGCTTCCAACAGCTTATTTTAAAGAGGAACTATGGTGGAATCATGGGATAGTAAATTTGTTGCAAGAAAAAGCCTAGTGATGAGATAAGATGAGCAATGCAACAAACTTATAAAATAACTTATTCTACCTGTAAGAAAACAAGGGGTGTAGTGAAAGTTGGTGATGTTTTCAAGGTAGTAAACAGATACTCAGAGGTCTTCAGCAGGACTGAGGTCAGTGCCACTGACCTTAAAGCATAACTCTAACCTACACCCTATTTCCCCATCTTCTTCCATTACGGTGATCGATTGTTTATGATGAGACTCTCATCAATCGCTTCAGGTGCTGGGCTCCGTTTCCCAAGAAAATTGTTTTTAGTCAAGCTATTCTCTGCCGATATTTGATGCTCGCTGCATAAGCGATGAGAAGCTGGCCCTGCCGGAATTGCACATCTCCATCTTCTGACTTAAATGAAAATCAAATCAATCATTAAAATAAAATAGGATTGTGCAATTTTATGCCCATTGTTTTGATAATTATAGGTTTTAATGTGATATAATGTGAAATCTCTAGCCGCACGCCCCTCACTACAATGGAGTAATCCATCCACCCACCAGCTCATTCAAGGCTCTGACAGCAAGCAGCAGTTCCCAGCCCAGCAGCCTGTGGAGAATCGATTGGCTCTGGCTGGGAGGAGGGGGGGGTGATCTTGCTTACGGATCCGCAACAGGCAACTCCACTGAAATATACCACACACGCATAGTTGCAATGTACACACACACTCAGGACCATGGCGTAGAGTCAGAAATGCAGATGCACGGGGGATACATGCACAGTGATGCCTCAGTGTTGTACTGTGGCGCTGAGGATATTCAGTGCCAAACAGCTCCTGTTTTCCTAGCATAGGCCACTGGAGAAGGTAACTGATGCAGGTACAACCCCAATGAGCTGCTCCACGGGTACCTTCCTTTATTTACAGTGATCTTCTACCTTTCCACCCTCTAGCTCTTTGTAAGCAGAAGGAGGAATTCCCATAAGAGGAGATCCCATACATCTATACTTTTTCATAATTCTAGATGTTTAATATAGGCCAAGTCCTGTCCACACTTTGTTACATAGCACTTCACAAGGTTAAAAGAAAGGGTAGTGGAACCTGAAATAAGCTAAAAAGACAAAAAATACATCAGTCATACTGCAAGGCCAGAGAGTAAAAGTTTTTTCTAATTGATTTTTGAAAATGGTAATGGGTTCTGCTGACTAAACACTTTGTTCCACAATCTAGGGGCCACAGTTTAGTTTTAGCTTGGACCTTGGAACGGCCAAGATCCCCTGATCAGAGCACCTCAGGTGTCCTGTAAGGGCACAAAGATATACCGTAAAGCCTTATAATGAAACAGCTTTTTTAAAGTCAATTTTAGTTGACAGGGGTGGTGCCAGGACAGTGAGTAATGTGGTCCCTCTTTTTGCTTATAGTCAAAGTCTGGCATGGAGCCTTACATTTGCTGACAAATTCAATCAATCAACTGCCAAGGTTACTGCAAATTCACCCCAGGATGCTCGGTATACCAAATATGACCACCGTAAAACTTCCAGGGCAGGGGGGCTTTTATTTCCCTGAGCAAAATAGAGCACCGGGCCTTTTTAGAGACTTTCATTAGAGACCACGCTATGCCTAAAAGTGATACCATTTACCACTATGCTGTAAATAATTTTGCGGCTTTGAAAGAAATATTTGTTTGGTAACAGCCCTGGAGTTACTGGGGTCCAGTAACTAAGGAAGGTCTGTAAAGGAGAGGTTCAAAAAGGGAACGTTAAAGCCAGAGGGAAAAAAGCCAGATGATAGTGAACTGTTGAGGAATTGATATGGGTAAAACAGTAAAACACAGCAGAATTTTGGCCAGGAGACTTAATATCATTGACCATTTTCATGAAAAAATGCCAAGAACTCTTTACGTTTCTCTGGAGTGGGATCTTTTCCAGGGAGAGGGTGAGGGAGAGTCCATGGCTTTAAATAAAAACCCTGGAGTTGTGACATTTCTGTGTGATAAGGTCGGCAAAAAAAAAACCTTCTGGCATCGTCGACTGCCCTTTGATATTGCCATCTTAGGTCTCTGAGGATCTCATAGGAGATTTGACATTTATCTTATTTCCATTTGCGTTTCTGAAGTCTTTTCTTATTGCTTGAGTTTGGTCACTGACCCAAGGTAAGGTGTTAAACTTAAGGCTTGTTGCATTTCACGGCCGCCACAGTGTCAAGAATGGCTAAACAGGTACTAGTGAAGTTAAGCAGCTCATCTGTGTTTTGAGGGGGTACCATGTTGGAATAAATGGTTGGACGCCACAAAGACCTCTGAAAATCTGCTAGTACAGTCAGTGGAGAAGATGCAACAGCAGGTAGAAGCACAACAATGAGGGGTGAGACAGGAAAGTGACTGTTCATACATGTCTCTTTCACCTGCCTTCGATGATGTCATGTCATGTAATAATACCTCAAAACTCAAACAAAAATCTTCTAGGAACGTCTAGGAAAACCATCTAGTCTTGTTGGATTTCAACTTAAAAGTCTATTTTGGTGGATTTCCTGTCTATTCAACCAGGTCACATTTTGGGGAGAATTGCCTGAGGTTGGCTGATAACTGAGACGTGCAGCAGTGCTAGGTGGGACCTTGTTATAGTCCATATGTTTTATGTTCCAATAATGAGTAGTGTAACAAATTACCTTTTCAATTTCAATAATAAAACAGCAGTTGCCAATCAAAAAAGTAAGTTGTTACTTTTGTTAGCAACCCCAAACCCCAAAATCTAGTCTCAGTCTTCTCTGACAGTTAGCTTAGATGCTCTCGTTCCCACTATGCACACTTTGATTTTGGCATGGAAAACAAGTGTAGTGAATTAAAGGGGCAATAAGGCAATTTGTATTGCCCCATAGCACAAAATGACCTTAATATATCTGAGGGATTAATGAAGTTGTTGATCGATACCAGTGACTTAACGATTATTTCACCAGGTGCTGAGATTTTTGCCTTTCAGACCTCACTGTCACTCCCATTGCCCACTGCTTTGTATTGATGTTGCAAGTTCTACTGGCCGCCAATAGAAATCAATAAAAGGTCATAAAATATTTCATGCACCTCAAATAATAACAGTAATAAAAAAGTAATATTATTCTTTTTGAAATAAAGAAATAAATGAAATAAAGATCTTTTTGAAACAAGTAATGGGTAATACATTCTATGTTGTCGACATCACTGTGAACCGCAGGTTTACTTCTGGAAGGCTGCTGAGGCTCCCCATTTGCGATGCAAGATGTAGGTGGATGGTGAATTTATACAGTGTTTAATTTATTGATCTGAGTCAGCTTGATGTTTGCAATTCCATATTAGAGGCCTAACTCCCTCAGATGGCATTTAATTTGGTGTTATCAGAATCACTAACAGGAACACAGCTGTGCTGTCTCATCAGCCATGCCGAGGGGGGAAAGAGGGAAAGAGAGTTGGGACCTTAACAAACCGGCTGCAATTGGCAAGATTGATTTGATTTTCCATTTCGGCGACAGGAGATGTCCGCTGAAAATGGAACAAAGAGAAGATTAATTAAGAAGTACAGCATATAGGCCTGACATTTTATTATCTGATATTCTTTTTATTTCATTATTTATTACATTCAGTGTCTGCAGAGATCGCACTATCTTCGGTTAGAGTCAAACAAAAACCAGAATGCTCAATGAGTCAATGGCCTTGAGCAGTGGAGGCCATTACGAGTGTGCTTCAACGTACCGGACCTAAAACACGTGAATCCCTAACAGGAGTCAACATGATAGGTTTATTATTGGGTGCACACACATGACAAAACCTCCATCAGAGCATGTGAATAGAAAATAAGTCTGGATGTACGTAAATACACCAATGTCACCAAGGTCAAGACACACATGATCATCTTTCAATATTGTGCTATTTCTGCAGCTGCATGACATTTCCTTTGCATCATGTTGTTTCCTTGGGCACAGGAACTCATTTACTCACCTTTAACTCTGAAAATTCCACATCGCTTTATTTGATACTCCTCTGTCCTTCCGTCTGTGAAACCCCAGCTCTGCAACCGGGGCCCGTTTTATGATTTGGGTTGATAATCATGACCATATGTGAGTCCTGTCACTGCAGGGACCGATAAGGCTGAGGAACCGATGATAGACGAGCAACAATCCCCGTCCCGCCAGGAGTTCCTGGCCGGCCGGCCCCCGTCTGCAGATATTTGGCTTTGTGTCTTTACGAGCCACTCAGGAACATTAAAGCTCCTATAACTTAGAGCCAGCGCTAATGCTAACACCATGGCTGGAAGCACCGTAGGAGGGATTTATGGGGGGTCCAGGATGGCTGGGAGTATCAGTGAAATGTGACAGCGTATATTCAGTGTGATCACAGTCTACTACACCTCTGAATAGACCGTGAAAGGATTGGACATCACACACTTAATGACTGGCGTTCACAGATTCTCTTGGTTTTGCGTCATAGAGGTGCACACACTTAAAAACCAGTCGGATTTGGGAAACACACACACTTAACAACCAGTTGAATTTGGGGAACACACACTCGACACCAGTTGAATTTGGGGAACACACACTTGACAACCAGTTGGATTTGGGCAACACAGTCTCGACGACCAGTTGGATTTGGGGAACACACACTTGATGATCAGTTGGATTTGGGCAACACACACTTGATGATCAGTTGGATTTGGGCAACACACACTCGACAACCAGTTGGATTTGGGCAACACACACACTCACACACACACACACACACACACACTTAGGTAATGACTACACATAATTTATAGTATATTACATTCATACGATTTCCCTTACTACTATATTTTCATTTCCAAAGTGCTCTTACTGTATATATTGTGTTGTTTTTTTTATATAAGAGCTCTTACTGTAATTACTGTAATACTGTAAATATTGTGTTGTTTTTTTATTGTAAATACTGTGTACTGTTGCCCTTTTGCACATTCCCGTTGAGCATTGCCACTTTTCATTTCACTACACACCCCGTGTGTGTATGTGACAAATAAAGTTCTTGAATCTTGAATCTTGAATCGACAACCAGTTGGATTTGGGCAACACACACTCGACAACCAGTTGGATTTGGGAAACACATACTCGACAACCAGTTGGATTTGGGGAACACACACTTGATGATCAGTTGGATAGGGGAAACACACACACTTGATGATCAGTTGGATAGGGGAAACACACACACTTGATGACCAGTTGGATTTGGGGAACACACACTTGATGATCAGTTGGATAGGGGAAACACACACACTTGATGATCAGTTGGATAGGGGAAACACACACACTTGATGACCAGTTGGATTTGGGGAACACACACTTGATGATCAGTTGGATAGGGGAAACACACACACTTGATGACCAGTTGAATTTGGGGAACCCACACTCGACAACCAATTGGATTTGGACAACACACACTCGACAACCAGTTGGATTTGGGGAACACAGGGTTACACACACACACACACACACACACACAATTATGTTTTGTGCTCCTACCAAAGCCATCATCCCACAACACCATTACTGGAGACATTAGTGTTCAAACTGTCCTGCAGTCGCTGAATCAAGCTGCCCAGAGTGTGTATGATTTATTCCAGTCTAATTGCCTAACTCCAATATTAATAAGTTTCCCCAGCCGTGCTATAATCCCTGCAAAGAAAATTAGCGAAGAATTACATATGCAGCATACAAACCTTGCAACTATTTTTTTTTAAATAAATGACTTTATAATCCATCAGAGGAAATACAAATGTCATTTCACAGGACAGAGAGAAGACCGACTCTTTACTTATTTCTCCAGCTGTCAAAGTCTCAAACACTAAATCCAAATCTATGCCAGCCAGAGCTCTGATGTAGTCTTAGGAGCAGATTGGCATGAATGGTTGCATACTGTCTAGATGCCCCGCCAAGTTTCACTAATGAAGTAACAGTGCCTGGAATATTTCAGCAATGATCCCATGCAAGCTTTTACACTGTGCATTTTAAAGTTGCAATATTCTCATATTAAAACAACAATAAACAAATAGGATATAATGCATAACCAGTCTGTGCTTGTCTGTGACCCTCTGTGTTCATGCCTAAATCCAGCCTGTTTATGTGAAATTGGTTTTTCAATGATGCTGAGGAGGTTTTGGGGCATGTACCATTTGCTCTGGGTGTGTCTTGTGGGCGAGGTCAGCGTTTAACTGGCTATCAAGGTGAGGCTAGCAGCCACAGAGCAGGAAGTCATAGCTACAACAACAATGGAGCAAAGCAGTAAAAAAAAACCAAAAAAAACATTCAAAACGCTGATGTTCAATCAGCGTTTCTTTTTTTGATCTCTGATCAGCTGCTTCTGTGGTGACTTTATGGACGCCGGCTACCTCAGCCTCAGGCGAGATGACATTTCAAGGTATACAGCTCATCAAGATGAGTGACAAGTGTGAGGAGGGCGGCTTAACAATACACTTTAACTCTTTAACTCTGAAAATTCCACATCGCTTTATTTGATACTCCTCTGTCCTTCCGTCTGTGAAACCCCAGCTCTGCAACCGGGGCCCGTTTTATGATTTGGGTTGATAATCATGACCATATGTGAGTCCTGTCACTGCAGGGACCGATAAGGCTGAGGAACCGATGATAGACGAGCAACAATCCCCGTCCCGCCAGGAGTTCCTGGCCGGCCGGCCCCCGTCTGCAGATATTTGGCTTTGTGTCTTTACGAGCCACTCAGGAACATTAAAGCTCCTATAACTTAGAGCCAGCGCTAATGCTAACACCATGGCTGGAAGCACCGTAGGAGGGATTTATGGGGGGTCCAGGATGGCTGGGAGTATCAGTGAAATGTGACAGCGTATATTCAGTGTGATCACAGTCTACTACACCTCTGAATAGACCGTGAAAGGATTGGACATCACACACTTAATGACTGGCGTTCACAGATTCTCTTGGTTTTGCGTCATAGAGGTGCACACACTTAAAAACCAGTCGGATTTGGGAAACACACACACTTAACAACCAGTTGAATTTGGGGAACACACACTCGACAACCAGTTGAATTTGGGGAACACACACTTGACAACCAGTTGGATTTGGGCAACACAGTCTCGACGACCAGTTGGATTTGGGGAACACACACTTGATGATCAGTTGGATTTGGGCAACACACACTTGATGATCAGTTGGATTTGGGCAACACACACTCGACAACCAGTTGGATTTGGGCAACACACACACTCACACACACACACACACACACACACTTAGGTAATGACTACACATAATTTATAGTATATTACATTCATACGATTTCCCTTACTACTATATTTTCATTTCCAAAGTGCTCTTACTGTATATATTGTGTTGTTTTTTTTATATAAGAGCTCTTACTGTAATTACTGTAATACTGTAAATATTGTGTTGTTTTTTTATTGTAAATACTGTGTACTGTTGCCCTTTTGCACATTCCCGTTGAGCATTGCCACTTTTCATTTCACTACACACCCCGTGTGTGTATGTGACAAATAAAGTTCTTGAATCTTGAATCTTGAATCGACAACCAGTTGGATTTGGGCAACACACACTCGACAACCAGTTGGATTTGGGAAACACATACTCGACAACCAGTTGGATTTGGGGAACACACACTTGATGATCAGTTGGATAGGGGAAACACACACACTTGATGATCAGTTGGATAGGGGAAACACACACACTTGATGACCAGTTGGATTTGGGGAACACACACTTGATGATCAGTTGGATAGGGGAAACACACACACTTGATGATCAGTTGGATAGGGGAAACACACACACTTGATGACCAGTTGGATTTGGGGAACACACACTTGATGATCAGTTGGATAGGGGAAACACACACACTTGATGACCAGTTGAATTTGGGGAACCCACACTCGACAACCAATTGGATTTGGACAACACACACTCGACAACCAGTTGGATTTGGGGAACACAGGGTTACACACACACACACACACACACACACAATTATGTTTTGTGCTCCTACCAAAGCCATCATCCCACAACACCATTACTGGAGACATTAGTGTTCAAACTGTCCTGCAGTCGCTGAATCAAGCTGCCCAGAGTGTGTATGATTTATTCCAGTCTAATTGCCTAACTCCAATATTAATAAGTTTCCCCAGCCGTGCTATAATCCCTGCAAAGAAAATTAGCGAAGAATTACATATGCAGCATACAAACCTTGCAACTATTTTTTTTTAAATAAATGACTTTATAATCCATCAGAGGAAATACAAATGTCATTTCACAGGACAGAGAGAAGACCGACTCTTTACTTATTTCTCCAGCTGTCAAAGTCTCAAACACTAAATCCAAATCTATGCCAGCCAGAGCTCTGATGTAGTCTTAGGAGCAGATTGGCATGAATGGTTGCATACTGTCTAGATGCCCCGCCAAGTTTCACTAATGAAGTAACAGTGCCTGGAATATTTCAGCAATGATCCCATGCAAGCTTTTACACTGTGCATTTTAAAGTTGCAATATTCTCATATTAAAACAACAATAAACAAATAGGATATAATGCATAACCAGTCTGTGCTTGTCTGTGACCCTCTGTGTTCATGCCTAAATCCAGCCTGTTTATGTGAAATTGGTTTTTCAATGATGCTGAGGAGGTTTTGGGGCATGTACCATTTGCTCTGGGTGTGTCTTGTGGGCGAGGTCAGCGTTTAACTGGCTATCAAGGTGAGGCTAGCAGCCACAGAGCAGGAAGTCATAGCTACAACAACAATGGAGCAAAGCAGTAAAAAAAAACAAAAAAAACATTCAAAACGCTGATGTTCAATCAGCGTTTCTTTTTTTGATCTCTGATCAGCTGCTTCTGTGGTGACTTTATGGACGCCGGCTACCTCAGCCTCAGGCGAGATGACATTTCAAGGTATACAGCTCATCAAGATGAGTGACAAGTGTGAGGAGGGCGGCTTAACAATACACTTCACTGGCTCAAGGTGAAAAGAATGCTGGCAGTGAATGGATATACCAGCTACCTTCATTTCCTACCTGGCACCCACTGACTTGAGCTAGTATACCAGTATACCATGAAGACTGTTGAGTACATGCACACCAATACCTTGACACTGGCTCATAAAATTTCCTCTTGCTATTTGCTGGCTAGGCTAGGCTAGGCTATTTCAACCTGTCAACAACAAGCAACAAAACAAAACAACAACAAAAATTTGAAAAATTAAAAAA
Organism: Hoplostethus atlanticus; assembly: GCA_034670405.1. Taxonomy (NCBI): domain Eukaryota; kingdom Metazoa; phylum Chordata; class Actinopteri; order Trachichthyiformes; family Trachichthyidae; genus Hoplostethus; species Hoplostethus atlanticus. Next base: position 2,363,649 of record JAXDDX010000015.1, on the reverse strand, counting down.
CATAATACAATTCAGTCCCCATGTTCCAGCAGTCGGTCGGCGACACACAGGGAAAGATCAGGGAAACATCATAGATAATGATAGCTGCAATATCATTAAATTAAATTCTATTTTCAAAGTGCTTTGCAGGCTGTTTCTATTTATGACCTTCCCAGTACCAGAAACTGGCTTTGCCATTTAAAACTAACCACTCCTGTGATCTGGTAGCATAATTACCAGATTTAAAAGATAGAGATGTGAGGTACAGGTAATTAGATAAGATCAGTCAACATTTCCATATAAATCACAATGGTGAGTTGGAAGTTTATCTCCCGTAATAAAAGGCACCGTGGAAAACTGCATCCAGTGGCTTCAAGGTAGAAAGGGCAGTATTTACTGGGCATTTTAAAGACAGGCCTGTTGCCTAATCCACAGTGGCACATGTACATGATTGATAAACTTTTAAACTATGAAGAAGTAGATTTTTTTTCTGCAAGCTTCTCTGTATTCCCACTAGGATTCAACAGGTTTCAATCGGCTTTTGAAGGCTGATACTTATATTTTTGGATTGCAGCCAATATTTTATACTTCCCTATTTATTGTTTTATTTGTATATATGTATATATTGATTGAGTGAGTTTATTTGATTGATGTGTCTGTCTGACTTTAGTTTTTTAGTGTTTAGTCATTTTTTGTTTTTTAAATGCACCAACGTCACCAAGTCAAATTCCTTGTATGTGTGAATGTACTTGGCTAATAAATTTGATTCTGATTCTGCTTTAAATTTGACAATTCTTTGAAGACAAAGACAAAAATGCAATTTTTCAGTGTTTTTCCCCCAGAATTCTATTTTGCCAGGATGTAAATGCCTCTGAAACAGCAGTTTGACCATGGGACACAAACTCTCTATTCAAACCATTAATAATACTAATACAATCAAAATGTCATAGGAATTGGGCTTGGTATACATGAGGGAGGATAGAAGGACTACGGAGTGTGTTTGGTGTTTTGAAGCTGTTGGAAAGCAGGGAAAGTTGGTAAACTGCAATGTTGGATAAAACTCAATATATGTAAGGGGTTACTGTTGAAAACACCCCCGAGTTTGCTGGTATAAGCAGGTAAACCCAAGGCGAACCAACTTTGTATAAACGTGTTGATATTGTCATTGCAGAGATTTGCACAGCGCGAACCATTGACAAGTTGTGTATTCTGAGACCCTCAGTGTCAAAAGAAGTTTTGTCTGCATCACATAAAAAAAACATGCATGTCAGCAAACTGTGTGTGTGTGTGTTGAGCATGTACACAACTGAATGTGTGTGTGTGCATTCCCTCCGCTTTCCATTTTATTGGCCAAATCCAGCCCGCTATACAGCCACATTTCCATTTGTATGGCATAAGGTCTAATCCCGTGAAGGGTTGGCAGTGCAAAGGCAATCAGTTTAAATTTGTCCTTTTTATGAAAAGGAATTATTCTAACGCCTATTACGGGTGAGTTACTGCTCAGAGCCTGCATCTGCAACCCGCTCCTTTTAATCGCTCCACTGCTAATTAAGATTGGACGACTAAGGAGCCTGGGATCTGGATTTGTTTCTAAATTAAACACGCAATTGTGTATTGGCCCATGGTAAAGCTGCCCCTTAAATATTTCACTGTCCCTTAAATTTCACATTGCTTGGGAAAGGGATACGCCTTCCTACTTTTCTTCTCAATCCAACACTGCTTTTTTTTGAAAGAGAGGGGAAGGCGGTGGACGCAATAAACCCTGAACAGCAGCTTAAGTGTGTATGTGTGAGTATTTTCCAATCAGTCCTGCAGTCCAGGGACTGAACAACAAATGGGGAAATGTTTTTGTGATAGGCCTTCGAGACCGCTCTTGTCCTTTGCGTGCATCAGCCCTTGGCATCTCATACCGGAGGCCTTGGCTGTGTTTGCAAGCTGACGGTCCTGACATTTGGAAGCATTGGACATGTTCACAGACGGGCTAATAAAGGCTGACAGATTGCAGGTCTATCTGGAAAAAGATGCCAAACAACTAGTAAGGCAGTTCAGCGTCTGCAGCGATGTATCTTGGACACAATGCTATTTATAACTTTAAATGTTTTAAAGGTGCTGTGTGTAGCATTTTAAAAATCAATACAACATTACCACATTCATTTTGAGATGTTAATATAATTACCGGAAACAAACGAAACAGGTCGAAACGGGTCGGGGAAAACTGCTCGATTGCTTTATGGCACAAAACAGGAAGAGGGTACTGTTCTTCCAGCGCTAACTGAGCTAAAGCTAAAGAGTTTCTGGCAACGGCAGATGGTGGAAGGAGAGAAAGGAAGATGGAGAAATCACTTCCTACACGTTGATCCTCTTCAGTAAAGACAAAAACGCCAGGGAGGGGGAGGGGGACAGGAAGCAACAGGGTTTATGGGAAATGTAGTCTTCATTTTGAGAAACACTAATAACAATACCACTGACATGAGATAGAGGCTACCAATCGTCTCCACCATGGTCTCATTTGTTTTAGTAATTATGACAAGGTATTACAGTTAATTTGACAATCATATATTAAAGGGCCCATATTATGGAAAGCCGTTTATTCCTAGTGCTTATATATGTTCCACAGGAAATTACTTCCCTAAACAGCTGAGAAAATTTGAAATCTGGAAGTCAACCCGTTTTTCTGTATTTTCCTTTTTCCCAAAACGTTGCCAAAGATAGGAGCAAAACGGCCCGTTTCAGAAATGGTTTCTTTGGACGAAATAGGGAACAAGTCCAGCCCCTCTCAGAGCATGCCCACGCCCAGGTGAACAACCACTCCCATTTACGTCGTCTCAAAATGCAGCTCTCGGCAGCGCCGCTGTTTTTACATTGCGAACATTGGAGCTACAACAACATGTCTACTGCAAGAGCCCAACGCAAGAGTTGTTCTGTTTTAGGATGCAGCCAGCAACATAGATCCCTGCACAGAATCCCAACACGCGAAAATGCCAGGACGGAGTGGATTAATTTTATTTTTAACAGCGACGTCCCGGCTACAGTTAGCCCAGCTTTGTTTGTGTGTGATAACCACTTCACCCGGACTGCTTCAGCAACTATGGCCAGTTCACAGCAGGACTATCAACTAAATTGAAGCTTAAAGATGGAGCAGTTCCCACTCTACGTGACCCATCTGCAAACTTGGAACCGGTAAGTGTCACCATGTTTTGATATAATTTGCAAGTTAGTCTGGTTAGTATATTTGACTGCTGGTTAGCTAACGAGCTAGCGGGGCTAACGTTAGCTACAGGCTTGTTGGGTGTGTAAGAAGAAGTAAGAAAACTAAAGCTGGAGTCAGGACACATCTTTTAAAGTTATTGGTTGGAGTCAGGGCTCATGTTAAAGTTATGTGTTGGGACAAGTGTCTGTTTTATAAGTCTGTCGAACGTGTCTGCTTGGTAAAGTAGTCTGGTTAGTATATTCGACTGCTGGTTAGCTAACGAGCTAGCGGGGCTAACGTTAGCTACAGGCTTGTTGGGTGTGTAAGAAGAAGTAAGAAAACTAAAACATCTTATTAAAATAGGTAAGGAGTTGCACTAAATTTTACTTTCTACATTATTAGGCCTGTCTAAGCGACTGGAAAAGATTTCCAAAGACAAGGACTGTGCGCAGTTGAAGAAGTGGCAGCGCAGTATCAAAAACCACATCTACTGGACTGCAGCTTCTTCTACAACTGGGCCAGAGAGGGTGGCAAAGTGGACATCAATTGTCAACCACGTGCAAGATATCCACAACCATGAAGACCCCATCTTCCCAAAGTGTCTGCATCCAGAACGCATTTCAAGAGACAAGAGCAAATGGTTGACAGCAGGTGTGTACTCAAGCATTGCACTAACGTGTCTTACGGGCTTGTTCAGGTTTCCTTATTACACCCTATGTTATTCTTTGATTAGGAGTTTTACATTTATGATATAATAGTTGATGTATGTTGAACATTTTTTACAGAATTGCTAACACTTTTCCATAAGTGGCAAGAAATAAGATGTACTTTTCTTCTTTTAGGCACCCCAGCTTTGTATAAGCTTGAGAAGGCACTAACAAACAAGAGAGTCCTAAAGGATGTGGAGAAGCTGAGCCCTCACCATCAGACCTCAGCGCTGGAGTCTTACCATAGTGTCATCCTGCGCTTTGCTCCAAAAAATGTTGTCTTTCCATTTCTGGGAATGCTGTGCAGGTAAACAAGATATTACACTGTCTCAACACATCTTTATATATGTGCTCTATGCAAGTACTGTAATTATTCCTTTTTTTAAATTCTTATTATTTATTTAGGCTTTACCTGTCTGCCATGCATTTCAATGAAAATGCTAACCGTCCCCAAGCCACAACACGTGCTGGTAACCCACTCTTCAAAGTGCAGTTTCCCAAGTTCAAGAAGGGAGAGTGCACGGCAAAGCCAGTGAAGACGGACGCAACTTTCCGTATGTTTAACGCACACCTATTTATTATTCTAAATACACAACTGCTAAGTAGAACAATTGAAAGGCAACAACATATGGAAAATTGAGGTAGTGGCATTTTCATAACTTTAGTTTACTATACAGGTTATACAGATGAGCTGATGGACCTCCTGTTTGAGTACGTGTTACAGGACCCTCAACCATATTCTAATGAATTGTTGAAGATCCCTGTCCCAGACGACCTATGTGCCCAGTACGAGAGACCAGCAAAGGAGGATGTAATTGCAGCCTTCGTGTCCCGCTTCAATAAAGACGCGGTCTGAACCCCATGTACATGCCTTCGGCATCAGGTAATTTGCAGCATATACGCAGCGCCACACTTTTTCTTGAGTGGTGAGAAATAACATGTATTTCTCTTCTTTTATGCACCCCAGCTTTGTATGTGTTGGGTTGAAGATGCTGACCATCCCCAAGCCACAACATCTGCTGGTGACCCGGTCTTCACGCGGAAGTTTCCCAAGGCCAAGAACGGAGAGTGCACATCCAAGCCAGTGAACACAGACACAACTTTCCATATGTTTAACACACACACCCATTTATTATTCTTAATTCCTAGTACAATTGAAACACAACAAATGAAAAATTGAGGTAGTGACATTTTTTTTACTTTACAAGTTACTTTGTGTCCTGCTTCAGTCAAAGGGCCGGTCTGAACCCCGTGTAGTCGCCCCTGGTGTCAGGGAATTCACGGCGTATCCGCTGCACCACACAGGCCGGTAAAACAACCCTGACCCTGCGGCCTAGGTAGCCCCAGCACCTAGGGTACATGTGTGAATAAAAAAAAATATTCTGATAAGAGTATTGTTTCTGTTGGAAGTTTTTTTTTTCCACCTTTGTGAGTGTGGTCTGGTCGGGAGTTAGGTGGGTTATAGGAATCTAATAATTATTTCAAAATATCAAAGAGGACAAATTGTCATGCTCCTGTAGACAATGTAATAATCAATGGAACCAATTATTAAAGACAGATGTCTTTACCCTGAACTTATCAAGAGAGAACATGTGTGAGCACATGAACACTAGATAGTTATAATACTTCATATATTCAATTTTGATGATGGGCTACATGCAGCTAAAACAGTACAGCTAAAATTAGAGAAGTACTTCAGTAAATCACAACACATGTTTTGTTTGCTATTGATCGGTTGACAATGTAATTTCTGCTGACGTGAAATAAATAAACCCCGAATGCAAACACTTACTGTCCTCATTTTTATTGTCATGCACAGTATTATCCATTGGTTATGATTATTAGAGAAATTGTGTCATGCATAGAATAACTAAAATACTTACTTCGCCATTTGCCTATGCTGTAAACGCCCATAGTCTGCTCTATACCGGTTAGCTGACATTTGGAGGACGAACATGTCCAAGCAAACATTGCCGAAACCCCTATGATCCACCATACATGTAGGTGGTTCTCGGATTTCATTCATTCGCCGAAGAACCTATTGAGTGAGAAACGGTAAGTCTACAGGGATTTTCCAAACTTCATAAACACTACATTGATTACACGGAAGATAGAATGTCTTTTATCACAAGTCACCGTTTGGATCTCCCTGCAAGCACACGTTTTCTCTTTCACTTGGCATTGTGGCACAATTTCTACAAGTACACCTGTTGAGAAGTAGTGCAGAAAATTCACTCAATATGACTACAGTATACCAAACAACGTAGCGCTGCGGTGTTTGGATGCAAATAGGTTGCATCCAATAATATATTGGCTAACTAGCTCAACAAAATTGTCAATCCTAGCTTGTCTGCAAGTTGCATTCAATAAGCTTATGGACATGAGCCATAAACAGACCGCTACAGCAGAGAGTGTAGCTCACACACCCACATACACACAAGCGCAAAACACACGCACGCACTAAAGTACAATATTACACGAAATTGTTACCACTGAGAAACGTTCTGCTGGGTTCTTGTAAGTGGAACTGCCTCAGCTGCCTCTTCCCATTCTGGGTCAGACTCCGGCTCAAACATGTACGGTCTGAGACTGGACATGTTTGAGCCGGAGTCTGCAACACTGAGTGTTGCTTCTGGAGCGGCCGCCATGGTTAACGTAGTCAGGCTTGTTTACCTTTAGCAGCATGGGCGCTCTGCTCCCGCCCCCACCAGGCGATTGGTCGCCTCACTCCGTGCTCTGATTGGTCGTGAGGCGGCCAATCAGAGCACATGCTCATTACACACTACTCCACCCCCTCAAAACAGCCTGTTCTTTACAATGGAGAAAATGAGAGACTGAAACACACACCACAGAAGCTGGTTTTAGGATTTTTTTTGATATAGACTTCACAAACATCTTTTCAAGACCCCCAGGAACAGTTTTAAATAGCCCAAATTAGTACAATACCCCCCCTTTAATGTTTAAAAATGCTACATGTAGCACCATTAATGTCGAATCACTGTAATATTTGCCCCAAGGTGCATGTAGGGCCGGACCACCTCCACGTCAGTCCTGTAGTCAGTGGTTTCTTCTTCCTCCTCCTGCAGTACACAGCTCCCCGCTGTACTCCTGTACTTCATCCTCCTCAGTCATCGGGGAACTTCTGAAGGTGGCATCAGGAGCTGCATCTATCAAATCTACTGAAATACAGATTGAGTTCATGAGCGCCGTCCAGATAACCCTCCAGGCTGCGTCTACCCAGCAAGTTTCCTCAGTCCTCGTCCTTTACCCCTGTTCTGAATGGCTGTTTTTCCTCCTTCACTAAGTCCTTAAGCTCCTTAGTTATCCAGAGTTTATATTGAGAAAACAGCACAGTAGGGACAGTTTTATCCGCGTACTGTCAAGCTGTATTGTTGCACAATGGGTGAGATCATCAATGTCCTTTCCATCTGCCTCAGCAGCTCCACTGCAGTGGACTGCTCCCTCCCCGTCCTGGTGGCGATAGGCTGCTATTTACAAATGAGATGGACCTTGGAGTCAAATTTCTCAAGTGGAGTGAGCCAGCGAGCTAGGATTAGACCGATATATTGGTTTGCCCTGATATTGGCCTTTTATTTACAAAAGGATATCGGCCAATCAGTGTCGCCCTCTGATATGATGGATATGATGCAGTTTGTTTGATTAGATATTTATTGTAGAATTGATCAATGCTACACTGTTTGTCTATGGGAAGCCCTGAACCTGAACTGATTCTAATGGGACATTTTGATCAAATTCCACATGGTATGCATGAATATGTTTTATTATTGTTATTATTATTATTACTGCAATTATTATTCTTGGTTTCAATGGAGCGTTTGTGTCCCATGATGGTCTAAATACTGTTTCAGAGGCTTTTCTACCTGACAAGAATAAAATTCTAGGTAAACACTGAATGCTTTTTTGAGATTTTCGTGGCTAGAAAATGGACTATTGGCAACTTCAATTTAAAAATACTGTTAGCAATATTGGCCTTCAAAGTCACATATCAATCTAACCCTTTTATAATATATATCCCTTCATATTTGCATGTCTTATTGTCCCTAGTTGGATATGTCACACACTGGGAAAACATGGGTACAGCAGAGGAAGGATGGCCGGTGGTTAAAATCACCTGATGGGGCCATGAAGGCATCGGGGTGACAGAGTAGCTGACGACTGACAGTAAAGATGACATCAGCTGCCACTTTGCTGTCTGTAGATGGCGGTTGCGAATAACATGGACACGGATGAAAGCTCACCATTACCAGGCGCTTCCCCGCCCCAGGTGTTGAAGGCTTCATCTCTGGAAGCATGTCGCAGCAGGTTCACAATTACAGGGTCCGAAGGTGTAGAGTTCCTGGACACTACAGACCAGACCCATACAAAGCACACGTACAAGACCTACACTGTATGTACAAGCATGAATTTAATGTAATTATCTGCATCACGACAGGTAATAAATATAGCAACAATGCTATGCAGAGTGTTTTGTTCAAAGCGGAGGGAGAGGTCAGGGCAATGACATCTGTCATTCTGCCAATCTGCATCAAATGTCAAGACCAAAGCTTTCAAGGCCTGAGAAATCGTGGCGTGCCCTTGTGTGCAATATGTTGAGGATATTTAACACTTCAAGTACTAGTACTGTTTTGGAAAACAAGCAGCTCACTACAACCACCAAAGCAGATCAAAACAGTGTAACCAAGCAAGTGTTTCTGTTGTGGCAAGTTTTAAAGGGGCACATCTGTCACTGACCAGTAGGAATTGCAACGGCTTATGGTGGCCTGATATTGACACAAACAATTAAGTTACATTTTCACAAGCTAGCTAACTGGAACATCAACAGAAATGTGTAGTGAAGAGGTAATATATCATCATGCATATTCCATCAATACTGGAATAATAATGCTAATAAATTTGTATATGAGAACGAAGCTTTATACCCTTTATAGCTGGTAGCACCGTCATCCATCGTTGAGCAGTTGAAAATGCCAGTAGATTAGGGCGTGGGGAGTGGGAGTGTCTTGAAGCTCCAATGGACAGAGAGTTTTTGTTCCCAAACAGGGCTGAAAAAGGGAGTTTTGAAAGGCAGAAATCTCAGCACCTGGTGAAGTAATCATTAAGTCACTGGTATTGATCATCAACCTTATTAATATCTCAGATATATTACGGTCATTTTGTGCTATGGGGCAATAAAAATCATCTGATTTATTGCGCCTTTAATTCACTGCACTTGTTTTTCTTGCCAAAATCAAAGTGTGGATAGTGGGAAAGAGAACATCTAGGCTAACGGAGCAGATCTGAGACCAGGGGCCTCATTTATAAAGGTTGCTACGCACAAAAAGTGGCGTTAACGGGGGTGAAATGTGCGTACGCATATTTTACCGCAAACGTCGGGATTTATAGAAAAATCCTATGCGGTAAAAGGTGCGCACTTCTACGCATCCTTTCACCCATGTGTAGAGCTCACCGCAAGGTTTTTCAGACACGGGAATCAGCAACGCCCGATGGGGAGATCACAAAATAAAGCTCAGTCCTCTTAAAAACATAGTTTTATAAGTGTGCTTTCACAGGGATTGTGGTCTGTTGTATCTGTTAAGTTACTACTTAAAACCTATTTTTATACAAAGGCATTCTCTTAACTCTTATTTTATTGATTATTTTACCAGGCCGGCGCCAGGATGAAGTGACTGAGGGGGCAATTTGTCATGAAATAAAACTCATTGATTTAACCATGCAATAGCCTCAGAAAGGCTAAATAACAACAACATAAGGCTACTGTTCAAAATCAAAGAATATACATTTATTAATCAGAGACTCACATAAGAACGGAGCACTGCAGAGAATTTATGAACGAAAACGATTCTCTGTCAAAATCAGCAGGGGGAGGAGTAGAAACAGCAGTTTGCAGCTTGCATCTCTCTCTCTCCTCTCTCTCTCCCTCTACAACGGGGGGAAATGGAATTAGGGCCATAAAGTTGTATTTACCTACCACGAAAAGCAAGCAGGCTGAGAAACCGAACTAAGTGACGTGTCTGTCTGTCTATCGATCTCCTCCGCTCCGTTTCAGTGGGCTACTATGGACGCCCTAGCATACACCTATGGAAATATTTTTCTATAGATACATAAAGCTTAAACAGAGGGGGCAAAAATACAACTGAGGGGCTAAGCATATTTTACTCTCTCATATGTAGCTCCTTATGCTCAATGTTGTATAACTTTTAAACTGTTTTTAAATTATTTTTATCATTTTGTTCATCAGTTTGTCTACCATTTTTATTTTGTATTCTAAAGCACTTTGTAACTTTGTTTTGAAAAGTGCTATATACCTAAAGTTTATTTTTATTATTATTAAGGTGTGCCGGATTATTAGGGCTTGTGCGGTTCTCCACAATGTGGCACAGATGCCTCTACTGAGCCCCAGACAGTACACCTTTACGGCGCTCAACCTCAGTGATGAGCACCTCGATCTCGCACTTTCGCCTTTCTTGCAGTTGGCGTCTCTCCGTCTTTCCCTCATTGATAGTCCAACAAAGGCTCCTTAACAACGTCGGCATATTCATGACCTATTTAGCATTGACCATTTATGGATGATTGTGGGACGACACTGGGAGGAGTAGTGGGAGGACACTGGGAGGAGTACACGAGCGCACAATTCACCGCAGGTGGGTATTTATAAAGAGAAGACTGCGTACAGGTGTGCGCCACACGGTTTTATAGATCTGAATATTTTCTTGCATTAGTAGATTCTGAGGTTTGTGCGTAAGCAATGTTTTAGGATGGAATCTACGCAAAGTTTTATAAATGAGGCCCCTGATCTCTTTTTGGTTAATTCTGCTATTTGGAGGGGTTGCTAACAAAAGTAACAACTTACTTTTTTGATTGGCAACTGCTGTTATATTATTGAAATTTAAAAGGTAATTTGTTACACTACTCATTACTGGGCTCATTACAAGCGCCCACCCAGCACTGCTGCTCGTCTCACTTATCAGCCAACCTCAGGCAATTCTCCAATTCTCCCCAGAATGTGACCTGGTTGAACAGACAGAACCTCACAGCAATTGTGGAAATGGGAGAAACCACATTGTCTACTTATGGCTGGTTATGTGCAACGTCTGGTACCTTGTCTGCCATAATTCAGCCATCAAGTATGTGGGAGTCAAAGTAGATGAAATGAGAGAGCCAACACAGAGTTCAAGTTCAACAAAAAGTCACTTTTATTAAGAGGAGAAATCCACCAAAATAGACTTTTAAGTTGTAATACAAGACTAGATGGTTTTCCTTAAAAAGATTTTTGTTCATCTGTTTTATTAGTTTTGAGGTATTAATACATGACATGACATCATTGAAGGCAGGTGAAAGAAAGTGTGTGATAGAATGCGATTTCATGATCGGTTAGGATCATGGAGGATGTTGCTAGCTGACTTATCATTGAGTCATTGGTATTGATCAACAATCCTATCAAACTCCACAGATACATTATGGTCATTTTGTGGAATGGGGCGGAATACATCTTAGCATTTGCACTTTTAAATATAGTTTGTGTTTTGATATGATGATGAAATGCTATACATTCATGTAGAAATGTATCTTTTTTAGGTCAGTACAGACAGTGGGGGTGACGTGGCAAAGTTCGCAAGCTGGATTTGAACCCAGGACGTTCCAGGTATAGATGGTCTTGACCAACTGAGCCTTCAGGACAGTCCAGTTATGTAGAAATTCTACAAGTATGCCACATTGGTCACGCATTCTTACAATTGAAATTCAACCTTGAGGACAGAACTGATAGCTGGTAACACCTATTGATTGGTGTTTTGCCTTCAGCCAGCCGAGAATGGCCTTGACAAAGCGATTGCCTCCAAAGAAAAACATCCCTCGAGCCCCGCCAGACACCCTCCTCCAGATGGCAAAAGACTAAAATGGCAGACTTAATGTGAAAAAACATTCAAACATTTTATCTGCAATCATTGGAATCCTTTCCAATTTAGTATTTGTTTTTTTCCAATTTAGGGAGGCATGCAAGTTTCTTCACCCAGTCCAATATGCTCAGTATGCTCAATATGGCAGGCCTGAAGGAGGCTATGTGGCAAGGTGCAGACCTAGATAGATAGATAGATAGATAGATAGATAGATCAGTTAAGTGTCATCCATCTCTGATATGATGAAGGTTCCTCCCTGTCCACTGCTAGTCAATGTGTTTTATAGATATTTTTATATCAGATGTCTGAGCAGAGAACTCATTCCAGTGTGGGTTGGGAGGATTTTTCTCAGCAGCTACAAGGGTGGCTGTCTGTAAAGCCTCAGTGGAGAGTTTGAATGCCCCATGATGGTCTACATGCTGTTTAAGGGGCTTTTCCACCCTGATAAGAATACATTTATGGGGGGAAATATTTGTATGTTTTTGGTCTGAAAATGGTCACATTTATATATACTGGCAGAAAATATTGGCTATTGGCAGCTTGAATCCAAATATGTCGGTATTGGCCTTTCACTGCTGTTGGACCAAAGCATGTGCATCTTTGGAAATAGCTTGAACATGCAGCTATGACTGTTTGATCCATTTCCCAAGCTGCCACTTCAGCTATCCAAGCTCATGTTCTTCTTCCTCACATCATACGGTGGTCAGGCTCACTTGGCAAGCGCATCCTGACATGCACTGCGTCACAAGTAGTCCTGCAACCGTGATGCACCATGAAGAATGATGCTGGCATCTGTCCGCGATGCTAACTTGGGCGAGCACCAGAACCAGCAATTATGCCAGATATTGTCTGGCCCGTTGTTGTTAACAATAATGTTGCCGTGGCACTGACTGGTGTATATTCTTGTGAGAATGCAGCGGATGAGCCGCTATGCCGTAAAACGAGCACAATGGCTTTAAAGGCAAGCAGGCCTCCCCTCATAAACAGGGACGTTCTGGGACATTAAAAAAATACATGGATCTCAACTAGAACAGGCTTTCCCCAGACAATATTTGATAGGCATAGGAAATGCAAAAGATCTTGATCTCAGCTTGGTTTTGTCATTCTCCTCCCTCCTCACCTCTCTCGCTCGCTCACTCTCTCTCTCTCTCTCAAAGTTATTAAAGGAGTGTGTCTTCTTTCCTTCTGCAGTGTGCAGATAACAAGCAGCTACATCCATCTGCTGACTCCTCTTCAGCCAAAGCAACGCTTATCGTTCTTAAACACGCTGCTCCTGTGAAACTAATTATTGTACCGGCTCTCCGCTGCTGTGTCACTGGACCAATAAGGTAAAGTGTGTGTGGATTTTAAGCCCACTCAGTCCTGTCTTGTCCTTTTGACTTGTCCCACTCAGGTGACTATTAAGTACCCAATAACCCTAACCCAGCCCTAACCCTAATGCCATAATGAAAAGGCTCTCAGCCACCACCTGTCCCATATTGCCTTTTTTATTCTTGAAGCTACATTATGTAACTTTTCTCCTTCGGACTGGAAGTGTGTTGTTAGTCCTGCCCTCCTCCTCCTCAATTGGTCAAGTGCCTGCTCCACCGCTTGTCGCTCATCTTGATGAGCTGTCTAACTTGCACCCATAAAGCCACCAGAGGCGTAGGAAAAAGCAGACGGAAAACACATTTAGCTTCGCTTTTTTTTTGTTTTTCTTACTGCTTTCCACCATAGTTGTTGCTGCTGTGGCTTTCCTGCACTGTGGCCACTAGTGCTAGGTAAAAAAGAACAAAGAAATAATTTTGATTTTGAAACATACAGAGTCTGCAATGGTATGCACTGGTACAACTACATCGAAACATAACCTGTATACTGAATACTCAAACTGGACTTAACATACTGCAGATACTGACCCTGCAGTATCTGGCAAAGTAGGAAGCTGCAGTTTTCAGGATGATTGCCTACTTGTCCTACTTGTTTTGCATATTGGTCCAACTAATCTTTTATTTTTTCTCAAGCCATGTTACAATTAATCTTAAATGAGAGGCCATGTATTATGCAAATTATTTTCTTAACAAATTAACCTCACACACCAGTTAGAAAATGACTATTATGGTGCTTCTTTCACCACATAAAGCAATACATTTCAATCAATAAATTTAAACAGTTAAAAAAACACTTTCCATGACTTTGTAGGTCACCATTTAAATATCTAATGATAAAATAATAAAATTAAATAGGATATGCCATGTGTTGACGTAGAATACCTACAGCCTCACTATTCATTGTTATTTTAATGTGGGTATTTTAATGGGTTCCTGTTAAGCTGCCAGTCAGTTTTTATTTTTGTTTTTCTATATCACTCTCTGTTGCTGTATCACATTACTCATGAACATTTAAGATGATTCATTGTGTACACCATCATATTAACTAAATGGTACGCTGAAAATATTGCATCACTCTATAAAATGTATCCAATAAAGTTGTGTTGGCAATCCCTAGTTTCATCATTAGGACTGCTTCAGAATGTTAATGTATTCACTGAAATAAACCAGGCAGCGCTCAAGCAGAAATGGCTTGAGTTGGTAAGGTGTTATTAAATTACTTATGAAGTCTGTTGTGCATGCTTTAGTTAGTTCTACAGGCTAGAAGAAGAGGTATGCCTGGATTGGTGTACTTCCAGCACTTCCTCTAGCCAGTGCTCTGCCAAGCATGCTGTTGTATTGCACAAGTAGAAGTAAAAAGTAAGCATTTCTCCTTTTTTTCTGTTCTCTTTCCTGTTTTTTCTATGTAAATGTCCATGTGTAATGACAAAGAAATTAAATCCCCTGTATACATTTCCTCTTTGAAAATTAAGCAAAATAACCATGTGACTCTGTCATAAAAGGTTATGATAAAGATGTACTTTGGTATCATATTTATCTCTGTGGTAGCTGACTTCTTGCCTGTAGCTGAATTTCTGTTTTCTCCATCTCTGCTGCTATGGTATTTCATTTGTGGATTTCAGTGTGGCATTCAGCACAATTATCCCCAAATTGTTCCAGTTCAAATTAAACGTGCCTGGCTCCATTTGTCAGTGGATCACCAACTCTCTGACAGATTGGAAAACAATTTGTGAGTATGAGAAAACACATAGCAGGGCCCTAACCATCAGCACTGGAGCTTGCCACTGTTCTTCTCTCTCCTCACAAATGAATGCACCTTCAAAGACACCTTATTTAAACCTGCACTATGTAACTTTATGTAATTTAATTGTTGGCGGCCCCTAGTGGCAGCCAGAGGTTACTGATTGTATTTTTGAGGACTTACCCTTAGCTTTCAGTCTTCTCTGTCACAGCCCCACTTCCTGAACAAGACTAATAAGTGGCATAGACATAAACTCCTCAAGTTTGCAGATGACACCACCCTGACACCACCAACAATAAAGGCTCCATCGGAGACAGGTGCATTGACGTTTTCTGATGTTGTGGTTGTATGACCATTAGTTGGTACAAAATAATATTGCTAAGTGCATTACTTTGTTTTGGTCTTCAGATGAAAGCATGAAATATGGCCAAAATTTAACATTTCAAAAAATTGCTTGACAGTTGGGTGGAAACATTATTATTATTATTATTATTATTATTACAACATAACTATATGTGGCTCAACAATCGCCAAAGATGAATCATTTAACTTCCTATGAACTTGAGCCTGTGCTGTGGCCCTCAGTAAACCAGCCTGACGCCCCGCTGCAAAAACAAAGACCCACCAAAGACTACCATCTCACATGTTTTTATTTAGTCTCCATCTTTGGTGCTCAATGCTCATTGCTGTGGTGTTTCTGCACTGCACTTCCCAGAGATCACCTGTCAATCAAACAGTGTTTCCAGTACTGTGACGTCTTCCATGGATTTTCTGTTGATGAAGTTTGAGTTTCTGTAGGCAGGCCTCTTTTCTTCTGTTCAGGCATGGCTATTGATGCTCATGCTAACTACCCAGTTTATTCCAAACAAACCACTTTTTCTTTTTTTTATTAACTATATTACAAGCAATCAGACATTCAGTATAAATTCAACTCACATTTAAAATAAAGTAATATTTAAAAATTAGATTATGTATATGATATTTTTCAAATAAAATGAGGTTTACAAGTTTATTCATGAAGATATAATCATGGTCAAAGCTTGTGACACTTTTACAGTCAATCTTAATGTGATAACCAGTTTTACTAAATATATATCCAAATCTGTCCAAAGCTTGGTGGAATAAGAGCAGCCATAGAATAGTTTCAGGTTCATCAGTAGAAAGATTATCATTTTCCTCTTTATCTTTCTTTCATTATAAAGACTTCTCTAGACTTCTTGGTGTATTTAGGGGTTACAATCTCAATACCATTAAGAAATAATTTAAATTCTATTCTATCATGTATTCCAGTGTGACTTTTAATTAGATGATAAATGCCCACAGGGATAGCTTTGCTTACAGAGCTATATTCCTTATATGGAATAGGAAATATTCCAGGAAACCCTCGTAAGTAATCAACGTCCCATTGGAATCAAATAAATCATTTAAAATAATGCCTTTATAAATCCCGTGTTGTAAATAAATAGATTTCTTCTTAATGGTTATACAGTATATTCCATTTTGTTATTCCATATAATTATGTGGAGAAAATAACATTAAAAAACATAATTTCTAAGCCCTTATAATAATAATTTAATGTTTATTAATAATTCTCTTAAGTCTTCTCTTTCTTGGAGGTCAGAGGTCAGTGTCAGCTACAGAACAACACCTCTGGAGCTGGTAGGGATTCAGTGTCTTGCTCAAGGATACTTCAGCAGGGCGGTTGATTGCTGACATGGGGGTTTCAACCCCAGTCCTCTAGCTTAATTACTATGCCACTCTGCTGTGTTATTGTGCAGTGTATTGGATTGATCAAGAAGACTTGCAGCCTCTACCGGCCTCTACATTGCATTTTACAGTTTGTGCCACCGGGTCGGATTTGGTGGGAAATCTGCTGGATTGCTTTATGGCACAAAAAGGAAGAGGGCGCTGTTCTTCCAGAGTTTCTGCCAATGCTAGATTCTGACATTATCCTCTTCAGCAAAGCCAAAGGGAAAACCTGACTGAAGAAGCCACTTTCTCTTTGCAGCAGGAAACAACAAGGTTTATGGGAAATGTTGTCTTTTGAGCAACACTAGCACTAACAATACCACTGGTGTGAGATAGAGGCTACCGATCATCTCCACCATGGTCTCATTTGTTTACGGTAATTATACCAAGGTGTCACAATTTATTTGACAATCATATATAGATGTTTAAAAATGCTACTACAGCACCTTTAATTTTGAAACGAAAAAAGATGGTAGTGTGCCTTGTTGCATGCACTGCTATGTAGTCACAATGTGTATCCTGTCACCACGTGAACCGCCATAGGGATATAACTATGGTGCATGTTCTTTATTGGTTTGACTGAGCACTTTGCATGCCCGCATGTGTCTTTGGCTTTGGCCTGCTGTGGTGAGAGGGTCTGATTGAGATCTGATGGATAATTTATGGATCTTGTAATTTCCAGGGGACTGGTAGCCTATGAGCTTGGCTGGCCACCATTAATGATTAATACGTAAACATTATTCATAACCCTCCCTCATAAATTTAGTTGGCCATTAATTCTGCCAACCTCTACATAGTGTCGAGAAGGGGAGGGGAAAGTGAATGGGTTTCCAGAGGTGAGGAGTGAAACTGTTGAAAGTGTGTGCAGACTTGTCAAACTCAGAAAACACTGGAGAAAAGTATGTATTCTGGCTCTTTCACTTTTGTCAATGTGTTGTTTTTGGAACAGTGGTCTAATGCAGTGGTTCAACATCCTGTTAACATTTTCAGCCCAGCGGTTGGAGCTAATTAGCGGTTAATTAGCTTGTGTATTGTCCTCTGAGAGCACACTTCTTTGTGTTTTCTAGACGAGGATGGCTTTCAGAAGGACATATTTTATGCCAAAGACCTTGGCAAACCACAGCTGATTAGGGGAGAAGAGGCTTTTGACAAAAAAACGAGAGGATATTGATTATCCTGCCTGATGAGTGCGTTGGCAAGCAATGTACTGCTCCTTGGACAGGTACTTTGATTAGGCAGCTGTTCTGTAATACAGTATGTGGTTTAAGAAGTGGTTTTAATTGACTTCCAAGTGCAAGTGCAAGGATTTGCACTTTGTGGGCATCGTGAATGAAACACCAGCAATCCATCTATTTATTGTTGTGGATCGGTGAATCACCCTTTCTAATAAGTAGAACTTACATTGTTTTAATATTGTACCCATGCTAAGGCTCGGAAATTCACTAGAGTCAAGGGACACCCAAGGGTGCTTGAGGGGTTCCCCACTAAATGGAAAAGGTTACAGTAATTTTAATAGGTAAATTACTCTAACCTTTTTCATTCACTAGAAGTTAGCATTAGGAGAGAATGTACTGTATAATAATGAGTATTGTGATCAGAGGGTTCACTCTCTCACTTTTATCTTCCCACCTACAGACAAACAGATACAAATCCTTCGGATCCTGGGACAAAACCTTTCGGATGGGTGGGAAAACATTTGAGATCTCCTGAAATAAGTCTCATTAAAAAGCCTTCAAAGAAAACAACACCCTCAGATGAAACACAACAGAACAAAACATCTGTAGACCTTACAAAAAGATTTGAAAAGAAAATATAGGTGGAACACTGAGTATGCTATGAATGTCTACTATTAAGTCAACAGCAAATGCATCATCCCTCTTGTTTTCTTCCACCCGACACCATGTTTTAAATGCAAAAGCTCCAGACATCCACCTCATTCAAATGAATGGCATTGGTAAACTGAGTGCAAACTTGAAGACTGCTGTCTGCACTATTTGTTTGAATGCGGTAATGGTCTGTAGGGCTAGACTGATAGATCGGACCCGGTCTGTATGGGACCAATATTATCCTTTTATAAAAAATGGGATATGGTCCAGCCACCTCTGATATGATGGATATGATGCAGTTTGATTGGTCACATGTTTATTGTAGAGTTGATCAATAACTGTCAAATCATGTGTATTTATGTAGCCCTTTATCACAAACAAGCCTCAAAGGATTTTTTAGGCTGAACTAAGTTCGCTGAAAATCAATTTTGTCAATTATGACAAATACGATGTTACAGAATACGGTAATAAAATCAAAACAGAGTAACAGGTTGAAGAGGACTGGAAGGATTTAACAGAGAGGAGGCTGGCCTAACCTGGCCTGCACCACCAGCCAAGACAAGGAAAAACTCCCAGAAAAACCCTGGAGGAGAAGAAATGCTGATATCGAGTAATATGCAACCTATTGGAATAGACAGGAGTGATACAGATGGCAGCAAGAGGCAACTGTTTATTCACTTCAAGAGGAGATTTCCCACCATTGACCATTGAGAGTTTCATTTGGGTAATTCGAGTGAATCTATGGCATCTCAATCAGCGCGAATGGGATGCTCTGCTCTGCTGCAGCCTTACTTAGTGATTTAGGCTGACAAGATGAGTGTCTTTTTGCAAAGAAATCTTCCTTAGTGCAGCTTTAACAACAATATGTAACTTAGAGCCATGTGAGTGTTGGAATTAAGGAGTCTCTCGGCCTCTGAAATATTGTTTTCCCTCCCATCCACCTCCAATCGCAAGGTGCTGCACCTGTCACCAATCTCAACTAACCATGATGCATTTCTGCTGATTCATGGTAGTGGCCACGAGAGATTGAGATGCCGAGGGTACATGAGATGCTGGGCCTTATGCTTTTTTATAGAGATGAAGTAGCAGCCAAGCAGGAAAAGGGGAGCACGAAACGCACTAACATGCAAGGGAATTGCAGGTTGTCCGGAAGTCAGTATAGCGCCCACCCATTGCAATGCATAAAATCACCTCCACACACACACTCACACACACACACAAATATAAACAACACACACTGTTAGACATACACAGCTTGCAAGCTACCTTATTGCCAGCCCATCATTAATGTAGGAGCTTGTGTTTCTCCTGGCTGTTAATCAATACAGCTTTAGACACATGCAGTGCTTAAGCTGGACGCCCTATAAATAACCCTAGTTGGGGGAGGGGTCTCAATACTGGAAGTGATATAAATGCTTCAAGTGAGCAACTCCAGAGTGTCTAGGAAAGGTGGGGTGCTTAGACCAGAAGCCATTTTTCACACCACCAAAGACCTTTTTTTTGTGATCCTTTGAAATAAACGGGATCTGACTTCAGATCAGCCGGACATCATTACAAAATATCATTACTTAGACAAGGTTCTCCTCAGTGCAAACAGCAAATCAGCCTCCCCCGCCGTTCATTTGAAGTTGTGAAAGTTCCCCTAAACAACATTGATTGACTTTTAACTGACTTTGCACCGAGCTCGTTATCGGCCGGGATGTGCTGACACCAGCTCATATCCCTCATGTGAAAAGCTCGGTCCGGTCTTCCTCCGCATTAGCACTTTAAAGCACATCTGTCGGCTGCCGGGGCAATTACTGCTACAGATATGTTGATTTCACATTTCTAGATTTTGTTCTAATCACAGGCTGAAAATGAGGCAAGAATTTTAAAGTGAAGAAAATTATGATCACACTGCAAAGATGTTGAGGATTTGCAAAAACTTATGGATGGGAGGGAAACAAGTTGTAGGATTTTATTGAAGCGTAGACAGGATATATATTATGAACTACAATTGTTGCCATCTGATTTTCAGATTTTTTTAATTTCCTCTTCTTTATATTCGCTGTGACCCACATTTTTTCTTGTTGGTTTGCCTCGGGGGGACTTGGCGATGTTTTCAGGGTTGCATCTTTCCGTCTGGTCACTTCAAACAATAAAGGCCTTTTCTAAACAAAGCCATATGCTGTGCTGGAGTCCTCTCTGTCACACACACACACACACACACACACACACACACACACACACACACACACATACACATACACACACATATACACACACATTGCAACATTCTGCAGCACTTAAGGCGAGGCACCACAGGTAAAAATGAAGATTTGGTAAATCTTATTTTTCTATTGCAGTTTCATAAAATATACAAAACAGTCATCAAAAACAACTATAATTAGATTGTGTATGTCCTTTTATACCAGCTGTGCCACGTACTACAAGGACAAGATACTTAAAAAAAAAAAGTTTAACACGTAAACTTTAAACTTTAACATTTTCTCAAAATTACATATTTCCTGTGTGCAAAACACTTTTTCTTCAGCTTACCTTGTAGATATGGCCACCAAATCTGACCTGCTGCTTCGTAACACAAATAGCTGATAATCTGTTGATAATTATTTTTGATATCTTTTCTATTTCATATATCATTTCTATTTCATGGGGTATTTTACATGAAAAATAGAGAAAAATCAGATATTCTTGCCATATACATACTAATTTGTAAATAATTAATCAAAAACATGTTGACATGTATGACCTTCAAAATAAAAGTCATAATACAAAATGTTTTTGTGTCCATATTCAACATATAAAATGTCATTGTGATAGGATGAAACGATTTTTTTTCCTATTAGGAACACTTTTTTGTTTTGTTTATGATGTTATTGATGATACTAATCATATTATTATTGTCAAAATAAAACTAAAAATCAAACAGCCTAGTGTAACAGGAACTACTGGGGGAGAGATTTGACTAATTCATGTAGATCAGTGCAGGCTACACTAATGGTGCCAATTACACAGAGGCTTCAGGCCTGTGTGCCATCATACATTACATTTATATAAGCTGTAATTTAATTTGTTTTCTTCATATCCCCATGATTCCTCTCATATACTGCATATATCTCAGTATTTTTAATAATTTATTACTTATTTCATGTAGTATATTTTCAATTCATACATATTTTATTCATTTTTTTTATACTTTCTTCCAGTCCTATAACACTAAAGGGTTGATTACCATTTGACTCCCAGTGTCTACATTAAATAAAGGTACATTATGTCAGGTTTGCATTTTAAACAGATTTCGTGCCTCTGAACCAAAATAATTCTATTTAAAGTTTTGTGTTGTTTCCATCCCTCTGTCACATATTTCATCATTATCAATTCCAAAATACAACTATGGATAAAATGGATTACTCAGCTTCTGTTTCATTATTTATTTAAGGTGTGTGCTATCTGTGAAGCACCCAAGGAGGAGGCACGATGCAAATCAGAGCCACTTTATTTTGCTTGCTTGAAAATTAATTATTTTGGGGGTAAATCTACTGAGAAATAAATAAATTATGAAGAAGTGTGACCTAGACAGCTGAAGAGATTTTTTAAGGCCCAGGTCCTAAATTAGAAATTGGTCTCACGTTCTGGGACACATTAATATTAATATTGCTCCGGTCATGCAGAGACCCGCTAGCAATAAGCCCAAAACCAGACCAACTCCAACTCCAGACCCATAATAATAAGAACCCCAAAATTAAACTAAACAATTGTTATCTAATTACACTTTTTGACAAGGAAATTGATTATTTTTTATATTCATGCATTATAAGTTGGATCCACTTTGGACCAAAATTACCCCACTGCTGGTTTCGTTCATGCATATTTCATAGGTTGAAAGACATTTATTTTCGTTAACTGATGCAGACCTTGATGCAATGACGCAATGCAATATGTCTAAGTAAGACTAAACAAGAGATCATGTGTCATTGTAAGGCCCAGTCCAATGTGTATGAGAATCTATGTGTATATACGCGTAATCGGGGATGTATTGGATGGTCGACCCACCTAAACTCAGTCTCTTTTCAATGTGCAGAATACAGTTCACCACATTTGTAACCCGACATAAAGGTTCATGAGATAAATTCTGAGTAGGTAGGGTCAAACTGACCTAAGTTAAAGGTCAATTTACTATTCATCTAACAAGAGGCAGGCAGAAAAAAAACACCAACTCAGGATTACTAAACGATCTGCCTTCTACGTTAGATAGCGCTAGTTGCCTATGTAACATACTGTACGCTAACATGTCAGCATGTGCACAAGGCATGATTTCGGTGGTACTCCTATCATAACATGGAAAAGGTAAATTGACATAAAAAAAACATAAATGAATGTGTTTCTGAAAATATAATTGATTTGCGTTGATACTGGTGGTTGTTTGCCTTATGATGATTACCAATCGGAGTAAGAGGTCTTAGACATTGGTTTTCTCTTCTGAACTCTTTGAGATAATCGACGCAGACCATGATGCAAGAAACGGCAATATGTAGTAGTCTAGCCAGAAGATGGAAATGGTTTATTGATATTTGCATCGCCTGTCAACACTGGAGCAAAATGGACCTCTGAGCGTGTATTGTATGTAGCCATAAATGTATGTGCTCAAACACATCCCAGAACAAGGCTTCATTGAAAACCTGGCAGTGGGTCTGGCTTTGCATCGTAAATAAAATAAGAAGCCTCCACAGTGTTCAGGGAGAGACAGCTGCCAATTCAGACTGCCTCGCCACTCTGTCATGATGGATGAGCCTGTCCTGTTCCCTCACCTTGCTAATGTAATTGAGGCCGCAGTTATCACCCCCAACACATGGTTACGGTCATACAAAGGCAAAGGGAAGTTACACTGTCCTACACTTCAGTGTTAAAAAGGCACTTTGGTAAGGCGAGGCACCACAGGTGAAAAGTTTCACTGGACTGGTCAACTTTGACAAATATTGACAAACTACTGTAATTTCAGTAAAAACAAGTATAGCAGTTATTTTTTATGTTTAATACCAGCTGTGCAAAATTAGCTAAAATATATATATATATAGGAAAAATACATACATAACATACGCTGTTATGTATCATCAATCTATTTTCAGTAAGTTCCAGGAGTTATTTTGTGATGAAGTGATGTAATTTTTGATGTACCCACTTTCCCTCAACCTGCCTAGTCTACTTCTACTGGTTAGTGATTTCCTACATTTCCCAGAATGCCTTTCGAGTGTGTTTCGGTGTGAACTTGTTGCATTCAATATGTGTATGTGGAGTGAGTCATATCGATACTGATGGAATAGCAAGAGCAAGAGAGCGAGAGGTTTTCCAGTCGAGAAAAAGTGAGAGTTGCATGCCTAACTCAAAACACAACGTAACTTGTGCTGCATTGCATTCTGGTCTATTGAGGCTTCTGTTGGTGGAGAAATTGGTGTCTCTTCCTCTTCTACGATGGATTTCTCCCTGTATGATTGTTGATGATTGTTGTCGGTCTAGAAAGAAGCTCTTGTTCTTTGATTCTGAGGGACCTGACACCAAAACCAAAACCAAATCCAGCTGCGCTGAAAATATCTCATTGTGACATCACGTCGTCAATATTTGGTAGTTAGTTATCCACGGGAATTAGTGGTATACCAAACAACAAAATGGACCCAGAAATGCAAACTACATCCATCGCCAACAGCTGTTTAAAGTGTTTAAAGTATTTTAGGATGGATTTTTCCTTTAATGGCCATTATCTCAAAATGACATATTCCCTTTCTGCAAAACATTCTTTTCCCAACTTAACTAGTAGATATGGTCACCCTTATTTTTGGGGACAAATATGACATGATAAAATATTTATTATTATGATTATTTAACTGTTGTTTTGCACGGCCACAGAAAAACAAAATAGGGGACATACTGTGCCATATACTGTACATAGTATTTTGATAATAATTCATCAAAAAACATGTTTTCATTACAATGCCCTCTGACTTTATTCACTGAGTGTTCTGATATAAAATGTGCACATTTTTAATAAATTTTAGCTAATTTATATTTTTAACAAAATAGATATAATAATAATAATAATAATAATAACAACAACAATAATAATAATCATAATAATAATAAAAATAAAACAGATTTATTAAGCGCATTTCTCTAACCCAATACGCTGGACAATAGGGAGACAAACAAAACAAAACAAATATAAACTATAAAATTTCGAACACAAAAAGTGTTCTAAAATTTCATTTTGATAGGATGAAATTCCCAGAAATGATTCCCAGAGAAATTTGTCTTGATAACTTTATATCTATGTGCTAATGCATTCAGTACAATCTGCAGTATTCATGCTTGCCACAATCATTAAGCTATCATTAGGCTGAATATGGTGCTCTTGCAATGTGTATATTTGAAGTTTGAAGCCCTCAAAGAATTTCTGCCTTGGGTGGAAGCCATCTAGTCTGATAGCTGAATGCTTAATATTTAATACATAACACAGCCTAGCAGTCCATGAACACAAACTGTAATATATATGAGCAAACATGCAGCGGGGAACAGCCCAGATTCGGTGGCGCTGCACTGTCAGTCAAGCAGAGGAGGTTAAGTCGATGGAGAGGTAGACGACTATACGCCAAGACTCCATATCTTTCTTTCTGCTTCCCTTCCCTTCAAATTGGGTTGAAGATGGGTGAACATAGAGGCGACTGGAGGGTCTGAGGATGAGATGGAGTCTGAATATGAGAGTGTGTGACAGTAGAGAGATGAGAACGCATTCATGCTTGAGCCTGTGTCAGCCTCTCTGTATCAGCGGGCAGTTTTGTTACTGAAGCCGCAGAGCCAGGGTGCTTTTAGAAATCTCCATTCCTGGGAATGGTTGCGGTCATACAGCCTGAGCACACAGACTGAACACCAGAAAGGCCAGTGGATTTTGGGGATCTAAGACAAGCTGACAATTGAAAGGGGTAAATACAGTATAATAATAATAATAATAATAATAATAATAATAGTACTTCCTTGCATGATTTTGTAAATCTAACAACACTAGTTTGTACAGATGTTGGCTATAGGAAGTCATGGAGAGACACTGTGAATTCAGTCAATGCAGCGTCTCCTACATAGTAAATTGAATTTTGCTGCTGTGTGACTCTGTTTATAATACACACATAAAAGCTCACTGCTCACCTCAGTACTTCACGTATTGATAATGTTAGCGCATGTTAGCTCGCTAATGTTCTTCATGTTAACGTTATATTTAGCTCCAAACCAGCTAACAGGAGTAGTATTAACCAGCTAAGTACTTAGCGTTAGCTAGCAGACACCTAACACAAACAATTTGACTATAAAAGAAGCTCCACTAAGGATATAAAGAATAAAGTTAGCATATTACTAATATTAAAGATAAGTAAGAGATAAATGTACAGCTATTCACGTCAGGGTGGGTTGACTTTGTGATAATGATGTCTCACTGTACATTATCCTTCTTTTGACACAGCTGCTTACGGAAGACATTAATCATTTGACAAAAAATATTTAATATTGAATTAAAATTATTGTATTAGAAGTTAAAGTAATTTACAAGTTTCTGCCAAAAGAAGCTAGTCCAGTAACCAAAGTGTCTTTTTGCCACCAGATGGTGCCAGTTAATCTGATTAGAAATCAACAAATGGGTAAGATTACATGTGAAACAGTGGTCTGTAATTCAGAAATAGCAGAGTTCAGAATGCCCATTGGCCAATCAGAATTGAGTATTCAACAAAGCTGTGTAATAAAGGCTTTAAATGCTGTCAGCTAATAAGTATTAGACCCGGCTGGTTTGGAGATAAACATAAAGTACCTGACTGCTAACGTTAGCTAACGTTATGGCTAGGTGAACCAGTGGCGTTTGGTTTTGTCTCATTTTCAACATCATGGATGTTTCTCTCAATCTATTTGCCGTGGTCTGTGTTTGAAACCTTTGGTGTGTATTTAATCTTTTTTGTCCAAAGACCAGTTGAGCCCGCCACTGTTTACATACGCTTTGTAGCCTTCCACGCAGCATCTCCTACGTAGTGAACTGAGTTGTGCTGCTGTGCGACTAAGACGTTATCTCTGTTTATAATACACACATAAAAGCACACAGCCATATTGGCAGCCAATATTCCTAACCATTCAGACGCACCGCACACATACAGAGACAAATAAAAAATAAAAAAAACAGTGAGAGGGAGATAGTGGGTAGAAAGGAGAAACCAAGGGCCATAAACCACGCTTCATAGGGTCTATTTAGCTGTTGTCGTGGAAGATCAAAGCATCCGCCACTGCGCTCCCTTCCAGTGAAGATTTCAGTGCTGTGCAACTCACAGCTCAGCCAAGGGATTAGGCCCAGCCTTGAATTTAAAGGGTGGGGGGGGTGGGATCTTAGCCTACAGGGGGTGTGCATGTTTCTATTTATGGTATGTTGCTGCATAAACTCAAGCTTGGTGTCTTGCAGGCATTCACTGTAGTCTTGGCCCTCTTTTGAGAGAAATGCACTGCAGTACAATTATGTAGCGCTACAAAAATGAGCTGTGCACGTGCATTTTTACCACCCCACATGCTGTCGTTTCATTCATTCATTCATTTAGTCAGTCATTCAGTCAGTATATGCCAAGCCTATACACACTTGGCATAACTATTCCTTCCTGACAGATTTCCAGCAAGCTAATTTTAGAGCGTATTTGGCATTAATGGTACCACACCTATGTTATCCATGCCTTGCCCTTTATAATTAATGCCGAGCGTGCTGCTGCTGCGCCTGTGTGTTTGGCCGTCCTCTTGTGTGAAATGCTGGTGTCACTGAGATCATCGGGGCCCGGGGCCCAGTGCCAGCTCCACCAATCACACCAGCGCTAAGGACAGATGAACCAATTACACACCAGCCGCGCACCCAGGATGGGGGTAAAAGAGATAGCAGATGACAGAGAGAGAGAGAGAGAGAGAGAGAGAGAGAGAACTCTGAGCTTATAGTGTTTGTCAGAAGAAGCATATCATCCATTTTGTTGCATTAGTCCAACCTGCAGTTTGTGTAGTCTAGTTAGTCGTCTAGATGCTGGAACTCTATGAGGTTTTCCTTCGGTTGCCACTGACAAGAATGTTACAGCTTGTTGAATGTTACACTTGCACTGCATGGGGGAAAAAAAACGACATTGCTTGTGAGAGAAATTTGAACATGTTATTTTTTTCCCTGATAAGTTTAAAGGATCTAAATTTGGTCTCAGTCCATGGAAGGTTTGTCTGTCATTTGTGCTACAGTAAGGGGCCATTATCGGTTTTTGAAGGCCTTAATCGATATTGATAATTTTGGATTGAGGCCGATACTTTGTGTCGATATTCAATATCTTTAAATTGGGCAATTTTCATGCCAAAAAAGTCCATGAAAGTACATGGGGCACTAAAAATCTCCACTGAAACCATGGACAATAATAAATACAAACATTTCAATTTTGTAGTTTTGAGTGTTGCAAGTTAACGTTTAATGTTTAAAGACCTTGAATAATGTTCGAGGAAACTTTCTGAGCTAATTCTGAGAGCTCTGAGGGAGATTTCCGCATTCATCTCACAACTAATTAAAGATAACATATTTATCTTTCCACTGAAACCACACGAAAAGTGGTTTAAACAAACAATGCCAAAGGTGTACTTTCTCTGATCTGATGGAGCGCGAAGGCCTGGAGCTCCAGCTGGAAGCTAGCAATGCCAAAGGTGTACTTTCTCTGATCTGATGGAGCGCGAAGGCCTGGAGCTCCAGCTGGAAGCTAGCTGTGCCTGCCATTGTGATTAGCCCGTTAAATATTCCATCCTAATAGCACCCATCCACAGCAATGTAAAAAAAAAAGTTAGAAGTGAGCATTACTCCGACATATGTTTTCTTCACCGATTTTAGGAATTTAACACTAGAAAAGTCAAGCTGTGGACAATTGACGGCTGTTTAGAGTTGAAATATTGCAGCTTTCAAAATGCCCCTCCATGAATTTCCCAACACCTACTTTCTGCACAAACCAGTGTTGTAATATTTCCCAAATTATGTAAGGAAATATTTATAATTGCATTTATTTATTTTATTTTCAGTTGGTCTTTCTAGTGTTACAGCTACAATTTGCAACTTTTCATCTTGAGGCAGAAAGTGTATTGTTAGTCGCGCCCCCCTCCCCTCAGGTGGTCAAATTCCCGCCCCAAAACTCCTCATTTTATGGCGGGATCAGACTACACGATATCAGGCCGATTATAGCCAGATTCGGCAGACGTAGGGCGTCGGGTCGAGTCGGGAACGACAGGGTGCGACAATCGATCGTTTTATCTTGTGTAGTGTGACATAGTGGACGACAACCGACGCCGCATCTGGGACGCCTCACGACGTCCCGACAAAAGACTAGCATGTTAGAATTTTTTTTTGCCGTCCACAACGTGTTCCGTCTCGTCCGTGACGTTGACCAATAGGAGCATGGAGCGCTATAAACAAAAATGGCGAAGCGAAAGAGGAATGAAGTTGTTGGTGCCGCTAGGCGGAACTATGAAACAGAGGAAAGGTTTGTCGAGCTCTGGCAACAACACCCCTGTAGAGGCTAGCCAGCTAGCTACATTTAGGTTTCACTACAGGCTAAAACATCGTTATTTTTTACCTCAAGTTCTCTTTGAAGGATTGACAACCCATACTGTTCTCTTCATGCGACCCAAGAACGGGTCCACAGTCGTTTTTTCTTTTTTTTAGGCTTTTCGGAACACAAGACAGCCAGTATCATACATACCACTTCGGACGCCATTGTTTGTTTACATTCTTGTTGCCTAGCACCTGCTTTGCGACGCCATCACGCAAGTAGGCAAGCGATTATTGGTCGGTGACCAACGTGTAGTCTGTCATGTCTGTCGGCCAAATCACGGCACAAATCTTCACTCTATAATCGCCTAATCTGACACAGTGACCATCGTAACAGACACAAATATCGTGTAGTCTGATCCCGGCATTAATAAGCTGTCTACCTAAACAGCATCTAGCCTGAGACTTTTGAACAGCTCTTGTCAAGCTTGATGTAGTTTTGTTTTCCTCCATGGTTGTTGTTGCTATGACTGCTATCCCTGCACTGTAGCATTGAACTTCTGTTAAAGGGAGTGTGTGTTTGTGTGTATAACAGCTATCATGGCCCTGCTCGTATTAAATAGGAATATGCCCTGCAAAGAACATTGCTACCATGAATTACTGTTAGCTTGTCTAAGCCCTGTTTAAAAATGCATGCAGTTGCCTCTCCTCCACTTAATAAATAACCACTTAATAAAATACCAATTAATATTTCATTGTCTCATTGTGCATTATTAAAACCATAATGAGTCGGTTAGGCTTTTTTTTTTCATCAATTTTGTTAGTAAACGGGTTGTTGATTTAGAGTTGGAGATATCTCTTTCTTTGTTTATCTTATTTATATAACCTTTTTTTTTTATCCTGGTGTAGTCCTGTTGAGATCAAGGATGTCTATTACAATTGGAGACCTTTTAGTAACAGACGGAACAACAATAAATACATTTCTTAATAAGTAACAGACAATATGAGAAGAAAAACAGAATAAAGGGGGAGAGAAACAGAGGTAAAACCATAAAAAAAACAATCAAAGCATTGATAATTTCCTATTCGTTCCATGCCAATTCCCATTGACAATTTCCAATACATTAATCTTTAAACTCACACTTATCCCTTCCGTAATGCAACAGCAAATAAGCTTAATTGCACTGACTATGAAGCCATTAATTAGCCTAATTCATCTTAATTCCTACTGTTAATCGACTGGCAGAACAACACCGCCTACACACGTCCCGGCGCTCTGCAGATGAAAAAGTCTACGGCGGAAAATGCAGTGGATTTATCTTTTCACAATGAGATTAGCTAGCGGTGTGTAGGTTTCTCCCCATTTCTCCTCGGTAAGGACCATCTGAAGAAGCTCTCCTGTGGTGAGGCCTTTTTTCCATGCCACCGCTGGCTCATTGCTCCAACAACGCACTAACAGCTCAGAGGAAGAGAAAATTATCATATGCTAAAATATACATATCTTTATCTGGGCAGATGTATGTATATTTTATGAAGTTAGGTATGTGCGCGCCCTTGGTATCCACCCTGGTAGGGAGGTTGGGTGGTTACAGAGACGGTTTTATCCCTGCAACAGCCATGTGTCCTGCTGAAGTGTCCTTGAGCAAGGCACCAAACCTTTTCCTGCTCATTCGTTGCATGTTAAGTTGCTCTGGATGAAATTGTTTATGGTAATTATATTAACGTGGTAATAATGTATTGATGTTAAAATGATAGCAACTTAGTTAAACTTGCTGAGTTACATTAAAAAACAGACATTGTTACATATGATCTTTCCCAGGCAATGCAAAAAGGACTAAAGGACAGAGGGAAACAAAACAGAAAAAGAAATATCAATCAACCAATCAATGAATCAATCAGCCTTTATTTGTATAGCACATTTCATGCATGGATGGCAACTCAAATAACATAACACAGTAAAAGGGTAAAATAATGCTTTGCAAAGGGACACAATAAGTAATCAAACAAGGAATACGATAAGAGAAAATAGTAAAAAAATTTAAATGGCAATAAAAATCCAATGTTAAAAAGGTGCATTTCAAGGCCTTTTTTAAAGCCGTCTGCAGATCCTGCTGGAAACGTGGTCCTGCTGGACTGTTTTGTCTAGTCTAGCAGCTAAATTTTGGACCAGCCTTAGTTGATTTATTGCTATTTTTGATTGGCCAGAAAACACTGCATTACAGTCTAACCTGATTATTATGAAGGCATGAATGCATTGTTCTGTGTTTGCCTGGGGAAAGAAATGGCTATAGTTCAGATGGTACAAAACAGATTTAGTTATGTTGCTGATATGTTTTTCAAAACAAAGGTCTTGGCCTATGATGAAACTTAAATTTTTAGCTTGGTCATAACAAAACAGAGCTCGACAGTGAGACAGGGTTGAGGTGTGGTTCACATATGATTGACTATAAGTGGGTATTGGGTAATTTCACTCATGAATGAAGCAGCAGTATCTCCTCAGCTAATGAACTGAAAGGCATTTTAAAGAACGGGGCTGGGATAGGGTCAAGGAGAGAGGTTGAGGACTTCAAGTTTCATAGCAACAGGATCCTATCGTAGAAAAGGAGTGAAAATAATTCCCATTAATTCTGTTCAGATTACCAGCATTTTGTGCCCTTCCACTAACTGGTGCAGGAATGACAGGTTGGTTGACGTCAGATTCTTTAGAGGGCCAATGTTCCACAATGACATGTGTTAAAGGGCAGGACTAGCCTGGCGTCAGGCCTTGAGGGAGGATTCTTCAAAGACAGACTGCTTCTAGGGTGCAAACCATCATTTCTGAAAGCATCACTCATCCAAAACGTATCAGAATTATCAATTAAATTATTGCAGACAGAAGCACTATAGTTCTTTAGCCAGTGTCCATGGTTTGGAATAGGACCAGACAAAATTCAGGACCTACTGAGGCTCCAGACAGTTTCAACCAAGATCTCAAAATCCCTATAGATTGTCATTGTTGGTACCAGCATGAATGTTAACAGTGTGCACACTCTTGGACATCTGAGACTTTTGCACCAGAGAAACAGGTGATGCCATTGGGAATTTCCACATTTGTAACATTTTTAAATCCCATCCAATACACAATCCACATGTCTAGGAGGTAAAAAGGAACCAGGAGTCCGAGATGCAAGCACCTCAAAAGCCCAGAGTAAACCATGACTGAAGCCTGGGCTCGAGCATAGGCAAACAATAACAGTTGCCGGACCTTGACGAGGCAGCTCACCGCCGTCCTCCGAAGTGAGAGACAAGAGAGAAGAGTCGGTCCTGTCTCTTAATCTGTGATGTCAGACTGATGTATGACTCCATTTAAAATCAAGGGTAGGTAGGGCAAAGTGAGCCGTTCTGAAAGGCATCTTCAGCCTTGAGCTATTGTTTCACTATCTGAGGGCGGTGGTGGCGATTTCACTCAGCTGGGCCAGATAGTGTTGGCAAGGGGTCTGATGACTGTCCTACACTTGACTGGCACTGTGCTACTTTCGAAAATGAGGGTAGGCTGGGCAAATGTTTGTCTCTGAGCTAGTGGGCAGGAGTGGAGATGAGTACATCTGGAGCACAGCTCTGTGGCTCGTTGCGGTATTTTAAATCATTCAGGTTTTAGTTGTTGAATTGATAATTATACATTATCTTATATAAATTCAATAATAGCGAAATGAAATTAGTCCTTAGTTTGCTGGGGACCCCCTGGAACCCCCTCAAGGACCCCTGGAACCACCTAAACAAAACTGGAAACACCTCACAGACCTCTGGAACCCCATCAAGGACCTCTGGAAACACCTCACAGACCTCTGGAACCACCTCAAGGACACTCTGCACAAATTAAAAAATGGACTAAAAAAAACTGGAAACTACCTCACATACCTCCGGAACCACCTCAAGGACACTCTGCACAAATTAAAGAATTGACGCATCACCTATAATTTTTGACACTCCTGTCAAACTCCCACCCTGGAAACCTCTTCATAAAGATGAAGATGATTTGAAGAGGATTCACTTCATCTGCTGTCTACGCGTCTTTAGTGTGTGTCTGAGTTAACGCAATATCTTCTTCCTCTTGTATGCTGAATAGAAGTATTAGTCAACGTTGCAAATTGGCATACATAGTTAAAACAGCATTTGAATGATTAAATAAAGCAACATTTTCCCCTCCGCATTTGGTATGCAGCGCCTGTCCGTCGGTGTTTAGCTCTCAGCGGCACAGAGCTCAGCTCTTTGTAATGGGACTAACAACTCTGATAAACCAAAACTGAAAATATAATGAGAAACAATTCATCATAGAATACAGCTGGCCTGTCACACAATGCAAACTATTGACTGCAGCAATGTAGCATCTGATTTATTTATTTTTAGGAAGCAAAGCGCTTTTCCCTGTAAGAATAATGATACCTGCTTCTCTGTTGTTGAACTGGCAGGTATGATTCATAACGCGTTGATGTGGAATAGGATGTAGTGGAGGGTAAGCCCACCAAAAGTCAGTTTTAGCACTTTTTTATTTGCAGAAGGGAATTTATCCAGGCTGACATAAATCTTGGCTTAAATTCATAGTGTACCTCATATCCCATATATTATACTGAGTAGTATAAAAAAGGTTAATGCTTTTCTGAGAATATAATTGATTGCTCTTCATATTGATGGGTGTTTGACTGGATTTATAGTTATAGTTTTAGCGTTTTATTTATTCTTGCATCTGCTTTTCTGTGCTTTTAGAGGCCCTGTCATCTCACATATTCTGAGATTTGTTGCTATGAAGAATAATCTTCATCTATAGAGCGATAGGGCATAGTTAATAAGGGTGGGATAACTGCTGGAGAAAATCATATTGCGCACCCAAAATCTTCAAATCAAATCAAGAAATAAAGGATGAAGTATGACATTTTTGAAATAGAAACTCTGTAGGGACTCTGATGAGTTAGTGTCCGGAGAAACGGGTTACTTCCCTAGAATCGAGTGCCGATAGATCACATGCCACTCATATAGAATACACATCATGAGATACTGAATATACTTCAATTCAACAGACAAGTACATTGATTAATAAGGAGGAGGCTGGGTGGTGGAGGGATGTCGGGCCTAGGGTTCGACCAGTATGGGTTTTGAAGGCTGATACCAGCATTTTTGGATTGAAGCGCTAAATTATATTTTGTACCAATATTCAATGTCTTCAAATTTGATCATTTTCATGCCAAATAAAATCTGGCATGAAAAAAAAAAAAAAAAGTATGCAGTGGTTCCCCAGAGTTTTATTTTTGGCCTCTGAAACAGCATTTAGGCCGTGATCCATGATTAAAAGCTTTTTCTAAAAGCATTTGCTTTTCTCTCATAATTATGATTTTATAAAATAACTTATTCTCTAACAGCCAGTCAGAGCTTGACGGTCATTACCCAAGTCTACTTCTGAGTATTAATAATATTTTAAAAAGAAGAATAATTAGACCTTTTATGAGATGTTCAGTTGTAGAGACAGAAACAAAGAAAAAACTAATACACTTTGATTCCAAGCCTATTAATTAACTTAAATTATTGCTGATAGCAAGCAGATTGGAGCTTTAGTTCCACATTTAGTTCTTCTACCATTTCTCAGTGGCAGAGCTGCTCGCTGCAGAAATAAATAAATAAATAAATAAATAAAAGTTAAAGTTAGATAACTGGCAACCTTGAATGACTTTTTTTCCATTCATTAATAACCATGGCATTTATAATCTTGATAGGTCTGCAGGCTAGCTAACTAGCTTACCTAGATACCTATAGGCTAGCATGGCAAGTTTGAACCTGGCAGGTCAGCTAGCCAACCTAAATAGCTTAGTATGGGTTGATTGCATTTTTTGAGTTAGTAGCAAGAGCACTAGACTTCATAATATTAGCTAACTCCTCTAATACCCCTTGCCTTTTCACTAGGCTTCTAGGTAGTCTAAAATTACTTAAAAACTGTGGTTCTTTGGCTCCGCCCCTTGAGGTTTAACTCAACCAATGAGTTTCTCTCTGCCTCCAATCTGCTGACAGAAATATACATACTGCATTAAGTATAATTTTATCTACAAACTGATTCCATGTCAATGGAATATTTTCATATCAGCATTAAAATTATGCACATTGGCTGACTGGAGATGAGCCTGAGCACAAAACGTATCTCAAAGCCCCACCAGTAGAAACTGGAACCTGGATAAACGTATAGCCAGCTTAAATATTATATCTCTAATTGAGAAGTAGCAACAAAGACTACAAAGACAGCCAAGAAAATGGTATCCCTTTGTTAAAGGGGCAATAGAACTGAAGAAAACTGTCCAGCACAAAATGACCATGATATATCTACAGGGGATTGATAGAGTCACTGATCAATACCAGTGACTCAGTAATTATTTCAACAGACGCTGGAATTTCTGGCTTTCAAAATTGGTTTTCTGGCCCGTATCACTGGAGTGTCGAGACCCTCCCAATCTCCCAATCCGGCGTTTTCAACTGTTCACCGATGGAGGACGGTGTCACAGCGCATTTCACCACATAGCGGTGATTCCGATATGTTCACATTTACTGCTCCCCGTCCTCCAGCTTTCCCAGCAAGGCCGATATACACTCCTCATAGCCTCTTCGGTCTTCCCTCAGTTTCACTTCACCGCTGTAACCGCTGTTTGTTTTTTTTTCATTTCCCCTCAAGTCCTTGATAGTGCTCTCCTGGAGCGCTATCAGGCTGCCAGCGATGTAGCTGTGTGGATAGAGCTGGGGGAATGAGGAAAGGCAGGGCCGAGAAAGAAAGAGGTGAAGAGATAGAGAGAGAGATAGAGAGAGAGAGGAGCCTCTGATGAAAATGCCGTGGCAGTAGCTCTAATCACAGGTGCACAGGCGTTTGTTCTGTCAGCAGAAAAGACACTGGCTTTGGGGAAATGCATTCAGAACAAGGCTGATATGAATGTGCTTGCCTCCGCGGACTTGTGTGAGCGCACACACACACACACACACACCTCCAAAAGGATGAGGATTTGTCTGTGCTCAGTGTTACAATGACGTCTACCTCGCCTGCTAGACCCCGTCGTTGTCGCAGAGGATGAACGCCGGGGGAGTCCCGTTTCCTCCTTCAGCTCCCTCCGCCTCTCTTTTTTTTGTGATTTTCTTTTGGGGGGCAGTGTTGGTGGCATTCATTCACACCTGAGTGGAAGATGCTGATGGATGCGGGTCGACCTCTCGGGCTCCCTCGCACCGAGTAAAAAAAAAAAAAGAATAAAAGCCCGTAGGTACAGTGGAGCGATGTCTTATCTAGTTATATATACCATCTCTCAGGAGCTTTAAATCACGGTGCTGTTGGCTTTGATTCAGCTCGCCTTCAGTGTTAAGGTTATTCTTTAAAGTATAAGGTTAGCGCCGTATATCGGTTCGCCAGGCTGAGGTTGGCCTTTTAATAAAAATCTGATACGAAACAGTGATGGGCTACAATGAGTT
The DNA here is from genome assembly GCA_034670405.1 of Hoplostethus atlanticus. Lineage (NCBI taxonomy): Eukaryota > Metazoa > Chordata > Actinopteri > Trachichthyiformes > Trachichthyidae > Hoplostethus > Hoplostethus atlanticus. The sequence goes on along the minus strand of JAXDDX010000015.1, from coordinate 2,327,146 downwards.
ACTGCCATGGTTTAATAAAGCTAAGAAAAGCATCTGAGGAAAAAATGCACCCTTTTTGATCGGTTTGACTTGTATTATCTGTTAATGGGGCCCACTAGGAAACCCCTGAACCTGAATTGATTCTAATGCAACATTTTATAGTAATAATAATAGTAGTAATAATAGTAGTACTAGCATCCTGGGTTTCAATGTTCAGTGTTTCAATGAGTTGTACATTACATTACATTACAGTCATTTAGCAGACGCTTTTATCCAAAGCGACTTACAATAAGTGCATTCAAGGTAGGTAGGCAAGAGAACTACTAGTCACCAGAAATCGTAAGTGCATTTCTTTCCTAAACAAGCAACTAAGAGCATAACATAAGTGCTAAGGTAAAAGAGCAATAAGTTAGCTACCTACTTTTTACTTAAACAAATGAGACAAATAAGTGAATCAAATAAACAAGAGCTAATAAACAAGAGCTCAGACAAATAAGTGAAGTGTCCCCTGATGATCTAAATGCTGTTTCAGAGGCTTTTCCGCCCTGCCAAGAATAAAATTCCAGGGAAACACTGAATACTTTTTTTTAAATGAAAAGATAAGATAAAGATATTTAAATATATGAAATATCAGCAAAAATATAATCGGCAGCTTTAACGAAACAACCTGCAAAATATCTGCCTTCCAAAACCCATATCAATCGAATCCTACTCATACGTTCCACGCTAAGGGAGATCGTTTATGCTGATGTATGACCCGAGGACCCGGAGGAAGGTGGTGCAGCATACAAATAGGTTAACCTATTTACTAAAGTCACTCGTTTTTATAGGCCAAATCCTCAACTGCACATCATGACTCATGGCCCCCCGTGAGTCACGCTAAGCCCGGCCGATGATACGGTGGCTCTCATTCTTTTCAGCCCAAACGCCACAGTAGAAAAGTACTGGAGTACAGGAAGGAGCTTATAGAGAAGCTGCGGATTATTCTCACCGATGGTAAAGACCGAGAGAGACAAGAATGAGCAGAGCGGGGGAGGGGCGGAGGGAGGGACTAATCATCCCCCATTCATGTTTCTATGAGCCTCCAGTTGCCATGGAAAGTGGAGGTAATCATCTTGGGTGGTGGTGGGGGGGGGGCCAGATCAATGGACCAATGGCGAAGCACTGTGAAGACTCTGGTGTGGGCAAATTGGAAGGGTGTGTCTGAAGGGAGAGGGCGGTGGGGTTTCCAATTGCGGCAATCAATATGTCCCTGCACTTATGCTGCGTTCATGTCACATGGGAATAACCGGCGTAATAACGTGACGGGTTTAAAGCAACGAATCGGAAGTGTTTGAACTCGTTGGTCTCGGTTTTCTGAATTTAGTGATGATACATCTGAATTCATGTTTTACAGCGAGCCGGACATTGCAATGCCAACCACAAACGAGAAATCCAGCAAGTAGTTGTGGCCCGTTATTAAAGAGTTGTGATCACAAAATGACAATGGTGGTGACGTCAGAATTCAGGAAGTCAGAGAAATCAGGGTCCATACGCCAAATACGGAGCTTCCAAGTAGTATTTACCGGTAGTATTTAACGGTATTTTCTGGTAAATGCTACTAATAAAGTCATATTTACTGGGTTCCCCATAAGAAAATGAATGCAGCATAAGACCCAGCAATGCTTTCCCTCTACACCCTTCCACCTCTTCATCCCCCCCTCTTCTTTGTCATCTATATCAAGTCTGTCAGAATCTGTCAGGAATGTAACCCCCAAGTGTCCTCTAAAAAGAACCCCCCCCCACTCCAAATCCTTCCTCTACACTCCCACCCCCCCACACTCCCCTCCTTTTCCACTAAGTCAGCTGGCTCCACTGGGGGGGGGTGGGCACCCTGGAGGGTTTGTTGGGTGGGTTTGTGGGGGGTTGTTGGCGACGTGAGCTGCAGCACTGCGCTAAAAACAAATGAATTTCGCCGCAGTAAATGTCATGTGTACGGGATCGGGGAGGCCAACCTGGTTCACTGAGCTAACAACGTGTTGGGGGGAGGGCGGGTGTTGAGAATAAGAAAAGGCTATTTATCATAAAAAAAAATAATTTAAAAAAAATAGGACTGTTTCCGACTTACACAGGGAGAGTAATCCAGCCTGGAGCAGCAGCCGAGATTGCAAATACAGACACACCGCCGCATGCAAGCAGCACGCAGGCAGAAAACATATATACACTGGTTTAGATCTGCACACTGATTCACGTACGCACACACACACACACACAGAAATAATGCAAGTACACACACCATCCTGGGGGTGTAAAAGTGAGTGTTCTTGCAATGGGTTCCACGTGGCCTGAATAGCGGGGGGATGGCTGGTGGCTATAGGAAGCTGTCAGCCTGATGCCGGAGAAAACAACACGGCGGGTTGATGCAGCCGCACTGTTCCGACTGCGATGTAACTGTAAAATACATCCCATCCAGTACACTAATTGATTTCTTCCCTCGCTGCGTGCCCTGCAGCTGTAAACAGGTTTCGTCGTCTGTGCTGCATCTGATGCGCGTGCTGCCGCGATGGAAAAAAGGTGCAGAGCGAAAAAACAGAAAGATTACTATTAAACTCAACTCATGAACTCAACCCGCCTTGCCTGCTCCTCGGCACCGGCAGCGCTTTGCGTCGGCCAAAAGAATTCACAGAGGTAGTAAAGGATGAGACTCGACGAGGTGCATGTTAAATGACTTAAATGGATGCCACGGAGGTGAAGAGCCACCTCAGAGGGCCTTTTCCTGCTCCAACCATGGCCACATGCCAAAGACTAACAATAGGCAGGGCTCATTCATCTCTTCTAAGAGCATAATGTTATTTGGGCTTTGTTCACTGTTTATTTGAAGAAAGATAGTCCCCAACTGGGTTTTTCACTGCTTAACAACCTCAACGCACCTGCTGCTGCAGCCTGCTTTCTATCAATACTTCTGGAGCATTCCCAAACCAAATAAATATGGCCTCTATAATAGTGTGCTGATTTGTTCTCTCCATCGTGCTACAACTAAGCAATTTGAGGTAAAAAAAAAAAAAATATATATATATATATATATATATAATAATAAATCAGAGTTAGTTACTGCTATTAAAATCACATAGATCTAACCTGGTGACTTACTGTCTTGGCAGGCCAGGATGCATGAAGGTGCATCTCCACGTGAAACCATGAGGATCATGTTTTTGTGGTTATACTGTAATTTCAGAAGTAGGTTCTGTTCAAGGACGACTCCTTTGCGAACCTTTAACCTGATGATGAGCTGATATTAGCCAAAATGCTTTGTGGGCATTCCTAAAAGCACCTCTAAGCAAAAAAAAATGCTTTATTGGCTCTGTCTTGTTGAAACTACAATATTGCTGGTTCAACAGCTGATCTCTAGTTCTGTGCCATTGTAAGGGAAAGGAAATAGTGCTGCATTCATATCATATGGGAATAACTGTTGGTGCATATAAGCTCAGTTGAACCCATGATTGAGGTTTTCTTTAGACTTTGCTTCTTTTTACATTTGCCTTCATGCTTTACAGAAAACTAACCATTGTAACCATGGCAACGACAATTTTGTTGGTTTGATTTTAAATGACTCCATCATCCCCCTACACTCGTTTGTGATGTCAGAATTGGCCAAATCCCAATTTCCCGAATCGTATGTACGTCTGGAAAGCACCAGTACATTCACGTAGGAAGCTCATATCTACCGTGTAATGGCAAGAATGTAGCGTTCAAACACAATGGAGGGACGTGGAGTTCAAAACTGGGCAGGCCACGTGTGACACAGATTATGCTTTTTCAGTATGCGGATGCAGATTTTGGCGAATGGGTGGAGGAAAAGCCGATCGGAGGTGACCGTCCGTCGGCTCTGAGGTGGAAGTAGTGTGAAACATCCGATGAGTCAGACTGTGCCTCTATGGGATTTTCATGGGGTTGCTACAGGGCCTCTCCTCTCCGTTGTCTTTTCTCATCTCTTTCTATTTCTTTCTTCTTCTTTCCCCTCCTTTTTCTCTCTCTTGCCTCCTCTGGCACTACTTATTGTCTCCGGCAAGCACAGTTAAATCCAACTGGCATCCTACTCTCTCCCCCCTTAATTCCTTTCCTATTTTCCCCCATTTGCAGCCTCGCTCTGGAAATCAATAACGCGCCTTCTCCACACCTCAGCCATTTAACTTGACATTTGATCCAGTCGTGGGTTATGTGGAGGAGATACAAATGAATACTCCCCCCCCTCCTCCCCTCTCTCGGCTCTTTGTCCCCCCTCTTTGCTCTGGAGGTAGAGCAGTCTCCATGGGTGGAACTGTGCTTATGTAAGCCTCCTTGATACACCATGTAGTAATGCCCACAGGACCCCATTTACAGCAATTGGAGACGCTGCCAAGTCTTTGCCAGAGCTGTGGTCTAGATCCCCCCATTTTCAGGTCGCATGACTAATATCTTGCATGACTAGTCGCATGAATCCTGTTCCCGATGCAAAGTGAGGCACTTGGCAATTTAGATGGGGCCCCTCGCAGTTACGGGGGTCCACGCTGGTCGAGATTAAGTCACTGCCGTTTTGTAATCCGGATGACTCAGATGGGTTTATGATGGCATCAGGTTGTGCCCGGTTGGGCCTGTAATGCTGACTCTTCCATGGAGCAGAGAAACAGAGGATGCATTACATTAGTGAAAAGAAACACTCCTCCTTTCCGCGTATACCTCATTTCTTTCCTCCATCACCCAGAAATGGATATATGTGACATTGTTCTACGTCCTCCACTGTGAAATGCCCAATTAAACACCAGACTACCAAACAAAAGATCATCGGCCCCCAACGGTGCAACTTTGAGAATCTCTGGATGAAAATGTCAAACCCTTAAGATTCACCTTCCCAGAAAGGCGCTGACAATGAAGCGAAATGAGCTTAGATATGTGGAACAAACACCTGAGGCCGAACAGCGAGGATGAAAAGAAGTTTGGTGGCATTGGATTTGTGGAGACGTGTAGGGCAGGTGTCAGAAAGAAATTGCTTTTCAACAGCCAAAAAGTGCACAAAAAGTCCAGATTTTCACGACATTTGGCAACCGCTTCCATTCAAAGTGCCTCAAAGTACCAGATGGGCGCACATTTTTACTGAGGGTAACCCCAGAGGGAATTGAACCCCTAACTGTCATTTTGTTAGCCATGCTCTACCAATTGACATACAAAGGACCCAAGATTCCCAAGATTTCCTCCCTGGCTTTTGTTTTGAAGAGTGAGAATAAGAGCCAGTGACAAGTCAAGTCAAGTTTATTTGTATAGCCCCTAATCACGGTTACAGCCTCAAAGAGCTTCACGGTGCCCAAAGTGTGAAAACGATAATTGGTGGTACACGACACCCCCCCGGCCTTGATAAGGAAAAACCCCCACAAACCCCTTCAGGAAAAAATGGTGGAAACCTTGGGAGGGGCTACTCAGAGAGGAATCCCCCTACCAGGACGGTCAGGCATGCAATAGGTGACGAGTTTGGCCCAGCAGCCCTTGATAACAGCTGTACTCGGACCAGGTAAGATAACATGAACTTGAAGCTACGCAGTGAGAATAAAGTTGTGTATGCAAGTAGAAACCTGCCGTCCAGACTGACATTATTCAGGGAACGATACCAAAAGGTTGGGCGCGTCTCTCTAAACTAATAATGCTATTCAGTGATGGTTATCGACAGAAAATATTACATTCTGCAGACAGGAGAAAGCAGGAGTGCATCTTGTAATTTTCCCCATAATGCCTCTAAACCAGATAACAGTATCTCTGCTGGACCTGGTCGTAAACTATAAAATATGGGCGCCAGGACAGAGACAAATTCGGTCGCAGTCCAAGGCTTTTAAAATGCTGCTTTCTCCTGCCCTATTGTAGAGACACTATAATGATGACCTCAACCTTTTCCTGCCACCTGATTTCAGTCAGACTAATTCATATTTAACCAACATGCTCCTTATACAATGCATTTATTGACACAGGGCCATAAAGCTTTCACAATTTCACGTCCTTTTCCTCTCTCCTCTACTTCCTCCTTTTGTGTCCTCCAATTTATGTGTGTGTCCATGCATTATTTCTTGCGAGGTGAACAAGTCACCATCGACCGTGATCATCTGCCAAAGAATAAACAATCAGCACTGTCAGAAACTCTTTCTGATTCTGTTTTTTACTATTTAAAACCTGGAAATTGCCATTCTTTCCAAAATGAATCAAAGAGAGGTAAGGATTTTTTATTTACTGCAAACTCTGTCCACACACACACACACACACACGCACACACACACACAGAAAGACACAATCTGCGTGTGGGATTCCCTAACAGCGGTTGAACAACATTCACAGTCACCCCTGATGTGAGCAGGAAAAACCTACTGCAGGCTTCCCATCTGTTCAACTCGTGAATGATGGCAAAGATCCACCCCACACACACACACACACACACACACACCCCATTCATAACATTGGTCAGACATTCACCCACTGGGAACAGAGTGTGAGGAAGAGCGAAACCAAACACGGTGAGCTGCCGAATGGTATCAGAATCATCAGTGTTGCTGAAAGTCTACTCACTAGTTGGTTCACACTGAAGAAATTGAATTAGACAAGACCGACAAGACAATTGCAACGACTGATCATATCTACTTCTGCAATGTCATATACAACAGTATTTTATTTGAAATAAAGTGAAAGAATGCTGACTGTGTTTCTAATGGCCAGACTCTGACAGTTGCCTGCCAGAAACTAGAGTCCAAACCAAACAAACCTTCTGGTTTCATCACAATGTTAACTTTCTGCTGGATTTAATGTCCATCACTGTAACATTCACACTCAGTCCGGACCTTAAACCCAAACTGACTGCACTATTTGGCTTCTTCACAGAAAAAAAAGTGGAAGGAATGTTTGAATGTTTCTGTTGTGTGTAAATTTAAAATGTAATGTCATCTGATCTGTCACAGTGAAAAAGATATCTCGCCATGAAAGAAAAAACAGAGGTACAAGGCACTCGGCCTTATCATTCTTGAAGAAAAAAAAAACCAGTTTGAATTTAAAGAGGCTCCTGGCAGCGAGACTGATGCAAACATCTGATACACATCATACTTGATGTCTAATCTATATGACTTTGTCTTGTCCCAGAAAACTGCTCTGCAATAAATTGTACAACGGAACAGTAGCTGTGCAACGTTTAAAAGAGATTGCAACATAGGGAGGTGGTGGTGGGGGTTATCGCAATGCTGTGGCTTTACAATGGAAATGAGGCAGTTAAAGTCACGGTAAAGATGGATGGTCGCTACAGTTCTGCAGCGGCAACCATACCATCCTCTGTCACCCACATGCACATAGTTCTACATTTTGATTGTTGAATTTGTACGTTGAGAGTGATGCGTATAGTCTAAAGTCTGTCATATCTCTCACTGCTGTTTTGATTAAAGTTTTGATTTGTCACTTCCTGTGGGCGGAGCAGTGACACCGGAATCTAATTTTGGCCAATAGGGTGAGTCTACAAGGTCTCACTTAGTGGGGATGGGTTGCTCTTCTCTGTTAGAAGAGTAATTTTTTACATAAAACATTTTGACTGAATGATAAAAATGAGTGATTTGATGCCAGTTGAACATATGTAATATTTCACCCTTGTTATACTGTATGTATGCATACAGACAAGTATTCCTAACCTGCAACAAACAGGACATGGATTTTACAACACGGTTCAGTTAGTCTCAGCTAATTTCAGGACCTCAACTTTCATTAGAATTGCAACTTCAGATGTAAGCATCGCCACACCAGCCCAACTTAGCAGCACTGCCTTAGGCAAGCCTCTAAACCCCTATCTGATTCCTAATTGTAGACCACAGTATCAGCTAAATGTAATATAAATGTCCTCAATTGAACCTGCTGCTGTCTTTATCACATGAAGGCCCGAGGAGGATCATAATGTTTTCCCCTTCTACACTGTCTATCACGTTGAGAACATCATGTATTTTCCTCCCTTGGAAAGATCCTTTTATCATCAAAGTAGTTTTTCTTGTTTCATTACATCCATGGTTTTTTTTTAGAACCGTAATGATGATTAGCTTGTAGTATTTCTTCTCGTGGGTTAAGGTTTGGGTTAGGACATTTTTCACTATTGGACAAAATATTAAACATGAAAGCATATTGATAGTCTAATTTGCACTTAAAAGGTTTCTGGTTGCAGGTATGCACGAGGTAATCCCAACATTTAATACAACGTGTTTTTGCCTTGCAGCATTTTCCAGTCATTATCCATATTCCATCAGTGGTGAACCGCTCAATTAGGATGTCTCAAGTATGAATAACTGAGGATCTCCAGTCATTCTCTTCGACACTAAAAGGTTTCACTAAATTCGCTAAATTGCCTTTAGATTCTGCACAGATTAAAGAGAAATATTTGATTTGTTTTGCTTTTTTTTTTTTACATATATTTCACATAATTGGAGAAATGTTGTACTCAGATGTGTTGCACATGAAGGTAACATTCATTAGACCTTTTTTGACAAGGTAATGAGTTGTGGTGTTTGCCCAGCACACCATAACAAAAACTCTTCGAAATCCTGTATTTGACCTGAGCTGCTATGTTGAATCCATCATTTGTAAATGTGCAACGTGTAGCTTTTTAATATCACTAAATTATTACCACATTAGTTTTGAGACATTCATATAATTACCGTAAACCAATAAGACCATCACAAAGAAGACCAGCCTCTACTAGCCTCTCATTACATTTTACATTGTGTGCCACCGGGTGAGACTTGGCGGGAAATCTGCTGGATTGCTTTACCGCACAAAACAGGAAGAGGGCGCTGTTCTTCCAGCGCTAACAGAGCTAAATTTTTCAGAGTTTCTGGCAACGGCAGATGGTGGAAGGAGTGAAAGGAGGATGGAAAAATCACTTCCAACATGTTGAGCCTCTTCAGTAAACACAAAGACAACAAGGGGCGGGGGCAGGAAGCAACAGGGTTCATGGGAAATATAGTCTTAATTTTGAGAAACATTAGTGCGATAGAGGCTACCTGCATTCTAACTTTGTCTATGGGGTTGTCGTTGTGTTCCTTTTTGAGTTTTGCGTTGTTTTTTTAACTTTTTGTTATTATTTGAAATTCCTTTGACAAAATGTAATTTTGTTCATTTTTGGCGTTCTAATTTGGTGCACATAGTCATCATTGCGTTCCTTGTTGCTTAATCACCTTTATATATCTATGTTATATATATATATATATATATCTATGTTAATTTTGATTTTGTAATAGGTGTCCTATTTTATACCTCTGTTTTAACAATTTGTCTAGTTTTGTCATTCATTCATGTCATTCATTCATGTTGCCTATGTGTCGGCTAATGGGGATCATTAATAAGCAAATTAACAAATCGTCTTGACCGCGGTCTCATTTGTTGACAGTAATTACACCAAGGTGTCATCATTAATTTGACAATGATATGGTGATGTTTGAAGCTCCAGGTAGCACCTTTAATTTACTGTCAAATTTAGCACATCCAAAGCGAGCAGATGCCCAGTGTCCATACAGTGTAGGTGTTTTTTCTGCCATCCCCTGCAACTCAGATAAAACCTTTTCTGCTAGTATAATAACAAACAAACAAGACCATAACCGAGAAGACTGAGGGCCTCTACCAACCTTTCAGCACCACGGTCAGCTCCATTTCCACTGATCAGAGCAAACTGGTGTTGAGTTGTTGCTTGTTTGGTCTGTATGGAGACACCAAAGCAAAATATCAAATTTAAACATAGGAATAAGCAAACACTTCTCCAGCCAAGTGACAATGATTGCTACTGGCAAAATGTTCATACATTGGATATCACAACCTTTTCAAATGTTCTAGTTTTTTTTTTGCATTGAGGACTAGTAGTAACACAAGTGCATGACCCAGCTATAAAGGGGTGGGCATTCTTACACAGCTAAGGAGTTTTAGTTTTCCATTTCTAATGCATTGCTAGAAATGAGTCACCTTTTGTTTTTTTTTACCTTTTGCTGCTTACTATAACAAAATGTAAGTGGAAAAAAGTCTGATTTAATGGGTTTTCATTTAAGGCCTCGAGGCAATAAAAACTAGAATATTTGAAAGGCTGTGCAGACTTTTAAAATCCACTGTAGATGAGCGGAGTCGAGCACAACCTGGCTTGCGACTGATTCTCCTCCTTTTATTGGGCAATCCTAAACTGCAGGGCAATCGACCCTGTCATTTTTGTCCATTGTGCTTAAGTGCCTCTCACACTAAGCAAATATTTCAAAAGAAATGCACATATGACACAAATGCAAAGAACGGCAATTAGGAAGCGAATGATCTGCCTAACTATCTGTGGCGAGATATTGCTTTTCTGAGATAGGGAGCTCAGTAACAGAATACTGTTCTGTTTTCGGAGCAACTGACCCTGCAGGAAAAGAAATCAAATCACAGTTTGGTGATAGTTTGGGCAGGGAGAGCGGTAGGGTGTTTGTGTAGGCCTATGGAGGAATATATGCTGGAGAGTGACCTTAATATTTAATTATGGGCCTTTTAAGATCATGTAGCAGACAAAATGTGACTGATGACTGGTTTTCACTGGACTCATTTCACAATTTCACAATGTCAGTTTTGGGTATATGTACATATGCACAAATGCACATATATGCATCCTGTCAAAAATCCCAAAATATAAGCTTTTTGCAACATTTTTGTTCCATTGTTACTAAGATTCAGCTCACTTCAACTCAACTGTATTTGTCCGCTACAGGAATATTTTTGTCAAACAATTAAAAGAAACAACAACCTCTGAACACAGTGTTATGTTAATATGAATGCAAACAAAACCCTTCCACAGAATGAATTTCTGCTGACACGGAGAGGAGAGGTAAATCGACACCACAGTGTTATGTTCATCATAACCTCCGGTGTATAATTGTCAAATGGTATTTTATTTAGATAGCAAAATAATAGCATAAAATGCATTTAAAAACTCATAAATATCAATAACATACTATCAGTTCTAGTGTCCAGAGTGCTGTCAGTCAGTTTAAAGGATTTGGTTATCATGGCAATATTGCCTTTAATTGGATTGGGTGTTTAAGCTTTTATTAACATTGTTAAGATAGATACAGTTGCAAATGATAATCCTTGTTGCAGAGTCACCAAGTTCACCTGAGGGTGAACGTCCTGATCCTCCCTGCATTTTCAGAGAAATGTCAGATTTTCAGTGTTGCCCCTGAAGCATCTCGAGACCTTGGTGAAGTCACTGGAGTGCACCTTGCTTCTCTTATGAGCACACTGACAAATCAAAAATAAATGAAACTCCCCCTGCAATTTCCAACAGCAACTCTCACGTAATTGCTCCTTCAAAAGCAGGCCTACCTGGTGGTGGAGATGCTGTGCTGCAAATACAAATCTGAAAATCAGCAAAAGCTGAGCTGACAGCAGCTTTACTTTGCAGCATCATCCCAAGGGTGCCAGGTTACACTTCCTTTTCCAGGAAAATCTTACCAAAGGTTTTTTTTTTTAATTTCTTATTAGAATGTGCGGACAGGGTTTAGAAGGTGACCAAACCCTAGGATCCAGTATAGCAGAATTCCTGCATCTAATATCCTTCTCCACCAGACTTCCAAACCCGTTTACATCTACTAAATTTCTATGGACAAAGTGGAGCAATGACTGATGACTGACAGGATTTTCAGTTTGAGGACGTATTAGATTTAGGTCACCAAACTATCAGTTTAGAGGGAGCATTGGTCCTGATGAGGCTCCAAGGGACAAAAGAGGGTCCAAGCCATAATGTGGGTCCTTGATGTGAAAGAGTTTGGGAAAGCCTGGCAAACACTACAAAAATTCTCATCATCACAAGTAATTTAACCTCATATTCAGTCTTAAAATCACATTTTCCCCAAAGCGAGTGAAAACTTCTGCCACTGCCGTGAGATAATTTCAAGTTTCTAGAAGCGAGCATCAGGTCCATGAATCTCCATGTGATCAGATTTTGTCCCAGGAACCCAAAAGGGGAGATTTTAGTTGTTGCCTGTCTTCACTGTAGGTGGCGGGAGTGAAACCTATGATTACAACAATCATTCTTATACACCCTCTAACCCCTGGAGAAGGTTTTTCTTCCTAGACAGGACTCAAACTGGATGTTTGTGGCAGTATACTGCATGGCACCATATGCCAAGATGAAACACCATTATCACGTTAGGACCCTGAAAAGGTCTCCATCGTCCCTACAGGAGGCTGGTGTGCACTGCTGAGATCTAAAATGGACCTTATTCCCCCCTACTAGGTGCGGCGAAGAGATGCTGATGCTGAGGGAAGGGACACAGGTGTCAAATGGGCCCCCTCCTCCATACCTTAGACTGGATGAGTCCCAACTAGTTCTTGTACTTCTTATCATCTATTTGGGAACCATATCTAAAGTTTTTTTTTTAAATCCCATCGGGGAACATTAAGGACCAGATAGCTGGGTGAGGTCTAAAAGGATGGGTTCTTCCAGAGGTCTTTGGTTAGGGTAGTAGATGTGTAATAACAGTGTAATAACTCAAAGTGCCCTCTGATTTGTTCAAATAAAAAATAAAAAGACAAATCAGAATAAATAATCCAGTGTGGCCCCTAAAAAGATCTTTTTTGAATTATTGAATCGGAGAATTGAAAAAAAAAAAAGAAAAAAGGGCTGTGCTATGATACAAGCAAATACAAGCATAATTCATTATAGTAATAATAATATGTTGTCAGTCATCAGTACAGCTTGTCCCCCAGACATCCAGTGTGTGTGTGTGTGTGTGTGTGTGTGTGTGTGTGTGTGTGAAGTTTTTGCTGTTCAATAAGATGCGAGCACTTTGGAGCGGACCGACGCCCCTTCTGACGGGGTCGGGGAGGAGGGGGGAGAGAGGCGCATGTGTGCTGCCGCTGCGATGTGTAGTTGAGCCGCATCCAGACGCACTGGCCGCCGCTGGCTGCTCTCTCTCTCTCTCTCTCTCTCTCTCTTTCTCTCTCACTCTCTCTCTCTCTCTATCTGTCTCTCTCTCTCCCCCCCCACCCCGCACCCCCGTCTCCCTCTTCTTGGTGTTGTGCGCAAAAAAAATCTCCAGCGCCGGACGGACGGACGCAGCTTACCCTACCGAAACCAGCGGCACTGCGGGGGGATATTTAAAAAAGAAAAAGAGAAAAAAAGAAAATACCTACAACCCCCCTTCCATTCAACTCAGACATGGATTTCTAATGAACGTTTTATTTTTACTATTATATTTTTTTTAACCTCGTGCTGCTTTTTTTTTTGTTGTTTTTGTTCTTTTTTGGCGGCCCCGGGGGGTGTTCGTTAAACCTGCTCGATGTCTCTCATCAGTTTTTAACCGAAACAAAATGAGGATTTCTTCTTGCGACCGGTTTCTATTGGTATTCTCTGGCTTTTGGGGACTGGCGATGGGTGCTTTCCCGAGCAGCGTTCAGATCGGTAAGTGGCACCGCGAATACCGACCAACCCCCGAACCCGCACCAAAAAACAACCCAGCACTAAACGAATCATGTGAAGGCGTCTGTGAACATGAGGGATTGTCTGTCCTGTAATTTTCTCATTGTCACATAACAACCTCAGGACTGCTCAAAGTGTGTGTGTGTGTGTGTGTGTGTGTGTGTGTGTGTGTGTGGTGCAGAATTCCATTATTTTCTTATGCAGAAATGACACGGAGAGAGTGTGCGTGTTGATGCTGTGTGTGTGTTTTTTTAATGCACACATCTAATGCATTATATATCTGCAGGCTATATAGTGTGTGTGCATCCCAATGCGCTCCGCCACTGCAGCAGATCAGAGCAGGGGAAAGTGTGTGTAGTCCCACAATGCAGGCTTGCCCGTGCATGGACTCTCTCAGCCCCGGTCCTCTCTCTGCAATAAAAAACCTCTGTCACAGTCACATATAGGCAGTTGCCCTCCCCGGTTGCCTCAGTTGAACAATTTAACAGCGTCTGGCATGGGAATAAATAAAGCTGATGCTTTCCATGGTGTTTATTTTACTGCCAGGCGGATGGAGTTGGTTGATTTATAGGCAGGGAATGAAAAGGAGAGGAGGGGGGGTAAACTATGACCTCCAGTTGGTGAGCATCATAAAGCAATATCACCAAAAATGTATCATAGTTTATATGAATATAGGTGGGGGGCAGCCATATTCATATAATATACATCACTTGCTTTATGTCAGCCTAAAGAGGCGTTGAAACTCCAACGGAAATGTGGTTAAACTGAGCTTTGGTCTGCGTCCCCGCTCGCAGGGGAAGTCGAAGCAGAATCAGGCAGGCTGGTGAAAAAAATGACAAGCTGTTCCGATGACTCCCTCCCCCTGCCTCACCCATTAATATCAATGTGGAAGTCAGAATTGGCCCCCATCCATCTCCCCCCACCCCTTCCATAGCGAGGTCAGAGGTCAGGGTCGGAACAGTGTGGTAGCCATTCAGCGTCTTGCTCAAGAACACTTAGGCAGGGTGGGGTGTTCGAACCCGGGTCTTTCTAACAACTGAATGTTCAAGTCAATATCTTTCCGCTTATCGTCGGTCTGGTGTTTCAGACCTCTCAGATGAAATGTTTCCCGAGGGTTCTGAAAATTTTAGTTTTTATTGCATAGTTGATGACGTGTTACCTGCACCGGTTGGGTGACACGGTTGCTGCCAGGGATGACAACCATCGGTGATGTAATACCCACCTCCTGCAGCCCGATGAAGCCACTAAAAGACCACTAGAAGTGTTTGCGCGAGGCCACACCCATCAGTGTTAATTTAACACTTTTGAACCGCCGCCCCAGAGCCACAACAGCACCGTGAGTGGACACACAACTCTCCAATCATTTGTCAACTCCAAATAATTGAAAAATCAACACTTATTAACAGTGGAAAATCTGCATGCTTTGTAGTGTGCAAATATAATCATCAATTACAAGCCTATCCCAGCATGCACTGGGTAGAAGGCAGGGAGACATCCTGTACATCATAGGGCGAAAATAAAGGTGAAAAATACATAAAATAACCATAAAAATGCCCAAGATGCGATATGTGTACATCTGCAAAGCATGCTGGTAGCTGTAAATTGCAAGTGCAAGATTCCTCAAAGCAATATAAAAGGTTCTTCAAGGGTCTTGGAAGGATTAACAGGTTTCTTTGACAAATCCTGAAGCTCTTGTGGCTCTAAAACTGATGTACAGGACATGTTGACACCCTCTGAGTGGCCTTGGTGGGTGTGTGGGTGTAAACCCATTCAAATTGGTTCACACCAGTGGGGTTTTTTTTTGTTTGTCTGGAAATGACCCTTCCTGTGAACGTCTATTCATAACGCTAGTGTAAGTCAATGGGATGTGAAAGCACTCAGGTCCATTGCTTATTCTTACTGTGTGATCAGTTCCATGAACATGAACAGCCGAGTCAAGAGTTTTTATATATGAACAAGACTCTCTAAGGTGAAAAAGACAAGAGAACAAATCTTATCTCTAATGCCAAAAAAAGAAAGTGACACCTTCTGGAGCGGCTCCAGCGTAGAGCGCTGAACAGAAAGGACTTTGTGTATTCAGGGTGATATTTGATGGACGTTATGTTGCAATTACAGCTTTTGGTTCAGAACATTAAAACAATAATAGCTGATTTATGTGTAAAACATTGCATCAGTAAATGATTCAGTTAAAAGCCCAACGTATCCCAAAGTGTCTCAGTTTCAGTGGAGAGTTTTAGTGACCCATTGTGGTCTAAATGCTGTTTCAGAAGCTTTTCCACCCCGATGAAAGTAACATTTTGGGGCAAACACTGACCGCTAGTGAATTTTGGCATTAAAATGGTCAAAGAAAATGAATATTGGCACAAAATATCAGCTACTGGCATCTTCGATGCAAAAATATCGTTATTTGCCTTCGAAATCCCATATCGGTCAAACCCTAGCTCAGCGGTTCTCAAACTGGACTCCCAGGGATTCCAGGCAATTCCCAGCAAACTGAAAAATAGTTTAATTTCCCTCTAATTCAATTCGCTAGAAATTATCAGATGCCTACAGTGTAGACAGCTTGAGTGGTAAATCTGCAACTAAAATCCTCCCGTTTTGGATCCCTGGGACAAAATGTATTTTTGGCACGGGAACCTTTGGGAAACCCTGGCCTACGCTGCAGGAAATGCAAGTCGTTGACTCATATTCACTATTAAAACCTTTTTTTTTTTGTCAAAATATGATGACTTTGCTTGTTTCATGGCCCTAACGTGTGTATATTTGGGGGGTTCTGCGAGATGAAATCGGTTGAGAACCACTTGAACAGTTGAACCGTCCAAGATCGCACAAATTACACATGTGAATGTCTTCCTTCTCTTTCACCTCTCCATCCAGGCGGCCTGTTCATCAGAAACACGGATCAGGAGTACACCGCCTTTCGCTTGGCCATCTTCCTGCACAACACCAGCCCCAATGCCTCGGAAGCCCCCTTCAACCTGGTGCCTCACGTGGACAACATCGAGACGGCCAACAGCTTCGCCGTCACCAACGCCTGTAAGTCAGAGAGGCGTCTCGGCGTCACGCCGGTTGGGGTTTGGCAGCAGCATGAGGAGGGAGGGAAGGTGCAGGCGTACGTGCCATGGTGTGTGAGCATTGAGTTTAGGCTGATGATGTGGGTTTGCCAGTATTGGTCTTTTAATAAAAATCTGATATCAGTCGGTGTTGGCCACCTCTGATATGATGCAGTCCTATCGATTACATATTTTTTGTAGAATTGATAAGTATTACACTGGTTGTCTATGGGAAGCCCTGAACCTGAACTGATCCTAAAGGGATCAGATTCCACACCAGTGTGCATGTTTTATTGTCATTATTATTATTATCCTGTGTTTCAGTGGAGACTTTTAGTATCCCATGATGGTCTGAATGTTGGTTCAGAGGCTTTTCCTTGGAATGGGTTTACAATTTTTGGCATGAAAATGTATATTTATATTAATTATCACAAAAGGATGTGTCAATCAAAAACATCCACATCAATGTTGCTTTACAACATGTTTTAGGTTCATAACAACCTGAATTGCTATTCACATATGTTGTCTTGAAAAGTAACACGATTGAGTGGTCGACCCAAAAAATGTGTGTGTGTGTGTGTGTGTGTGTGTGTGTGTGTGTGTGTGCATTGAGTTTTGCAGCATGTGTGTGAGGTTCTGGCTTTATTGTATGTGAGCTGAGCTTGTTAGTGTTTGCTGGTTTAAATCCAACATGTGTTGATGGGATGCTGAGGGGCATGTACACACACACACACACACACACACACACACACACACACACATTTTGGCAACATTCACATGTCCTACAATGGTTAGATCTCCTTACAGTAGTGGGTAGTGATTTGTCCTTGGGGAAACCTATTTCTCTCTCTCTCTCAATATATATACATTTTGGAACCTGCACAAAGTCTCAATTGTTGTTAGCTCCAAAAAACACTAAATACTAGAGTATTCTTCTTGAACTACTGAGCAAATTTCCAGACAAGTACTCTGACCTGACTACAGTTTAACAGAAGTAGCAATACTCCTTCCACCTCTTGTCTATAATTTACTTCAGTCAATACAAGAAACAGTGTGTAAGAAGTGTTATCAATAACTGATGCAAAAAGAGAAGCAATAGTCCTGTTGTAGATACATAGGCAGGTATATACTGTATATTCTCAGCAGCAGAAGAAACGAGAAGTTTTTTCACCTCCAGTCTAATGGCTGCACAGTCACAGGAAGTGAGCCTGCAGCCCATTGATTGGCCAAGCCAAATCAGAGCAGAATTACACAAACCAATCAATGGCTATGATAGCTCAGGGCCAGCGGGGAATCTGAGATCGAACCACAGAGCTGATTTTGGTCCCCCCCCCCCCCCACACACACACACACTCCCCTCGTTACATTTCCCGGTGTCTTTATTCCCTTTTCCTTCTTTAACCTCTATTTCACTCCATTATCAAAGTCCCTGAGATAATGGTTATGAATAGGCAGTGCTGCCGTGTGACGTTCAAGGACATACTGTACGTTTGGGAAGTGGGCGAATGACGGAGCTAATTTGTGAAGAAAGATTACGCCATTCAGCGGCTTGGCTCGCCGCTGTCGAAAGAGATGACGGGGATAATTGGTGGGAGGACGGGGACAAACGTTGTGGCATGTTCCCATTGATAATCATTTCCCAGTCCCAGACCGTCAGATAGACACTGATACATTTGGTTCTCCTTATTATTTGCAATGGTGTTACGAAGCATGAAATTGTACTGTGTGAAGGCAAGCTATTAATAAGATTTTAATTTATTTTGTCTTATAAGTTTAAGCTTTTCAAACATCAATACATCAAATTAATTGCGATACCTTAGTATAATTACTCTCAACAAATGAGACCATGATTGGCAGCCTTGATGTCATGGCAGTGGTATTGTTAGTGCTAATGTTTCTCACTACATTTCCCATAAAACCTGTTACTTCCTGTCTCCCCTCCCCATCCCTGGCATCTTTACTGAAGAGGATAAACATGTTGGAAGTGATTTCTCCATCTTCTCTTCACTGCTTCCACCATCTGCCTTTAGCTCTGCTAGCGCTGGAAGAACAACGCCCTCTTCCTGTTTTGTGCCGCAAAGCAATCCAGCAGATTTCCCGTCCAAATCCGACCCAGGTGGCACATGCACTGTAGAGGATGATAGAGGTTTCCAGTCTTCTAATGATGGACTCGTTTGTTTTCAGTAAATACACTAATGTCTCAAAATGAATGTGATGATAATGCTCACCAACTGGAGGTCATAGTTTACCCCCTCCTCTCCTTTTCATTCCCTGCCTATAAATCAACCAACTCCATCCGCCTGGCAATAAAATAAACGCCATGGAAAGCATCAGGTTCAAATGTTACACATAGCCAGTATCAGCCTATTTTTTTTTTTTTTTTTGTCAAAGAAGAAACTTTTTTTATGCTTCAACATCCCCATGTAAACCAAATACAGGTAACAAAGGTAAAGGTAACAATAATTAACACAATCAGATCAAGTTCAATGCAAATGTGCAGTGTTATTACAATTTTATTTGCCAGTCAGACCATTACAAGAGCATTTTAAGTAGGACTAGCCTAAATTTTATGATGCGCATCACATTCTCTTTAATTTTTATTGGTCCCGGCAATGAAATCGGGTCGGCTGTGGGACTATGGATTGGTCTCCATCCATCCCTCGTTACTTAGTTCATTATTCAGGTTGTTCATTCTTTCATCCATCCGACGCAGGCCATATCTCCGAAAATTGTTGGATATTGACAAAACTTTAGGGCATGGTGCGTCTCACCACTGCATTGTGGCATTTTCAAAATGACACTGATTGGCCCAAGGGGGGCCACGATAGCAGGTCAAAAAAAAGTGACATATTTGTTACTGATAGGTCCAGAGAGGGACGACATGTTTACTGTTGCCTTGTTAATATTGACATTGGACCAACAGATGTGGTTCATTAGTTGCATTTCATTCAGAGTGAAATCTGAATTGTAAAATTATTTTTTTATCATAACAGTCCACTCTGGTTGCAGACATGCATTCAGTCTGTTGCTTTTTTTAAACGCTTGCTAGGACAGAAAAAAGCAAAAGTGTTTGCTTTACTAAATGCGGAGTATGAATGAAACACTGAGCCTGCGTGAAAATAATTTCATGGATCTGTGCCTTGTTGTCAAGGTGCCATTGCTGGTGAGCTGCAGAAGTTCAGGACTGCCAGAGTCACTCGGAGAATCCCGTTAGAGTTGCCGGGTCCTTGAACTTGAAAGGCTTTCCAACCATTTGTCCCTTGGACAGGAGGATTTCTCCTCTGGGAATTTAGACTGAAAGTCAATGAGAACATCCAGGTGTTTCTGCAAAAGACTGGACAACTGCCAGCGTACGAGGAGCTAGTGACACCAGTGTAATGTCTCTCAGCTAATGATATGACAACAAATACTGAACTAGAAAATACCCAGATTTTCAGTATAATACGATACTTCGAAATAAATCTCTCTCTAAAGGAGATTTGATCTCAACAAGACTTTGCAGGACAATTCAGATTTGACATATTTGACTGGAATGAAAATGAACAGTATTATCTGATGAGAATAACTGAAAGGGGAATTCCTTTTACACTATGTTCACTATCTATAGTCCCCCACTGGACTTTACTTAAAGGAATACATAGAGCTCTCTAAAAACCTATTTCCATTCCTCGAAGGAAAATGTGTCCCAACTCCCCAATCATTGTACTCCCTTTTTGGTATATCAAGAACTATACACCTCTCTTCACTTGACTCATTTCTTCCATCCCATCACCTGCCCAATCGCCCAGGTTTTTTGGAGATTGTCCATTAGTCAACTTACCCGTTAAGCCGTGATGAGAGCATAGACACTAAAATCATCCATGTGTCCCCGGTAGATGGTTGCTCTCCATGCTAACACTTTAGAAAACCCTATGTTGAGTGATAGTAGGCTCCATGCTAACACTTTAGCATACACTATGTTGAGTGGACTATGACTAGTGGACTGCTATCACTCGACCTAGTATATGCTAGTGTTAGCATGGAGCCTAATATCACTCAACATAGTGTATGCTAAAGTATTAACATGGAGCCTACTATCTATCAACATAGTGTATGCTGAAGTATTAGCATGGAGCCTACTATCTATCAACATAGTGTATGCTGAAGTGTTAGCATGGAGCCTACTATCTATCAACATAGTGTATGCTGAAGTATTAACATGGAGCCTACTATCTATCAACATAGTGTATGCTGAAGTATTAACATGGAGCCTACTATCTATCAACATAGTGTATGCTGAAGTATTAACATGGAGCCTACTATCTATCAACATAGTGTATGCTGAAGTATTAACATGGAGCCTACTATCTATCAACATAGTGTATGCTGAAGTATTAACATGGAGCCTACTATCTATCAACATAGTGTATGCTGAAGTATTAACATGGAGCCTACTATCTATCAACATAGTGTATGCTGAAGTGTTAACATGCAGCACCAGAGCCAACAATCTACCAGGGAGACATGGCTGATGTTGGGTGTCTATGTTCTCATCACTTTGACAAATGGGACAATCTCCCAAAAATGTATTCCTTTACGTAGCTCTTTAATAACTCCGGAAGGAGAATGGACAGGTGGTGGGATGCAAGAAATGAGTGAACTGAGGAGAGGTGTACATGCCATCCAGGGAGTACAATGATTGGGGAGTTGGAAATTGGACACGTACAAATCTTCCTCTGAGGAATGGAAATAGGTTTTGTCGAGAGCTGGGTGTAACAGAGGCGCGGTAGAGAGCACAAATAAAAGCAAAGCAAAGAAACAAATACAGCACTAGCTGAAAAACAATAAGAAACATAATCAAACTGCCTCACAGCCCCCAGGTCAGTTCCTCATCACCGTTTCTCTTCAATGGTGTGTGTTACTGGGCTGATCTTAGCTCTACACTGTAACCTCTTGGCTGCACAGCAAGAGGGAGTGTTATAGGGAATGCAAATGAGAGGGTGGGAGGGGTTATTTTGACCTCCTACATGCTGCCCCCCTTGCCTTTGCCTTTATTGAAACAGTGACATCTTAATCTGCAATGATTCATTTGTATTCAGCGTGTCGCGCTGACTCACTCTAGATGGAGATCGCCTGCCCAGGCTCCTATACAAACACACATTAGAAACTGTACTTTTTCCTCCCCCTGCTTCTGTAGGAATAAATGCCTTTCATGTTTGTCCTTGACTGTGAAAACGCTCCTCCGCGCACGAGCGTTCACGTGCGTGCACATAATCTCGCTATACAGCATGTTAGACCTATTTAAGTCTATTATCTTTCTCTCCATGGGCTCTATTCAGAGAGGCTGTTCTCCTCTCTAGTGCTGCCCTTTAAATGGCTGCCAGTGCCCCTCGTTTGTTTGAGGATCCTTCTGATGCGGCCGCTGAAAATACAGAGGCCTTTTGGTGGCGTGTGTGTGTGGCTCTAGGAGGTCTCTTAATGGCTGGTGTTAAGAGAAAAAACGGGATGGGGAGAAAAGGGGGAGGGGGCTACTAATGAGAGATTAATGTGGCGAGGCAGAGAGGAAGATGGAGGGGCAAGGGGAAGAAAGAGGAGGTGATTGATTCCTTTCCTTTCCTTTCCTTTCCTTTCCTTTCCTTTCCTTTCCTTTCCCTCCCCTTCCTGCGTTGCTCCTCTCAGCATGTCAAAATACCATCATTTTACCCAAAATTACACCCGAAATGATTGTGGTGTAAGATTACACCACATTCACCTGACACAAAGCGCCGGGTTCACCATGTGATATTATCCTAATAATAGCCTTCTAGCTGGAGAAGTTCACGATGGATTTAATATCTGATCTTTTCCTTCCTTTCTTCCCTCTTAGGAAAAAAACGCATCCTACCTAAATCATCATATTAACCGTAACGAGGCGGAAACACAGATACGTGCATTTCTTCTGAGATATATGCAACACAGCCTGCAACATTAGTATGCATGCTCACACACATTTGGGAGCTTTGTGTGTAAATGAGCTCAACGGCCACGTGAACTTCAGTTATTTTATATAGGTGCACATGAGAAAGGGGATGCAGGTGCTGCTGAGCGCGGCATCTTATTGCATTTTAAAACACATTTCTGCACACAAGTTTTAGATCACTTCCTGGTTTATTCTCATTGGATTTGCCTTTTTTTGTTCTTCTGAAGCTGTTTTTGCTTCATATCTGATATTTTTCTTGTTTGTTTGTGAATCCCTTTGTGACTATGTTTTGAAATAATGTATGTAATAATGATAATATTGTTGTTATTTCTTAGATTTCTGACCTGTAGTAGGCTAAGCTCACACATTGCAGTTGCACAAATGCACCTTGGCATGTTGTGGCTGCTAACAGGGCCGTTGCTACCTTTCTCAGTAGAAACAATATAAAAATTGGACTCCTGCTGCCTCCCGACTTTCTGCAGGAAAGATAGCCCAGCAAGTTAAAACCCCAACTATTACAGATTGCACTTTTGAGTAAACTGTAATTTGAGGAATGAACATTTCATTTAGTTTGAATAGTGTAGCATTAATGCTGTAACTGCCAGTGCCACATGTAATATAATGTCAAATATATTTTCCCTGCCTGTCTCTCTTTGTCTCTTTTTCTTCCTCCATCTTTCTCATTCACCCTTCTTTTTCAGTGACAATCCAGTTTTGTATCCTCCCCATCTTTTCCATTCTGGCTCCCTGCACTCCCCCCCCTGCTTTGTGTACCGGTTATGTAAGTGGCCCCCTGAGGTGTGTGTGTGTGTGTGTGTGTGTGTGTGTGTGTGTGTGTGTGTGTGTGTGTGTGTGCGTGTGTGTGCGTGTGTGTGTGTGTGTAAGAAGGGGGGGGGGATGTTAGTAGAGGTTGCACAGGTTGTGAGAATCCTCTCCTTCCTAGGCTCTATGACTTTTATCAGGTTCTTCCCTGCAGTGGGAGAAATCAACATTTTCTCATTTCAAAAGCAGGAGGGTGAAAAAAGCCAATGTAAAGGAGTTCGCATCAATGCTTTTCATTTTGAGGAACAGAACTTGTATCGACAAACAGTCAACTTTGAGTACCGCTTCTTTGAACGTCGTTTCAGTCAAGGCGTCTCGATGGTAGTCTCGGTGATCTTAAGAGGTCGAGTTTAACTGCCTGTCCACAAAGATTGTAAGGACATAAATGGGTAAAGGAAGAAGAGATAGAACAATAATTTGGCCATTATACAAAGGGAGAGGCAGGAGAGGAAATAAATCTTTTTAAGGGAGAGAAAGAGATGCAGCATGTTGCCATACATCCATGCTAGCGCTCGACTGATATGGCTTTTCGAAGGCTGATGGCGATACTGATATTTGTTTTAGCGAGGCTACCGATTTTGCGCCGATATTCAGTATCTTTAAAACGGACCATTTTCATACCAAAACATTACATGCAGAATTTTCAATTGAAACCCAGACTAATGAAATTCTTAGATTAGCAGCTCCTTAAGGCACCAAGCACCCTTCAATTTTAGGTGAAACATTACTGCTTTCAAATGAAGAATTAATTCGCTAAAACCCTTATTTAAAAGATTAAATAAAATGTGCAAAGAAAATAACATTTTATTGTAGGTTGTACAGACTGTTTTTATGTAGCTGTAGTCAGGGAGGAACCTCCGTTGTATCAGAGGTGGACCACAATGACTAGCCAATATGCAGTTTTTAATAAAAGCCCAATATCAGCTCATATATTGCCAAATCAGTCTATCAGTCTAACTCTAATCTAAATTTATATACAACCTAAATACATTGGGACAATGCTGCCAAAACTGAGCATATTGACAACAAACCTTCAGCATATAAACATCATTAAAAAGAGGGAGTGCCTTATGTCACACAGAGGGATGTAATGGATTTGAATTTTATTCAGAAATCACAATATCGCACGTTGAGGTGATATCGGTAAACTGTGAGTCGATCGACTCCCCCGATATATTTGGAATAAGCCTAATGAATTGCTTTTCCCTTTTCCCGTTTAAAGGCAACTGAACTGTGTCGGCATCGCTTAAGAAAAAGACCCCCAGCGGACCACGCCAGACAGGGGGAAGTTAGAGAAAAAGTTTTAGATGCTATTAGTTACACCATTAAGGGAATGACTGAACGTGGACATGCCATCAGGGCCTCAGTAGCTGATTATTCAATTAGAAACCCATTTTTGGATTGTAGGGTGTCCTGGTGGATCTTCGCTGAACTAGGACAGCAAATCAGCCCAGTTACTTTGTGCTAATCAAATGTTTTAGAGATTTCTCTTTCTCTTCTCTTTTGGCAGCTGTCATGTTTTCTTGCATTTGTAATATATCTCTTTGGGACGCTGAGGACAGGCCTGCGTTTCTATTGAGCAGCCATTGACCCGCCAAAGAGGGAAATTATGTTACAGTAAATAGCAATATGTTGTCTTGATTGATTGATTGATTGATTGATTGATTGATTGATTGATCATTTTCAATGTAAAATCTCTTATTGTGGACGACCAAGACTGCATAAAATTGGACCTTCCCAGCAGAAAGCCAAGCGAAGTCAGTTTCATAATAGAGGCTTTGCAGTTGCATCATAAACCTCCTATCAAACAGGTCTGTCGCCACCATGGAGGTTCACTGGAGAACTGTGTCGAAATATATGGCTGTAGGTCAATTCAGTGATATCATAAGTAAAAGTTTACTGTGACTCAGTAAACTGTCTTGTGTTTAGGCCTAGTCTCTACTCCAAAACACTGTAGCTTGAAAGGAGTCAGCTCAGTTAACCAGAACAAACTGGTAGCTAGCTAACTAGCCAGCAGGCTAATTTAGCAAAACAACTAATTTATGTTAATGTTAATATGAGGCTAATAGCCACTACTAATGCTAGGTGTAACGTTAGCTTTTGTGCAAATCAGATGAGCTTAGACAGTGATGGCTAGATGACCAGATACTATGGTTAGCTAGCTAACAAGTTGCCATTATCTAAACACAACATCAACCAGATGTATCAGAAATGATCCGTTCCCAGACAAAAACAGCACAGAAATGCACCATGTCTCTTCCATACTTTCATACTAAGTTGTAAGTTTAGAAATGCAGTCAGTTCTCAGCTGTTGTTGCCAAGAGCTGTGGACCTCCAACATGGCCACCAGAGGGGGGGGGGATTTCAGATTCCAGCCTGTTGAAATAAAGGGATTTCAACAGACTGGTTCATCACAAAGAGAGCAGAGGACATAAACAGATAAAAAGAAAATAAGCACATTAACAAACCCAGTCATTCTACCAGGACACCTACCATGTACCATGTACCTCCCATGCTGTGGGCTCAGGTCAGAATTAAGAGCTTTATTGGCAACCTTTTCCACTTACCAAGGTACTGTGCATTCAATAATAAGGCAGGGATGCCATAAACATATTTAAAAAAGAAAATCTGCTCTCCTTCATACTCTTAGATCTCATAAAACATTCACTACCAACCTCTGCATGATTATTAATTTTGCCCTGCGATCTCATCAGAAGTGGGTGTAGCAAAATTATAAAACCAAATTCAATTTTATGTTTTATCCTCATGTAACTCCTATCAGATTTATGCTATTCACTATAATGTATAATGCAGGCTTACATAACATTTGACCCAAAGTTTTAGCATGCACAGGCAAAAAATCTAACTTGAGGGAAACCACACAATATACCAAACCAATTTATATCACATAAGCATGGATGGGTGGATTCATCATTCCCGGGGGAGGTGTTTTTAATGAATCTAAAAAACAGAGCTCGACAGTGCGAGAGAGAGAGGTGTGTGATTCACATGAGTGAATTTGAGTGGGTATTTGGTAATTTCACTTATGAATGCAACTGAGGCAAAAGGGTTATCCCTGGGTGTCAGACATCAGCCAATCAGTGTCGTCCACCTCTGATATGATGGATAGTTTGTATTGTATAACTGATCAATACTACACTGGTTGTCTATGGGAATCCCTTAACATGAATTGATTCTAATGAGACATTGGAATAGACATGTAAGAATAAACGGTCCAATTTGAAGATGCTAAATATTTGCACAAAATATCTCAGCAGTTCCAACCTGAAAATATTGGAATCTGTGCCGACCTTCACACCCCTGACGAGCCCTAATAGCAGCATTGTTTATGCAACATTAACGCCGATTGAAGCCTAACGGATTCAACTGAATTGGATTGTGAGACAGAGAAGCCCGGTGTATTTTAAGAGACCGACCGGGAGAGAAGAGTGGGAGTGAAATATCACCAGGTCTGCTCCATAGCCTCTCGGATCACAGTGAATAAGCAGGGTGTGAGTTCACAGGAACACACTCTGGCCAGGGGAGTTGTACTGCCGCCGTAGCGCACTGATAGACCCAGACGTAGGCATAGATCTGCTCTCAAGTTTCTAAATTACAGCATTAAAGAGGCAGTGCTGCTATCCCTCAGGTTTCAGACTGCGGGAGATTCTTCGTAAGTCAAACGTAAACAAATACGCTGATGATGTCGGCATTTAATGGTAAAAAAAATAATGAAAGAATATCCGGTAAAATATAAATCAGCGTCAATTATGTGAGATCGAAATGTGTGCCCGGTCTTTTTGTGCTATTTTCACTGCATGCGGCATTGTTTTGTCATGGCATCTTTTCATTAAATTAGTAGGATTTTCTTCATAGGATTTACACATTCATGAGGCGTTTTACCCTTAAATGCTGGTGTATGAGTTTCTTTAGTGCAACAGTATCAAATTTCCATGGTAAAGAAAAGAGGTTGTATTTAAAACCTCATGCATTTGAGCAGGATGATGGAAATACACTTTTTCTCAAAGGTTCATCACAGCATGATATGGGAAATGGCATCGGTGACATTACCATCAGTGTTTTATATAGTGAGTTATTCCAGCCCACCTTTACCCAATACTGTGTAATACAGCATTTTTCACTGGAAAGGAGGTTATTAGGCGTCATTAGCCTTAATTACCTTCCAAATTACACAAGCAGCTCTGATCGAAAAGGCACATCAAGACAGACGAGCTAAGACGAGGACATCATGACACTTTGTTCCCGTATTGATTGAATGCGGTCTGTGTACAAACATACTACACGGCACAAAGACAAATTACGAACGTCTTCGTCGGTGAAATGAGCGAGTTGGGTCGAAACAATTAGTGGCGTAGCCTTAATGGCCATTAGAAACCCAGTGTGGGTTGAGGTGCTTTGATTGAGGAACCCTTCAAGGCCTTGCTCGCCCTGTGCTCATTAGTTAGAGGTCAAACGGTCAAACCTAACTGTCAAAAGGCCCCAGGAGGGGAATGGACACTGACCTGGCTTTCCCCGGTCCAGAGCTTCAACCTCACAACCTTTAACCCCTCCTCCGTGGAAAGGTGGAACGCAGCCACAGGGTTTTATGTGAAGGGTGGATTAAAGACGCTTTCGTGACACAAAATGCTGAATTCGTTCAGTGTTTTACCCACAGTCTTGAATTATGAAAAAGCTACAACAATCTAAAAAAGATTTAAAAAAACCTAAGAGAACTTTATTCTAACCCTGACCAAGAGCTGAGGACCTCCAACATGGCTGTCAGGGGGGTGCGTTACATCACCCAAAAGCCCTCCGTCGACCAGCCTTGAAATGATTCTGACCAAGCCTTGCATGCATTTGTTAATACGAGTGTACGGTCATCCATGTGAAATGAAGATACGCAGATTACCCTCAGTGCACGTTGGGTTATGAGTGTCTAGAGAAGGCAACAGCCGTGTTATATAATCCTGCATCGATTCGCTGGAACAGTCCAATGTTTGGCTTACGCTCTTCACCCCTCACAGTCTGGTTCCCAAACCCATCTCTAGCTAGATACGCACCCAGTGATGAAGCATAGCACCCCTCCTCAGCAATTATTTGCCAGCAGGTCACACACACAACCACACACACACACACACACTGACCTTTCACCCTGTGCTACTTCTTGCTGCCTTCTAATGATGAGGCTATTATTAGAGCAGATCATTACTAGTTATCAGTCCAACTGCAAGCCATTCACCCCCGTTTGTGTGTGTGTGTGTGTGTGTGTGTGTGTGTGTGTGTGTAACCAACAGCTTGACAAAGCTGTTGGTTAATGGCCTCAACTCTCTCTAGCTACCAGAGAAGAGCCTCTGATTGCAACGTGATTGGTCAATTGTCGTGCTATCATCACACCAGATAGGCCCCCCATTGGTCGGTGGACGAAGTGCATGAGATGAGTTGATTAAAGGTCCCATATTATGGAAAACGGTTTATTCCTGGAGCTTATACATGTTCCACAGGAAATGACTTCCCTAAGCAGCTGAGAAAATTTGAAATCTGGAAGTCAACCCGTTTTTCTGTATTTTCCTTTTTCCAAAAATGGTGCCAAAGATAGGAGAAAAACAGCCCGTTTCAGAAAGTGGTTCCTTTGGACGTCATAACGGGCGCTTCTTACATATCCAGCCCCTCTCAGAGCATCCCCACGCCCAGGTGAACAACCAATCCCACTTGCAGTGCCGCAAGCCGTTGCTTATGGTGCATTCCATTGTACTCGGAAATCGATAATTCCGAGTCGGTATTCCTAACTTCCAATCTAAATGTGTTCCAGTGCATCTGCTCGGGAAAACATAATCGCCCGCAGCAAACTCATGTTTGTATGGCAAGTCTCAGAATGTTACAAGCATCTAAACTCAACATCAACTACTACAGCGCCATTAGTGAAGAGGATCGGCGCATATCACATTCGGACGCCGTTTTTTCCGAGTACACTGGAATGCACCATTACTTTGCGACGACTGAAGCTAAAACAACATATCTACGGCGATATATCAACTCTCCAGTTATTATTTTGTAGGATGCAGGCAGCAACATAGATCCCTGCACAGTCTCCCAACACGCGAAAATGCCAGGACAGAGTGGATTAATTTTATTTTTAACGGCAACGGCTACAGTTTTCCTCTGTGTGTGATGATCAGTCCTCAGACTGCTTGAGCAACGGCAGGATTAGCATCTAAATTGAAGCTTAAAGATGGAGCAATTCATAAGGTACGTGACCCATCTGCAAAATTGGAATCTGTAAGTGTCACCATGTTTTGATTTAATTTACCAAATTAGTCTGGTTAGTATATTCGACTGCTGGTTAGCTAATGAGCTAGCGGGGCTAGCCACGGGCTTGTTGGGCGTGGAAGAAGTAGAGAAAACTAAAGCTGGAGTCATTAAAAGTAAAGTAAAGTAAAAGTAAAGTTATTGGTTGGAGTCAGGACTCATCTTTAAGTTATTTGTTGGGACCAGTGTCTGTTTTATAAGTCTGTCGAACGTGTCAGGCTCGGTAAACTTTAGCCACCATTAGTACAATCACGTTTGGTTGTTTGCGCTGCGCTGTTGGATGCAAATAGATTGCATCCAATAATATATTGGCTAACTAGCTCAACAAAATTGTCAATCCTAGCTTGTCTGCAAGTTGTATTCAATAAGCTTATGGACATGAGCCATAAACAGACCGGCTACGGCAGAGAGTGTCGCTCACACACCCACATACACAAAACAAAGTACAATATTACACAGAATTGTTATCATTGAGAAACTAAGTGGAACCGCCTCAGCTGCCTCTTCCCATTCTGGGTCAGACTCCGGCTCAAACATGTACGGTCTCAGTGTTGGTTCTGGAGCGGCCACCATGGTTATGGTAAATTTCTGCATCAAGCTTATTTGTTTACCTTGAGCAGCATGAGCGCTCTGCTCTCCGCCTCCGCCAGGCTATTGCGTGGAGGTTGTTGCTGATTGGCCGCCTCATGCGAGGCAGCCAATCAGAGCAGTGCTCATTACATACAACCTCCACGCCCTCAAAACAGCCTGTTCTTTACAATGGAGAAAATGAGAGACTGAAACACACACCACAGAAGCTGGTTTTAGGATTTTTTTTGATATAGACTTCACAAACGTCTTGTAAAGACCCCCCAGGAACAGTTTTTAAATAGCCCAAAATGAGTACAATACCCCCCCTTTAAGAGAGGTTGGGCCTTTTTTCTGCCGTGTGTGGAGTGATGAAAGGTGTCTTCTGTGGTCTAATAGCTCCATAGCTCTAATAGCTCCATCCATAAAGGAACCAAATGATTGGGTTGATGACTGTGATTGTGCTCAGGACACTTGTATAGTAATAATGCTGGAAAATAGCAAAGGGGAAGGAAGGAAGGTGCTGTGGCTTAGAGAATGTACAAACAGGAGGTGCTCTTAAGCCTTTATTGATATGGCTAATGCATTGTGCAAGGTGCAATAACAACATGACCGCCTTCATTCAGGTGCACCAGTAGTAGCATTATTAGTAGTAGTAGTAGTACATTACAGTCATTTAGCAGACGCTTGTATCCGAAGCGACTTACAAAGGTGATAGCTAACACTATGTGGGGATCGAACCCACAACCCTGAGACTGAGAGTCTCATGCTCCACCAACTGAGCTGTCCGGGCCAGTAGTAGTAGTAGTAGCACTATTAGTAGTAGTAGTAGTAGTTGTTGTAATAGTAGTAGTTGTAGTTTCACCTTGCAAAATGAAATCACCAAGCTTTTTAAATTTTAATTAAATTTAAAACTTTCCAGTAATAATTTGCTTCTGAAATGTTTATAGGAAACTGGTGACTATGAAGCTGCGTTATGCTTTTTGTAACGAGGCTTTGTTTTGCACGTCTCCCAAATTCTCTCAGTTTGTCTCACACAAACACACACACACACACACACCGTTGACGTAAGGGGTTATTTTCCGAGACACCTTGCAGTAGATTTGGAGAGCGAGCAGGAGCGGGTTGTTTATGAGATGCCCTTGACATTTCTCAGCTCCTCACTCCAGCTCAGTAAGAGAATCAAAGCCCTGCTTCTTGAACCGCGGTCCTACGGCCCAACACACCCGCCTCCTCTACAGCCACCCCGCCCCACCCCGTCCTGCCCTGCTGATGATAATGGGTTGTCCTTGAGTCCTGACCGAAGAGCTTAAACCCCCTCTCCTCCTCTCTCCTCTTCTCCTCCCCTCTCCTCTCCTCTCCTCCTCTCCTAAATCCGCCGACTTGCCCGATCCTATGGGAGCAGATTGCATGATGATGCACATTAATAATAGCCCAGAGAGGAAAAAAAAAAAGACATTCCCTCCAAACACTGAACGCCTGATACTTGATACTGTAAGAGGAGAAACGGAGAAAGTGAAGGAGAGGGTTAAGGAGACCAGGATGAGGAGAGGGAATTAGGGAAGGAGTGGAGGGAGAGGTGGGGTAGGAGGGCAGGAAGGAGGCAATGAAAGCGTTTATGTTTGACTTTGATTTGTCATGTTAACAGTGGCTGATAACACTGGAAATGGAAATGAGTGCAGATAGAGAGAGAGAACCTTCCATGAATTCATCATTGGGAAATAGACTCCCTTCCCCTTCCCCTGTTCTCCAGCCACATCCAGGGTTGGCATGCCATGGTAATAACAGTTTAGGGGTTACCTAAAGCATAACCCACAATAGAAGTCTGAATAGTCACTGTGTATTTGCAATACTGCCGCTATGGTATTGCTGAGAGAGCAAATGTTATTGTTTTTTACAGATTTTATTTAAACTTTCAAAAGAAAATGGTCAAAGGAAGCTGCTGCAGTATAGATGCTATTTTCTACCACTGTATATATCACATGCAGTTTGATTGGTTACATATTTATTGTAGAGTTAGTTAATGCTACACTGGTTGTCAAAGAAACCCTTGTCTCTAGTATCAAGTAATCCTTTTCCTGTTATGCTCTCATTTCCGTGCTCTCTCTTCAGTTCAGTACTTCATTACCTTTCATCTTTGCCTCTGCTCCTTTGCTCAGTCTGCCCTCCCAACACACACACACACACACACACACACACACACACACACACTCACACAACCCATCACCCATACCACTCCATCCATCCAGCCCTCCTCCCGCTCTTGTTTCTGCTCTCCAAGGGGAGCTGAGGGTGGGTTAATGAGCCAGACAGACCAGATGATGCTCTTCCTGGTGAAGAAGAAAGTTTGGCTTCCTTATATCTGAGCTAGGCATTTTTTTTCTGTACAAATACATTCACCTTAATCAGCAGAAATCAACTCCAAAAAAATGGACTGTCTGGTCTGTTTGTGTGTATGTGTAAACATGAGCAGTTTACTGACATCACATTACCGGATTTCTGGGTACTGAAGTTGTCAAAATTCAAACCTCTCACAGCCAACATGCAAAAATTGCACAGTGCAGCTTTAAGTTTGGATCTTGCCGATTTTTTTTGATTTCTCCTTTTGAATGTGTTTGCCTGTCTGTCATTTTCGGTCTTTATATCCATTTTGTCTGCCATTCATGTCCTCGAGAAACGCTTTACAGAGCTGCGTCATTGAAAATGAATAGGAGGCTGAATTTGCGGTCTCAAACAATTATTGATTGAGAACAGTTACACACTCTATGTGCATCTCAGGCCAGTTTCTGTAGTGTTAGAAAGGGTTAGTCTGGCTTTCAATTGAGAGTTTTAGTGTACCATCATGGTCTGATGCTGTTTCAGAGGCTTTTTCACCCTGACAAGAATACAATTCTGGGGGGAACACTGAATACTTGGTTGTGTTTGACCATGAAAATGATGAAATTGAAAGCACAATATCGTGACCTTGGAATTATATGGTTCTAACTGATTTTTTTTTTTCATCAAAATTGAGTCATCCACATATTCATGATTATTGAATGCTACTTTATGCTCGTGTGGTGTTTTGATCCTTGTGGGGTTTAATATTTAAAAAGATACATGGGATGTCAAATCTTTGATGCTCAATATCTCAGAACTGCACTCCACTCCAAGCTCAATAAATATCAGGCCTTGAAACACCCACATCCTATTGGGCTAATACCCTTTACATCTGCTGGAGTTTGAGACTGGAGTGTGTGTTTTAGATCAAAGTTAGTGCCTGTTTGACTGATGGAACTGCAAAATAAAAGCCACAAATAAACTGTTGAAGAGCAATAGAGGAGGAGAGAGAGACAGGCAGAAAGAAAATGAGTGTGAGGAGGAAGCAAAGTGCACTCTGGGGATAGGGAGGAAAGAGTTTCTGATGTGGTCCGACACTGCCCTAATACAAACACACACACACACACACACACACACACACACACACACACACAGTCACACAGTCACACACTCAGGGCTTCATCAGAAAAGATAGGGAGCGATAGGGGGATACTGTTGTGTTGATACAGTACAAAATGCCACTGGAGAGCTTGACGCTGGGCCAAATCCAGTCAGGTGTTTTTCCTCTCCTGCAGCCATTTCTGTGTTTATTCTCACGCGGTAAGATAAGATGAAACTTTAATTAACCCGTTGGGGACATTGGGCGTTGCAGCAGCAAATTGTAATAGGATGCAGCAAGGGGGGCTATTAAACACAACCAGTAACCTGGAACATAGGAAAGCATGAATTAGTGCACTACGAGGGTGTGCAAAATAACAGACAGACGCCAAAAGAAGACCCCAGATGCTTATATACATGATGTGCAAAATGATAAATAGATCTACAGAGGGCCATAAGTATGTACATAAAATGATTCACCTTATCAAATACATTCAATTTACAGATGTAGAGGAGGGGCAGATTTGGATATGTGCATTACTAGCTGTTTACCTCATCAGAAACCCCCTGATGAAGGTACTATATGTACCGAAAATCTGCAGTGCAAATGTGCATTGTCACTATCAATAATCATTGTCATTAATCAATATCAATAATCATCTCCTCCATGTTAAGTTGGCAACAAACACAAACAGAAACAATGTCCGAAAAACAGATTCCAATAAGAAATGGCAATTGACAGGGCTTTTATTTTGAAATCTTTGGTTGATAAAGCTTGAGGAAGTTGTTGGAACTAATGAAATGTTAAGATTGTGGCTGAAAATGATAAAACATACATCATTATTCCAATTTCCTATCATTTTCTAGCCTGCCAAAAATAAAGTTGTGGGGGAAACACTGTAATTGCAAATACTTCCATTTTTGGCGTTAATTTCTCCTTTTTTTGGCATGAAAATTGTCATATTTAAAGATATTGCTAGATATTGGCTATTGCCAGCTTCAAAGCAAAAAAAAATAATAGTATCATAATAATAGTATTCAGGCTTCAAAAACTGATATTGACCTTCAAAAACCGTACTCTGCACCGGCGGGGCGGACTCTTAATTTGAAAACAAATCAGATCTTCAGCACTCTGGCTTCTATGCAATGCGAACCGCTGCTGTCAGGTGCCGCGGCGAAGCGAGGGACTAGCGGGGAGTAGATAAATCCTGCCCCCAAATGTTGTTGATAATGCTCGTTACTGTCCTGTAATGAGGTCAGAGCCACCGGTGCCTGACTCTGATGGAGATTTATAAAGAGATGAAGAGGTTCAGTCACCCGCACAGGCGCACACACACACAAATAGAGATAGATTCACTCCACTGGATCGGAGCGTGAAAGGAAACGTGTGATAGGAAATGGCATTGGTCTGATTTAGTGGGGGGGCGGCAGACGAACAAACTGAGGCAAGTTACACTCCCAGAAGGAAGTGGATCATCAGAGGAAAAATGAAGATTTGTCTTTTTTGGGGTGGTTCAATTTATTTTTGCAACGCGCCACGGATGGATTTTCTGAAACGTGTCCGAACCAATGCGACGGCCCTTGTTTTTGCTGATTGGCCACTTCACGCCTCACCACGCGTTCACACCGTGAGCAACGTGGTTGATGGGCCACTTGATTCTTACCGATTGTGGGGCTCTGATTGGTCTTGCAGCTGCAGACAAATCGGGAAAATCAAGTGGACAATTGTTGGCACCGGTAGCCATATTTCCACTCCTACGCTAACACGCACACACGCACACACACACATACAGACATTAAAAGTGATGGAGTTTCCCCCGAGCTAGAAATGACCTTTCTCCCCCTGTGGGACTGAACAGTAGACCAAATGAAGCAGCAGAGGATGAAGGAGACCGCTGTGTTAATTGAGACAGAAGAACGGTTCTGCCTCAACCTTGTAAACACACCTGATGTGTCTTAGGCACACACACACACTGCCTCTCCATCTATCAGCAAACTCAAAGTACCCTCTCACATACACACACACTCAAACACACATGCACACACACACTATAAGGGGCATGTACACACACATTCATACACTCTCGGACACAGTATGCACACTAGGGTTTGACCGATATAGGTTTTTGAAGTATCTGTCAATATTCAATATCTTTTTCAATACATTTTCATTCCATAAAAAAGTTTTCAGTGTTTCCCCCAGTTTATTCTTGATGGAAAAACCTCCAAAACAGCATTTAGACCATCATGGGACACTACAACTCTCCACTGAAACCCAGGATAATAATAATAATAATGAGAAGAGGAGTAAATATAAAACCTTTTCATGCAGACATGTCAGTCAAAATATTGCATTAGAATCAATTCAGGTTAACAGCTTCCCACAGACAACCAGTGTTTTATTGATCAACTGTACAGTAAATATGTAATCAATCAAACTGCATGATATCCATCAAATCGGAGGTGGGCGACCCTGACTGGCTGATATTCAGTTTTTAATGAAAGGCCAGTATCAATCCCATTTATCAGTCTAACCTTAATACACACACCCTGTTCTCCTAATCCCCCCCCCCCCCCCCCCTCTCTCTGTCTCTGTCTCAAGAGTTTGTCAGACAAATGCTGCATTAGTGCTTCCTGAAGTTTCTCAGTTCGTCACTTGATGTATGAATCCCTCTGTTTGGGCCAGCAGGGATTCTTGAAAGTGGAAACCAATTACAGACACAGGCTGAACCAGTGCCATGTACTGCGCTGGCCGAGCTGTAGCAGCTGAGAGACCAAAGTTCCCGATCGACATGTCAGCTCGTCTCCACGCCGGGAAAGAGGCTACATTAAGAGCAGAACAAATACATAGCTCAGAAAAGAAAGGACTGCTGGGAACAGTGGCATTCAACTGGGGAGGGGAGAAAACTAGAGAAAAATGAGTCAGAGAGGAAGTGTGCATGTTCTTGTACCTCTGTGCTTTATGAGGACCAAATGTCCCCGCAAGGATTGAAACATGAGAAAATCCTGCAAAGTGAGGACATTTTTGTAGGTCTACATGACGTTTATTAAGGTTTTGGACTTGGGTTTAGGACTAAAGGACTAAAGTTTTTGACGTTTTTGTGGTAGATTGTCCCATTGGTGAGCTTGAGCCATTAAGTGATGAGAACATAGACACCAAAATCATCCATGTGTCCTCATTGGTATATGGCGAGTGTTGAGTGATAGCAGTCTTCACGCTAACACTTTAGCATTTACTTTGTTTATTGATAGTAGGCTTCACGCTAACACTTTAGCATTTACTTTGTTTATTGATAGTAGGCTTCATGCTAACACTTTAGCGTACACTATGTTGAGTGACAGTAGGTTCCACGGTAACACTTTAGCATACACTATGTTGAGTGATAGTAGGCTTCACGCTAACACTTTAGCATTTACTTTGTTTATTGATAGTAGGCTTCACGCTAACACTTTAGCGTACACTATGTTGAGTGACAGTAGGTTCCACGGTAACACTTTAGCATACACTATGTTGAGTGATAGTAGGCTTCACGCTAACACTTTAGCATTTACTTTGTTTATTGATAGTAGGCTTCACGCTAACACTTTAGCGTACACTATGTTGAGTGACAGTAGGTTCCACGGTAACACTTTAGCATACACTATGTTGAGTGATAGCAGGCTCCATGCTAGCACTCAAGGCCTTTTGCTACTAGCAAAAGTGAGAAAATGAGAACTTGTTGCAGCTCTGAAGATAAATGGTCAGCAATCCGTAACAAAGACACAAACTCCCAATGAATGTATGAATGAAATGAATGTAGTCAATGGAGAGTACAGCAATATAAACGTGGATGTATTTGTTGTGTGTGGTTAACAGCCTTTTCCACACATTGTTGCTATTTCCATTTTTAATTAAACTGTTTTGGGACACCAGCCAGCCTCTCATTTTCAAAGTGTGACTTGGAACGTAGGGTGTGCAGCGACTCGGACTGGAAAAACGAATCATGCTGTGTCGTGAGGCATGTAAAGGTTTGGATTATTCATGATCAAAGAGTTTTAATGATGCATGGTGTTTGACTTTACATTCCCTGCCTATGTCACAACCATAACATTTGCAGTCAGGTGGAAGGTCGCAGATTCAAATCCCAGGACCGCCCGGGAAAATGTGGCTGGGAGAAGTGAAGGAGTAACACTCTCCCCTCCCTCAACAAGTGCTGTTGAGGTGCCCTTGAGCAAGGCACTGAACCTCTCAACTGCTTCGGTTTAGCTGCTCAGTGGACACCAGTAGAAGACTGTGGTTGCACTGGGCAGCTCCCAGTGTGAATGTGTGTAAATGTACAAAGCAGGGTGTCCCTCCCTGTGTGTGTGTGTGTGTGTGTGTGTGTGTGTGTGTGTGTGTGTGTGTGTGAGTGACAGAGAGAGAGATTGAGTGTCCATGCTCCTCTGAGCACCCAGATGGTGTTTGCCTGTGACTCAGTTTTCAGATTCAACCTTCAAGCCTTCATCACACACACATACTGTAAACCCTAAACAAGCACATACTCAAACACACACTCACACACACACACACACACACACACACACACACAGTCTCCCGGTGCTCCTTCGTGGTTCATCCTGACACCGAGGCGTCGTGTTCAGGTGGGGCTTTCTTCTCATTAACTCTCCCATCCGGTTGCCAGTTGTGGCAGCGTTTAAATGGAAACATGCTTTCTAAGCACCGTTGCTCAATCCCCACTTCCTCTGCTCTCTCTCTCTCTCTCTCTCTCTCTCTCTCTCTATCTCTCTATCTCTAGCTCTCTCTCATTTTTCATCCTATCTCATGTGGATTGTTCTCTGTTCTCTGCTCTCTTCATACCAACAATATGGGTATCACCCTGCTCTCTGTATCCCAATTTCTTTATAATGTAGTGTAATGTTAATGTGTTTTCTGGATTGGGTCCCATGATTTACATTCATTTCAATTATTTCCACTTCCTGCTGACATTCTCTGTGTTGGCTGAATCACAATTATCTGTATATCAATCAGTGATAGAGAGTCGCAAAACGGACATCTATTTATGTGCAAATGTCGCATTTCAGAATACAATTTGTGACAGAAAGTACCACTAGCACGTCCCTGAATTGCCTGTGATGAGTCATGATTTATTTTGCATGTGCACTTTATTAAGAAGGAAAAATTTAGAAAAAATTCAAGAACTTTTCACTTTTAATTAAGTCGATTTTTCCACCAGTCATTTTGCTTCTACTAATTCCACTTGAGTAGTACATTTTCCGTATCAATCCGTGCCTCTGTGCATGGTTTCTGCCGCCTCCCCGTGATGTCATACCTGTGCTCTGTTTACAGGAGCTCAGCGTAATGGGGTAACGGATGTCACGACAAAGTGACTCGGTAGCAAATTTCACACTGAGCCCTGTTTTTAGACTGGAAAGGGAAATCCATACTTTTTTTGAAGATTTTTTTATTCAGCGTTTCCCAGCAGCTCCCTTGCATCACATGCACACTGGGAGCCAGACCGGTACAATCGCGGTCTCCTACTTGTAATGGTGTGCTTATCGGTGATATCGCCTGCTGTAGTGTTTGGTTGGAGTGAATACCTGCGGTGAAAAAGGAAGGCTGGGTTTTCGGACATTTGCAGAGGGCGGGTTCCCGATAGCGGTGGAACTAAAGGGTCCTCTCGTTTTGCTCTTGCACCAAGTCGATAGCACTGTGAACTAACTGCTCACTTAGCTGGACTGGCCTACTTCCCCTCAGAGACAGTGAACACTCCACTGCTGGTTTTTTTTTTATGACACAAGCTAATACAGAACTAGAAAACGGGATGAGATAGATAGGATCGCATCGCCCGTACGAGCATAGATTTAACACTCGGCAGCAACTTCCTGTCTGTCTTGTCATTGATATGATGACCTTGTTATGGTATTGGCGTTGGGATCTTATTACGCAGTCAGTACATCCATGGATTTATCTACATTACCAAAAGAGAATTAAAAGCAGTCCTTTCCTTTTGACTATTTTGTCTTTGTATTTCTTTTTGTTTTCACGATGAAAGGCGGCTGACAGCTCTTCCCAGCATTCCCTGGATGATCCCGAGGTTGGCGCCTTTCTTTAACTTGTAAATAACTCCCTTCCCTCCCTCCCTCCACCCTCCCGCATGCCTTTGCTGGAGTAACTCTGCAAATGTATCATGTGTGCGTTTTGGTGTTTTCTGCTTGTCTGAACTGCTTTCGGTGGTTTCTAAAAATAGGATGGGTGTTTCGACGGTGGTTGGAGCAAGGTAGCGGTGGGACAGAAGAAGAAGATGTCAAACACGTGACAGGAGCGGTGGGACTGCATTGCTTTCCTGATGAACGGTTGATTTTTCTAATAGATTTAATTGTTTGCGTGTCTCTCAATCAGTGTTCCAGATAAAATGCTTAAAAAAATTTAAATAAAAAAAAAAAGAATATATATATATATATATTTAAATAAAAATTAAAAATATAAATAGTAAATACATATATAAATAAACATATAAATATTTAAATAATTCTAATCGTATATTCATTTGTATATTTACATTTTATATAAGGATTATCTTTTTATTCATTTGTTTATTTATATATTTATTTATTTATTCATATACATTTATTGTTATTTTTACTTTACAATGTTTTTATAAATAAATAGATAAGATGAATTAAATCGAGTTTGTGGCGATTGCTAATGCATTCACATGCCTACTGCAGTACTTTATATTGCCATCCCCAATCCTGGGGTGTAATATGTATATTCCTCGTCTGACCATCGTAGTGGTCAGTCTTCGCCATCACAAAATCCCGATTGCGACGGGATATCGGGAAACAGGAAAAACCTCCTAATTCATCAACGCAACCCAAATCTCGTTTGGCCACCTTTCCAGGTTAAGAACCTCTCGTTCT
Organism: Hoplostethus atlanticus; assembly: GCA_034670405.1. Classification (NCBI taxonomy): domain Eukaryota; kingdom Metazoa; phylum Chordata; class Actinopteri; order Trachichthyiformes; family Trachichthyidae; genus Hoplostethus; species Hoplostethus atlanticus. The sequence continues at coordinate 2,286,717 of JAXDDX010000015.1, read as the reverse complement.
TTTAAACGGGATTAACACCATGATGGATCGAGGCAGAGTGGGTGAAGGGAGTGTGGGGGGGGGGAGGGGTGAAAGAGAGATGGAACTGCAGCGGTAGATGGATGGTAGTGAATGCGTCTCGGTTGTGGTGTGTTTTGGCTGCCGAGATATCGCTCTTCGTCTTTGTGTCTCTCTTTCTATTTCTTGTCCTCCCTTCCCCCTCAACCTTTCCTCCCCTCTTCTTCCTCTCCATCCTGACTCATGGCTTTGCTTCAACCCCCCACCCACCCACACACCCACACACACACACCCACCCACACCGCTTGAATATTCATCTGTTGTGTGCCCAAGTCCCATTCTTTCAGTGTTTTCCCCACTCTGCACTTAAAACACAGCTTTGAGGAAGGCCCAGTTATGTCTGTGTGTGTGTGTATGCATGCGTGTGTGTGTGTGTGTGTGTGTGTGTGCGTGTGTGTGTGTGCGTGGGTGCTGGGGATAGTGCAGAGTCCCTTGCATCTTTGAGGATGAGCGGATCTGACAGCATCAGCGGAAAAGTTTTTCGAAACTGTCCTCGGACCGAGAATCTCTCAGCTCTGCTAGTGTTTGTGTGTGTGCACGCATATGTGTGTGTGTGTGTGTGTGTGTGTGTGTGTGTGTGTTTCCAAATTTGACTTTATGTATTTGTGGGTGTGTACGCCGCCTCAATGAAATCAGTGAAGCAGAGTTACCAGCAAGTTTCTTCTTTCTGAATGTCCCTTCTCATGATGTCTCGTGTGTGTGTGTGTGTGTGCGAACAGATCCCATTAGCAATAGTATTCTTCTGCCCATGCAGTGTTTTCTGACCGGTCAGTGAGTCATAAACCATTAGTCTACTAATAAGCTACAGCTAACAGAGCCCTGACTACTGCCACTGGATTCCTTGATCACAGAGACAGCGGTAATAAACATTATTATGGTGTGACCTCACTCCTCCCACCTCCCCATGGCTATTTATTTGTTTTGGATTCTTGTGTAACCTTGTGTGAAGATGTTATTTTATTATATATTTTTTTATTATTATTTTATTATTTATTTTAAATTTATTTTAAATTTATTTTATTATTTATTTTAAATTTATTTTATTATATTTTATTTTATTTTTTTATTTTATTGTTTTTATTGTTTGTATTTTTTTTTATAGACAAAATTGACTATTTGAGTGGATGCCAACATGTCAAAATGCACTTGAAATGAATTCTATTTGATTTATGACATAACTGAATCCGCATTAGCGTCTTAACGCAAGGGAGTACAGGTGAAAGTGTTTGGCTGGATTAGTCAATTTTGAGATATTCTTCTATAACTACTGTTTCATAAAATTAATAGTTAATTTATTTATGCGTCAAACACACCAAGGACAAAATTTGCTTAAAAAATGAAAAAAATGCACTTTGACTTTATCCACGGAAAGAAATAAGTGTAATATGTATGAATTAATTAATAATATTAATTAAATATGTGAATGACAAAATAAATAGAAGTCATAATACAAAAAAGTTTGTATTTGTTACCATATTTAAAACCATTCTGATAGGATGAAAGGTGGTCAGCAGGTCAGTGTGCATACATGTTGTAAAAAAAAACACCCAACAACTGATAAATAAATAAAGGTGTTTGAGTGACACTGGAAATTTCTGTACTGGACAAACCACAACAACATACAGTATGGTGTAAAGTGGCTGATTTCGTTGTGTGTGTGTGTGTGTGTGTGTGTGTGTGTGTAGCTTTATGTGAGGCCAGGGAAGAGTCCTGTTTAAAATCAATGGGACGTCAGGTCTACGTGATGGTGGCTTTAGAAGCCAGGGAAGGCAGGGGGGAGTCGTGGGGGAGGTATAAATAACAGAGGGTATAAATAAAGGACTTGGCTTTAGGGGACAAGCCTCTCCCCCCTCCCCATCTCATCCCACCTTCTCTCTCTATCTCAAGCTCCATTTCTGCTCCGTTTTAGACGAAAAGAGAGAGAGAAGAAGAAGAAGAAGTAATGAAATATATAAATCAAGAATGAACAGAGATTTCTCTCAGGGGAGGTGAGGGAGGAGGAGATGAGCTACGTAGAGGGAAGGAACCTGTTCCTGGTGGTGCTGGGAGGGGCGAATCTAAAAAAGAAGGGATGGAAAGAAAAAAGAAAGAAAGTCATGCTAATGCTTGCAACAGCAAGTGTATTGGTACTATCTATTGATGAATTGAATTGAATTGAATAGCTGGAGAGAAAGAGCGAGAGAGAAATGCGGGCAACACAAGCTTGGGGGCTTCTGTAGAAAGGAAGCGGGAGGGATGAGGCAAAGAAATACACAAAGAGTGATGACTCAGCTTGGCATCCATCCAGTGATTTTGAGCGCTACACAGTCTCCCACTGCCCACCACCTTCACTTCTAATGGAAACGGGGAATTCAGTAGTTCGAGAACAATATGTTATTTATCAGATTTCATTTCAATCAGTCTCCTGCACGATCAGGCTTGGCTGTAAGGATTTAAGAAGATTACTTACCCTTTACTTACCGTTAGAGCTGCTATATGAGTTCTCATTTTCTCACTTTTAAGATACTGTGGGGGGTTTACTGTCACTCAACTTTGGACATATAAGGTTTTCTATAAATTGAATATATTTTATGAGGTGAATTGTTTTGTACATTGCACATCAGTGATGTCTTGTTTTCTTTATATTCTCATATTCTTCTGATTTATTATATGTAGCATATAGCTTGATATTTTTATAGAAACTGTTTTTCTTTTCTTACTGAAAAACAATATAATATACAGTAATTAGATACAAGAATAGTGAAGATATATTTAATATGGATAGTCCTGAATGGCAGAGGAAAATATATGACCAATGGGTGCTCTTGTTTTTGTTTGCAGCGAAGAATTGAAAAAAAAGTTTACAAGTTCAGATATTAATTTGTGAGAAAACCAGGACTTCATATTCCATTTTCTTCACAGGGTGTCTCCAAGGCACATCAACTCATGGTACAGTACATAATAATGTGTTTTTCACACTTTGTCAATATTTGCCAGCCATCTGTCTATCAAGTTCTCCTCTGCTGAAATCTGGTGTCTGTAATGTACTACGGCTCATTTTGATCTACCGCTCTTGGTTAATTCACAAAGGACTAAAGAAAAACAAAACCCTCCATCTTCAGTGACACGGTTCCTACACTCAGAAAAAGGAAGGCTCTTCGAAGGTTCTTTGGATTTGTTAAAAACATTGTAAATCACAATGAAGAACCCGGTGTGGTTCTGAAAAATACTGTTGATTTGGAGCATTTCATATGCTAACATTGGTTCTTTACAGCATCGTAATGGGTCTATGTGGGACCATTTAGGCACGGTGCCATAGAGAACCTTGCTGAAAGGTTTCTTTACAGCATCGTAATGGGTCTAGGTGGGACCATTTATGCACGGTGCCATAGAGAACCTTTCTGAAAGGGTTCTTTACAGCATCGTAATGGGTCTATGTGGGACCATTTAGGCACGGTGCCATAGAGAACCTTGCTGAAAGGGTTCTTTACAGCATCGTAATGGGTCTATGTGGGACCATTTAGGCACGGTGCCATAGAGAACCTTGCTGAAAGGGTTCTTTACAGCATCGTAATGGGTCTATGTGGGACCATTTAGGCACGGTGCCATAGAGAACCTTGCTGAAAGGGTTCTTTACAGCATCGTAATGGGTCTATGTGGGACCATTTATGCACGGTGCCATAGAGAACCTTTCTAAAAGGGTTCTTTACAGCATCGTAATGGGTCTATGTGGGACCATTTAGGCACGGTGCCATAGAGAACCTTTCTGAAAGGGTTCTTCACAGCATCATAATGGGTCTATGTGGGACCATTTAGGCACGGTGCCATAGAGAACCTTGCTGAAAGGGTTCTTTACAGCATCGTAATGGGTCTATGTGGGACCATTTAGGCACGGTGCCATAGAGAACCTTGCTGAAAGGGTTCTTTACAGCATCGTAATGGGTCTATGTGGGACCATTTAGGCACGGTGCCATAGAGAACCTTGCTGAAAGGGTTCTTTACAGCATCGTAATGGGTCTATGTGGGACCATTTATGCACGGTGCCATAGAGAACCTTTCTAAAAGGGTTCTTTACAGCATCGTAATGGGTCTATGTGGGACCATTTAGGCACGGTGCCATAGAGAACCTTTCTGAAAGGGTTCTTCACAGCATCATAATGGGTCTATGTGGGACCATTTAGGCACGGTGCCATAGAGAACCTTTCTAAAAGGGTTCTTTACAGCACCCAAATGGGTTCTGCCATGGTACAAGCTGAAAGAGTAATTTTCTTGTGCTATGTAAACCCTTTTTTATTGAGTGCAGCCTTTGCAATGGGGTCTGCAGTTGCTGAAAGTCTCCAGTCACAGTATCATATCATCTTAATGCTGATGCTCCACTGTACACTTCATCTTGGACTGTGTGGGAAATGCATTTATTTCCACACACTCACAATTCGGTCACCATGTTTTGGATTTGCCTCACCATCCATTATTTCCCAATCACCCACTCTCTCCCTGTAGCTCTTTTCCCCCTGGTTAGCTCATGTTTTATGGATGCAAAGTGGTAAAGGATTTACGAGGAGTTTAGCTCACTCATCCCTCAGTGCTTGCACTTTTAATAATCTCAGTTTGCAGCGTTTTGTACCTCTTGGCAATCCCTCTGAGAATTCCTGCCACATTTTCTAGCTGTTAGATATATACATGTACAGATATTTACCAGGTGTGTGTACTCAAGTTTTTCTCTAAGGGTAGCTTGTATACAGATGGCCTTTGGCTTGCAGCAGTGGTGTCGGCTGTAAGGTTGACTTACGGTATTTTGACCATCAGTCATATGCTGTTCCATAGGGGAAGCTGTAGGGGAACCAGGAGTCCACTCGCTACAGCATGCACTTAGTGTAATTGTGTCCAGTTTCTGATTGCTTGATTGTGTGTGTGTGTGTGTGTGTGTGTGTGTGTGTGTGTGTGTGTGTGTGTGTGGATCGGTGAAATAGAGGTGGGGGATGTGCAACACAATAATGAGAATCCACCTGACTCGGGACAGTGGCTTCCTCACCGTACAGCTTTAATTGAGCATTTGATGTAATTTGGTGTCCAAGCCTCGTCAATGCTACACTGGTTGTCTATAGGAAGCCCTTAACCTGATTCTATTGAGACATTTGGATTGAATTACACGTATTATTATTATTATTACTTCCCTTTGTTTCTGTGATTTTATCTTCAGTATCCCATGGTGTAAATACTGGCTGGGGGAAACACTGAATACATCAATCAGCAGCTTGAGTCTAAAAATATAAGCCTTCAAAACCCTACTGATCGTGGCAAAACACATACCATTACAGTCAACATCTCATGAAATCTATACAGCCTTTTTTTGCATTTGTCTCTGACTGCTGAATCCCCCACAAGGCTCCCTGCGACTCTCTTTAACATTTAACCATTTAACCCTGGCTGGCCTGATTTTCAGACAGGGTGGACGGTTTTGAAAAAAGGAGGATGGGGAAAAAGAGTAAATGGGAGGGAGGGGGGCGAAGATGATGAGCAGAGCAGGGCCTCATCCAACCCCCCTCCCCCTACCTCCCTTTTACCCAATGGCATGGTGGGAGATGAAGTCAAGCGGACAGAGTATGGTGAGGCGCTGTGTGTGTGTGTGTGTGTGTGTGTGAGGGGTGGTCTGTCAGCGGCACTCATGTGTGATGCAGAAATGTGCAGCAATGACGTCCAGTGGGACTTTTCCTCTCTCTCTCTCTCTCTCTGATGACACAAGGAATGTAGGGATCACACACACACACACAAATGCACACACGCAAGCAACATGCAACCAAGCATGTGGCACACATGCCTTATTCCTTCTGTATTCCATTCCACATGCACACACACACTTGGGTAAAGAAAATATGCAGCAGTATGGTGTTTGGTGTTAGGTTTCACTGAATGGCAGCAGAGGGCAGCAAGACAGAGATTGTATATATTATATAGTGAAGATACAGGCTTTTCAATGTAATAATCCACAACATTTTTATAAAAATAAATGTCTGTTTTGCTACTCTCTATCGCTGATTGATATAACAATAATTCACTGTTTGATTGACAGGTGATCTCTGGGAAGAGCAGTGCAGAAACACCACAGCAATAAGCGCTGAGCACCAAAGATGGAGACTAAATTAAGAAAAACACAGACATGACCACTTTAATGATTTTATTTCTACATTTGATTTTCAATTTTGAACTATTTTACGTTATTATTCATATCAGTGGTTATGTATAGCAGGAGTCTGCATGTTTTCATCCTAACCAAACGTTACACCAGGTGACTCTTGGGCCTCAATGGTACATGTTAGCCTATCTCTGTACTGTGGTATAGTTGGGTGAATTTTGCATTTCCAACTCCATGACAGACCCATTTGTATACACTGTACCGTAAGCCAAATTGAATTTACCATTTGGCAAAGTGGGACAGCAGGTTAGATAAAGCGTGACAATCTTCTGTAGTTTACTTCTAAACTGTAATTTAAGTCTTAAACCTGCACAATGTAACTTTCTGTACTTTTAGTCGTTGGCGGCCCCAAGTGGCAGCGATAGGTAACTGATTGTATTTTTGAGGACTTCACTACCATTAGCTTTCTGGAGCGATAGCCAGGGTGCTAGCTCGCTCACTGCTGTTTTGGAACTATGCTCGTAAGTTTCGATGTGTCAGTTTCCATTCGTCACTTCCTGTACTCGGAGAAAACTTTCCCGCCAGTGTAGCTACCGACTCAAAAACTTCATTGGGGTGAATGGGGCGAATCTACAGTGGCTCAATCAAGGGGGAGGGGCCAGTCTTCTCCGTCGCAGCGCTACTTTATGAACTAGACTGATAAGGCGCTTGTATTTTTTAATCTTTATTTATATATATATTTATATATTTACAACACAGTTAAAAAGTGTTTACAAAGGGGATAAAAACGGATAACGGATAAAATCAACAGCATAAGCAATAAAAACATGGTAAAGATATGAATGCTGAACTGCTGCTCACCAAGACCAAATCATTTAGCATCTCAGCATGGTTTGAATGTATAAACTGTTGTTTTTGGATTTTGAAAATGGACAATTTGTATTCTGCTCTGTCAATATTGTTTCTGATAGACAGCCAGGCAATATAAAGTTGTGAGAAGTGGGATATGCTCACTGCTGCAATCCTCTTCAAAATGGCTGGCGGCTTGCCATGAGCATTGTGGTCAGACGGTAAAATAGTGATGGTTTCTCTTCAGCGGGACTGGTCAGAGAAGAGACAGAGCAATCGACCTGTATTGATTTCTACCCCCATTGACATCAGCTCAGACACAATTGGGGCTCATCCTCATCTTTTCCATCTCTTTCCATCACAGGGCTCCATTCATGTTGCTGGCTTCTCGCCGAGCCAATAAAGATGTTTCTATAACTGCATAATTTCAGCTTAGCTTCGGGGGAGTTTCTGAGGCCTGTGTGACTCTATAAAATATAATTGAGAATATTTCTCAACAGCATAGCCATGGATTGCTCCACTGATGAAGAATTTTGGTTCCAATAGTGATATAAAAATTTGAGAATCACTATAGAGGCTTTGCAGTTGAGTCATAAATCTCCTATCAATCATGTGTGGGGCCATCATGGAGGTCCATTGGAAGATTGGCTGTGCAGAAATAATGTCTAAATATATAAGAACTTGACTAGAAAAGCAGAGATCCCTGATAAGTGTGTTGTAGTGTCCATTCAGTAACATTCTCAGTAAAAGTGAAAAATGTGATAAGGTACATTTGTTTAGGTTACTGTGACTCAATAAACTGTCTTGTCTGCAGCCCTATCTCTACTCCAAAACAATCTGAGTTGTAGCTTGAGAAGAGTTAGCTCAAACTGTTAGCTAGCTAACTAGTCAGTAGGCTAATTTAGTTCATGTTAACATGTGACTACTAGCCACTGCTAACCCTAGCTTTTACTAGATACGTTAACTAGCGTAACAAGACAGTGATGGTTAGCCGACCACATACTATGGTTAGCTAGCTAACAAGCGGACATTATCTAAAGACAAATTCAATCAGATGTATAACTGATGAAATGATCAGTTCCCATCAAAAACAAATTAAATTCTGTTGTACGTTTAGAAACACAATCAGCTGTTCTTAGCCACTGTTGCCCAACAGCTGAGGACCTCCACTATGGCCGTCAGAATGCCCTAAATTATATACTGGTTTAAAGGCAAATTCCAAAATAATGACAATGATCATAAGTGAATGAAGGCTTCTGGCAAATGTGTATTTTCCTAAAGGGAAGGGCAAATGCCAGTAAGATTCAGAAAAACATATAAATCATTTGTCACAATAGTTTCAGTCGCCAAATGCTTATTTTATTCCAAAATGCTATATATATCACCCATTTCACCCTTTAAAACAGAGCTATCTTGTAAGCTAACGTCTTAAGAATACTCATTACTTTTATGCATTGTGTATACGCTGCTTGCCCAAACTCGGCATCTATTACACGCCCAACCGTCCTGGTAGGGGGATCCCTCTCTGAGTAGCCCCTCCCGAGGTTTCTTCCAATTTTTCCCTAAAAGTTTTATTTTTGGGACTTTTTCCATGTCCTCTGTTGAGGGTCCAAGGCTGGGGGATGTTGTGTACTAACCATTTATTGTTTTCATACATTGGGCACTGTAAAACCCTTTGACGGTAATTTAAGGGCTATACAGATAAATGTGATTTGATTTTATTTGATTTGACAGTAAACCATAATGTGCTTTATTTATAATTTTGTCAGAGTTGGTGTCAACTTTTCAAATGGTGGATATTTCATTTAGCTTATGAAATATTTGGATATTTTGGATTGAAACTCTTCAATTCAATTTCATACTTATGGGTGATTATTTCCCGAGACACCATTTTTCCACCACTGGCAACGAAGAACCAAATAATAGTATTAGTTATGGATGAGTAGTGCAGCATGCATCCAATAGAGAGCATTAAAACTATTCTGGCTGTTCCAGGTGGCCCACTGCCCTATAAAAGGGGAACTCAATTAAACAATTCCCATACACTACTCCCATGGTCTAGGGCAGTACAATCAATTTGTGGACACAAGGAACTCTTCAGAAAATTGAAAATTGAAAACAAAGGACCAAAATCCATTGCGGTGTATGAATTGGGAAAGAGATGATAAAGGTGACAACACCCTTGGAGTTTTTCCAGGGAAAACAGTACATTTTCTTGGTTTAGCTCCAGGCGAGGCGAGCATTCAGGACCCGCGTTCCCTCTAAGGTGATAAATTGGTGACCCATCTAATTATTTAGCATGTTAATACCGGTAAGGCTAATGGATTTCAGGGGTCTATGTGATTTTGAAAATATTACAACTCTTTGTACAGAAATTGAGTCTAGGAAAAGTCAAGGAGGGACATTTTGAAATTAAAAAACACTAATTTGTTAAGAAACTTATTTCTTATCCTGCCATGCTTTCACAATGTAAGAGAAGAAACTACCATCAGATGTTTTTGCTTGTGAACAAGTGGTAAATAATGGAGGTTTGTACCGTGCGGTTGAGATCGATATACCGATTGCCCCTGAGGTCGGGAGCAGTCATCGTCAAACTGTGTACTGCCGCGGGTGGGGCCCCGACACCTGGGGGACCAAGGGGAAAGTGTGTCACTAGCACTAGCCAGTATCCAGCCACTGATTTACACAGAGTACTGATGACAAAGCAGTTTAGCTGCCCAAAGTCCTGCTGGTCAATACGGTCAGATTGGAAAAGCTTACCTTGAGCATAGCTTAACCGAGCACAGCTTGAGGGCCCAGTGAGTGGGAGGTGTTTCAGTCAGAAGACTTGAGCTGAATTCATTGGATTAATTATTAATGCAAAAGCAAGGAGTGATGTTGTGGAATGATTTTAGGCAGAGTGGCGTTATGAGAAATGACAGGACAGCGACTGTTGCACCGCTCTCTTAGTCTGTCACACACAGACTGTCTGGCCCATTGATTGGAGCGAGGTGCAGTGTGTGTGTGTGAGCATGCTGACCTGTTTGTGCAGTGGAGTGTAAGGCCAGCGGATGCTGTTTCAGGGTCACTGCTGGTGTGGGACAAAATGGACCAGTCCAGGAGGCCAGTCTGTCACTAGCGGCCGCCCACTCATTGTCAGCAATACTGCTGTTACACTGCTAGTAGGTCATTCAGAGCAAACTCAGTTTGATGGATTTGTACTGTAGGCCTCTTTTCTCACTTTGCACTGGAGAATTCCTGCTCTATATATTCACTGCAGCGGTGTCTCGTAAAATACATATGGGAAATGTCACTTAAATAGATAAAATGAGACATTCTGAAGTTTATTTCATTTTTGGGTTGCATAAAAAGTATCAGCAGATGTCCATAATGCAGTCTTAACCCAATAGCATCCCTAATGTAGGGATGTAGTGGAGGGTAAACCTTCCTAAACTCAGTTTACCCACGCAAAGCATTATGAGGTCAATTTCTATTATAAATCATGCTGTGTGGTACAAAGCATCAAACTGATCTAGGTTATATGAGAGCAGTAGACCAACAGTGAAACAGGACAGGACAAATGAAAGGTATGCTGGTCATTGCAGAGCAATGGCCTTGTACGTAATAGGCCATACCCAACCTTCAGAGTGATACATGAGGCAGTGGTGGAAATGTCCCGTCTCATACAGTAAGTGCACTGACTCACTGGATGGAACTTACCCACTTGCGAATAGAGGTGGGAAAAGCTGCTAGCCGTCGTATAGTTTTGATTCATTCCTTATTCATTGCAGAGGGTTTAATGAAATGGACCACACTCATTATTTGCTATATGCCAAGTAGCGCAGTCAATTTGGTCCGTTTTCAAGTAGCCTACTGCCTTTGCCCACTCCCTCAGGGCTTTAACCTCTTTGGGGAAAAAAGGCCACCCTGAAACCCCCCAGTCGGCAAAAGATGTATTTGACCTTGATGTAACCCTTTGTAATGCTCAGAGTTGGACTGAACACCTACCTTGTTCACACTGCTAGCACAATCAACAAGTCACCATTCATTTCCTACAGAGCCAAGCGTCCAGGGAAGCTCGGCCATTGTGTGGACCGCCACCAAGCTTGTCCGCCGAGAAAAATCGGCCACAGCTGAACTTTTTGTCGCCATCACCTCGTTTCCCTACCGCTCTGTCTTTGTTGCATGATCAATAGTTCTGCTTGGCAATTGCAAAAGGCACTACGGGTTGCTTCCAGCCGTTCAAAGCTTCCCAGTTCTCTACAACTTTAATTTGAAAGACTACAGAGATAAATGTATCCGTTTTTTCTGTTTAATTTCAATTACCGCTGCCTAATTAGCTTGTTACCTAGTTATGTTAACTCAACAAAAATGATGCAACGTTGTGAAAGGCGCAAAATAGAGTCCAAATAGAACGATACATCATCGCAGCTGAGATCCATTAAAGTAGTGATCTGTGATCACCTGTCAGTCAAACAGTGTGTCCAGTATTGTGACGTCTTCTTCCTTGCGCATGTGCGTATCCGTGCACACGTTTGTAACCTTGCCAGTCTCACTTTTCACTTTTCAAGGATGAAATTAATTGCTGCCCTTATTACTGTAATCATCCCCATTGGCATTAGTTTGTTACTCAGATTTACCTGACTGTCTAAATGCAAGAAGATCAAGATCAAGCAGAGGCAGAAGACTTTGATAGGCCAGTGCAGTGGTGAAAATGACATTATTATAGCAGGGTTCGATCCTTTTATTAAAAATCAGATATGGTCCAGTCATGATGCATTATTATTATTATTATTATTATTATTATTATTATTATTATTAATACTATTATTTATTATTATTTCATTTTATTATTATCATTATCATTATTATTATGATTATTGTTGTTGTTGGAATTGTTGGCATGGAAATGGTCTTATTTAAAATATTAAATCACGGCATAAACTAACAAAAATATCAGCATCAGCCTTCACAAATCCATATCGAGAGAAGAAGAACTCAGCACTCAGTCAGGAAAGAAAACACAGTCGGGGGAGAAGAAGAAGAAGGTTTTAGCAGGATTTTGATCCAAGCCCAGCAGGTGTGCATAGATTGGCGTAATAGCAATATGACGTCTGGGAGGAGGGTTTGAGAGTGTGTGTTGGAGTAGAGGGGTTCAGTGGGAGTGAGTGAGTGAGTGTGTGTGTGTGTGTGTGTGTGTGTGTGTTTTTCATGTGTGTGTCATCACATCCCTTGAGGGGACATCAGTCAGTTGCATGGAGTTTCCAACCTCTGGACTCCTTTCTTGGTTGAGCGGAGACTCTCTACCCCGACTCCCTCCTGAGAGCCTTCATCATTCAACACACACACACACACACACTTCGGCGTTCGCCACTGTATGTTGGTGCAGTGAGGGAGCAGGTGTGGCCATACATGCATCATTAGACAGATAATATGCCATGCTCCTTACCCTGACATTAACATGACTTACAGCATTAACTCCGATGGAGCAAAAAGGAAATAAGAAGGCAGAAACGTTACGATCCCTGTCATTGCAACAGCGCCATAATTGTTTGATGTCATGATGCGACAGGGTTCAACTGACATGGGTTTTTGAAGCCCTATATAGATGGATTGAAAATGTCGATAGCCGATATTTCACGCTAATATTCAACATTTTCATGCTAAAGATTTTATTTATTTATTTATTTTTATTCTTGTGGAATCCCATCAAATCGTGGCTTCAGAATAAAGTCCCCATAGGCAACCAGTGTATCGATCAATTCTACAATAAATATGTAATCAATCAAACTGCAGAGGCAGATGACACCGACCGGACCTGATATCTGAGTTTTAATATAAGGCCAAACCCATAAAGTCTAACCCTAAAATGCATTCGGTGAGTTTGATCACCGATCCAAAAGCGAGGTCAGGTTTCTCTCACATAAAGAAACAATGTACGCCAACCGCCGAAACACGCTACCTCCGACACACCTCGTTGTTCCTTAATTGCGCGTACAACAAAAGAAGCATCCTTCCTTTCGTCTTTCGTGCGTTTTCCCTCGTCTCAGTTCGTCCTACCGGTGGGAAGGAAGCTGTAGGCAGATCAAGCGAGGCTGGGGGAAACGACGCAGACTCTCTATCTGTACAGTACAGTAGAGTGTACTCTGCACAGGGAACAATAAGCTTGTCAGTAAAAGCCAACCTGCTTGTTTACCACCCTGCCCCCGTCTCCCTTTTTTTTTAATGACGGGAACATCTTGAGCTCTTCCCTCGGCTTGCCGTTCTCTCTGATTTCCACTTTGCGCCGGGAAAACCGGCGGAAGACGCTCATTATCTTCCCCTTCTGTTGTTTTGTGTGTGTGTGTGTGTGTGTGTGTGTGTGTGTGTGTGTGTGTGTGTGTGTGTGTGTGTGTGTGTGTGTGAAAAGCGAGCAATTATAGTGTGGGTCTTGTAGACAGCCAAGCCTCGCTATAATGAGGAGATCTCCTTAAGCGGGATACACTCTGCTTGTGCGTGTGTGTGTGTGTGTGTGTGTGTGTGTGTGTGTGTGCGTGCGCGTGCGTGTGTGAGAGAGAGACTAGACGCAAAGGGAGCTCACATTCTCAAACCAAGACGTTGAAATGCAAAGTTTCTGTTTTATTCCAAGGCTGACCAGTGAAGTGCAATCGGTGTCAGATTGTTTTTGATCTCGCATTACAGCGCCGACGTCTCATCTTTTCCTGAAACTTTCCTGAAAGTTAATGGGGGAATTTATCCTCTAGAATAAATCCACAGAGCGGAGACAGAAATGATTCAGCAAGCTGGGAAATGTCGGCGGCATTGCCGTCCGTTTGAGATGAAAGCATCAGGAGATTGATTTGATGTCTGTTTACTGGATTCGCTGGTTCTCTTTAAGGGATTTAAAGTCGCAATCAGTGACGACTTTAACGCGTTTTATTGTTTGAAAAGCCAGCGATAGGAAAACAATACACAACATTTTGTGGTAACTTTGTTGTTTTAGTTTCTTTCCTGGTATGCAATCGAGGAGAAAGACACTTTTAGGGGAAACAAATTTCGGCACAACACCGGGAAACATCTACCAGACAGGGTGTTTAGAGCAGCAAATGTAAAGGGTGTGTTATTGAAAGCAGTAAAACATATGAACATGTGAGCAGCTTGGTGCATCAGCAGTAACTTGTCTCTCTCTCCCCTTTCCCCCTTCCCCCTCTCCCTTCTCCCAGTTTGCTCCCAGTACTCCCGCGGCGTCTTCGCCATCTTCGGCCTGTACGACAAGCGCTCGGTCCACACGTTGACGTCCTTCTGCGGTGCCCTGCACATCTCCCTCATCACGCCCAGCTTCCCCACCGAGGGCGAGAGCCAGTTCACCCTGCAGCTCCGGCCGTCCATCCGGGGGGCACTGTTGTCCCTCCTCGACCACTACGACTGGAACAAGTTCGTCTTCCTCTACGACACCGACCGGGGTGAGCAGCGATAGCGTCTGTGTTGTAATGTCACTTTTTTTAACTCAATTTTTTCGGGGGTGATTTCTCATTTCCCACGAAGCGTATTAATATTAGTATTGACTTGAAAAGAATTCCAATAACAACTGAGATATGTCAGTGTTCATCTGAAGCTCTGTGGGTGTATTCCCAGTCGTCCTGCTCTGTCATATCTAGTGTGGCTGTTTCCTTGGCCTGCCTGCACCTCTACATGGCAACCGCAGAGGTGTGAATGGATGTGCTTTGAAAATAATGGGTGTTTTTTTTGTCCGGGGCAATGTCTTGGTGTCACCGGGCAATCAATACTGCAGGGCCAGAAGGACTCGACGTGCTGTGGATAGCGCTGGATCTCTATCTCCATCTGTCTATCTGTTTCTTTCTCTCTCTTTCTCCCCACACTTGTCCTTCGACTCCCCCCCGTCTCACATTTCCATTACAAATGAGAATGGATGTGCGCTGCTGCTTGTAGCACATCTCCACATCTTGCTTTCATGCATTTTCCAGAAGGTAGTCATGTTTTTTTTTTTCACTTTTTCTCGCTGCTGCTGTGGGAACGGCATTTTGGAGTAGATTGGCTCTATATGGGCTGGCAGAGCGAGTACAGTATCTGGACTCCCCAACATACCCCCCGCGCCCCTTTCCTTATCTCAGGTCGGACATGCTTGACTGAGTAAAAAGCCTATTCTCTTCTTGACAACATCTCCAAAAATCTAGTCGTATCAGATCAACTGTTCTCCAAACACACAACAACACTGCTGGCCCTGCTGCACAGCTATTGAGGTTGTGCTTCCCTGGACATGGAGTGAGGCTGAGGACAGAGTATGTGAGACTGGAGCGAGTCGATGCTACTTTGGGTCGGTTATACAGAGGATCTTGCAGCATTTGAGGTCTCAGGACTTTAGTTAGGGTTATGCCTACCTAAAGTCACCATTATTTCAAACATGTTTGACTTTTTTGACAAAGTCCTGATGTAGTTTGAGCTGGTTAGATAAATCTGAATTGAGCAGAGACCAGCTATAGCCAATCAGAGTTGAGCATAAGAGAAGGAGAAAAAAACACAGGAAGTGAGGAAAGAAGAAGAAGCACTCCACCATCATGTCGTTTTTTGGTTCCGCGTAGTAGAACAAGAGTTTATGAGAGTTTATGTTTTCACCAGATTTCCCAAATCCAACTAAAAAAAAAAAAAATCTGAAAATCGACTATTTGATTCGAAAACATTGTTTATCCATTGTGAAACCTAATTCCATCAGTCAGTTTTGCATAAGAAAATGAGAATTTCATCCACAAAAGTCTTTAGTTGTCTTTACTTGGGTGATAACTTTGCAGCGGTACTCCAGTAGGACTTTAAAGCGATCGTTTTCTAGGGGAAGATATCTGTTTGTTTTTCAATTGGTAGATAACTCATTTAGAATTGTATCTATTGTTTGTTGATCTGTATCTCCCTGGTCAGCCCTTTTCACCATTCTCCTCCAATTATTTGTCTCTTCTCTTTATTAGTATCTTGGTCTCTAATGGCTCCTAGGGGTTTCTTTCCTTAGGTCATTTCACGCTAGAACATTCTTGACTCATTTATTTCTCCAACCTGCTCTAGCTGATCAGCTGAAATCTGTTTTACTGCTTGGCTTAGCGTGGCAGCAAATCTACCCATAAGCATTTTTTTCACCATCTGAAAAAATGGTGAGGCCTTCGTTTTGCAATGGACTGGAAAAGCACAACGTAAGTGGAAAATCACAACTATGAGCTCAAGCACCATCCTTCAGATTATTATTTCTTTTATACGGACACTCTTTCCATCAAGTGGTCGTCCCACTAAGGACTTTTGCTAGACTGAGTGACAGTATAATGACATTGAAAGGCTGGCCCTGCAGCAGAGGTGGTTTTGGTTGAATATGGCGGCATGTCTTCTGTGTCTCTTTGTATGTCTTCATTAGAGTGATGACTGTGTGTGCGGATGCGTGCACTTGCGTATGTCAACTTTACCCTAACCTTGACTACATTGTTTTAGTTGGCTAAACTTAACCAAAGTTTTAGTTGTGTAGCCTTCGCCCTGACTTTACCCTAAGTTGTTTTATATGGCGGCATATGAGTGACAAAATCCGCGAGCACAATTGAGATCACGGCGCGCGTAATTCAAACAGCCGCGCACACATACTATTTTTGAGAGCGCTTTCACAGCACTCGCGCACAGAATATATCTGCTCACGCGAGCAATATTGTAACCGGCGAGGAGAAATCCATGCTTTGAGCGCACGCGCAGAATCCGAAGCAGCGCGCACAACTATCATTGCTCTCCTGCTCGCGAAACTTTCACCTGCTCGCTCGCGAGTGTTTTTTCTTTTTGGCACTAAGTGGGTGGACCCAGTCACAATGGTATCCCTAAATCTAATTGGTTACAGTGATTGGCCTTTTTGTATCGGTGCAAGTAAACAAGGAAGGAGAAACAATAAAGCTTTATGCTCTGTGAAGTGGTTGATGGAAGAAAAAAAAGAGTTATGTCCACTTGAATACCTTGATACCTTGACCTCTGTCATGAAGTGGACTGGTAATTAAGCAGTGGTCGCCGAAGGGCGAGGGGCACTCGAAAACGAGTAGTAGGGGTGAAAATGAGAAATGGGATTCGGCCTAAGTAGCCTTAATTAAATAAATACGTTGATGAATATATATACATGAATCATTGCATACATACATGAATCACAGCACTATAATAATTCCAGTGTTCGCGCCCTTTGGCAATTTATTCACAATCAGTTGTGGGAAAGTGGCAGAAATATTACTGTATAACAGTTATGAATTATGTTCATTCTTTAGGCTATTTGTTTATTTAGTTTAGCTCTCCTTAAATTGACCGCTGCTGCAGCCAACACCCTTCAAAACGCGCAACTTTTACTTTGAAGGCGAGCTGTCTCTGGTTGCGAGAGGACTGAAGACGAGGACTGTAACCAATTAGATTTAGGGATACCATTGTGACTGGGTCCGCCCACTTACTGCCAAAAAGAAAAAACACTTGCGAGCAAGCAGGTGAAAGTTTCGCGAGCATGAGAGCAATGATAGTTGTGCGCGCTGCTTCGGATTCTGCGCGTGCGCTCAAAGCATGGATTTCTCCTCGCAGGTTACAATATTGCTCGCAGCGAGCAGATATATTCTGCGCGCGAGTGCTGTGAAAGCGCTCTCAAAAATAATATGTGTGCGCGGCTGTTTGAATTACGCGCGCGGTGATCTCAATTGCGCTCGCTGATTTTGTCACTCATATGCCGCCATAGTTTTAGCGTAGGGCTAGGCTATGGGGCTGACCATGTGTAGGTTTAGTATGAATACATGTAGGTATAGTATGAATCAATGTAGGTATGATATGAATCATTGTAGGTATAGTATGAATCAGTGTAGGTATAATATGAATCAATGTAGGTATAGTATGAATCCGTGTGTGGGTATAGTATGAATCAATGTGTAGGTATAGTATGAATCAATGTAGGTATAGTATGAATCCGTGTAGGTATAGTATGAATCAATGTGTAGGTATAATATGAATCAATGTAGGTATAGTATGAATCCGTGTGTGGGTATAGTATGAATCAATGTGTAGGTATAGTATGAATCAATGTAGGTATAGTATGAATCAGTGTTGGTATAGTATGAATCAGTGTAGGTATAGTATGAATTAATGTAGGTATAGTATGAATCAGTGTTGGTATAGTATTGTTGAATAAAAATGTTTATCTACAGATTCAGTCAAGTCAAGTCGTGATTTACTTAAGTATATTTAATAACAAAAAGCTGAGCTCAGGAGAGGTACACACACAAGGTAGGGTATGCAGATCTCTGCCAGGGAAACGTCTGAGATTATAAAGAAAAGGAGGACAAGGGGGCTAGTTTCTAAATATCTACAAGGTTATTCTAATCGGTAGTCTGAACAATCTGTTCTGTGTGAGAGTGCTTTCGGTGAAAGTCTTGGGTGAAGGACTTTCCAGTGTCTCTCATGGGACAGGCCTTTCACTATAGTTTAGATAATCTATATATTCATATAGGAACATCTCACAAGATAATGCAGCACTCAACAGTTCATCATGTCATACCAACACTAAAATCTATCCTAAGGATACATAGAATCACAAGATATATAAATTCTTCCACAAGTATTAATCAGTGTAAGTATAGTATGAATCAATATTGGTATAGTATTAATCAGTGTAAGTATAGTATGAATCAGTGTAGGTATAGTATGAATCAATATTGGTATAGTATTAATCAGTGTTGGTATAGTATGAATGAATGTATGGGTATAGTATGATTCAATGTGTGGGTATAGTGTGATTCAATGTGTGGGTATAGTATAAATCAATATTGGTATAGTATGAATCAGTGTAGGTATAGTATAAATCAATATTGGTATAGTATGAATCAGTGTAGGTATAGTATGAATCAATGTGTAGGTATAGTATGAATGAATGTGTAGGTATAGTATGAATCAGTGTAGGTATAGTATGAATCAATGTGTAGGTATAGTATGAATCAATGTGTCGATATAGTATGAATCAAGGGTGCATAACCCTTTTCTTAGACATTATAGGAACACTGTAAGAGAACACTGTGTTTCATTAGTCTTTTGGATGCACGCAGCAGCACTCTGGCCTGGGGATTTTTTCACACACAGGCCAGGCATTCATCCAGTATTGACTATAATGTAGAATCAGCCCACGCATGGCTGAGCTCAGTCAATGAGCGCCAGTCTGAGTCCCTGCATCAAAGCACCAGGCATACAATGGGCTGGGATATTGTAGCATTCTGAGTGTGAGAGTGTGTGAGTGTGAGTGTGTGTGTGTGTGTGTGTGTGTGAGTGTGAGTGTGTGTGTGTGTGTGTGTGTGTGTGTCAGCAACCTAGTGCTTACGCCCCCATCTGTTTCCTCCATGGGTTTAGTGGGTTGTGTTCCTATTAGCTTCCCTACAGTTTCGCCGAAGTTGCACCAAATGATGGGATATACAGTAATTAAGTTGTGTTTCAAGTTATTAAAACAACAGAAAAGGAGATTAAATAAGATGGGCAAGAAATACACACTTGTATGAGCATGCATCTGCACACATATTAACACTCAGGCATGAACACACACAGAAAAAAGTGTAAGAAGAAAAATGAAGTAAAGAAAAATAAATTTTAAAAAACATGCTACTACAAACACACCACTGCTACACTGCAAGGACCAGAGGGCTATTTGTATTGAGGCTGTTGACTATTTCAAACTGAGTTTGGTCTTATTCATGAGTGAAGGAAGAGGAGGGGGGCTGAGAGAAGAGGAAGCAAGAGGAGAGGAGAGGAGAGGAGAGGAGAGGAAACAACTGTATATGTCCACCAGATGGGTTGGTAGCAGTAGGATGCACGAGTCCTCATCAACGACTGCTTTTAAAACGGTAAAACTCTCTGTACTCTCCAGAGGGGAAGACGAGAAAGCAAAGGACTGCATGAAAGACCGAGGGAAGGGAAGGAGGGAAGGGAGCTTCAGTAGACAGAGTACTGACAGCACGCATCACATGAGAGGGTAAAGAGAGGACAACAGTGAGGGAAAGATGGAGAAGAGGGAGAAAACACACACACACACACACACACACGCTCTCGCAACACAATGTACTGCAGTCCAGACCGCTCAACTCCACATAACTGCTTCCCCCTAGCGTCCACCACCGGTCCTATCGGCAGGACGTGGCTAAACGTCCGCGCGCACACTCACTCGCCCGCTCGCCCTGTAGCCGTGTCTTTTGACGCTGATGATGATTGTGGCTGGCTGCTGCTCTGCACACAGCCCCGGGGCTACACGTTTATCAGCTGGTAATCAGCGCTAGCTTGTCTTGCCTCGGCTACCGCTGCCTGAGCTCCCCGTCCGCACACATACACACACACACACACTGGCACGTACCACACTGCACAATAGGACACGATGGGATGCCATGTCATTACACACAACTGAATTTCTCCTCCTCTGTGTGTGTGTGTGTACATGCAGGAGTGTAGTGCAGGGTTTGGGTAAAGTCACCTAACCCGTCTTTTTAGGTTGACATGAATGCATTATATGGAAATAAGGCCTTTTAAGGGGGGAAAAGCATAAATTAATGTGTTTTTTTGCAGATATGATTCATTTTTGTTTATCTTGGAGGTTGTTTTGCCTTATGATAATTACGGGCTGGAGGTCACAGCGACCCAGTAACTGCTTTGTGTGTGTTTCAAAGGTCAAAGGTAATATCAGTACTGGTATCACTTCTCAAAAACTCTGTGTATTTATGCATTTGTATGTATGAATTTAACCAGTCAAGTCGATTTACATTCCTAACAACAGCCTAACAAGAGGTAAAAGGAATACTGAGAGGATAGGGGGTGGGGGGGGGGGTAGAGGGAAAGGCAATAGAAGCAGAAAAGGTAACAAATAGGAGAAAAACAACTGGTCGAAGAGGGAGCATATACACAGATATAACGCACAGTGTATAACACAACAATAAATAAACGATAAATGGCACACGGGAGTCAACAAGAGTCACTGATGACAAACACACATGGAAACCCAGAGAAGAGCGAAAAGGCTGTTAGTGGGCAGGTTTTCCAGAGATAACGTCTGTCTCGGAGTCCTTGAAGGCAGATGCTGAGATAAAGCTGTCATTAGTGGTCTTGATGCTGTCTATAAACCCGTAGCGTAGACAGTAGCAGCTCTACTACCACTACACACCTCATTCCCTTAGGTGTTTTTAATTATAATTTATGTAATACACTGACAACAAAGAGCAGAAATCATCAAGTCATATCGAAAAATACATATTACATAAATAAACAATACAAATGACAGACATGAATTAAAAATAAATTATTAAATTAAATTAAAATTTAAGAAATAAAATTAAATATAAAAGCTTGTCTGTTACAATGTGTTTTTGTGATTTAGTAGAGCCTGATAAACTGTATAATTGAAAATACAAATGTAATATATATAAATATAAAAAATATAAATATAATAAAAAGAACATGACAAAAAAAAGGAAAAGAATGTAACCATGAACATTTTTAAAACAGTATTTAAAAGCAACCGTGACAAGTCAAACTTCACTCTCTAACACACACGCACACACACATATTCACTGATAAAGGTTATATTTTACTTATATTTTACTTTCACTTGTGGCCTTACACACAACGTCTGATTTATTTGTCTCGTGAGAAACCGTTTTGTGCTCTTTTGTGACCCCCATTAATGCCGATATTAAAGGTTTATTGTTTGATATATAGCAGATGATACCATCTGCTTTCAGCACTAATTTACAGTATGTGCTTCTCCACTAGCGCTCAGTGTATTCAATGCTTTGCTGTACACTCTCGGTTAGCTGGAGTTCCCCGCTGGCTTCTACCTTTGTGGATATTAAAGAGCAACGCTCCATAAACTTTAACCAAGGCTTTTGGAGACTAATACATAGCTTTCAGCAACCCTATGAATTTGTCATGGTATCCAAAAATTCTGCAGGCTTTAAAAATTTTAAACAGTAAATGGACTGCACTTACAGAGCGCTTTTCTAGTCTTTTACCAACCACTCAAAGCGCTTTACATTACACTCACCCACATTCATACACTGATGGCAGGGGGCTACCATGTAAGGTGCCAACCTGCACATCAGGGGAAGCTAATCATTCATACACATTCACACACCGAAGACGCAGCTTCGGGAGCAATTTGGGGATCAGTAGCTTGGCTTTCGGACAATTTCAAGTTCTACTGTCACGGCCAAAACGACTTGAATCAGCTCTTCCCTTAGGGGTTTAGTGGGGTTTTTTTCACCCCCAAGAAGGACAGCCTGAAGTGATGCTCTGTGATGTGCAGGTGTGTGTTTGTTTGTTGCAATCTGTGTGTGTGTGTGAGACTGCCAACAGTGTTCCCCGTTGGCACCGACATGCCTCTAATGGGGAGCAAAGGGCTGGAGAGGGGATAGAGGAGGAAGAGGAGGAGCCACGGTGACCGAGCACAGGTTAATCCACTAATTGGGATCGCAGGGAGACGGGTTGCCAGATTGTGATGGCCACCAGGAGGGGCCGTTTAAGGGGGACATCTGTTCCTGTTGGAGAACAGCCGCCCTCACAGCTCCCCGGTTTCCTTTCCGACACTCATCTTCTTTACCCACAGGCCTGACGGCAAGGGTCCCCCCCATAGAGTCAAGTGGTACCTCCCGCTCCTGGGGACCAGCCTGTTTCACTCATAGCACAGAAAAGCCAAGCTCTGGTTGGAGAAGGATGAAGGATTTAAGTGCAGAGGAAAGAATTTGCTTCAAAGCAGTTTCTCTTGGAGGGGTAGGGTGTTGTGTTTGCCAGGGATTTTGTGTATAGAATGGCCAGTTCTTCTATCACTGAACCCAGCAATCATAATCAATATGTTTTGTGTTATTTTTTCGGCCACTGAATATGGCAAAATAAATAAATAAAACAGCCTAGATGTCCTCAAAAGGCAATTTCTGTAGCATTGTACGTGGGCAGCGAATGGAGTGCCGCATTTGAGGGCTCATCCAAGCTTTTATACCCAAATAAACTTAATTTCAAATTGTATACTAGATTCAAATGTAAATCGTTCTTGTCCACAAAGTTAGACTACACCAAGGATACAGCGATGCTGAGTGTTGGTATTGGGCTGATCTTTGCCTGCACAGCTAGATTGGACAACAGAAAAGGGGGACATTGTTATGCATCCCGATCCAATCCGTTGGTGTGAATTGATTTCGCCGTGAACCCCAGTTCAAACAGTCCATTATGTTCCTAAATTAAACTGTGCTTGTAGAATTGCTTTCTCCAACCTCTTTGTGTCTTTGCTCTTTGTGTCTGACTCTTTGTCTGCGCCAGGATACGCCATCCTGCAGGCTATCATGGAGAAGGCAGGACAAAACAACTGGCAGGTCAGCGCGATCTGTGTGGAGAACTTCAACGATGCCAGCTACCGACGGCTGCTGGAAGACCTGGACAGGCGGCAGGAGAAGAAATTCGTCATCGACCTGGAGGCCGAGAGGCTGCAGAACATGCTGGAGCAGGTGATGACCATTGTGACCACTCTATCATTATAGGTTATTTTTTATAAACATTGCATCATATTGCACTTTATGCATATATGCCCTTTTTATACAGTGATTCTCAAAAAAGTGCAAGCAGTAGAATCATATTCACTAATTTGTTTGTTCCTATCATGATGATTGAGTAATCTACCCATAGAAAAAGCTACAACAATAGTGCTAAGAACTGGAATAGGATAAAGGTTTTCTCCATTTGATGGAGAAAAGTGGAGAAGGCTCAATCTCTTACTCCCTCAACTACACAATGACAGCTGGAATCAGGTGGCATATAAATAATGTCTTTGAAGTTGCATCAGAAATGCGCCATGTTGGAGGGACTCATTGGAGAAACAGCACATCCTGCAGGCCGCCCTCTAATAGTGGATAAACATATTGCCACCATGCCAGAAAAAGAGAGATATCTAAAAGAGAGATATATATAAAATGTACAAGTCAGGGTGTATATCTATACAGTAACGTTTTTGGAGCTTGATAAGAGTCAGCTCAGTTAACCTGAACAAACTGTTAGCTAGCTAACTAGCCAGCAGGCTAAGTTAGCAAAACAACCGATGTGAATGTTAACATACAACTAACAGCCACCTGACATTCACTCCTGTGCAAAATCAGATATGTTAACAGTAGGACAGTGAAAGTTACCAGAAACTATGGTTAGCTAGCTAGCTAACTGACATCTAAATACAAAATCGATTGCATGTATCAGTGATGAAATTATTAGTTCCCTGCCAAAAAAAACAGTACGGGAATGACCCATGTCCATTCAGTTCTGTTGAGATTGAGACAGCTCAGTTGAAAGTTAAGAAACTACAATCCATTCTCAGCCGTTGTTGCCAAGAGCTGTAGACCTCCAACGTGGCTGCCAGAGGACGTGTTACATCACCTGAAAACCCTCTATACAGCAGTGTGTTCTAAAAAAAAAAGAGCCAAATAATCCAAAATATATGAATCCAAAAGTAAAAGCACAACAGCTTGTGTACAAGATAGCATTATTAGTGTTTTTCATTGAATTCCATGAAATAACACAACACTTTAAGGCCAAAATTTCTTCAATCGCAACTGTATTTAAGGGAGACAATATTTTCTCCTTTCCCTTTGTTTAATTCTTTGTATCAATTTTAAAAGATCAGCAAAGTCTCTATCATCATTGAGTTTATGTCCAGGTTCTCTGAAGTGCAATGACAGCCACAGGGGTGTACTGTATTTGTTGGTTTCAGGATTGCAGAGACTGAAATTCCACAGAACACAGTTACAGCTCCTACTTACTTAATAAATATTTAGGGTTGGGTTTTTTTGCGAGTGTGTTTGTTAATTAGGAACTTTTTCATATCAAAACAGTCTGCTCGATCTCCGGTGGTATTAGTTGGCGTAAACACACTCAGAATGTGATGAGCGCCTTCCTCCTCCTCCTCCTTCATCCCTTCATTCCTTCATCCATCCCTGTGGCAACTGGTGTCACCATAATTGTTCAATTATTCAGGAAATCTCCACTGTGACATCTGTCGCAGTGCTAACAACTCACTGTGTGTGTGTGTGTGTGTGTGTGTGTGTGTGTGTGTGTGTGTGTGTGTCTTTGCCGCACAGCGGACCGGCAGACCTCCTGTTCCATCTTTGCTCGGGCCCCAGTGAACGGAACATCTCACAAATAGACATAATGGACTCTGTCATATTCAGACATTGTGTGATGATGCTTTGCCCTACATGTGCAATGATGGTCAGCGTTAGCGCCAAACACATAAGCACCTATTTTTGCCTGCATTCGTGCCAACTGTCATCTTTTCTTTATTTACATTTCAGCAGCTCATCTTGATCCAGTTGATTCAAATGCAGAATGTGGCCTCATTTGCTGCGTCTCAACAGCATGGCCGGTGTGCACTTAGGCTTATAAGCAACCAGCTGTTACTTTGTACCCTCGGTGCATGAAATCATGTAATACAAACCTGTTTTCATTCACAGATGGACTTCACACTGATGACTGGCAACTGATTTAGCAGTTGCACAAACTTTGCCATAGTTGCAAATTAACAAAGTCAATCATATCAAGCCTGATTTGGTTTCTAAAAGTCCAAGCTGTACGATGCAATTTCCGAATGTCCGTGGCCCCAAATGGCAGTGATTGAACTGAATTTTGAGGACTTCAATGCCCAGAAGTCATGTAAGGTGACGTCAGTAAACTGCACACTGAGTTTCATTTGGGCAAATAGGGCGAATCTACGGGGTCTCAATTTTGTGATGGGACGTTCTTCTTTATTGCAGCCCCACTTTGTGATTTAGGCTGATAAAACACATAGTTTTATATCAATAACTTGGCTAGTGCAGCTTTAAGTACCCCAACACACCCCGGTTATAACACTAGTTGCACACTCTGATATTCAAGTCTTGACAGGAGAGAAGAAGCTATTTGAGTTGAATTTATATCAATCTATTTCTGAGGGATGCAAAATATCTTTCAACTTAATTCACACCCTTATTAACTGGACGTCCAGTGGGATTTCGCGGCAGGCTTTCAAAGTCTGTTTTTATCACCGGCATGGCTCTATGGTCGCATTAGTGTGGGTTTGTGTGTATGTGTGTGTTTGTGTGTTGTCTCAAGGTGTCGAGAAGCATTGTCGCGTTCATTTGTTTAGACATCTGGCGGCAGCTGATCTTCTCCGGTTTAAAGGCGACGGTCACACTGTGTCAAGACACACACACTCAGCTGTCATCTGCATCACTTAATGTAATTAAAGTATGCTATGGTGTAATCCAGTCAGATTAACGCTGAGCTCTGCTCCGCCTCCTCACAGATCGTCAGCGTCGGGAAGCATGTCAAGGGCTACCATTATATCATGGCCAACCTGGTGAGGAAAACAGGACCTTTCTCTTGACTATTTACCTCTGTTCTGTGTTTGCTTGTTTCTTTCTTTCTGGTTCTCTCTCGCTTTTCTTTCTTTTTTCTTTCCTTTATCTGATTTATTTCAGTCCATCCGTCTTTCCTCTCAACCTTCTTTCTTTGTTTGCTTCCCTCTCCATTTCACTGTACCTTTTTATCCATCTCTCTTGCTCTACTCCCATCTATCCCACTTCTCTAACCATTCCTCTTATCTACTTGCTGCTGCCTCTCCGTAATTGTCCTTCAGTGCATTTGTCAAGTCCGTGTGTGGTATTGATGACTGGACTGTGTCCCAGTATATGTGACTGGCTATAGGAGTAGAGAGCCAAAGAAGATTAGATTAGATTAGCTGTTAAACCACTGCTGCTGCTGCTGGACTGGGCCACACTGTTAAATGGGGTTCCACCAATATGGGTTTTGGGAGACCAGTACCAGTACAAATTGAAAGATTTTGTATCAATATCTTTCAATTTGACAATTTTCATGCCCCCAGAATTTAGACCATCACGTCTATCACAAGCTGGCTACACTAATATTAGATCCTTAACAAAGGATAAAGCCCTTTTAGAATGAAAAGGTCCAACAAACAATATGCAAAACCTAAATCAAACAATCAAATGGTGTAAAAGAACACAATTTACCTCATCAGGAAACGAGGGAACTTCCATCCACAAGCAATCTGAATTATAGAGAAATGTTAAATGGAAAAAGCAATGCTCCAATGAAACAGCAGTGAAAACTAGCATCAGCAGAGCAGTAATTTACAGTCCATCAGCTAATCTATAAAGGTTACTACCACAGGCATTTCAGACATGGTGGTTCAACAAGGACTTAATGAAAATCTTCAGTACATCAGCACATGGAGATGCTGGCCCTTGCTGGCCTGGCAAACTTAATAGTAGTGGTTTTGAACACAGCACTATAATGTCATTTTTTACGCTGATGATACCATCTTGTATGTTGTTGTATCTTGTTTTAAACCTGTTATATATATTATTCACTAGGACTCTCACAATTTACACTGCTAATCCAAGTATCTATACACTAAGTGGTACCCAAGCTGAATTTGTAAAATCATACAAATATCATGAATATGGCTAGAGTATAGATTATCAAGACCCACCTCAAAAACTAAGGATAAAAGTTTGATTTTTGTACAAAAACAAACCCTTTTGATGAGAAAAATTTGTACAGTCCACTGTCAGGTCTGTATTTGATTATGGAGACATTTTGTATTCGATTGCTGAGCCAATATCAGCAAACCGATATATCAGTCCAACCCTTACTGTGGGACCACACTGGCTGAGAAAGACAAAGGAAGAGTCGGCAGAGTTTGTTTGTTTTGGGATTTGGTTTTCATCTTCTATTTGGTCTACTATACTTTTTCTCTCATATTTATGCCTTTGATGTGCTGTTGTACTGTTGCTCGCTCTGCCTTTCCCCCTCCACCTAATTTTTTTACTCCATCTCACTACTCGTTTCTCTTTGCTCTTTCTGAACTATCCATAACTTTCCACTCTTTCCCAAGGGTTTTAAGGACATCAACCTGGAGCGCTTCATGCATGGCGGGGCCAACGTCACGGGTTTCCAGCTGGTCGACTTCAGTAACCCCATGGTCATCAAGCTGATGCAACGCTGGAACAAGCTGGATCAGAGAGAATACCCAGGCTCTGATGCCCCGCCCAAGGTATATCTCCTTCATCATCCTTCATCATCATCAGTGTGTGTGTGTGTGTGTGTATAAGATGACAAGATAAAATACACCTTTAAATTTGGTTGAAACTGGGTCATTGCAGCAGCAAATTGCAATATTATTCCACAAAGAACCATTAAGCTACTGACGCCCAAGAGTGGAACTAACAAATTGCATTCACTCTAGTTGCTGTAATTAAGTCACTTTTTTCTGCACCTGTGCTTTTTTGAGTCTCCATAAGCATTGTATCAGAAATGGAAAATCGTAAGTTGCATCTGCATGAAACCTGTACAAACCTGTGGGGGAAATGTTAATTTAAGTATTACATTATTTAACTGTAAAAGCATTAAAAGCATTACATTTATCCATGATAGTAGCTAGTTAACATCCATCCAGCTACAGTAGCAGCCTATTTGTTTGAGTAAGCCTGGTTGTTGTCTAGCTAGTTTGCTAGCTAGTTGGACAGCTAGTAGCAGAGGATTAATCAGTATAATAATGTATTGAATAATGGGGGATGGGCATTTTCAGTTTTTATTATCACAGATAGAGTTACTATAGAGTTACTATAATCTTCTCATTGTGTTGATTCATGTTTTACTTTATTTTGTAGAGCATTTCTCCTTAGTTAACTCTGTCCTCATCCATTTTGCACTTTAAAGTAACTCAGTAACTTTTACTGTTAGTACATTTTAATTGAGCTACTTTTTAATTTTATTTAAGTAGATGTTATTTAAGTAATAGTTTTAACACTAGTAATTTTACTTCTACTTAAGTCAAATTTTAGCTAGGGATTAGTATTTCTAGAGTAGGGTAATGTTGTAGTCTTTCCACCCCTGCTGACACCCCAAAATATCATTAGCTATTGAGTCTAGCTCATACTCTGGCATATATTTTGCTATAATACAGTTCTGTTGTGAAATAGGCTGTCTGTCTAAAGGCCTTAAGGACAACTAACATAATGCACCAATAGGCACAGTTTGCCCACTACTTTCTTTCTGTTAATTTCTCTGCCTTTCATTGCCTAAAGTACAGTTTGCCCACAGATGTACCCTTTGACAAAGTCACACTTTTTACTGAATGCTGACTGCACTACTTTTGAAATGTAGCCTTGCCCCAAATGCAATTGTTGGGAGATGTCAGATTTTGTTTTGGTCATCAAAAGGACCTGCTACCCATATAGAATGTATACAGAGTGTGCAAAAATAACAGCAGTGGAGCAAACTGAGAAAAATAAATGAATGAAAAATATGTGTATATGCAAGTATACATATGAAATAAATGGCATACAAAAGTAAAGGGGGAAAAAAATGTGCATTGTAAATATGTACTGTACATGTACATCACTTTGCATCGCTGCAGTAAAGGAACATGCAGCAGCAGTCTGCTCCGCTCCAGCCACCACTGTCATATCCAGCGATGTGACGGACTGACCCACTTAAACCCGTTTTTTCAGCCACGCAGATTGTCAAAGATGGCACTGGGGCAAGAAGGCATCACGCTATGGTGGTCGCAAAACCTCAGCCTCCCAGCAAACATGTGTGTCCAACAAAGATTTCTATTTTTAAAAAACTAGACGCAGTGGAGTGGAAATGGTGTGAGGCAAGTGGTTTGTGCATGTACATGTACGTGTGTGTGTGTGTGTGTGTGTGTGTGTGTGTGTGTGTGTGTGTGTACCGGACAGATTGGGGTAGTTCAAATTAGGAGTTTACACCAAGGGGCTATATCACACGGCGTTACACACACGTGTATATGTGTGTGTGTGTGTGTGTGTGTGTGTGTGTGTGTGTGTGTGTTTGTGTTATTTGTGTGTGTGTGTGTGTTCATCCCAACTCCATCTGTTGATAAATTGCTCTCTCGACTGGAAATCCATTCTGACTAAATTACTCTGCTCCCCACCAAGATTCTCGATAGTCACAGTCAACCCCCCCTTTTAACTGCCAGGACTGAGTCGAGCCTTTTTTCTGGTATGTTTGCCCACCTAGAAAACGCAAAGACCGTGTTAAAAACCGGCAACCCGATGACAGCGGCAAGCTACTGCAGGAGCTCCGGCATGAAGAAGACGAAGCAGTGTAGCGCAGCAATTAGCGTGCACGTTGGTTTATTCGTTGAGTATGGATGTTTCTTGAGTTTCTTGAGTCTCTGACGAAAAAATAAGTGTCGTCAGGCATTTCTCTGTTGATAGTTTAAACCTGCACGTGGCAACTTCACGCGTTGGCGGCCCCCAATTTTCCTTCTTACGTCAATACCCAGAAATCATGTAACTTGACGTGAGTAAACTACGCATGTCCGGTGAGGGTGGAGGCGGTGAAGAGGTTCAGCCATCATTAGTGAGTCTCTAGTCTAGACGGAGCGCTTGCTCACTGATGTTTAGGAAGAAAGTTTTGGACTTTGCTCTGAAGTTTCAGTTTGTCGCTTTCTTCGTGGGAAGCAGATTTTTAGTGACAACACCAAGAATTTCATTTGGGCAAATCTACAGCATTTCACTTTGCTGTGGTCCCTCTTAAAGATTTAGACTTATTAGACGGGTGTATTATTTTTACTTAAAAATCTTGCCGTGCTGATTGTATGGTGTTGCAGTTGCACTATGGCTGATTTCTGGAACCTAGCCTATTAAACCAAGCTGCTAACCGAAGAGTGCTACCTACATTGCTGAGTCTACTACCTTTAGAAGAACAGTTGGGTTGGGCTGAACATGTAGGGTTGGGCTGTTGCACCCTGTCCCTGCTGGCTTTGAGCCCTAATGCGTTAAGGATGGCACTTCAAAGGCTGAGGCGCTAACTTAGTTTACCCCCTACCACCACCACTGTGTGTTTGGTATAGTCTATGTGGGCAGCTTGTCAAAGGGCAACAGGGAGGTAGTCTGCAGCAGCCCCCATAGAGACCCATAATGATGCAGTGAGCAGTGGGCTAATGAATAGGATTCCCCCCGGCCGGAGGGGAACTTAATGAACTCCTGCTGGCCCGGATAATTAATGCCAGGCTGCTACTCAGTCGGACTAAACACTGCCTTTCCTCCTTCTCTTCTTCCACTCCCCATTGCTCTATTTTCTGTCCATTAGGTTTCCCCCTCTGTGAGAGGTCTTAGGAAAGCGTACAGTTCATGCAGGAGAGGCTGATTTTTTGCAAATACAAACAATCCGAGGCTGTATGAGGGGTTCAGGTCCAAGATAAATTAAGGGAAATTGGGAGCCTGAGGGGGATACGCTTGCTCTCTCTCTGTCTTCTTTTGCATTTCGCAGAAAATAATGCGGCCAAGACGGCCATTACGACGCGTTTGCTCGGCCCCTGCGGAAACCCAGCGGGCTCCCAGAGGAAGCCTTACATAGCCCCGATCGTACTTAAGGAGATCTGACTGGCAAATATTACAGAGCAGTTTCTCTGTCCAGCTAAATCAGCATTTAATTGGCCTCGTACTTTCTTTTTTTTTGTCCAGTCCCTCCGGCATTGTATAAACCCAAAACAGCAGCAGGGTGGCCTCAAGGTCAGAGAGACTGTAACTGTAAAGTTGCAGGTCTAGCCTGGCAAAAGCCAATGTGCCCTTGAGCAAGACCCTCAACCGCTACATGCTCAAAGACAAGACAAGTCTGGTACATATAAGAGCAGAAATTGCACAAATGATGATGGTGAACAGCAGAAGAGAAAGGGGAAGGAATAAATAGAGGATAGACAAAGAGTAAAACGTGGGTAGGGGAAGTGAACGACTCTCTGTCCCTCAACAACTTCCATTCAGGTGCCCTTGCGCAACTTACAGCACGGAGTGAACGCCCACCTACACTAACCTCTGTACTTCCCGTCATCTGCCCCCTGTCCCTCAGTACACCTCTGCGTTGACGTACGATGGCGTGATGGTGATGGCGGAGGCCTTCAGGAACCTGCGCAGGCAGAAGGTGGACATCTCCAGACGGGGCAACGCTGGCGACTGTTTGGCCAACCCTGCTGCCCCGTGGAACCAGGGCATCGATATGGAGCGCACCCTCAAACAGGTAGGAGAATGGCTAAAATGTGTGGGTTTTATTTCTGGCTCGCATCATAGAGGATGACGGTTCGAGACGTAACAATCAAACATGTTTGAAACGATGGTGATGGTCCCAGCTGGATCAGGACGCCAGAGAGGTGAACCCTCAACCTCATCATGTATGATAAGGATCACAGGATGATGAGAATGAGAAAAACTGAAAGTACCAGGGGATTCAAAATGTAGCGGGCTAGTGGAGTAGAAGGCATCTTCTCAGTTATTCAGTCTAGTATTGGGTCTTCTAGCCTTATGGGGTGATGCAATAACCCTTCAGTAAAGCAAATACTGTTCGCTTGACTGACTGCTTTCTGTGTCACGTAGTCATTTCTGTTCCTTCTACAGGTCCGACTGCAGGGATTAACAGGTAATGTCCAGTTTGACCACTATGGCCGCAGGGTCAACTACACTATGGACGTGTTTGAACTGAAGAATAATGGACCCAGACGGGTAAGACTACACCGAAAATGGGAAAATGTGTCCGTGAATGTCTGTGAATGCCAGTTTTTTTTATCGAGTGCAAGTCAGCTTTTGGCCGGCTGTTGATTTTATTTTTAGCTTGCGTCGTTATGGGCCGCATCATTGGTCACCTCAGCGGTGAGGAATACATTATGCCAAATGTATGGTTGGGAGTAATGCATGCACTGCTGTTTACTCTATATGTCATGTTAAGTATCTGGGGGGGCAGGAGGGGCTGGGAGGGATGATGGGTAGGGGCATTGTGGCATTTTTCCAATTATCATAAGCAGGTATGGAAGGCCAACATCCCTCCCTCTGGTACAATAGACAGGGTGACTGAAGGGAAAGAGAGAGGGTATTTGCGGGAAATGGGGAAAAGAGAGAGAGCGCCTACAGCAAGCAGAGAGAGAGTGATGGCGAGAGAATGGGATGAAATAGAGAGCCCGTCGGGGCGGGCGGAGGGCGGAGGGGAGGGCGGCGAAGGAGCAGGGAGAACTTCCCATCAATCAGAAAGCTGCTTTGGCCCGTCTCCCTGCTCACAGCGAGGGTCCTGTCAGGACACGGCCCGGGGAAGATGTGTGTGTGGTGTGTGTGTGTGTGTGCATGTGTGTTTATGTGTGTGTGTCGTCCCCCACACTCCCTGTGATCGTCAATCATCCTGAAGCTCCGGCACAGAGGAGGAACTGGCCACTCACGGCTCTTCCTTCCTTCTGGCTACCCACCAGCGGCCAACCAGCAGCCGGCTGGCTCAGTGTGCGTTTCCATCCTCATTGTCTTGTGGTTGCCGTCAGCATTGTGTACTTGATAATACTGTAACGGCTACGGTTGGATCGATATATATCAGTTTGACGATATATCGGTTTGATGATATTGGCCTTTTATTAACAAGAACGTCCAGACGGTGTGACGTCCACCTCTGGCGCGATCAACACCTTCTGCCTCCCCTTATTTTTGGGACTGAAGGTGCTGATGCTGCTTTCACGTCGTATCGAATTGACCATAAACCGCACACTGCTAGTTGTAACTACAAGTAGTACATGTGGGGTTTTTTTGTAATATCTCCCACTGGGTGTCATGATTAAGATAATGGTATAGTAATAATAGTAATAATAGTAATAATAATAATAATAATAATAATAGTTTGAGTTGATTGTAAAAAATCCTCAGGTTAAGGACTTCCCATAGACAACCAGTGTAGCATCGATCAATTCTGCAATAAATATCATATTCGTCATATCAGAGGTGGGCAACACTGACTGGATCATAGCTAATTTAATAGAAGGCCGTAACCACACACACACACACACACACACACACACTCTGAGGTAGTGGCTTACGCTGGCCTTCTCCCTCCAGATCGGCTACTGGAATGACGCAGACAAGCTGGTGCTGATCCAGGACTCGCCCCTGCTTCCCAATGACACCTCTGGGATGGAGAACAGGACTGTTGTCGTTACAACCATCATGGTAAGAGACCAGCCGCGCACACACACACACACACACATACAAACCCAAGGCCAGATTCACATTAGGCGTGGCGGTGAGGTGTCCTAATAAAAACATCTAAGTGAAGTAAATGCCAAGTAGTAGATACTCTCTGTATTTCTTCATTTAAAGGGAAAATCCACCATAAAACAGTTCTCTGTTAAAACGGCTATTAGCGATGTACCTTGCACTCCTGTTGTTTATTGGTGTATTCTTCTGTTAGAGTTATGGTTGGTGTCAGCCCCTCAGAAGAGGGAGAGACACCAGTTTCTCCATCAGCAGTAGCCAAGACAGACCAGAATGAAAGACCACTTGAAATTTTGTGTTTTGAATAAGAGGTGTGGCCATGATCATATACGCGCCCCAATGTTTACAAACTTCTTGGTTAGCTAGCTATATTTAAATGCTCACACACCCACTTTTGACTGAAAAAAAAAAAATCACATCCCTTCCCTGGGGATTGTCGAAAGCCATTCTAGGAAACGTAGGAAATCACTAACTGAGGCAGGTTGAGGGAAAGCGGGTACACCACAAATTGCAACAAGAAAAAGTTCCCGGAAAACATTGAACATCGCAAATTGATGATAGTGGTGGAATTTTCCTTTAATTTGACACCTGTCAGTCAACCAATCACGGCTAGACTGGGCCACAGTCCACTGGGTGGATGAGGACCGCCAGTTAGAGCGCACATCTCCCTATAATGCTCAGGATACAGTACTGTACTCCCCTTGCAGGCTATCTATGTGCTATGGACGTTTAGTAAAAAAAAACACTCACACAAGTCAAACAAAACAAAAGTAGTTGCACACATGACGTAGAAATGATGAGCCTTTGCATGGCTTGTGAATGCGGGTGCTATGGCTGTAACAGTGTCTCAGCGGCCAGATCCTGACCACAGAGACTAGTGAGTGGAGGAGGGAAGGCGGTGGGAATGGAGAGTCACAGCTCAGCACAATCCTCCCTCTTTTCAGCCCCTGATGAGGAACCCCATTTTAAGAAACTGAGCCCCCAGTTGGACGCGCATGCAGGATATGAAAAGCCCCTTAACGGGAGAGAGCGGTGGACGCAGCCCTAAAGACACTGGGCGAGAGGAGAGGCACGGCAGCTATTTTAATGGACACCCTATTCAGAAAAACTGAGCAAGAAACGGAGCCACTCAGAGCCATAATGGAGCCCCCTCAAGAGGAAAATGAAATGCAAATGGAAGAAGAAGAAAAAACCCACATGTCTTATTTAAGACGTTGCTTTGTGGATGGATACTGAGGCAGAAATGGGTCCCTCACTCCTAACAACACAGTGTCTTTATTTACTAACCTAAACAAGGTTGTGCTACTACACCTATTTGTGTATGTGTGTGTGTGTCAATGCATTTTTTATGCCCAGTGTGTGATCACCAAGAAAAGAAAAGAAAAGATTTTCACGGTTTGAATTTGTAATCCGCAAAAACAAAAACAAAAAAACTTGTGGACGTTGAACTGAAAAGTGAGGCGATACTCTTCCGCTCTCTCTCCCACTACGGTGTGTTTACCTGTAAGCTTTAAAACAGCTTAGAAAGACTAATGCTCTCATAATCATCACATCCGTCACGCTTTTATGTTATAGTTAGACGTTATAGTTAAATGACGGCTGCCTTTTCGCTTCTGCTTTTTCATGTTTGCCTGCATGTGTTCTTGATAGCATAAGGCTGTTACATCAGCCTCTAAACTGCATTCTCAGCTTGGCCCGAGCTCCCACAAGGCACGGGACAGGTTCGAAAAGTGCATCCGCAGTGATATCCGTAGGTCCCTGACGCCCCCTGAAGGTATCATTTTAACGTGGGAAATTAAAAAACAAGTGGCAGGGCGATTCCCCCCAGGTGTAAAAAATAGAATAGAAAAGACAACGATGCTGTTCTTTTCTGCACATCACACTAGGAAGGAGATAAAACAGCTGATTCAGGAGCTACCGGCATTAGTTACTTCTTATTATTTGTATGCTAGTGTGTGTGTGTGTGTGTGTGTGTGTGTGTGTGTGTCGGTCGTTGGTCCTTTTTCTCTTTATTGTCTTTTCCTTTCCATATTTGTCATGACTTGGGTTTGTCATGAGGATAGCGGACACAGGTGGCCCTGTTTTACATAAATACAAATTATTTCGGGTGAAAGGAGGACAGACTGTACAAGGAAAAAGTCAACCTTTGCTACACTGCAAAAAATGACATGACAAGGGATTGTATTTTGTATCAACCTCATTTCAGGATATTTCAGGATATCTCACTGCACTGCAATTTAGCTTTTTTTTCAGGATAAAGTAACTTTTAGCATTTGCATGAAGTTAGCGACAGGAAGTAACAAATTGCCATTTCCATTAACATTTTCATATAAATAAATGTCCCTTTTGAATGTCCGTTTTGAATAAACAGAAGAAGAACTGGGTAGTAAGCATGAGCAGTGATAGCCACCATGGCTGAACAGACAAAGAAAAGAGTGCCACCTACATACACTGATTGACAGATGATCTCTGGGAAGTGCAGCGCAAAAATACCGTAGCAATGAGCACTTAGCACTAAAACAAAATAGGAGGATCTCATGATAAAGTGATAATCAAGTGAAATTGATTGAAATTAGCAAAATGATTTACCAGTGCAGTGAGATAATTTGACTAAAAATATCCTGAAATAAGGCTGACAAGTCTGGATAAAAAATAAAATCCCTTGCCAAGCATTTTTTGTAGTATATTTGAAATCCTTGGATCAGTTGTTGCTGTCTGTGATGCATTAGCTGTTCATTTTTGCACTGTCAGCTTTAAATATCAGTACTCTTTAAATATTTTCATGTTGTCTAGCATCAACACAAGGGTTATATACCATTTTTTCCCCAAACAGTGGACCCGGTCAAATAATGATATGAATTTATAGCTTGTCACCCTGTAGTAAGGCCCTATGGACAAACCAGTAGCCTTGGCTAAGTCCAGTGATTATTCAGCCCTTAGTTGTTGTACATAATAGACAGTGTGGCCTGCCCATTGATCTTCCCACTGCCTCCAATTCTCTGTTATCACTGGAAGCCTGTGTTGTGTTCATGTGTCTTGGTCTTTGGCTCAAACCTGCACGGTAATAGGTACAACAATGTGTTATATCACTATAGAGGGCTTTCGGGTGGTGTAACATGCACTCTGGTGGCCATATTGAAGGTGATGGTGTTTCTAAACTTCCGACTCAACAGTATGGAGAAGACACGGTCCATTTCTGTGTTGTTGTTTTGTTGTGTTTAGATAATTTAAGCTTATTAGCTAGATAATAGCGCCCGGTCAACTAACCGTCACTGTTTTGTTGCTAAGGCATACGGCAACATTATGTGGTTAGTAGCTTGTAGCACTTAGTAGTTCCATGTTAACAACAATGTTTGTTGTTAAATTAGCCTGCTGGCTATTTAGCTAGCTAACAGTCTGTGCAGGTTAACTGAGCTGACTCTTCTCAAGCTACAAGTGTTTTGGAGTCGAGACTAGGGCTGAAGATAAGACTTATAGCCATACACTTTTACTTATAAGGCTAATGAATTGACCTACACTCACACCACGACTAGTCTCTCTAGTAATGAATAGATTCACGAATCAATCCTTCTTTTGAATGACGTGAACAAGTCAAAACGGTTCACCAAAGGAGTTGAATCAAAACTTCAAATCAGTCTGATTGGACTGGGCTTTGTACAGTTCCAAACAAGCTGAGAAGCTTGTTCAGGATAAACATAGTTGTCATCTGCCAACCTTGACTTCAATGCCGGCTAGCTACTCTCCAAAAAAATGGACTTAATCGACCACAGTAGCAACAAACTCCAAAATGTAAGACTTCCTTGTTCTTTCATTCATTGTCGTCATTCCGCGACACCCAAACAACATACAACTTTGTGGCACAAGCCCGATACTGTGCGATTCCTTCAGTTGGTTGAGTTGCTGGTGTATGGGTTAGTATCAACATCTCTTGTTTGGACTGAACAAACCGTTCAGGCGAGTAGACAGTGACACTTTTCGGTCAAATATTAGTGATTTGAATCTTTTGTGGGTTAGCAGTTCACTTAATGAACCAATCCTGTATATCGGTCAGCGAGTGTTTCTGTTTTTTACATTTGAATGGACACAATAGCAAGTTAGTAATGGCTGCTGAATCGGGCAGACCCAAAAGAGCTGTTGCCTAGGAAATTGTAATTAATACAAAGGTGAATCAAATTAACCGATCCTGAATGGATTCACTAATGTCGGACAGCCTAAAAGGATTGAGTTAATTAAAAGAATATGTCTTCCCATCACTAATTCTTTGTTTTTGTAGCCTGGTTGTATATATTTACGCATTATTTGTGCGCAGTCAATGGGCCTTCATGATGGCGCCAGCAGATTTGTGAAGCAACTGCAAAGCCTCTACAGAAAAGGACAAGGTTGGACTGTAGGCTTGACAAGGCTTTGAATTCACAAAGGCTTTTCCATTGCTGCTTTGCAAGGTATTAGGCCCAGCTGCACTATCGATCGGAGGGTATAGATGCCTGCAAGGAGTACAGACAAGGTAGTACTATAATGATGTATAGTCTTTGTTAAGGGAGTTCAGGGGTAACCAGAAATTGGTAGAGTTTGTGGAGAGACTAGTAGGATAGATGCAATGGTGTTTTGATCCCCCAAGTCCCATAAGATGCAACTACTAAACTGTTGCAACAGCCCTCTATTGACCTATGGATGTTGAAAAGGAAATGACAAATATTGAGTGAAGAACAGGCAAACAATAATTCATTGTAAAACTGTTGAATTTTCTCTATAATGTACCTCATACTATTTATGGCCATGTAGAAATGTGTATTATGAGAGCAAAAGCACTTTTATTTTGAAACACATGCTGTTCCTGAATTGTATTTCATGCTGCATGCAACTTGCACAGGCTGAGATGGAAATCAACTGTGAAAGCCACTTCTACACTTTTTCAGTTTTATTTCTCTTCTTTTTCCAAAATTGCACTGGAAATCGTTATATTATTTAATATTTATATATATTATATAATATTGTTTGTATTCATTCATTTGTATTCATGCTGACGTTATACCAAGGACAGGGCTGCGATGAGTGCACTGTTGAGTGCACTTCATCTGAGAAAAGCGCATTGCAAATAGCTTTTTTTTCTGCTCATGTTTTAAATG
Source organism: Hoplostethus atlanticus (assembly GCA_034670405.1). Classification (NCBI taxonomy): domain Eukaryota; kingdom Metazoa; phylum Chordata; class Actinopteri; order Trachichthyiformes; family Trachichthyidae; genus Hoplostethus; species Hoplostethus atlanticus. The sequence goes on along the minus strand of JAXDDX010000015.1, from coordinate 2,247,514 downwards.
TGCTCCCTTTCTGAATGTCACGCAACCGTGTAAAAAATAAAAATTTAAAAAAATCAATTTGTGTTCAAAGTGGCAAGTGATGACTGAGACACAGAAATTACTTACTTAGTGAGTATTCATTACTCTGTGTGTGTGAGGGAGAGAGATGGATAATATTCCTGAATTGTCATTTTTGTGGCCCATCATGCTGATGCTTATTACTGTTTATAATCCAAGCAAACTGTTTGACTGTTTATCTTTCATAATTCACATAAAAACAAACGTAAACACAGATTTTACACAGTCAAACCATTCCATCCTTAATGTGGGGTGTATGTATGTATTTGTGACATCAAGTGGATGTGTGTTTATGTGATGTGATGTGATGTGTGTGTGTGTGTGTGTGTGTGTGTGTGTGTGCGTGCGTGCGAGCACTTAGTGACATGTTTAATTAGTCTCATTAGCCGGTGAGAGAAGCGGGGTGGCTGTGATTATTGACCAACCTGTCAGCCATGCTGGGCTTGGTGTGAAGACCTCTGAAAGTCTGCCGCTTTCTTCTCATGCCAGAAACACTGACTGCATCCTTCATCGCTGCCATTCCCTCCACTCCCTCCGCCGCCAGTGCCGTTACATGCAACACTATAATAAATCACACGGATTACGGCTAGTTTCCCCCTGATTTACATCTCGCAAAAACATCTGCTAGGAGTTGCGTCAATCTGTAATTGACGTTGAGCTGTGTTATTTTCTAAAATGTTCTATATCCAATCGAGATCATTACATGAAGGTCATTTGCCAGCTGTAAAATATAAGACATCATAAGCATTTATTATAAGCACATTATGAGTGCATCATAATTACTATAATCAAAGCATGATATAATTGACACAACGTGCAAAAATGTAGGGGGTTGAATATGTTCTGGGTCAACTGTGTAGTTAAATTACATGATATTAGATTGAATGTCATTTTCATATCTTTGTCTGATGATTACATTGCAAGGAAAGGTTACTGAAAATGTTAATTTTATTGCACATATTTCAAATGGTGAGCGCCTTATTTTGAAATGAAGCTCTTCAAATGCACCGTTATTATTTTGTACAGTAACATTTTGTGCCGCCGCAGGCTCAGCCGAGCATTTGCCTTCTCTCCCCCTGCTGTGTTTGGTTTACCTTTTCTTTGGCCCGGGGCAATGTCAAGCATCACATCTCAAGAATAAATTGCCCTCTTCTCTCAATATGCAACGGGCTGCCTTCCATGACAAAGTAATTTATTTGGAAATATGAGTGCAGAGACCAGGGGAGTTTTTCATTTAGATTAATTTTCTTAGCAGCAGCAGATCCAATGATCAATTACCTGCCATTGGCCATGGAGGAGACGGATCCAGCCGCCCCTTAATATTAACAGCGTTAATTCGAGTCAGGTTTGTTTTAGGTATTAAGTCGTTCACTTTGACCGCAGTTCATGTGTCACTCGCTTTTTCTTGAGCTTCTCTCTCTGTTTCTACTTTTCTATTTGATTGCCTGCCCCAAGTCTAGTTCCGTGCATCACATTTGCATTGCTTTCTGTGTATCTACAGTAGAGTATCAGGGTTGGGTTCAAATCAGTTTAAAGTCATTCAATTTAAAGCTGCACTCTGCAACTTCACGCTTTTGCGGCCCTGAGTGGCAGCAACCGAGCGAGCCAACGGTATAAATTTTTGATGGTTTGAAGGACTTCATTACCCAGAACTCATTACCCGATATGTCTCGTTCTTAGTGTCTGGTGGGGGTGGACATGTTGAAGAGGTTCAGCCATTGTTGTCTGGATGCTCCAATTTGTGAGATAGGATAGTGGATGGATGGATAATAATAAGATATTTCCATAAAAGTCTTTGACAGACCAAAGTTTTGCCATCCACTTCCTGAATTGACTGAATTGACCTCAATCCTGGTGAGCGTGTTAAAAGTTATAGTTCCTGTTTGTTGTTCTGTTGTCTGTCGCTGAGTTAATGAACCACTGAGTCCTCTAACCCCCTAGCCTCTCTGTCTGTCTGACGTGTGGTTTACTTGGTTATGGTCCCTTGTATAGGAGGGTCCCTATGTGATGCTCAAGAAGAACTGGGAACTGTACGAGGGCAACGACCAGTTCGAGGGCTACTGCGTGGACCTGGCTTCGGAGATCGCCAAACACATCGGCATCAAGTACAAGATCTCCATCGTGCCCGATGGAAAGTACGGCGCCAGGGACCCAGAGACGAAGATCTGGAACGGCATGGTTGGGGAGCTGGTGTACGGGGTAAGAAACTGGTTTCGTTTATGGGATCTTGTTGGATGATAGGAAATAGAAATGAGCTTTTCATCAAAGCTGACTTATTTCATTCAACCTGTGATTCCATGCTGTGACTATGATCGCCCATGTGTCCGTCCTTGTTGAAAATGTCATTGTCAGATTTCTGTATGGAAGTAACTGGAAGTAAGTTCTGCTATGTGCAGAATATTGCTTTTACAGAAGGTTTTGAAGGACACGAAGCCTCTATATGGACAGTATTTTTAGTCTTGACGTAATCACTGTCCCTGTGTAGATAATTAAAGCCTGTGCGAAATGTATTTGTCAAGGGGTTAGTGGTTCTTCTCTGAAGGTACTAATGCTAGTTGGAGGGAGGGGGATGAAAGTGGATGCAGGCACTGGCATGGGAGGCTGAAAAGACATCAATGACAAGAAGAGAGGTGTGTGTTTGTGTGTTCTTGTGGGCCAAATATTCTCACAAGGATGGGAAGATGAGGATTGCACCAGTGTGTATACCCAGTACTGTACTGTACAATGTGTGATTGAGGGCTTGGGGAGCTCGCAGGTTCTTCTTAAGCATAGAGAGAGCTGAGAACATGTTAGCTGTCAGCACTTTCCCGGTCTAAGACCTCACTTAGAGACCATTCATTTCCACAAAAAAAAGCCTCACAGCAAAAGATCTCCCTCCCTTTAACCCGCCATGTATTCTAACGCACACTCAATGCACTCAGACTGTCATCTTAGTGCATTTTGCTGAGGATGAAAGAACTTAAATCTCTTCCGTTTTCTTTTCTGCTTCTCTTTTTTTTTCTCCTCCTCCATAAGTGTCAGCCGGCCGTAATGAAACTTTTAATTTCTTGCCGAGATTAAGCCTCACGCTCCCCGAGCTGCCCAGACGAGGTCAGAAGTGTTGCTAAATCACTGACTATAATCTGGTTTGTGGATTTGCGGCAGACCTCAGAGGTGGCTGTATCCCATTTTTGCCTTCTTGGGTTGTAAGCATATTTCTCTGACACATTATTTCTCTGATTTCCCAGGACTTTGAACTAAGCCTCTCGGTGTTATAAAGTTTGGAGGTTTGGAGTTTTTTCTCTCTTTTCTCAACTTCATCACTCCACGATGTATTCAGTCTCTCTGTCTGAACTCGATTGCTCGGAGATGTGTTCAGTCGAGGGAGAAATCCAGATGAAATGACATGACAGGGGAGCAGATTAAGGAGTGGTGGTTGTTCTTTTGTTTTTGTGGCGCCTGGCTGGCTTAACGGCTTTAGGAGTGTTATATCTGTAATGTTGGTGTATGGGCGTGGCTCAGCTCAAGAGAGGTGATCTGATATTTTGCATTCATTTGGTTTACCTCCACAGAAAGCGGAAATCGCTGTGGCCCCATTGACTATCACGTTGGTCCGGGAGGAGGTGATCGACTTCTCCAAGCCCTTCATGTCGCTGGGCATTTCCATCATGATCAAGAAGCCCCAGAAATCCAAACCTGGGGTGTTCTCCTTCCTGGATCCGCTGGCCTACGAGATCTGGATGTGCATCGTGTTTGCCTACATCGGCGTGAGCGTGGTGCTCTTCCTGGTCAGCCGCTTCAGCCCGTACGAGTGGCACACCGAGGAGCCCGAGGAGGGCACTGACGGTCCGCCAAGCGACCAGCCCCCCAACGAGTTCGGTATCTTCAACTCCCTCTGGTTCTCCCTGGGCGCTTTCATGCAACAGGGCTGCGACATCTCGCCCAGGTAAGGCACACTTCCTTTTGTCAAACCATTTCTTCGACAGTCAGATCTCCACCAGGAAGAAGGGTTATTTGGGTGAGATGGTAACGGTTAGATTCAGATTAAGTCTCCTAAAGCTGGGGACACACTACATGACGTTCAGGTCGATTCCTTTAGGCCTCCTGATCCAGTTAGGACCATCACCATTATGATTTTTATGAGTCTAGATGTCCTCCTGAACAGAGACAATAGCCAATGAGAGTGGAGCGCAAGAGAAGGAATAAAACAGCAGCAAGTTGTTCCACCTTCATGCTTGTTAAGTGTGATGTGCAATCTTTAGCCTGTCGTGTAGCGTGTCCTCAGCATAAGTCACAATTCACATTTGAATTCTACTGGAACCCTCATAAACCATGGAAACACTTCTACTAACTTTATGTTGTGCTTTTTCTTTCTAATTGTTGCCTAGTGTCACTTTCCTTATTGACTTTGAAGTGGATTGTTGTTGGCAGTCAACATCGGAACTAGAATTATATGATTTATATAAGATACAGTAGATTTTGCCTCCGCTGGATAGCATAACCGTTTATTCTCTGGAAGAAATACATGAAAACCTTGTAACTTCAATTTCGGTGATCGTCATGTTGTAACTTCAGCTGGATTACATGGTCCTCTAGGGGTTCTAGGAGTAAAACCCTTTCAAAATGCATTGGATAACCACGAGAATGCTAAAAACGAGGCTGTTTTTCTTTTCTTTTTTTACAAGGTTTTCATCTGAGAGTGACAATATGATGATATAAGGCTTGACCAACTGGTATTTGTATTAAGTAACTTATTGCACATAGTGTATATCAATTAGAAATGGCATGTAATTGCATGGGGAACTAGTTCAGTATCATAATATAGAGTTTTATAGTATCATAATATAGAGTTTTATGGTATCATAGAGTTTTACAATATCGTATTTGTCCTAGCTTGTAGATACCATCTCATGTGTTGCACTATAGTGTTTCCTGCTCATGCTGTGTGTATATGTGCATGGTGTGTGTGTAGCTACTGGTATTGATTTTTATGTATGCCATATTGTACGTCACCGTGCGACTCGCATATCCTATGTTGTCTGCTTCGAAGGACGCTAGGTTGTTCCATTGTCTGTCAGCTTCCGTGCACTTCTGTGCCTCATGTCTTTGTATTTGATCTTGTGTGAGCCCCCGGATACATTAGCGGAAAAACTGTTTCGTCCCATGATATTAAAAACTGTGCGATTCAGTCGGAACGCACTCGCTGTATCTCGTAATTTCTCTACCCTTTTGTCCAAAATACACCAAGACAAGACCCAGGCACCGCCATCCCCATAGGGCTTCAATCCAACAGTAAGCGTGTCATCGAGGGTACTTTGGTGGAAAGGGGTGGAGAATTGGGACTTTTGTGTGGTTTTTACTGTCTCGCTGTGTTCTTCACCAGCCGCAAAGTGGCTGGCCGTCTTTGCTTTCGAAATCAAAGATCAGGCTTCTCGTCCATCATCCCACCGCTGGCACCCTCTCCGCTGGCATCTGTCTGTTACGGTGACACCTATAGATTGTTAAAGTCGTTCTTAATAGCTTTTGTAAAGCTCCTCTCCGGCCTGTGAATGGCTTTGTCAAGCTTAAAGCTGCAGTCGATGGATTGCTCACGTTACTTTTAAGACGCTGCTGTAACGGTTCCTATAGTGGTTTTTAAGTCTTTTTAGATAATAGTGCTTTTATCTGCTTTTAAACCCTTATAGCTCATGTACTGCATATAATAGAGTTGGTAAGATTGTAGGAGATGAAACAAGGACCAAACCAGCCTGTATCTTTCAGCCCCCCCCCCCACACCAGAGGAGAACAGAGACACACACGAGATGGAGGATCCCAAGGTACATTAGAGCGCCGTCGATATTATAGCACCTGGCCTCACGTAAGCAACCTATAGGCTATAGTGGACCTGTGATTTTCCACACACTCATTTAAGGAGTACACTTGCTTTTTTTTGTGTGTGTGTGCGCAGACCACCCCCCACCCACCACCAACCCTGTCCACCACATCCATGCCTGTGTACTGCAGATAAGGACTTTAGAGCCGCATAACAATGTCGGCGACAGAATTAAAAGTCTGCGGTTTCGACCTCGGCTGTGGTCCCCGCTGCCTCCCAACCTGTCACGGCTAATCCCACGGGCCCTGCCCAATCCATCACCACAGAGCCCCGGAGATCAGTAGCGCCGCCACTCCAGTTTACCCTGACAGGCCGACATGCAACACCCCCCCCCCCAACACAGGGGAGATTAGACGCCGTGGAGGGAGCGACAAGGGCAGAGGTGAATGGGACGAATCTGGGATGAGGGGTGTGTTGCCACGAGGAGCTGGCTGGACTGGGGAAACTCACACAGTCTGCTTCCAACACAGTCTGACAGAATTTGTGAATTATGTGAAGATCCTCCATGGAAGGAGGAGCATTTTCTCGTGTTTGTCACACGAAAAGGATAGCTACCAATAAGGTTAAACAAGAAAGAACGAACAAGAAAAACAATGTTTAAGGTTAGGGTTAAGGTTAAATAGCTAAAACAACTTTGGTTGATTAGGGTTAAGGGTAGGGTCAGGATTAGGCAACTAAAACAACTTGGTTAAGATTAGGGTAACATTTTTCTCGTCATTTAATAAGAAAAAGAACAGAAAAAAACGTACAGTAGAAAAAGTTGGTAATTAAACCTGGGTTGTCAGGGTTAAAGGCAATCGCCCATCCATGACCCCGACCGCCAATGTCAAACTACTTCCTGTTTCTAGTTGCGTCGCGTTATTTGCATTTTAAGACATCGTGCTCATTTCAGTTTGAGGTTGAGATAGCATTGAACTTCTTCCTCTCTCTCCCCTCTCGCTCTCTTTCTTAATAAGGGCTAATACCCCCCCTCCACTGCCTCAAGGCAGCCCGTAATAATTCATTCAGTGATTAATATCCTGGTCTCCAATGGCAATCTCCATGGAAACAGGAGGAGAGGGGAGAGCTTAAGTGAAATGGTGACACGTTAGTCTTTTAATTGACTACAAATCCGCGCTGAGTTGAACTGAAGTTATTGTAGTGTTTTCTCCTGTGATTGCGGGATTCCCGTATTAATGTAGCCACAATTCAGAATTTTATTTCCCAAACTAAATTCGTAGGAGTCGTCGGCCAATCAATCGCAGGTGCAGTTGGTCGTGATCACTCTAGGTATGCACTCCCCATGATCCGTTCAGATTGATTAGTTTAGAGTGACTACGCACCGATGGCAAATTTATTGACAATGGGGGAAAGGCATGACTGACCTCGAGAAAGGAGTTTCTGAAGGTGGCGCTCTTTTCTTTGTCTCTTTAGCCACAGTGGCTATCGCTGCTCATGCTAACTACCCAGTCCTTCTATTCCAAACAAACCGGAAACATAAAACGCATCACTTCCTATCTCCAGAGGATTTCTCCCAGGAAAGACCTACCAGACACCGGGTGTTTGGAAAAGTAAATGTAAAAGCGTTCATGAACTACAGGTTGTGTTATATCAATCAGCCGTAGAGCAGAGCACAAGAGGCATTTATTTATATGAAAATGTTGTGGATTATTACTTTAAGGTCTGCAGAAGGTTTCTGTCATTTTCTCAGTAGAAAAAGAGCAATTATATTCAGTTCAGTTATATTCAATGTAGCCTCTTGAGCCAGACAAATGCAAGTTGATCGGCATGAGACACAACTGGGCTTGCTTACTTACTTAGTTGTGAAGAGTCAAGTCATGTATGTATTTTTTGCTGCTTTGGTACTGCCTTTCATAACACTACATCGCTTTGATGAGTTAACAACGCTAGTGAGCGAGCGCTAATTAGCTAGCACTAATTGAAAATAAACTTAAAAATGACTTCAGAGCCTCGACACCAACGATGAATGCAACCGTTCTCCAAGCATCGTTTTTGAGATGATAAACCTTGTAGGGAACTGAGAAGCTTTGAATGGCTGTAATCAACTTCTAGTCCATTTTTGCCCTTGCCAGGCAGAACTATTGATCATGAAACAAAATCATGTTGGCAAGGCAACAAGGAAGATGGTCAGTGATGGTGAAAAGGAAGCGAATGGACTTCTGGCGACTGGTTGATCGTGTTGCCTCACAGTGTGAACGCACAGCAACAGATCAGCCTCCAGCGGCGATGGGACAAAAGGGTTTTTTTTCTTTAAGGCCGTCTCCTTCCAAGGATCTCATTCAGCAGTTGGCCCAGCGTAATCTATCTGTGATCGAGCAAATGCATTTGTTATCTCATCCGGCCACCCTGTTTTTGGAGATTGGAGATTGAGCAGTGGATTCAGCACAATATCCAAGCTAGAGGACGTTGGTTTATCTTTGACGGTGCATCGCCATGTCATAGAACCTGGGGGGGGTTAGGGCGACAGGATCACGAAGGGTTTAATTGATTTACAGGTTTTGCATTTTAAATGAGGACAGAAAATGGAGGTAGAGGAGGATGTGGAGGGGAAAGGGTGTCCGGTATGAATAAATGAAAGGCTGCAGGCTCACCTGAGGCATCACACTGGGAGCAGACAAGCAACTCTTCATTTATTTAGGATCCTCTCAAGGTCAACACTCTCCCTCCCCCCCACACGTCTTTCACTTCCATCACCTCCTCTCCTTCGCGTTGGGTTTTCTATCTGCTTCTCTTTCTCCCTCTCTCACACACCCGCGCTAAATCATTTATATGGATAATCTATACGCACGCTGTACCAAATCATCTTTGACAGCAGCTTTTTGTTTCTGCTTTTTTTTTTTCTCAATAGAGGAAACCAGAAAAAGAGAAGCTCAAGTTGTGTAGCGTAGGAGTCAAATAAGTGTTGCGAGAGAGCGAATGGGTTTGCAGACACGTTTCCAATTCTGTCTTAACAAGTTGAACCCGTTTGTTTGCTTGTCTTCAGAGATTTCCAAGTCGCTTTCTACCTTCTGCTTTCCATTTAATTCCCATTGGCAAGTCCCTGAACCATCGCCTCTGGATCGCTTCTCTTCTGCTTCAGCAGCACTCAGACTACGATCAAGTGAAAAAACGATACTGAGCGGCTACTGATGCTATTTTCATAGTTTTTAATGTAGCAGGTGGCTGCATATGGGATGTAGTGGAGGGTAAACCCACATAAACTCAGTAACTTTACTCCGTTTTTGCTTGGGCTTCCCATCATTGACTTGTCTTAAACCCTATTCGGATGGGATTATTTTTACTCCTGTCCAAATCTGCCATTTTTTACATACTGCACCTGCACCGGTCAAAATCTTTTACAGCCTGTAAAACGCTGAGTAAAAATAACCTCAGCTAAAACTAGTCCTGTCTGAACTGACATCCCTGAGATGGTTGGGGAATACTATGTCATTTCCTATGGCGAAGGACCCAATCTGACATCAGACCCCCGATCTCAACTCTGGTCTAGTTGCAACTTTTGTTTTTGTTCGAGCATGTCTGCATCAACTATAGTTATGTTTGAGCAAATTTGCCTTAAGCAAATTAGCAAGTAGGAAAAAACATATAATTGCTGAAATGTTCCTATTTCCTACGTTTGGTCTTCTTTATACTCTGGACTGCTGGACTGCAGTCCCAACAGTGCAGCCAGTTTCGGTGTTTCCACTGTATTCTCTCCTCCGCTCATGGGAGAAATGATCTCCTATATCCTCACGGTTAACTTTTCCCCAAACATCTGTCCACAATCAAACTATTTTTGCAGACATTCAAGTTTTACAAAAACACTTGCAATCGATACGTGCGCACACAGAGGTACTGTTATAGTCCTCACAGCCCGACCTTTACTCACCAACCCTTAATCCCACGCTTTTCCCCTTATGAAGACCAGGGAAGTATCCTCAAGTTGTTTTGCTTTCTGGTAATCATGCTATACTACACTGTGGTATGTATACACAAGCACTCCCACTCAGACAGCACTGTGTAGTAACAATGATTGGTTTGGAAGGTGGATTTGTGGGACAGTGGGAAAATAGATGATATTTTCCCCCAGAATTTTATTCTTGGCAGGGTGGGAAACCATTGAAACACAGGGTAATAATGTCCCTTTACCATCAATTCAGGTTAAGGGCTTCCCATAGACAGCCATTGTAGTATTGATCAATTCTATAACAAATATGCAATCACTCAAACTGCATCATATCCATCATATTAGAGGTGGACGACACTGACTGGACCAGATCTGATATTTAATAAAAGTATGGGCCTGATATATCAGTCTGACCCGTATTACGCAGAATGACACAAATTCATGGTTCCAGTCATCCATCTCCCTCCCATTTCACCCTCCCACTACCCATCACCCTCACCCACCACCCTTACCCATCAGTCATCAGAGTCAACAAACACGCAGTACAGAGGGATGGCGGGAGGGCAATCAGACACTCATCCCCTGGTCCCATCATTCCCACCAGCCACTGCTGCTGCTGCTGCTGGCCTCTGCCTGCCGATAAAAGGAGAGACAAATAGGGAGACAGAGGAGGGAGACAGCCTGTCGGAGAGAATGAAGGGATGGAAGGGAAGAGACAATAACGAAGGCAAGGGGGAAAGAGAAAAAGCTTGTGTTGGGAGTGGTAGGACTCATCCACACATGCCATCAAACCCACTCCCTCCTCTCAGTCCTTATTTACAGAAAGAAAGAAAGAAAGTCGTCTAAAGAACCCTATGATTTGTTAAAGTAAAAACAACTTGCAAATCACAAATCTTCAAAAGTTCCTATCACATTTCCTACATCCTTAAGGGTCCTTTACAGCACTATAAAGGTTCTATGTGGAACCATTTTAGCATGGTACCATTTCTAAAAGGGTTCTTTATAGCACCACAAAGGGTCCTGCTATGGCACAAGCCCTAAATAACTCATCTCTGGTACTACATAGAACCGTTTTTGTTAAGGATGCATGCGTGCACATCCATTATGTGTTGGAGGACATGGAGAATAAAGAAGCCTGTGTCCATTGGGGACAGTTGAATAGGGCTGCAAGACATAGCAGAAAGACCAGCCGGGAGAAAACATGGACTGCTGCAGACGCCCCTCTCTCTTCCCCCCCTCTCGTATCTCCATCTCCCTCTCCGTCTGACAAGGAGGCCTGAGGGTTTTGTATCCTCCTCTGTTTGATTTGCACCGAGGGGAGATCTTGTTTGTTCTCCTCAATGCAGCATTTACGGTTTGAGATTCTCCTCACGACCTTCCCCTTGCTCCGGAGCGCCGTGCTCTCTGTCTCCCCCGAGCCAACAAAACAAGAAAAGAACAGTGCCCGCTGCCGTGCGTCCAAAAAGGACTTCCAGCTCTTTTCATCTCGCCAGTAAACATAACAGGGTGGGGGGAGGGAGGGCAAGAGAGAGACAGCGGTACCTTTTCTTTTAACTGTGGTCGACACAAGCATGTATGGTTTTCATGCAATTTCCACTAATGGAGGGTAAATGCAGCTCCGGCGGGGTTGAATGTTGTCAGAGCTCCACCTTGTGGTGGAACACCAGCATTGTTTGCCCCCACAGTGGTGGCTGTTCTCTCTCCATGCTCAGTCATATTCCTTCTGCCATGCCTTCCGATTGAGTGCAGTTCCAACACTGATTGTTTTTCTATCTCACCCCACCGATCCCTCACACACCTCTCTTCATTGTCCTTACCGTTCATCTTCCTCCCGCCCTTCTCTCATTTCCTGCCATTACCTCGCACCCTTCCTTTCCCCTGAAATTTCTCTTTCCCATCCTCCTCTTTCTCCCTCCCTCCCTTCCCCAAGATCGCTATCGGGTCGTATCGTGGGAGGGGTGTGGTGGTTCTTCACCCTCATCATCATCTCGTCCTACACGGCCAACCTGGCTGCCTTCCTGACCGTGGAGAGGATGGTTTCCCCCATCGAGAGCGCAGAGGATCTGGCCAAGCAGACGGACATCGCCTACGGCACTCTGGACTCTGGCTCGACCAAAGAGTTCTTCAGGGTGAGTTGGACTTAACTTGGGTCAAATGGTCAACTTGCAGCCAGGTAGGGGAACCCATGCAGTGCTCACATCGTACATACACACACACTAGTTATTACGCTAGAATGCGCCCACTGGATATGGTAAGTTATAGAGGTCGTCCCCACAAAGTAGAATATTACTCACATTGTTCCTTGGCTTTTAGTCTATTCCTAAAGCAGTCAAGGTTTTCGTAAATGAACCTACAAACTGATGAATCCATGATGATGTTATGCTCCTCCATACAGAACAAACCCAGTAACTTCCTCAAATGTTGAACTGATGCCCCCATGTTTTCTCTACCTTGTGTTGCTGCTGCTATGCTCTTTCCACGTCACTTCTACCTGCAAACACCCTCCCCGCCCCAAAACCCCTACAGCGCTCAAAGATCGCCGTCTACGAGAAGATGTGGGGCTACATGAAGTCGGCCGAGCCCACGGTCTTCACCAAGACCACGGCCGAGGGCGTGGCGCGGGTCCGCAAGTCCAAAGGGAAGTACGCCTTCCTCTTGGAGTCCACTATGAACGAGTACACCGAGCAGCGCAAGCCCTGCGACACCATGAAAGTGGGAGGCAACCTGGACTCCAAGGGCTACGGAGTAGCCACACCCAAGGGTTCACAGTTAAGGTGGGTGGAATAGTGTAACAATATGTTCTACGTGTTGTTATGGTATTCCACCTTCCCTGGTGTGCCGCCTTTTTCTGTCTTTCTTTCTCTGTCTCCACTTATTGCTTGGTGTGGGCGGGCGGGGGGGGCGTTTCACATGGCAGAAGTAGTGGCTTTTTGACATCTGTGTTTGCTGCATGCATGTGGGGGTTCATTGTAATTCTAATTGTTTTTGTTGCAGCTCTTCGCACCAGGTAAATCTTTGTTGCTCGTGCTCATGTTGTTTTGCTCAGGAGAATGTTGGAATGGCATGCTGGAGGCACTAGTGCACTTGACTCATCTGAAAATGTCTTAGAAAATGTCCCTTTAGAAATGAATTAATCAGGTTAGGTAACTTGGCTAATGCTACGTCTAGCGATACCGACAGTTCTCTATCAGGTCTAAGTGTTTTTGGGAGCCATCTGAATGCTCGGCCCTTGGTGACTCCGCCAGACTCTTTCACGGCCTCCTACAGTGGAATTTACAGACCTGCCGGAGAATACGGCGTCATTACTGTGGGGGAGTCGCGCGTTCACTCCGCACTTTCATCGATCAAATCCTCGCCGGCGAGGTCTCACTGAAAGAAATGGATAAATATAATCGAGGTGTGTGTGTGTGTATACGCCTGCAAACAACAGGTACATGATTGCTCGCAGTTTTTTCTAGCAGTGGTGCGAGCGAACTGGTTTCACAGTGCACGCATTTTACAGAAAAGTGCATTAAAGACGACTAGGCAATTCTGCAGCATACATAGATAACGTCGTCAGAATTGCTATCATTGATCGGATGCAATTAGAGAGTGTGGGGAAAAACAATGGCCAAACATAGGTAGCCAAATAGCAATTTGTTAGACTGGCGAACTCCTCACAGCCAGCAAACACACCCTCTTAAGTCGTTATCTGTAAATTCCTATGACTGTGCCAAGAGCAGGGCGGTGTTTCGTTACCCAGTTTGGTGCCAGTTTCTCCGCCACCGCTTTAACCACGAAGAGTCCCCGACAGATCATGGTAGTCCCCGTCCAGGCCTCCGTCTTGTGTTTTTTTGGGGGGATTATCACCTTCTGTCAGTCACTTTTCTCGATATCAGCAGGGAAACGCACCAGCAGCGCGGCTGAGGGTCGGCCCGAGGCTGCTAATTTCACGTGGCTCCGCAAAAGCGCCTGTCTTCACCATCAGCTCGTTTTGAGATGTTAGCTGTACGGCTCTGTGTTTGACATTTCTGATCCATTTCCATTACTCGCTGTGTTTCCTTTCTGTTTTCTATCGATGCAAATGAATTAAAAGGATCAGAACGCACGCTGAGGCAAATCTCTCTCTCTCCACTATCTCCAACCTGCGCTACAGCAGCCTTCAAAAGAATCCATGAAATTATGATACACAGTAATTGTAAACAGATTTTCATAGACATGCATATGCAAGTCAATCATGATTTTCCACAAAGGCTTGATGTTCAGAAATCCTGTGAGGTTTGACATACATATATACATTAAATAGGACCAGATTATTTGGAGTTGCCTATTGCTCACATCATTGTCTACACTAGGGTTTTACTGATATGGAGCCGATACCGATATTTTTGGATTGAAGCTGCTGATTGCCAATATTTAATATCTTATTTTCATGCCAAAAATAAAAACAAATACTAAAAAGAATTGTATTCTTGGCAGGGTAGAAAAGCCTCTGAAACAGCATTTAGACCATGGGACACTAAAACACAGGTTAATACTACTAACATTGCTGCTACTACTACTACTACTAGTACTGCTATTGCTACTACTACTACTGCTACTACTAGTAGTACTGCTATTGCTACTACTACTACTGCTACTACTACTAATGCTAGTACTACTACTGCTACTACTACTAATACTACTACTGCTATTGCTACTACTACTACTACTACTACTGCTAGTACTACTACTACTGCTACTACTACTGCTATTGCTACTACTACTACTACTGCTAGTACTGCTATTGTTACTGCTACTAGCACTGCTATTGCTACTGCTACTACTACTACTACTACTACTACTACTACTGCCACTACTAATGATATTGCTACTGCTACTACTGCTACTACTGCTAGTACTACTACTGCTACTACTACCTACTACTGCTAGTACTGCTATTGCTGCTACTGCTACTACTACTACTACTACTGCTATTACTACTACTAATAATACTAATAATAATAACATTAATGCATACTTGTGTGGAAACAGATCAATGTCTCATTAAAGTTAATTCAGGTTAAGGGCTTCCCATAGACAACCAGTGATAGCACTGATCAATTCTACAATAAATATATAATCAATCAAACTGTATCATATTGCACTTTTTTTTCAAAGGTCATAAAAGGTCACTATCGGTCCTATATATCGGTTTAACCCTATTGTACAAAATACATTATTTATACTTAGGACAGTGCCAGAGTATAGGATGGACCAATTAGAGAGAGGTTTGTGTTCACTGTGTGTTTGGGATCCTGGGGACGCTGTCGAGGCGTTTTGGATGGGATGT
Organism: Hoplostethus atlanticus; assembly: GCA_034670405.1. Lineage (NCBI taxonomy): Eukaryota > Metazoa > Chordata > Actinopteri > Trachichthyiformes > Trachichthyidae > Hoplostethus > Hoplostethus atlanticus. The sequence goes on along the minus strand of JAXDDX010000015.1, from coordinate 2,232,412 downwards.
AACAGTTAGAGCATTAACACACTTTTCCACCCTTGTCCCTCTCTTATTGTTACTCCCCCCTTTTTTCCCCTCTCCCCTCCCCCCTCCCTCCCAAATTGGACAGCATACTCACCCCCTCTCACCAAATATGTTTTATCGTTTCCAAGAAGTGCAGTTAACCTGGCAGTGTTAAAACTCAATGAGCAAGGCCTGTTGGACAAATTGAAAAACAAGTGGTGGTACGACAAAGGAGAGTGTGGCAGCGGAGGCGGTGGCGAGAAGGTTAGCCGCTATGTCGCTATGCCCCATGTGACCTTGATGCGGGTAAAAAAGAAATATGTTTCGGTGGTAACAGGGGCATCTGCCGGGTCGATCCCCACAGACGGGCGCCGCCGATGAGAAAGCGGCGCCTTTTAATCCTGAGAGAGGAGAGCGAGTACTGTCAAAGCAAAAATATTTGCAGTAACGGTCTACTGCATAGGCTAAAGCTATTGGTTTCATACATATATGACATTGTGACAAGTCCTTTGCAGTCATATTTAGCCATTAGATGTCTAGTATATGTAAGTATAGTGGAATGAGACATGACAATAAGCATAAAATGTACATTAGCAAATAGTTTTGTGTTGACAGTACTGGCCTCCGTGCTTGTTGTGCGATAGGTCCCGGCAGTATGCGCCCGTTCCAGAAAAGCGATGCAGCCGGGGGGACCCCACATATATGTCTGTTAGCTCCGCCCCTTCCCCCTCAACCCCCCCCCCCCCCCCCCCCCCCCACTCCCACCCGCCCCTGCAAACAAACTATCTTAACCAATGAGCATAGAGACATGTAGCACAAGTGGGGCCCGTACCGGCTTCGTCACTTTGTGAAGAGTACTGAGCTGCTCTTTGTTGGGCTTCTTCTGACTGAATAACATAAAATAACATGTCCTATGATGTTATTTATGTTATTTTCCCCAACCCCTTCCCGCCCCCCCCGTGATTTGAAGAACGCCCGTAAACCTTGCCGTATTGAAACTGAGTGAAGCAGGAGTCTTAGACAAACTGAAAAACAAATGGTGGTACGATAAAGGGGAGTGTGGACCCAAGGACTCAGGAAGTAAGGTCAGTCTCCACCAGCCCGGGAGCCCCCCCCACCCCTCATTGTCTCAATGCACACTTTAATGCTGGCAGTACTGTTCTGTTATCGCAGCAGGCTGGCCGATAAGAGGCACACACATAATGCTCTGAGAGGGAGCGAATGACAGACACCCAGGTAGAGACTGAGGGCGTAGCCTGAGGGATACAGCATGACAGGAGCAAGGCATGGTGCAGTGCTAACAGTCGTAGAGCACATGGTTAAAGACTGCAGAGATCACATTCACATTGGTTGTGGTCTCGGGGCATGTTCAGGCGTTGCCGTATGTCACACTAGATGTCAGTAGTGCTGTATGCACTGTAGCGCACTCAAGACCAAACCACTATGTTGATGCACTGGAGCATGGCAAGAGCCGGCACCTTTTAAACAAAGCAGCATGTACAACCCTCCACATCGTCTTCCCAGTCAGCATAGGACACACACACACACACTATCACTTGCCAATGAGACAAAGCATGATGACAGGCAGTATTTTGTATTAAGAGAAGAACTTAAACGCCCCGTTAGGTGATCTGGCGAAGGGAGATAAATGGCAGGGAGAAACACGAGGCAAGATCTCAGAGAGACATTAATCACATAAGTAGCAATAACTAGGGGTTTAAGGGCCCATTTCAGAACGGGAGAGGCGAGGCAGCCCGTTAAAAAATGGAGAGTAATTAATGCAGTGGCTTAATTGTTTTCTAGTTAACATTTTATAAAACATTTGAGCCAGCTAGACAGCAAGAGATCATCAGTTTTGCTGGCATGGATACATGCAGCTATAAAACAGTAGACTCAGAGTAGTGAAAAATTATAAGTGTTATGTGTATTGTGTGTGTGTGTGTGTGTGTGTGTGTGTGTGTTCATTATGTGAAATGTTGTTTTTTTTAATGCCCAGTCTGAATGTGTGTATGAATGTTGTATGAATGTGTGCATCACTGCCATTGCTACAACTAGTATCTGACTTTATGTCTGCCATGTTTCTCTCCCTGCTGGCCACCCCTTCCCTTTACAGGACAAGTCGTCCCAGGCCCTCAGCCTGAGCAACGTGGCGGGGGTCTTCTACATCCTCGTGGGGGGTCTGGGCCTGGCCATGCTGGTGGCCCTCATCGAGTTCTGCTACAAGTCGCGCAACGAGGCCAAGAGAATGAAGGTGGAGGCCCAGTCCCAACACCAAAACCCCCATTACCCCCACCCCCACCACCACCGTCATCCCCGCCCCAGCAGCCCCCACCCTAGCCCCCACCCTAGCCCCAACCATAGCCAAAGCCCAAGTCCAAGGCCCAGCCCCAGCCCCAGCATCCACAATTTAGACGCATTTAGTGAGGTTTTCAACGGGTATGGCAGCGAAGGGGATGTTGATAAGATGTAGTCGGGGTTCGTAGAAGGTCCGTCCAACCCCCTGCCCCCCCCCCCCCCCCTAGCTCCCTGCACTGAGACTGTAAGTGAAACCTATTGTAACCCCCATGCTAGCTTTGCCGTGCTAAGTGACTGTCGTGACCAGTGGCAAAATGCTTCCTAGTCCTCTGTCTCTCTATTTGCTCATTTTGTGGTCATGTGACGTCCTGGTCTGCGCTCTAGCTGTTCTCACTCTGACAGGAGGCAATGAGTCATCTTTAAATATGATGTCACCTCTACTGCTTCTGCAGCTTGTGTGGCTGCAGACATTGGCCCTCATTTATCAAGCGAGCATACTATATAGCCCATTTCCCTGCAAGAAAAATAATAAATCATATTACTCATTGTGAACTTGGTAAGATTATATCCATGTCTTATAGTGCAGAAGTGCAATTGGAGGGGTGTAGAGGCAGGTCAGTAATGTTGGAAATACATAATAAATGCCTACTTGCATGATTGGTTTCACATAGCCCTGACCAAAACTTGCCATTAGGTCTCAAGTTGTTTTTATTCAGCATAAAAATGCTAAATTACACAGATTCTATTAAATAGGTAGTTTAAGAAATCCATAGAAATCAGAAATACAGTTCTGAACAAATGGCAGAGACAGTAAAGGCTTTGCAGTAGCATCTCAAATCTCCTCTCGACCACGTCTGGCGCCATCATGGAGGTCCATTGGAGAACTGACTGTGCACAAATAATGGCTAAATATAAAACAACCATGCTAAATAAAGAGAGATACCTGAAAACGATTCTTGTGGTGAGGGTGTTATGTAATGTTATGAGTAAAAGTGAATAGTCTGATAAGGTAGATTTGTTTCCAAAATTAGGTTACTGTGAGCCAGTAAACTGTCTTGTCTTTAGTCCTAGCCTCTTTTTTTGTCCTAGTCCCGTTTTTGACTTTGCTAGCTAGCTAACTACCAAGCAGGCTAATTTAACAAAGCGTTAGCCTCTGCTAATGCTAGCTTCTACGAGATACGTTAGCTAGTGCGCATTATGTGTTAACATCAAGACAGTGATGGTTAGCTCACTGGTTAGGCCTACTATGGTTAGCTAGCTATAAAGCTGACTAAAAGCTAAAGCTTTATAAAGCTAAGACTAAAACTATCTAAACACAAAATGGGTAGGCAAGGGATGATAAATGAGGACCAATGTTGTATTCTGTACACACACGTTTGTATATCTATACTTGTGAGGACATTTCATTGAATTCATCCCCCTAATGTCTAGCCCCTTCAAGCACCAATGCCTTCTTTTCAAATAGGGAAGTATCAAAAGGTCTTCATTGTGTAGCATTTTCCTCATCTTTTAGCCATGTGAGGACACACAGACACATCGGCCCGGCGCCAGGATGAAGTGAATGAGGGGGCTGTTAAAAAATGCGAGATGCAATTTTTTTCATAAAATAAAATTCATTGATTTAACCTTTAACCTTAGCCTCAGAAAATAACAACAACATAACAACAGGCTACTGTTTCAAAATCAAAGAATACATTTATTAATCAGAGCACTCACATAAGAACATAGCACTAGCAGAGTGCTAAATATTTTTTGAATTTCTGAACGATAACGATTCTCTGTCAAAATAAGCAGGGGGAGGCGCGTAGAAACAGCTGTTTGCAGCTTGCAACTCTCTCTCTCATTGACTGTCCCTTCGCTTCCCTGTCATTTCCCTTCTGTCTGTGTTGCTACAGTAGAATGGGGGGAAAATGGAATTAGGGCAGAAAGTTCTATGTACAACCATGAAAAGCAAGCAGGCTAGGAAACCGAACTAAGTGACGTGTCTGTCTGTCTATCGATCTCCTCCGCTCCGTTTCAGTACTATGGACAGCCCCCTAGCATACACTATGCAAATATTTTTCTATAGATACATAAAGCTTAAACAGAGGGGGCAAAAAATACAACTGAGGGGGCTAAGACCCCTTAAGACCCCTCGTGGCGTCGGGCCCGAGACACATATACACACACACTCTCATGCCATAACACATACCTCAGGGACGCAGCAGTCCCATATCTATCAGTTACAAAGACCATCAATGCACAGCCACCACCAAACTTAATGAGAAACCAGCCCTGAGCACTCAGCACACACAAGGCCATATATAATAAAACCATATCTAAACACTAAGCTAAGGGTCCCTTGAGCTAGGCAGATTTTATTGATGTGAGCTGTTTTCTGTGGATATTTCCCCCTGGTCCTCGACTATTAGACTTGCAGATGTCTTCTTCAAGTCAGTGTATATTTGTCCAACATGGTTATGTGTCCCCCATCAGCACTTCGGCACCCTCTCTTCATTAGCTTGACTGTTGCTTAGTCAGCTTTCCCCCGCCCCACTGCCTGCAACTATCACCCACTCTGTGATACCTCTGTTTACATGTAGTATGGAGCTGGCTTGATACTGTACTGAATGGCTATGAGAGTGTTTTCTGATTCTGTGGTTGTATATTTATGTTTACAGTCTGAGGTCTTATATTCTACCTGTTCTGACAGGTTCTCATTGGTTGAGTTAAACCTCAGTGGGCGGAGCCAAAGAACCAGAATTGGCAAACTTGAATAGAAACTGGTCAAAATATAAATATAAAATACAAATGGCAATAACTTATTTTTTCATTCATGAACATGGAATTCAGAATCTTGAGAGGTCAGCAGGCTAGCTAACTAGCTTACCTAGATAGCTATAGGCTAGTATGGTTAGTTTGAACTTGGAAGGTCACCTAGGCTAACCTAGATATGGCTAGATTGCATTTATTTAGTTAGAAGCAAGAGCACTAGACTTCATGATATTAACTTACCTCTTGTCTTTTCCACTGGGCTGCAGTCTAATTTTGCTTAGCCAGAAAAATGGTGGTTCCACCCACTGAAGTTTAACTCAACCAATAAAATTATTTTCTGCCTCCATATATAATTATGTATAACTAAAACTCCAACCTGCAATGTTGAAATAGCATCTTTTTCCTCATTTTCATCTGCTTGCCCCCCTCCTCCACACACATACCTATCTCTCTTTGTTTTTCTTCTTAGCTAACATTTACAGAAGCCATGAGGAACAAGGCCCGCCTGTCCATCACGGGCAGCGTTGGGGAGAACGGACGGGTGCTGACACCCGACTGTCCCAAGGCCGTCCATGCCGGGCCTCCCCTCCGCCAGAGCTCTGGTCTGGCCCTGGTCTCCTCCGAGCTCCCGTGAAAACCAAAAACCTTCAAAGTGCCTTATTCTAAAAAAAATACAAAAAACAAAATCACACCGCCCACTACAACCACCAGAAACTAACCACAAAGAAACAGAATTACCACACCCAACCGGACACCTCCAGTGGGCGAGAGAGGACCGACAGAAGGGACTAACGTATATAACGTTTCCGGAGTTAGATGTTAAGACTTGTGGCTCGGTGGCTGCTCTTGAGAAATCTGTGGAAACTAGACGCAGAACAATCTTGATTTTCACTGTGTGGTCACGCGAAGACGTACGTTTGAATCAAAGGGTCATTTTATGGGAATCCAGTGGAGACGTCCACCTTTACCACTCCGGCGAAAGAAGAGGAAGAAGAGGGGAAGAAAATTATAATATCATGATATATGATAAGACGAAGACCAGAAAACTGTAAACTGTAAACTTAAACTGTGCATTTTTGGATTGCTGTGAATTGGCAAACTGAATCACAATCAAGATTGTTTTCCAACTGAACAATATTTGCTACACAAACATGAGCAGCGTTCAAGAGAGTCAACAATCTCACTGGATATCAATAACTGACATTGGGTAACGTCGTTACCCCAGTGCCATAAGGGAGATGATGAAAAATATTTGTATTCATAATAACAAAAAAAAGAAAAATCTATTGATAATGAATATATGTCAAAACATAAGAAACTGTGAAGATAAGTAAATATGTATATTCCATAAAAACAAAAGGAAAGAAAAAACCTAGCTGTACATAAAGAAGACTGTATAACATGCTTGCTTTTTAAACAGATGTACATAGCAGATACTGTAGTGGACAGACAGACAATTCCTTTTTGTAATCATCTTTAAAGATTTTATTCATCGCAATAACGCAAAAGATGATGCCACAGATAAAATTTGTCGTATGTTTAAATACATACTGTACAATATATAACATTAAAGCTCAAAATGCGAGGGGTATCAACTGCCCAAATATTCTGATACCTGTCACCTACAAAATACTATACTCATCAATGAATGTTAACTAGCTCCACCCCCAATCCTTAAGCCACACCCCTCACTGTGTAGACCCAGAAGTTTCCGCAGTCAGAATAAAACTATTTTTTTCATTGTTTGCTCTATTTTTTGTACTGAGGAATTGAAAAGAAACTGTCTGTCTCCCGGTTTTAAATGTCAACATTCAAGTACTCCTATCTGGGTAGATCTTTTAGACTTTGTATGTATGTTGGGGAGCCGAAATGCAACACGGTAACTGAGAGGTGCCATTTCTCTCACTAGATGTTATTTGAAGCGAACTAACGAAGCCGCTGTTTGTATGTCGACCGATGATCAAAGCCCTTCCTTGTTGAAACACTGTGGATCCTCAGAGGAGACTGGACACACTGTAGCAGAAATGTATCGCTCCAATCTCGTCGACTGTAGTGTCCTCATCTCCTTTTGGTTATGGAAGGACATTCTCCAGGCCTCTGGGGCTGCAATAGCATACAGACGCCGCATCGGCAGCAGCACCAGCCACCGGTATCGTTGGTCTAAGTGTTTTTATTTCTTCCCCGTTCTTCATCCATTCTCTTACGCATACTTTGGTCGGACAGGGCGGGGGGGTTTATTGCTTAGAGTGGAGAAACCGGCCGAAATATTTCAGGCCGTGCCCTTTTGTCCTGTCTGTAATGCTCAAATGAAATATGGCGTCTTATTTTTGGTTTCAACTGTACATCTTTATTTTGATCTTTTTTTTTAGTAAAAAGGAATTCCAAAATGCTTGGTACTGTGTCATTATTTTGGGTGGAGTTAAAAGAGTTGTGCTACATCAGTAAATGCTCATGTTTACCATCCCGCTTTATACCAAATGATGCCCAAGGATTTCTCTGGACAGACCGCTCACTCGCTGCTGTTTAAGGAGACAGATTTATATTTTACTTTCAAGTTATGATTTATTTTTCTGTGGGCGGAGTGGTGACCATACCCGACACCAGACTTTAATTTGTGCAATCTATGGCATTTCAGTTTGGGGAGATGGGATGCTCTTCTCAAATTGCAGCTATTTGTGATTTATGCTCATAAAACAGGTGTATTTTCACACAATAAATGTAAAAGTACATGGGACAGACATATCCAGATATATCCAGTTTCTCTGCAGTCACATACAGTATAGCCTTTACAGATGTTAAACACCACAGTATATTGACATGACGTCCTGGATAGCAGTGACTACAACAAATCCTCATGTCCCGCCTTGACCTTCACGGCCAAGGTCGAACCACGTTGTGCTTACACTGTGCAAACACACAAAGGGCATGCTGTTCCGCTGACCAGAGCTCCGAGTCCTCAGGAAAATGATGGGAGGCGACGTCTCTCATCGAGCAGACGTGTCAGCATATGGTGCTGAGGAGAGTAGTAGCACTGTGACCTCCACCGGGGCCTTTATGGAGTAAACCTCATGGAATAAACATGAGATCGGCCCGACCCTGCCATATGTGATGAGATCCCTAACCCACAGCTGGGAGTGAGGCTGAAGACAAGACACTTGATTGGCACATGTTGCAGCCATGTTGGCGTACACTTTTACTAGAGTTCAACTAATAAAGGGGTTTGACTGGCTGATACTAATGCCAATATTTTTGTACTGAAGACAGGCGATATTTTGTGCCAATATATGTTTAAATTTGACCATTCTCAAAGTATTTAGTGTTTACTCTAGTTTTTTTTTTCTTGTCAAACAGTTTTTAGATCAAGGGACACTAAAACTCTCCAATAAAACCCTTTCTATTACAGTCAGTTCAGGTTAATAGCCCTCTCGTGCAGCAAAGCAAATGCAATCGATTCTCAAACGGTTCAACAATCAGTGTGATAACTTCTATCAGGACTGGTATATTTATGATAGGGCCAAATTTAATCAACTGTTATATAAAAATAAATGATGCTGTCCTATTTTTTTAAATATGACGTGGGCCATCCGTTAAACAGTTAATTAAATGTGCGTGGCCTAGGACCTGCAGGAATCACTCACAGCCATGTGACATTTTTATCATAATGTTACTAGAAACATAGTGGACAGTTAACAGTGAAACAAATGGCTGGGGATCAGCACAGGTTACGCTCTAGGGCTTATGAGCTGTAAATTATTATTGTATTATTGTAGCCACTAAGGTAACTAGCTAATATTAGCACTCCAACTGTGGCTTCTGAGTGACATGGCATTTTCGTGTGAGACTTACAGCTTCCTCATCCCAGACAAGCAGACACACTCACACACACACACACACACACACACACACACACATACACTGTCCTGGCGTTGCTCCAGGCGTGTCCATCCATCCACGTGTGCCCTAGCAACTGTAACTAATGGATTTTCTCTTGGTCATAGAGATTCATCATGGCATTTTGCCTGCCCATCCATTCATCACGTCCAATTTTGACAAATCTTTGCCGGATGACGCATCTTACCACTGCGTTCCAGCGTTTTCAAAATTACAGATTGGCCCAAGGAAGGTGCTGCATCATCCGTTTGTTTGTCCTTCCATCAAGCGATATAACAAACACCGATTGCACACCCCTGCAATCATCCAGGGCGACTGCAGTGCCTGCCCAGCAACTTCAGCACAGCTTGACCGTCTTATCTGCTCCTAAACCGACGCAATAGACCCTCCCTAGATCCCTACTCACTCCTCCATGCGCCTGCCATCCTGGTTAAGCTCTTTTGTGTTCCTTATTTAGCAACAAATTACCCCTGCAAGGGTTTTCCTTTTCACAACGCCTGAGTTCTTGTGTCTGTTTTGCCCTGTCATAGGTTTGGCATGACAACAAAAATAAAGTAACTGCAACTAAATTTGCAATTTAGTTTCAGCAATTCCTTTTTCCGTCTTTCACTTCATCTACATCAATAACAATCTCTAAGCATCACAAACACCTACACTGCACTAACCCAAAAATCATCTAGCGCCAGCCAAGTGACTCATACTATTGTTATTCTTTATCAGTTATCAGTTCCAAATCATTTTTACTATAAGGAGAAGAGAATTATTTGTTCCCAACTTAACCATTTAAAACATCCCACTATCTGACATCTTTCTCCGTCCTCTAGTTCTTAAAGTCCTTAGGCCTCCTCACATTTTGTGTGAACCTACTGCCCTCTGGTGTGTATATGAAATAGAAAGCAGTGTAGGAAATATGGGTTGGAGGAATAACGCTGCCTTCATGTGCCATTGGGTACATCGGAAGTTGGGATTTTCTATTATACTTGATGTGACATTTAGGTGACAGTTTTACTGATGGTAACACTGATTTATTTTATCATTACAGTATATGTTAGGCATTTTACTGTATGTAAATAATTAGTATTGTCATATGGTTCTATTTTCAACCTTTAACTTTAATTAGTCATGTATTTTTATTAACTTTTGGAACGTAAATTATATGTCTGATGCACATTTCATCCCCTCCATTCTGCCGCTGCAGCAGAAAATAACAGTGCTGCTTGATTTCTAAAATAAATCAACAGCTACCAAAAATGTACTATTGTCGGAGGGTGAATTCTTTTACAAATTCAGAGCTCAGGAATAGAAGCATGGACTTATATAGGAGTCGGGGGAAAGATCCTCCAGTAATTCCTTTTTCTTTAAATAATGGGATGTTTAAGTGGGTTATATAGTGTGAGAAATTGGGTATACTCATAGCAATTCATGTGGGTTCATAACATAAATCTCACATATACTTGAGAATACGTTTAGAGATATGTTTCAAAATATACAGAAATACATGTGCAGATATATGCTGTCAAGAGGACACAGGAGGACAATATATTTCCAGTGTCCAAAATATATATATTATTAAACTATATGTACTGTAATAAAATAAATAGTACATATAGTTTATTAATTGTAATTGTAATTGTAGTTTTATTTATTGTAGTTATTTTATTTATTTTTTACATTACATTTAATGTTTACTTTTTACATATTTTACAAACATACTATTACATTGTAGTATCTTTTATTACACATTTAAAATATGTAATAAAAGATACTAGAATGTACTAGATATGTAATACAAGTTTTGACAAATCTTTGTATATTTTAAAATCTCTAAACATATTCTGAAGCATGCTCCCCTTCATGTCAGCTCACAATGGCAGGCTGATGCACTAACAGACAACAACAGACAATGGAGGCAGCGTCAATATTAACTGACAGTTAGCTTTTATTGTGGTCTCAAAAAGTTACAGCACAGACAATTGAAGCATACGACTGTATAATTTCTAGAAGGCTTTACAGAACAGTACAGGATGCCACGGTGGTGACAGTGTGAATATCATCATGCAGACTCTGGTCTCTTAAGCAGTTTCGAAGCAGTGTATGTACAGCAGCGTGTATCTAACTTCATCTACATCATCATGGGACATATTGGCCCCTGTACTCCAATAACACAAGTTACCGTTTCATTATCACAAAGGAAATTTCATGTTGTTTTTTTTGTTGTTGTTTTTTTTACAATAGTGCACTGCTGACGACAGCAAAGCAAAATAGCGAATGCGAGCAAGGAAACAAAACCGGCGTGACATTCGGCAGTCGCCGGAGTAAACGGCTGCATAACACGGACGAAATAAAATAATCGACATTCACTGAGAAATGTAACAAAGATATTAAATACGTTTTCCAACACAATCGACAGTGCAAGCGTGGTGTTAAAACGAGATACATTTTTACAGGCTTGTGATGTTTGTCAAACACTGCTGCAAAATAAGATCGGAGGCGTTGTGTTTGTGGATGTGTCCGGATGTGGTCTTTCGTTGATTTGTCATTCGGCGAGAAACTAAAGGTGTGATTCAGAGCTGAGATAATACTAAACTGCTGCTCCACAGACAATGAATGTGAGAGTGATTTATTCTCTAGTAGTGGTACCAGCTCTGAACTCATCTCTTGGTGCTACCGCAGTCCAATTTCATTCTCTACGGAGCAGTCCTAGATTTAATGTCATCGTTCTCTGGTTGCTGCCTTTGGAAGAGATAATAGCGTATGAATTATTAAAGGTGCTACGTGTTGCATATTTAAACAAGAATATATCATCAAATTAACTGTGACACCTTGGTATAATTACCGTAAACAAATCAGACCACGGTGGAGATGATCGGTAGCCTCTATCTCACACCAGCGGTATTGTTATTAGTGTTTCTCAAAATTAAGACTACATTTCCCATGAGCCCCTTGTTATTTCCTGTGTCCCCTTCCCCCTCTCTGGTGTCTTTGTCTTTACTGAAGAGGATAAACATGTCAGAAGTGATTTTTCCATCTTCCTTTCACTCCTTCGACCATCTGCTATTGCTAGAAACAGCGAAGAACAGCGCCCTCTTCCTGTTTTGTGCCGTAAAGCAATACAGCAGATTTGCCGACAAATCTGACCCGGTGAAACACAATGTAAAATGCAGAGAAGAGGCCGGTAGAGGCTGCCAGTCTTCTTGGTTATGGTCTCATTTGTTTACGGTAACTTTACTAATGTCTCAAAATGGCAGTTATTTGTATTGATGCTAAAATGCTACACGTAGCACCTTTAAAGCGAGCGCTATTCCAGCTCTGAATCAGCGGCTAAACAGCAAGCAAACACATAGGCACGCATGGTGCAAATAAATACATTTTAAGAAGTCTGCACTGAAATGAATGTAAATTATTGCTTTGGCTGGTAAAACAGTGGACAACAGCATCACATTCGATGAATCAAAAAGAGAAACGCGCATCAAACAATCGTAAATATGATGGAACATTCATAAAAGAATCACTGGGGGTCAAATTGAAGGCAAAAACTTTTATAAACCTGTAAAACAATGGCCATTAAATATTTTATATGTATGTAGGAATTTTACATTGTTGATTTGATTTTTCCTATTTTCTTCCTATTTTGTATTCAACCAGGAACGCAGATTATCATTTTACAGGTTTACAAAACTTGAATTTGAGCTCACAGGAAACAAACTGCTGCTGTGATTGTGAGTTCCCCACATTTGATATTTTGGCAAGGAGAAGTCTTCATGTTCTTGTCATGCAGTGACTTTAAAGCACAGTACAATCTATAGTAATTAACTAAAATTCAAAAAACGGATTAGATAAATTGGATAACTTTTCTTATACACTTCGACGGGTCGGTTGAACTTCCAGAACTTTTCTGTGACTCGAATTCTTTGTCTTCATGGCCTCGTATTCGCTCCATCCCGACCGGCTGATAGCCAAAAATATCCTGAACTGGTGATCACAAGTTGCATTCAAAAGTGGCTGAGAAAGCAAAGCATTTGGTTCGATACTAGAATAAGACAAAACGGATACGTAACCGATGAGTGACGGCTGTTGTACAATCATGTCGTGGACCATTAACGCAGCCGATAAGCGATGGCGGGGTGCAGCCTCCTTATGCACAGCTACAATCGCTATGGTCATCTCTGATGCTGGTGGTCTAACGTTGCTGTGAGGGCATAGAGGCAGTGTATGTGTGTGTGTGTGTGTAAGTGTATGTTGGGGGGTGGCTGAGTAAGCTGTTGGCAGTGACCTGACATGACGTTAGCTGGGAGGAGGTGGGTTGAGCAGAAAAGGGACGAGGAGCTCCCCCTACATGTCTAAATCAGCTTGACGCTCGTCCCCTTTGGGTGGAAACTGAAGCTGGGGGCACACTAGATGATTACCGGACTAATTTACACCAAATTGTGGACCAATGGCCCGCCCAGATCACCTGGGGATCACCGAACGGCGATAGCCAATGAGAGTTTACTTTGAGGTGAAGCGGAAGCTTACATTAAAAAGTTATATTAACACTAAATAATGCATGCCGATCTTAGGTCTGGCAACTGGGAACTCCTTTCCTACAATGAACGTATGTTATTAGCCTAGCTACCGTACCATAACTCAGTTTGTGAGATCAAAGGTTTCAGACGTTGCTACCGTTTCAGGAGTCAGCGGGAAAAATGTCAGTTACATGGTTCAGTTTGTGATACTCCGTCCTGCCTAAGTGACTAAAAATAATCTGTCTCTATCTCTGTCGTTTTCCTAAATCAGCGAGGGTTTTCCAAACCTTCTAGTGTGTCCCCAGCCTAAAGGGTGTTTTGATTCCTGATCATTATTTTGCCTACCAGATTTCTAGGGGAGACCCTCTACCTGGATATGGAGGGCTCAGTTGAGAGTGGTGGTGGTGGTGGTGGGTTGTGGGGGGGTGCTTAGAGGTTGACCAGGTGGAGGTCGGAGGCAGAGAAGTGGGGGCACAGCGCCATGTCAGGGTTTTTCAGCTGGCGCAGGATCCTCCGGTGAAACTTGGAGCGAACCCGGTTGAACTCCATGATGTCACTGGGATCCTCCTCCATCCAAAAGCGGTGGAACTCCTGCATCAGGTAACCTGCGGTGGAGGGAGGGAGGACCACGCTGACCTTTGATGCTTTCATGAAGCGACTCACCAGAAAACAGCAGAGAAAGGAACTAAATTCTAAACTAAAGTAAACAAAATCTTCTGTTCCATAAACGTAACTTATTTCATTTATTTGATTTATTCATCCCTTTGTGTCTACCACTTCAGTCCATTCTATAAGAAGAGTTTCAATGCTAGAATAGTTTCAGTCTTCCTGTCTCATCATGTTATCTTGTTACGTCTGCATTTTCTTTCTTTTTGTTTGTTTTTACCAGTGAATGTATTGCTCAATAAAAAAATGGAAATAAATAAAACAAAATTACTGATGTAACAGCATCACTTTTTAAGGCCTTTGAAATGACAGACAATAAAAAACAATACAATATATATATGTAAAAAAAATTATAATTTAAAGCTGCTGATATTTTGTCTTTAAATCTGACCATTTTCATGGCAAAAAGACCCAAAAAGTATTCAGTGTTCCCTCAGAATCTTGTCAGGCTGGAAAAAACTCTCCACTGAAACCATGGAAAATAATAATAATAATAATTTTTAATAAAAGGGAAAATTCAACCCCATACGTCCACAAACCTATATATCAAACCTATCTAACAGATGAGCGGAAATCTCATGTTGCATTGAACCTCTTCATTCGTAGGACATCCAACCCAACCCAACCCAACTCACAGAAGGTCTGCTGGAAGTGCAGCAGGCTGGGCATCTCCGGGGCCACGTTGTAGAGGTGGGTCTTCAGAGCTCCACTCACCAGCAGGGAGTAGGCCAGGTCTGTGATGTTGATGCCCACAATGGCAAAGGAGTAGCTGGAAGACATAACAGACATGTTTATGGAAACCTTGATTCTGACGCACTAGCATTTTGACCTAACAAAAAGCCGCCATGCAATAAGGCTTGAGTCAAGGCGACCCTTTTCCTTAAGAAAGATACAATACTTAAGATAAGATAATACTAAACTGCTAAATAATACTAAATAAGATAAATGACTGCATCCTCAAAACACTGCATGTGGGCTTGTGCAGATTTTATGTGTGTGCATGATACGTGTGTGTGTGTGTGTGTTTTCAGTCAGCCCTTAGCGCTTATCAGAACTAATGCAGACTGAAGGCAGCAGCAGTAGCTTTCTGTTCAGCAGGATACACAATAGTGATACACCTCCTGCCACTTAAGGCACAGGGATAGACACTCAAACACACACATTCTCTCTCTCACACACACACACACACACACACACACACACACTGCCTGGATACTGACGTCACAGAGCTCCTGCTGAAACTGCCCTCTATTGGGGCCGAAGCTCCAGATAGCTCCAGCTGCAGTAGCCCAGATCTGACATAATACACCACAGCTAGGCTACCCCCGACCCCCACCCCATACACACACACACACACACGCATGTGTCTATGTGTGCAGACACTTACCCAATAGCTTTGTCTAGGTTCTTCTGTTCCCATTCTGACTTGCTCATCTCACTGTGAAGGACAAGCAGCCCAGTCATGTAATGTCTACAAATTAAGACACTGAGACATTGGCAGTGTGGATAAAACCTTCAAAACATTCTTGATCAATTAGTAGCACAGTGTACCAAAATATATATATTTATATAAGATTATGAAATGTTTTTGCCATTAAAGCTGCACTCGGCCCCAAATGGTGAATCTACAGGGTCTCAATTAGTGAGGATGGGATGCTCTTCTCTGTTGCAGCTCCATTTTGTAAATTAGGCTGATAAGATGAGTGTATTTTCATATAACAATCTTGCCTCGTGCAGCTTTCAAGACATGAAACAACAGTGTGTGAAACATCAATGCATAAGAGAAAGCTATGAATTCAGCACAAAACTGTGAATGAAAGTGAAATCGAGTACCTTGGCTTTCTGTGTGTGCTCCTACAGTGCATGTGAAAAAGAGGGGAGCATGGATAAAATGGAAGTGGAGGGGGACAGAAGAAAACAATAGTGTTCATTTGTGAAATGAGACAGCTCACTGAGATGCCGGTGCTTCGTCACAACAGACAATCAAAGATGTAAAGAATGAACATGATCAATAAGCAAAAGCAGAATGTTATGGATGATATAGCAGTTTAGTTAGTGTTAAAGGAATACACCAGGTTTTTGGTGTAAAACCACTAACAAATTTGTATTACTAAAAGGTCAGTCGTTTTGGTTTGAGATTGTGCTAGTAGCTTACTATCACTCGACGTAGTTTACGCTAAAGTGTTATCATAGAGCCTACTATCACTCAACATAGTGTATGCTTATGTGTTAGCATGGAGTCTACTATCACTCAACAGTGTATGCTAAAGTGTTAGCATGGAGTCTACTATCACTCAACAGTGTATGCTAAAGTGTTAGCATGGAGCCTACTATCACTCAACATAGTGTATGCTAAAGTGTTAGCATGGAGCCTAATATCACTCAACATAGTGTATGCTAAAGTGTTAGCACGACGCCTACTATCACTCAATATAGTGTATGCTAAATTGTTAGCACGACGCCCACTATCACTCAACATAGTGTATGCTAAAGTGTTAGCACGACGCCTACTATCACTCAATATAGTGTATGCTAAAGTGTTAGCATGGAGCACCAGAGCAAATTATCTACATTGGGGACACATGGATGATTGCGGTGTCTACATTCTCAAGAACAAGCTGATAATGAGAATCTACCAAAAACGTGGTGTATTCCTTTAATGGGTTTATGGGTCTGGTGAAGGTTGAGAGGAAAGAGATTGACCCACTTGTGCTTCGGTTGCAGGGAGTCGTGGAGCACCTGTAGAGCGGTGGCCTTGTCGTGCTCTGCAAAATAACTACAGAAAAATGCACAAAAGCTTCAAGAAAAAGGACTTTGGGTAACACTTCATTTGAAGAGCTACTAAGTAGGTTGTTTATTATTATTTCAGGCATTATTATATATTCTTGGGTAGCTGTTGTCTCACTGCAGATCATTTCTACCAATAATTTCCAGTTCTCCTTCAAGGGAGTCTTTCTATGCCTTAAGAAAGACTTCCTAAACTATGTGTGCATTAACAAGGACTAACCGCCCCCACCTATCTCTCTGTCTCTCTATCATATACACACACACACTTACAGTAGGTTGTGTAGACCCAGTAGGCCCATGCCTCTGAAGTCGGTCTTGGGATCGCTGCCTTGGAAACCAATCTCACACCACTGTTTAGAGATGCGACCGGCAAGAGGTGTATCAGGACGCAGTTCCTTCCATAGCTGTAACATACACACACACCACAGCTTATATAATTTGCTCTCTCAATGAAAGCATAAACTTGTAAACTATCAAGACTGCATGGTGTAAGTAACCAAACTAGGACACCAGCATCAATGTTATATTAGAATGAAACACCTACCTTTCGACCTTATAATACAGAGAGGTAATAACAAGAGTAGTGTTATTTGGCCCCCCCACCTTTGACCTCATTCATAATGACCTAGGTCCTCTGTCAGCCAAAATAAAACCAGCCGACAGAAATCTGGGAGTAATTTATGATGCCTTAAACTTTGATGAATTTCCTTCAGTTGAGAAATTACATTTAGTCATTTGAAGAAAGTAATTCAGGCTTTTACCCTTTATTCTTGTCTTTGCCTCTTGTGGTGCCTTTTACTTGTTTTAACTTAATTTAATTATTGTGTTTATTATTATTATTATTATTATTATTATTATTATTATTATTATTATTATTATTAACAATAAAAGAATAAAATAAATTATACAATAATACATTATTATTATAATTAAATAATAATAATAATGTATTTATTTTATCATTCATTCATTTTAAAATAAATACATAGATTTATCCATTAATTAATACATTTTGTTCTTTTATTTTTTGTTAAATTATTTTTTGTTAGAGTATGTTTACTTTATTTGACTGTTTGATTATTCTACAAATTAAATATATATTCTATTTATAAATATTAGAATATAGTATTAATATTATTGTATAATGTATTAATATTACAAAATCTATTGTAAATATTATTGTTAGCAGTGTACAGTGTACAGCAGTGCAATGTACCTTCATCAACATGTCCTCGTGGTTGGGGTTTTCACAGTCGTAGGGCTCCCTGCGCAGCTTCTCCACCTCAGCCACCAGGCTCCTGTAGCCCACAATCTGGAACAGGCTGGCCTGGAGGGAGATGCTCAGCCTGGGGACGGATGGAGGGGTGGAAGGGGTTAGACTGGATGTCAACACACTCTGTTAGGAGGTTCAACAGATTTTCAAGTCTCTTTTTTTGTGTGTGCATACTTGTATGAGCGAATTCAGATGTGCCTGGCCACTTAGCTTCCAGATGCATTTTCCTCCTTTCCCTCTTCCTTCCTCACATTAGATGCTAGGGCAGCTTGTACTCACAAATGGAAAATAGAACTTGTCAAAATAAGATGTCTAGATGCAAAGGTCCCATTTTCCTTGTGAAAGTGAAAAGGGCAAAACATTTCACTGCCACCTCCCTACAGTGCAACTGCAAAACATTTTGCACTTCCATTTGTGATTGCAAGCTCCCCTTTCATCTAATCTTCTTTGGGCCTTTTGTTACATATCCAGCCAGTACAATATGCCCACATTCAGGCTTTGCTATTTTAGTAGTTAACATTGACCATGTGTATTTTAACTGCTTAACACTCCACTCCTTCAAAATCATAAAACAGTTGTATATTAATGTATATTGGCTATTTGAGTTTTAACACAAAACCCTGTTTCAAAGTAAAAGTGGAAACCCTAATAAAGATGAGACCACTCCTTGAAATAATGATTATTTTTTTATTTATCCAGGGAAGTCGCTCTTTTCCAGCAACACCCTGCTTGACGGAGGAGAGTGTGTTACTCATTCTCTTCCCCCTGGGTTAGACCTCTAACCTAGCGCTGCTCACTAATGTATCATATGTAATGCAGTAGCAAAGTGATGCGTAATGAGGCGTCTCACTGTGGGTTGGTGTCAGGGTTGATCTTCTTCAAGGCCATGAGTTCGTCGATGGTCTTCTCCACTTTGTCAGGGTGGACGCTGAGGGCAGACTGCAGCAGCTGGGGACGGAGAAAAGACAGTCAGTTAAAAAACAACAACAACATTATATCGGACATATATTGGTCTGGTAGATTCAGAGATACTTGCCTCGTTCTTGGAGTACCTGAGAGATGACTCTGGAAGAAAACAGTTGCACAGTGTAAGGGGACGTAAAATGAAAAACAAGCTATTTAGTAGCCTTAGAAGTATACATTTTGAGTAGGGTAGGACTGATAGGGGGTTTTGAAGACTGATACCGATACCGATATTTTTGGATTAAAACGGTCAATAGTCGATATTTTATGACAATGTTTAATATCTTTAAATTTGATCATTTTCATGCCCAAAAATGACAAGTATTGAGTGTTCTCCTCCAGAGTTTTATTGATGTCAGGGTGGAAAAGCCTCTGAAACAGCATTTAGGACATCATGGGACACTATAACACTCCATTGAAACACATATAATAATAATACTAATAATACTAATAACAACACTAATACTACTAGTAACAATAATTTTAAAAAAAATAATATACTCATGCATATATAAATGTTGCATTAGCATCAATTCAGGTTAAGGGTCTTCCCATATGCATCACGTTAGAGGTGGACGACACCAACTGCACCATATGTGATTTTTAATAAAAGACCAATATTGGCCCCATGTATCAGTCCGACCCTAATTTTGACCATTGCTTAACAAAGCCCTAAATAAACCAAAAAAAAACATGGAGGTAGTGTGCGGGCCTACCAATCTTGAGGGTCCTGCGGGCTCCATGCTTGTTGTTGTAGCAGATCCGCTGCAGCTCGCAGCGCCCCGTAAACTTCCTGATGACAAACTTCAGCCCTCGCCACAGACATTTACAGTACAGGAACACAAAGAACTGGGTCACAACTCTGGAGGGAAAAAGAGGGGGGGATTAGATAGATAGATAGATAGATAGATAGATAGATAGATAGACAGACAGACAGACAGACAGACCCCAATTCAATGGATTTTGAACTAATTTCAAAGGGGGTGAAAACTTTTTCAAGCCACTGGAGATACAAACTTTGATCGAAGCACGAGAGATGGAGAAAGGAGGAGAGAGGGGGAGGAGGAGGAGGGAGAAAGAAAAGGAAGTCAGAAAAATGTATTTTAGTTCATCCCTACCGGTGGAGGATTGCAACGGATCAAAGTGTGCTATTTATACAAGTTACAATGAGAAACAAAATGGAGACGTGGGCATCCTGGGAAATGTGCAGTGACCCATTAAGAAACCACGGAGAATAAATGATTTCAGTCCTTCGCTTGTCTTTTTTACTGTGGAAATGGCGCTTGCGTGTGTGCATAGAAAAATGGCTTCCCATTAGAAAGAAAGAAAGAAAAAAAGAAGGAGCGTCATTGCACACAAACAGAGAGCTCAAACCAATAACTAGAGGTGTAGCGGAGGGTAATATGGTCTTCCTTTTTGAGAAACACTAATAACAATACCACTGGTGGGAGATAGAAGCTACCGATCGTCTTCATTTTTTTACGGTAATTATACCAAGGTATTACAGTTAATTTGCCGATGTTTAAAAATGCAACATTTGGCACCTTTAACTATAAATGTAAGAGATTGTCATAAACCCTGTGTAGATTGTATATAGAGCTGACAATGTGTAGGGTTCTGCTCCAAAAGGCTGTTTATCAGTCAACATAAAACAAACCTATTTGGCACCAAAGACCTTAAGTTGACTCCTGACTTCAATAGATGTGCTTTCCTTGGAGGAGTAGGAGTCAGTTTTCTCAAATGGTCATCTTATTTTGAAAGTCTTCATATAGAGCTTTGGAATAGACAGATAACATTGCTAATAACAAGACTAATGATAATAATAATTACATCAACGGAGAGCGTTAATGTACATGTGCAGCATAATGAAGAGGCCCCTTCTGTGAAGTCACTCAAACCAATTTAGACCACAACTGCTCCGGCCACACAATACCAGTCATCGATTGGGCAAGGAGTTAAATGGGAGAACTGGGAATTCAAATGACTGTAACAATGTCCATTCATTACAGTAGAGCCAGACCGCACATAGGGAGACACATGGGGGAGAGGGGGGGGGGGGGGGGGGGATGGTTTTAACCTATGAATTTTTAAATGTTGCGACCACTAAGAAAACACCGCATCACCGCACTGATGGAGTCTCCTCTTGTCTATTTACCTCAGAAAATGCTTCATCTTGGGCGGCTTTCACTCCTCCCGTGGCTTCGGTGGGGGTTTTTTGACTCGGTGATTGCCTGAAAAAAAAATGCAATAACAGTTTTGAGAAGGGTTATTTATTAATACATGTATTTATACACGTACAGGCTGATGTAACGCTATCGTATTGTCCAGCAGGACGGTATAGGTCGGGCCCCGTTTGTCCGGAGCTGTCCGCGGTGCTGAAGGATTAAGCACAGCGCGTAATCCCGTGGCCGTCGGTGCTATGCAGCGTTTCTATTTCATTTGGTCCGGTTAAAACACAAATAAACACGAGATACTATTATTCGCCTGTATGCCGATTCATTTGATCACTTATCGATGCATGCGTCCGGTAATCTATTCTTCGTCTCCGGGCTGATTAGCGACCCAAGGCACAAACACCATACGTAATCCGTAGGTGCAAATATTGCCTGTAATGTTGGTTGCACAAAAAAACCCCACCCACAAACATGTAGAAATACAAATGCATATTCTCCTTTACCGATTTGAAGAAAGAGGCGGAAAAAACAGAAGCTGAGATGCGGCCGGGTTGCAGCGTTTCGTCCTCTTCACTGGGTTACAGCCGCTTGCTTTCCTCCATGATGACAGTCACTGAGGCGGAGGAGACTCCCGGTCTAAAAGCTACAACACAGCATCGCAATGCAGAGCGGAGGGCCTCTAATTGAGACCTTTAAGAGCTTGGCTCACTTGACGGATCAATAAGCACTTGGTGGGACATTCTCACCTTCTAGGTGGGGGGGGGGGGGGGTCCCAGATTTTTTTCAGTCCTGAGGAAGATTTTCGTGGTTATGTTTAAATATAGAATTGCATAACTGTCTGTCCTATTTCCTTTAGGTGATCAGGAAGAACTGCTACAAGATTGATAGAAACTATGCATGTCTCTGGAACAGCCACCCCACCCCTTGAGCTACAGTGGCCTGTTGTTGACACAAACAATAAAGTCACATTTTCATAATAGAGAGGAGTAAGCTAGCTAGTGAGGAGGTAATACAGTTCTGGCCATGACTACTAGCACCCTTTAGAACAATTTAAATTGTGCTACGGGCCAGTAAAAACCTTACTTATTGTCCCTTTATAGCCTTTAAGCTAATTCTTTCCTTGGGAACCCACTGGAAGCTTCACAATGACCTCAGGAGATCCATGGCTTTGTGAACCACTATTCTAGGTAATATGGAGATAAGCTGCAAATGTGCTTTACTGTGAAACTAAGACACATGGTAAGATTATGATCAATAACACAACAAACACATTGTCCACCCATAAACAAAATGTATACAGCTCAACATGAGTTCCTGGTCAAATCGGTTTCCTGTATCCTGATAATGCGGGATTTTTGTTACATTAATGGGAAGAAAAAGTGATTGATGTATTCTACAGTAGGGTAGAGAAAGACTTAAACTGGTCGCTGATGTAAACAATTAAATAGGTATATTTGAAGTGGCAAGTAATAAGACACAATGTTGGTCACAAGAGAATATAAAAAGAGTCATTTAATCTCTTGCTGCATGTTATCATGCATTTCTTTTGGCAGAACAAAGAATCCCAAGTGCTATATCTGGAAGATTACCAGAATCATACCAGCAGCATAAACCCCCAATAAAAGATAAGTACCACAATTTGATTGTTGTATGAAGAAACTTGTAAATAACAAACTTTGAACATATTCAAAAACAGTACATCATACAGTGGTTAGTAAAAAATATTTCATAAAATATATATATAAAAATAAATAGATACAAATAGTAACAGATAAGACTTAAGTCAACAGCAAAAGGGATTTGGGGCCATGAAAAGCAGGGTCACACTATTGCATGGCTTTTGCTAATGCAATAATAACAAATTAATCATGGTCAGTCATGGTTAAAAAAAAATAAAAAAAGCTTGTAATTTTTCCATAACTTCACTAGGTGGAGTTCACGGGGAAAGAAAAAAAAAACAACAAAAAAAAACATCACAAGCAACGTCAAAGGATTACTTTGCCCTTTCATATTAAGAACACAAAAAGCCCCAAAACAGACTGAATTCTTGGGTAAGTATTGTCCTTCTGCATAATAACGTTATGGTTAATTTTTGGATTCGCCCTCAAAATCACCTTTTTCTCATTGGCTTAAAAACAAAACTAGTTGAAGTCACACAAGTCAAAGCAAATCGGCCACTGCTGGTGTCTCAGTCTTCTCGATGCCTTTTCCCACTGGCAGCAGGCGGTCTGAGGACATCTCGCCGGTCTGATCAGCAAACACTTCGGCGACATTGTCAAAGTTCGCGTCTCTGGAATCGGACTGGGTTGCGGGCGAGTACGTGGGGACGGCGTTGAACGTGACGAAGCCCACGACAATGACCACGAACGAGATGATGTACAGGCCTGAGAACTGGGGAGGACAGATGTAAAAGATGAGCGTGAACAGGCTGGAAATTAATGTTTTCATCCACTGCAGTTGTGTTTTACTGTATTTTGTTTTTCAGAGAATGGAAAAGAGCCTCCGGACGATGGCCGGTTGCCTGCCAACTAGTCTGGCAGGGGATACAAATTTAAAATGCACTATTTGCTATTTTTCATACTCTGACAAAGGCTTACTCACCAAAATACCCCTCAATAAATCTACTGCAATGCAACTAACCAGCCATTTTGACTCTTATTTGTGGGATGTGGTGCCTTGTACCCCTTTTTGGGGATTATCATTGGGCGTTTGACTATCTTCATAGCATTTTTTTGACCCAAACAGAAATAAATGTCTACCATAAATGAGTTAGAATTGCTGGTGTTTAGTTTTATCTACTAACGGCACTGCCGCTACATTTTGACAGCTTTCTTTTTGACCAATCTAAAGAAATATTTTGTACCTCTACCAAAGGCATGCATTTTTGAAGTTACTCAACAGGGGATTTAACAGGTTTCAAGGCCCCAAGGGTTATAAAGCTCACTAAAACACATAGATGACTACGTAAAGCTTCAATTCAATTAAGAAGAAAACACGCCCCAAACTGGATTTGTGTGTTTTGTAGCCGGGAGCGACGTAACAACTACCGCCACTCTGATGCAGCCCTTTAGATGACACGTACTGTGTAGTGGAAGAGGAAGAGGCCACAGAAGAGGCTGAAGAGGTCGGCAGTGAGCAGGGAGAGGTTGACCGCTGTAGCGCTGGTCATCTTCACCACTATGGGCATGAAGCTGTACAGTGCGTACATGCACAGGGCGTAGACTGCAAACAGCATGCCTGGGGAGAGCAGAATGGACGGACTTCAGTAAGTAACAGTCAAGACTGTTTCAAAGTTGTAGTGGTTGCGATTGCGCTGTAGTATTTGTCTGGCACAAATATCAGAAATACAAACAATTACGAATACACTAATTTAACATGACAGAAAATTGACTTACCAATTTTAAGGTCCCACTTTATTGCCTTTACTGCACATGTTTCCAGAACAGCTCTGCAATGCAAGACAATAGATAATTAAAAAAAACAGCAGCAGGTAGACAGATTGCTGGCAGGAAAATATCCACCCTAAAACAGCTACATTGCATTTTTGGGCCCATTTTGTTGTTTGATATTGTATTTTTCTTATTCCTGTGGATAACTGGTAGACGTCATGCCAAGATATTTCCAGTGCAACTCATACAGAGTCTGACAGCAGAACTTGAAACCTTCAACATCAAAAGTTTTGGTGTCAGCCCCTTAGAATCAAAGCAAGGGCTTCTTTCTAGACCGACATTCATCAATCATACAGGGAGAAATCCATCTGAGAAGAGGCAGAGACACCAATTTCTCCACCGACAGCAGCCTCTATAGACCAGAATGCAATGCAGCCACAAAATATATTGTGTTTTGAGTAAGGGGCCACAATCATAGACACGCCTCAATGTTCACAAACTAGTTGGCTAGCTAGCTATATTCATATGCTCATACTCCCTCCTATGATTGAAATGAACAAGTTCACGCTCCTTCTCTGGGAGTTGCCAAAAAGCATTCTGGGAAACACAGGAAATCACCAATTGAAGTAGATGTAGGTGAGGCAGGTTGAGGGAACGTGGGAACACCAAAAAAGTACATTACACAACAAAACAAAATAACTCATGGAACGCATTGAACATCACAGATTGATGATACGTAAGAGTATCTGTCAATGTGAATGTGTGTTAGTTATTCTGTAAATAAACTCATTGGGTTGGGTTATTTGTTTTCTACAGCAGTAGAAAATAATGGGAATGTAGAAAATTGGAGATATTAAACATAATGCAGCAAAACTTACAGCTGTATGCCACTGATGAGGGTCCCAAAGAGGCCCATCATGCCCAGGAACTCGATTCTGCTCAAGTTCTTGACTGTGTACTCCTGACACACATTGGACACAGCATAGAGAACGGCACTCAGCAGGACAAGACCGTCGCCCAGCAGAACATCAATGGCTAGAATGTGTGAGTGAGTGAGTGAGTGAAAGAGAGAGAAAAGGGGTATTTAAAGTGGGGTATCTTAAGAAAAGGATAATGTTTTTCATGTGTTTATAGTCTTGGATGTTCCTTGTTCACAGTGAAACAGCCTCTAGCTCTTCAGGGTAGCAGAGGGGCACCCCTGCTACCTGAAGAAAATAATTTCTAAATATCTTTCCTTCAAATACACTTCATAGGGGTGTTTCTTCAAAGTAATAATATTAAGTTGCAGGAAAAGTGAAAAATGCCACACTTTAAAAAGTGATTTGTGAGAAAGAAATGAGTAAGAAGAGACATCTAAGGAGGAGGCATCTAAGTTGCTTACCAGCCAGTTCAAAATGGGGAATCTAAATTTACCTGTCACAGTTAAGATTTGCCAGCATTTGGCTGGTGGCCAGTGTTACTTTCCTACTCCAAACACTGGCCTAGGGACAAGTATGTATTTTATCATCATTCGTTTAACTAACCTCATGGCTTACTTTGCACCCAAACAGAAATAAATGTGCGTCATAAATTTGTCCTGATTGCTGTAGTGGGACTGGGACTGTGTCTACCTTTTGGCAGCGTTTCTGCAGTCTAAAGAAATATTTCTCCCTCTAGCAATTCTATTAAATGCCGCTGCTGGGAATGAACTGGAAGCATCAAGGATGTGTACACCGATCAGCCATAACATTAAAACCACCTGCCTAATCAGGCATGTGATTGGCAAAGGACAAAAAAGCAGGAAAATATACAGAGCGCAGAGTACGGCGCGGCGCACACACACACACACACACACACACACACAAAAGAGAGCTACCCGAAGTCGAGAAAACAAAATGCATACAGCATAATATCATATAAGGCCTGTGGTATATACTTAAATATATAGGAAATTATATTTAATATACTCAGATCAATAAGAGACAGATGTTGAGTAGTAAATTAAGTTTTTTAATTTTCA
Organism: Hoplostethus atlanticus; assembly: GCA_034670405.1. NCBI lineage: Eukaryota > Metazoa > Chordata > Actinopteri > Trachichthyiformes > Trachichthyidae > Hoplostethus > Hoplostethus atlanticus. Next base: position 2,205,719 of record JAXDDX010000015.1, on the reverse strand, counting down.
GAACTAGTTCAATTGTGTCCTCAATGTCCTCTCCTTAAAACACACCCTCAGGCTGCCTAAGTGAGGTCTTACTAAATCAAACACTGTCACACTTTACTCTTTATGCCTTGTGTACTTTGATCGGGCGCAGTTGCCCCAACGGATTACGTTGCAGACATAGCAACCCGTTCCACGACTGCGGCGATCTACCGGAGCAATTCCAAAACTTTTTGTAGGTATTTTGCGGTATAAATGACGAATTTGTACACAGAGCCCAGGTTTAAAATTACCGGAATTCCCCAAGTTATAAAAAAATACTGGAATTCAAAGTTATCTCGCTAACCCACTAATCTCGCTTTGTGAGACAGTTTATTAATTTAGCAAGCTAAATTTGCACTAGTAAAACACTAGTAATTTAGCTACATAAAACAGTGAAATGGCAAGCCATGGGACCCTGCGATAAGTGAAAATCAATCAATAACTTATCATCTGATTGATCATTCGACAACAAAGTCAAAGTAGACCTGTATTTTAGACATATCACAAGGATTAATCTTGACATAGCTGAATTATCCGATCCGAAACGGCGATGTTCTTGTCAAGTGACGATGTACTGCCGCACAAGCGCGACTGGGGTACCAGGTGTGGAACTGGGCATGTTGAGCTCGAGCTGAGCTGAACGCTAACAAACATCCTCGTGGATACTTGGAAATGAAAAGAAAAATCTTCACGCACTTCAGCTTATAGATGTCCTCAAATCCTCAAAGACCTCAAATCCTCTCCATTTCACTCGGGCAGCTCATAACGCACACCCCCGCCTCCCGCCCCAATTTTTTTTTTGTGGATCTGCATGATTCACGTGGGTCACATTTTCAGGTCGGAAAATCCGGAATTCCGGATTAATCCAGGAAAAATCACATCCCTGCTAATATTGTGTAGGTCCACCTCGTGCTCTGACCCGTCGAGGCATGGACTCCACAAGACCTCTGAAGGTGTCCTGTGGTATCTGGCACCAAGACATGACGCTCACATGCCCATTGTAGGCTCTTTCGGCGGTGGACAGCGGTCAGCATGGGCACTCTGACTGGTCTGCTGCTGCTTTTGGTAGGTACTAACCACTGCATACCGGGAACACCCCACAAGACCTGCCGTTTTGGAGATGCTCTGACCCAGTCATCTAGCCATCACAATGTGGCCCTTGTCAAAGTTGCTCAGATCCTTACGCTTGCCCATTTTTCCTGCTTCCAACAGATCAACTTCAAGAACTGACTGTTCACTTGCTTCCCAATATATCCCACCCCTTGACAGGTGCCATTGTACCGAGATAATCGATGTTATTCACTTCACCTGTCATAACGTTGTGGCTGATTGGTGTATATTGCTGCTGTAAGACAATATCTACATCTAAGTTTTTCAGGAAAGAAGAAAAGAATGCTCTGTCATTGAAACCTGCATATTTCTGAAATTCTTCCTTTAAGTTTAAAGGGGCATTAAGTAATCTAAGACCTCAACTGGCCTCTATCAGCGACAACTGAGAACTGCAACAATATCAACATGTTTGTCACAGCCCTTCACCCCTGTCACGCTCCTGTCCCCTTAAACTACGGTGGCTTGTGACTGACAAACAATAAAGTCACATTTTCACAATAGAGGAGTAGAGTAGAATAATTAGCTGAAATCCAATAAAAGTATCAAGTGAAGAGGTAATATATCACCATGAAAAATACTGGAATTAAAATACTGTTTGCTTTTTTTGGGTTTCAGAATGAGGCCTTTTTAGCTTTCGTAGCTGAAACACCTTGTGACGTCAAGTCGTTCGATCATAGCGCCGTCCTATATTGTTGAGCAGTTGAGAATGTGAGTAGGCTGGGACTTTTTATTAGTAAGCTAAGGGCCGGAAAGTGAGTTTTGAAAGCCAGAAATCCGAAAGATCCGACCAAGTAAAACGTTAGTCACTGGCATTGCCCGTGGCCGATAATGCCATGGTAAAAACACAATATACCAAATGTACTAACAAAAACTTTTTGGCATGTAAGTGATGATAGAAGGGTCCTTACTGGATCCTTGGTCTCTTCCAGCCAGCAGGTCAGCCCCTACCATGGTGCCCACCCCTAACAAACAGATCGCCACAGCCACAAAGTGGACCAGCCTGTAGCGAGTTTTGAGGAGGAACCTGGAGAGCACCATCAGCACCGGGATCACGAAGCAGTCCAGCAGCTGAAATACATAACAACATGATGAAAGAATGGGATTTCACTGGCTTGTTTAAAAGTCTTTGGAGTGACTGCAGCTGCGGTCAAATAACCTGCTGGTTAGCACCTCTGGGTGGGTACAGACGTTTGACTGGTTTTGTGTTAGCATTTTATTGTTTCAACATACACAATGGAGCTTCTAATGTTAGTGGTAGTGTTAGAGGGTAGTGTTTGTGGGTTCACAAACTTTCAAGCATGCCATGCATCTTAACCAGTAGGAATCGTGCCCATGTTCTCCTACCTGTATACTGGTCAGGGTCGTATACTGGTAGGCCTTCACAACTGTGTAGTTTGCCTCCACATCTGTCAGACCCATCAGCAAATACTTCCACCACTTGGTTTTCAAAATCTGTAAAATGTTGCCATTGCCTTTAGAAACAGACACAGGTGGGAATGGAGGAGATTAATTCCATATTTTAAATTTTTCATCATCTAGGCCAAATCATGATCTGACAGGCTAGCAAATTTCAAAATAACCCTCGAGAAAAAAAAAAAAAAAAAAAGGAGAAAAAGCAACATTTTAAAACCTCTGAAACTGTATTTAAGTCAGAGAGAGAACATTTAACCCAATTTAGGCCCTTTAAAGGCCTAAGAAAAAAGTTAATTTAAAACCTTTTAAAACTTTAAAGACCTGCAGACAAGCTGTATCTCTCCTGTGAGAAACTGTATTTTATATCATCATCATCAGAGTTTAGATAGCATAACTGAGGATATTTTCCAAGCCCTTAAGACAGCCTGGATAAATGGCAGTCTGACCTTTCCTGGTGCTGAGGTAGGATGTATAGACGAGCAGCAGGAGGACGTAGTTGAAGAAGCTCTGCAGCATGGGCGTCTCCACACCGGCGTCGGCCAGGTACTGGCAGCTCACCGCCGTCCCACAGATGAGCAGGGACAAGGCCTGGCCCATTGCTATGGTCTTCAGCAGACGCCTGTCGGGTTAGCAAGAGCATCAGGACAATTATACAGCTGCGAGAAAAGGTTTGTGAACCCTTTTGAATTACCTGCATTCCTGTATAAATGGCTCCTAAAATATCTGATCTTGCAAACATTTGACACGCAAACATTTGTATTTGTTTTTGAGTCAACTCGCCTTCAGGCTGATGGTAATTGCCAACCGAAGTAGCCAGGGCGAGCCGAGTGTTTTGGGTCTTTCAACAATCATACGCCCTCACCCAGGCGACCCAGAGACTCATCAGACAACCAACACATCCCAGTGGTCAAATCCTATTTAAACCTACACATCCCAGTGGTTAAATCACATCCCAGTGGTCAAATCACATCCCACTGGGCAAATCCTATTTAAACCTACACATCCCAGTGGTCAAATCACATCCCAGTGGTCAAATCTTATTTAAACTAGTATGCAAGCAATTAAATGATACAATTATATTATATTATAATACCTAAACTCAGTTGAGCCCGCATTGTGGCAGACACCTTTGTTTGTGTATGTTTGACTAATTCATGGGAAGTTTATGACATTAGTTTCCTTGTGAAAGGTGGCATATGATTAGCTTGGATTCTGACAGAGGCCAGGTGACAGGCAAGGTGATTGGCCAAGAGCAACCGGACCCGCTCCCAGGCCGGTCAAGTACAAGCTGACAAAACCTTAAGTTACAAACTGCTCCCTCGAGAAAACACTGACAGAAATCCCAGGATTCATAGCTCTGAAAATTTAAAGAGAAGAGAGTACTGTAGCTTAACATGTAAAAGTGTTGTGATCTCATTACATGTAACCGTGTCTAATTAATGACGAATACAAACTTTAAGTTTCAAGCATTCAAAGTGTTTTCACAAGAATTTTTATTTTTTTACAACCAAGCAATCTCAAATACAAGTACAAATTAATTGCTGCAAAGATTCAAAACTGAGCTTCAAACTTTCAAGACTAGTTTCAAGCTTCTTTTTTTTCCCCACTCCATAGGACATTTGGGTCCATGCTCACCATGTGAATACATCCTTCAGGTTGTAACTGTGCAAGCCACAGGCAGCCCTCCAGCACCCAGACAGTCTCTCCTCTACAGGCTCCTCCATCTCCTTCAGAGCTAAGGGCTCCTCCATCTCCTTCAGAGCTAAGACTGGAACAAGAGACAAATGGAAACCATTAACAAAAAAACAAAAGAAATCAAAGAATTACTGTCATATATTGTCTTCATCAGAGTACCCTGAGCAGGGCATGGTACCTAATAATCTCCTCTGGAATGCAGTGTAGTTCTCTCAAGAGGCTCCTTGTCAGTTTAATAAGGATTATGCTGCTAGTTAACAAAATTAGATATGAAGTTATGAAGGTGGCGTGTTAAGCAGAGTTTTGCATCCCTGCCGAGAATTAGTGGGGGGGCGATAAAAATGAAAGGGGGATGCATTATTCGGCAGGGTTTGTTTTTTTACCTGCCGAGAAATGCATCCCCTCTTTTCTAAAGGCCAGGTGAGCTTCACAAGCATGATATTTACAGTGTGTACTCTTAAGTACACACACTATGTTTGGCTTGGTTGGCTTGTAATAACACTAATGTTCAATGTTCTACGCCCTTCCGCGATTTGAATGCAATTCTCGGCAGGGATGCAAAACTCGGCATAACACACTTCTCTCACGCCAAACTCCATAGAAACATTTGGCAACTCAAAAGTTTCCTTGGTTATCGACAAAGGTGCAGAACTCATAAAACAGCAGTTAAGGTGTTTTAGGAATCATTATGGTCTTCTGGTAAATTCGGCATACGTGTAATTCAAGAGGTATCACTTTATTTCAATAAAATCTCAATTTTTATAATCGGTTCACACTGCTGGCATCTGCCCGTCGCAGTTTATTTTGGTGGGAGAAGGTATAAATAAGTGTTGCTTGGTGTATTAGGTGTATGGCGAATTGAAGAGTAGCTCCTAATGATTCGTCAAGGCATGGTCTTGCATGTATGTAACGTTACTTTACCGATAACCAAGGCAACACCAAACTGTCAGATACGGATATATATCGGGGCTAGCCAAGCCACAAAATACGCGCATAAATAAAACAGAAAATAGAACAGCTGCTCCATGATAATACATTAAGAAACTCTACCTGTACACACTTCATTCATGACAAGTATGAAGAAAATCGTCAACTGCGATGAAATGTCATGCTTCTCCAAATTGCCGCAAATAGGTTGAAACACGATCCACGAGGTTTCAGTCGCGCTAGATCAATCTAACAATGGCATTTATCTGGCGGTGCCATGGACCGCCCTTTGTGCTACGATTGGTCAAAGCGCATGTCACTCAGTTACAGCACAGTCAAACCTGATGCGGTGCTGATGAGAACAAGTGGAACTAATTCATGCTTTTACGTAGTAGTTAGCCTGGTCAAGACTAGTTAACGTTACCTTGCTAGTAAAGGTACATACCCCCCATACCCCATACGGCACAAAACCTTTGCTGAATAGACACAACAGCTTTTTAATTTGGCATACATGTAACCCACTAAGCATTACTCATTTATTTATTTATTTATTACAAACTTTTACAATTGGTTCGCCTGCTATTCCCGCCTGTTGGACGGTCTTTATAACTTCATAAAGGTTAAATCCTTCCGTTGTGTGTGAGAAAGAGGTTGACCGAGAGACAGGCATACAGACAAAGCATGATAATAAATAGTGAGTGGACTGTGGGAAACTATAGCCGTCCTTGAAGCTGTAAAAATATTGTCTTCTTGCCTAGGATTTCACTCCCCTGCAGATGTGCTACAGTATATAGACAGCACGTCGCCTGTTATTAACTCAGTGTTGCCCATTGATGGTATATATCGTTTTTATTATTATTTAATAGTAGTAGTAGTAGTAGTAGCAGTATCTATATAGTACCTATACCTATATTTGGATTGAAACTGCCAATAGCTGATGTGTTGATATTTAAAAAAACAAAATACATTATACAAATACATTATACATACAGTATTCAGTGTTTATATATAGATTGGTGAAAAAGCCTCTGAAACAAAATAAAATATAAATCTGAATATTGCAATTGCATTAAATATAATGCAACTGAAAATGTCTATGTGTAAGACTTTATGTGGAAATGTATAAACAAAAGGTATGAAAGAATATGAGTTACAACATTATGAGGATGTGAAAAACAACAGCAGTATAACATACCGAGACAAAGAAAAATGAATGGAACTATGTACGATATGAAAACGCCTAAATATGTAGTATGAAATAGGTGATGTTTAGATATATTCAATATATACAAATGAGAGAGAATATAGGAATATGAAGAAAACATTTTTATTATTTTTTATTATCAGAAATGATTCGAAATCCGAATTATTGTCACTAACGTGAATCATTTTCTTTAATTTTAAAAAAATAGGAAAAATAATCTTGAGCGTCAAACTACTAACGCGGAGTCCACGCGAGATTCTACGTGAGGATAAGTTGAGGGAACATGGCGACGTCTAATTTGCTAAAGGTAGGAACCACTTCAATTCAATTATTTGTATTGAACGTTCGATAAAGTGCCTGTCACTGGTTTGGTGCAGCGTTGTTGTTCAGTTCTAACCTGAATGAACAGTACGCCGCACCCATAGGTGACTGTGTTGTCAATATTGACTTGAGCTGGGACTAGTTAAGTTACCTCTGGCTAACATTAGCCACTCATCACTGATTTAGCTAGCTAAACAGAATAGCTAGAAGACAGCTAACACTTAAGAGACAGAGGGAGAGACAGGGAGAGACACAGACAGAGAGACACAGACAGAGAGACAGAGAGACGGAGATAGACCTGACGATAGCCTACGCCAACTTGAAATCGTTGGCTGTATAAACTAGCAGCATCCTGAAACCTCATATCATCTGTCAGCCAGTGCCACAGGAATCTGCAGCTGACCTGACATTTACAAAAAGGAAAAAACCTTAAAAACCAGCCGGCGTGTTAGTATTTTGTGCTATCAAGTGAACGTTAATCCACTGCTGGTAGCTTGCTAGCTACGCTAGGTCTGACAAGCATCTATGGCAGAGTGTAATACATGTCGTCTAGCAGAGAGACAGGGAGGTGACACAGGAGCAGCAGACCAAATTGTGCTATTGAGCAGGACAGTGCAATCAGAACTGAAGTAATGAGAAGTTAGTAACTGTCCAGTTGGGCAATGCTGAATGACATACATGTAATGTTAATCTATGCTACATTTAGCCCTAATGCATTGATTGTACTAGCCCAGATATGTTCTGTTTTCTTTAGTATGTAGTGAATGTAACGCCAAACTCTCTCTCAAAATCTGGCAGTTTAATGTTGCCTTGCTTATCGACAAAGGTGTTCACCTTGTAGAACAAGACTTAAGACCTTTTACCAGTTGTTAGGAGCTTCTCCTCAATTTGGCACTTATTTCAATAATTCAATAATTTCAACTTTTAGAATAGGTGTCACTGTTATTCCCACAATCGTCTTCCACCAAAATACACCACGGTGGGCTTGAACTGAGTGAACCCGTTCTAAGAGCTGGAATGTTATTGGTTTAAATGCTGCTTGGTGGATTGTATGTATGCCAGAGGACCCTAACAATTAATGCAAGGTTAAGCTCTACAAGTTGTGTATGTTTGCTGATAAGCAAGGCAACATTAAACTGCCACATGTTTCACTGGAGTTTGGCGTGATGTTCCTTCCATACAAGAAGGAATGGCAGGTATTCAGGCTATATGGTATAATGTATTGATTATACCAACAGTCAAGCTCCAGTGTTGTCCCACAGTCCTGAATACCAAGCTGCACCTCTGGTGATATAACTCATGAGCAGTTAGTATTATGTAGTTTACCTACTTCCTGTCTGTTTCCAGAACAAAGGCTCCCTCCAGTTTGAGGACAAATGGGACCTGATGCGTCCCATAGTCTTGAAGCTGCTACGCCAAGAGTGCGTCACCAAGCAACAGTGGTTTGACCTCTTCTCGTAGGTTTACTAACACATCATGGTTAGAGAGATGCATCTGGCTCAATGGGGATTGATAAGGGCATTAATAGATCCATAATCCCTCCACCATTGTTTTTCCTCCTCATTTCCATAGAGACGTCCATGCAGTATGCCTGTGGGATGACAAAGGTCCAGCTAAGATCCACCAGGCCCTGAAAGAGGACATCCTAGATTTCATCAAACAAGCACAAGCAGTAAGGCAGGGCTCTAAATTAACTTTGTATTTGCTAGCACTTCTCTGACAACTAAAAAGTTACTGTCTAGCAACACATGAACACAGTTTGGAGCACAGAAACATACATTTCACTTTTGTTTTCATAAGGGATAGGAGTCAGTTATCATCTGGCCAACAGCCAGTGCTTGTGGAGAACACTGTCTTGTGAAAGGAAGCCTCAAGAAGGGGATTTCATTTTAGCCATTTAACAAACCGCTTTAAAATCAGGTTGGTGTTTGATTGGTTAGAAATAGTCCTGCAGATTACCGGGCTGTAGACTGGCTGGCCAGCTCCATAGAGAGGAGGGGATCATAATTGCATCACTGCTCTGTCTTTCTCCCCCTGCAAGTTGACACCCCTTTTCAGGGGGATGTTGAAAAGCATTCTGGTAAATGTAGGAAACTGAAGTAGACGAGGCAGGTTGGGGTACATCGAAAAAAAAAAAAGGTTCATGGCAAAATGACTTCCGGAATGCATTGAACATCACATATTGATGACGTCTAACAGTGTAAGAGTATCTGAGGGTGGATTTGTCCTCTAACCCTGTCCTACCCTCCATGCTCACCCTATCCAAGCGGGTGCTGAGTCACCAGGACGACACAGCGTTGCTGAAGGCCTACATCGTGGAGTGGAGGAAGTTCTTCACACAGTGTGACATCTTGCCCAAGCCCTTCTGCCAGCTGGAGATCACCCTGATGGGCAAGCAAGGCAGCAACAAGAAGTCCAACGTGGAGGACAGCATCGTCCGCAAGGTGAGGAAGAGGGCGGGTAGAAGAGGGTGCCTTGCTCTTCCCATCCAAGCATATCTTATCTGCTGTTGTCACATTATTAGCAATATTTTATTCTGCTTGTGTTTCTCTTGTCTCGTCCTCTTTTGCGGTGGCTGCAGCTGATGCTGGACACGTGGAACGAGTCCATCTTCTCCAACATAAAGAACAGGCTACAGGACAGCGCCATGAAGCTCGTCCACGCTGAGAGGCTGGGCGAGGCCTTTGACTCACAGCTGGTGATAGGAGTACGGGAGTCCTACGGTGAGATACACTATAATAAACTTGCCACCTGAGCTTGGCAGACAGCTGTATTCAAAGCAGCTCACAAGACCATCAGTGCGTTGTTTTTAAGGAGCGATCACACCTACAGTTTGTTTTCTTTGGTCCGAACCACAGTGGAAAATTTTACTTTTTTGTATGTGGTACGTTTAGGGTCACACACCCCAAATACAAGCGAACCAGGGCTTGGAAACACGAGTCACATGGACTCACAAGTATATTGTTTATTGGACAGTTTTGGTAACCTGTCGTCACGCCAGGTTAGAGATTTTGGTCAAAATACATCCGATTCCAGTCCCTGTAACTGTAGCAAAGCATGATGAAACTGGTTTGTGCACTGGTGTTCATACTAATTAAGAACACATGACGAAATATTATTTATTTGAGATATTTATTTGCCGCTCCACTATCTCAGTGGGTGATCGTACTGCCTGTTTTCTCTGTCCAGTGAACCTGTGCTCCAACCCTGATGACAAGCTGCAGATCTACAGGGACAACTTTGAGAAGGCCTACATGGACTCTACTGAGAGGTTCTACCGGACACAGGCGCCCTCCTACCTCCAGCAGAATGGGGTCCAAAACTACATGAAATATGTGAGTGTAAGCCGTAGCCAAGATGGAGCCCAGGTTTTCCACCAGGTCATGGACTTTATGAAATATTGAGAGGTGTATTACAGACAGGGGCAGTCAGGGAATTCATGGAACGTCAGCAAGTCGGTGAGAAATGAGTAGTTCATTTTACGTTTTATTTAGACGCATGTTCTTTGCTGATTGTTGTTTGTTTATGTTCAAAGGCCACTTTTCCTTCCACAGTAAGGCCAAGTAGGGTTTACCAGGGTCAGTTGAACATACACAACATGGGATTCAAAACACTATTTGTTTATTTGAACCTACAGCCTTGCTGCTATTTAAAGGCGCGTTAAAGGTGCACATGAAAATTAAATGCCTTGTGACACTGGTCGCTTGCTCGCAGCACTGTCCTCCAACGTTGAGCAGTTGAAAATGTGAGTTAGTTAGGGGAGTATTGGGAGTCTTTTGAAACTCCAAATGGATGGGGGTCAGAAATCTCAGCACCTGGGGGCTGTTCCACAAAGCAGGCTTAGAAAAGCGCCGATTAACCTCGCAAGCCTGGTTTGAATTAACCTAACAAATCAATCGGGGCTAAAGCGGTTCCACAAAGCCCAAGTCAAGCTACCGTGATCGGGCTAAACTGAGCCAGGCTCAAGCAATCCAGATAATTGCGCGTGCACATTTATACACAGTTTATTTAAGCAGCCCGAGAGGTCGATCATGGATCTGATCGATTCATCATGGCGAAAAATGACGGTAAAGACAGAGCCGCAATGTTCACGGCCACTCAACAGTGACTTTTAGTGGAGGTTTATGGAGAATTCAGCCATATGACAATGAAAAGGGAAATACGATTGCCATAACTAAAGGGAGAGAGAAAGATTGGCAACAAATTGCTGCTAGATTGAATGCGTAAGTAATTGTTGAATTAAAAACGAACAAATTGTATAGACCTTATTAAATATCATGTGTTCCAACAATATTAAAGAACTGAAAAGCTGTGCTAAAAATATTATAAATGAAACCATGCCATATATGAAACCTCAAGACTGTCAATGTACTATCTATCGCCATAAATGATGTAGTAAATGCTGTACGTAAGGTTTCATCTTACTACATTACAATCATCGTACTGTACTGGACCCTATATGGGGATCGAACTCACAACCTTAAGACTGAGAGTCTCATGCTCTACTGACTGAGCTGTTCAGGGCTGGTTCTTACTTTTATTATATTTTTATGAAATCGGTTGTTTCCATCCTGGAAATTGATTGGTTGAAAGCGCGTTCTACAGTGACTGTAAATCCCATACAGAAACAGTGAATGCGTCTCCTAGCAACCGTGGAAACATCTTGACATATATTCAAGGTACTTTATTATTTCAATGAATTTGTTAAATAAAAATAATTTAGAAAATAAAATAATATTGTGTCATCAAATAATTATTTCTATAAGTTGTAACCGTTTTCAAAAAGCAATACGGCACTTGAGGTCTCGCTGGACACTCATGGTTAAATGCGGGTTGCCTAACAACGCTCTGAACCGTGACTGTATCCCCGATACAGCCTACATCATTTTATATTTTTTATTTTCTATTAACGTTACATTTTATGTCTGATAGTGTAGGGTCTAGGGTAATAGTGTTGAACATTAGGATGGCGGAACCTTGTTTGAAAATCATTGCGTTTCAGTCGGATCAGTGTTACGGGAGTACCGATTAAGCTTCAACTGTGGTTTAGCCTGATATCTAGCCTGCCTCGGGCACAGCAACTTAGCTTGAACTATGCTGAGCTTGCTTTGTGGAACCGAATAAACCTGAAAATGAGCCAGACTAAGCGAAATAAGCCTGGATAAGTGGTAAGCTCGCTTCGTGGAACACCCCTCTGGCGAAGTAACGGTTGAGTCACTGCTGTCGACCAACAGCGCTATCAACCCCCCCCCCCCCGCAGATATATTGTGGTAATTTTGTGCTGTGGGACAGTAAAAACCTTCCTTGTTCCTTTCTGTAATATCTTTGTAGTTAACAAATAATTTTGTTTTGGAGGAAAATGAGTAGCTCCAGTGAGTAAGCCCCTGGATAGCCTCATTTGGCCCTGTAGTGGAAACTGGAAACCAAACTAATCATCGCCCTTGAACTGATCTAAGCCTGAAAAACTGCAAACATGCTAGGAAGGACATTTTCATTTTTCAGTGTAGACCGTGTGTCACTGATACATTTCCCAGTTGTTTATATCACATCATTCATCAGTAATTCATTGTACTTCCCACTAGTAATTGTTCAGATGTCATTGTGGTAATGATTGACGTCCATTGCAGACAGAGTAACCCATATACTGTACATGCTATGCAGTGACCTTTTGTAAGGTCTTTTGTAACTTCTTTTGTAAGTTTATTTATGAGCAGGATGAAATAGTCGACCTCTTTGCAGTGAGCAATGTTTTCTAGATTGGTGACTGTATTTGTATTTGTCAAGTATTTCTTCAATGGGGGGCTCATCCTCCATTTTCAAGGATTCCTCCATGGACCTTTTTCTGGAGGGCTTTTGAACAGTGCACACATTGAAGGACCCCTACAGACAGACAGATGTTTGAGGAGAATTTTGATGATGATGTGTTTCTAGTTTGCATGAAAAAGGCTCTCCTTTGGACCACATAAATATCTCCAGGGGGTTTGTCAGTAACGATCAAGCAATGCAGTGCAGTTTGGTGCAAAGGATTACAAGGATTTGCACTTGCTTTGCCTGCCTTTGTAGACCAGGTCGAAAGCGCATGGCGCAAAGCGCAGGAGGGTTCTATACTATTTTCGTGGCTTTACCAAGCGATGCACGCATGAACAGATCCTATTCAAAAGCTTACCAACCCTTTTTGTGGATAATATGTCGACAAATTTGACTTTGATACAAATCCTTCAAGCAGAAGATACATTTTTCATTCTAACGCTGTACACATGTGGCTGTGGTGTGAATAAATGTCATTCAACAGAGAGCTCTCAGGATGCACCGTAATGCTTTGATTCATGAAAATAAAGCCCTGTGTTTCTTTTTGCCAGGCTGATGCTAAGCTAAGGGAAGAGGAGAAACGTGCACTGCGTTACTTGGAGACGAGACGTGACTGTAACTCTGTACAAGCAGTGAGTACACTACCACATCTCATTTTGCTGTTGATTCTTCTCTTTTTTTTTTTTTTTTTACAGTCTCTAGAGTTTACAGAGAATGGTGGAGAAACAGAAACGCCTTGTTGATAAGAGAGGTCAGAGGAGAATGGGCTGACAGACAGGCCACAAACGCTCCAATAACAGCTCTTTACAACAGTGATGTGCAGATGGGCCTTGTTGAATCCATGCCGCCAAGAATTCAGGCTGTTCAGGGATCGATAAAGTTTTCTCTGACTTTTTTTAATTTTTTTTAAAGAAAACAATATTGTAATAATGTCTGTGTCCACCTGTACTGCAGTTCATATCACAACAATAGCATTCAGTGTAAAAAAAAATAATAATAAAAAAAATGAGACTTTTTTTTTTTTTCGTCAGTATTGTGCAGCCACTCCATTACAACACCCTGACGCTGAAACGCATTGCTCACTATGCAATTTTGTGCGTTTTTTTTCCTCTCAGTTAATGGAGTGCTGCGTGAACGCGCTGGTGACCTCGTTCAAGGAGACCATCTTGGCCGAGTGTCCGGGCATGATCAAACGAAATGAGACAGAGAGTGAGTACGGCCGGACTGCTCCCGCCAAAGGCTCAGCCAGCTCAGGTTTGCACCAGGAGAAGGCCCCCGTCAAAAAACCCACCCTGTCCCGTAGAGTGCTCATTTGTGTCACCACCCCTCTTCGACATCAGTGTCTTATAATACCCTGTGCATGTCTGTCCCGATCGAGACTGTAATAACCACCCATCCTATGTCCCGGAGCTGTACTCCTAACAGTAGTAGTGTGTGTGTCCGTGGTAACATCACCATGTGTAATGTGTGTAATGGAGTATCTGTGTAAGTCTGTTTTCTTGCAGTATGATTTGAAAATGGGTATTTTAAAGTAGCCCATCATCTGCTAATGTAGGCCTACTTTGCTTTATTCAACCATCCTGATAACATTGGTCCTGATTGGCCCTTGTTTATGGCAAAGTTCACATCATATGACACATTCATTGTACTTTACCAAAATCAATCATTTTAGCTCTGAGATGTTATAGGGAATGTTTTTGTCTTGAGTGTCTCTTTTTAGGGGCTTATGATCTAACTACCCCACCAGACTACTGTGGACTCTACCCTAGCTCTAGAGTCCCAGTTTCTCCAGTATGTGACCACGGTGCTTTTTCCTCCATCGCAGAGTTGCATCTGATGTTTTCCCTGATGGACAAGGTGCCCAGCGGCATCGAGCCCATGCTGAAGGACCTGGAGGATCACATCATGAGCGCTGGCCTGGCTGACATGGTGGCCTCGGCGGAGACGATCACCTCCGTGAGTGTTGCATACATAAGCATGTCACTTGGAGATCCTATTCGATTCTGAAAGTCCATGTGGATAGACACGCCTGACACACGACACTCTTTGAAAGCGATTGATTACACTACGTGATTCTTTCTAACAGGACTCTGAGAAATATGTGGAGCAGCTGCTCACCTTGTTTAACCGCTTCAGTAGACTGGTGAAAGAGGCCTTTCAGGATGACCCGCGCTTCTTGACAGCTAGAGACAAAGTGAGCCCAACTTTTACCTTACCTTTATCTTTTAACAGTATCATGCCACTTACAGGATACGCCTGTTGTTCATTGAATGTTATGCTGTCTGTCCTCTTTGCAGGCATATAAAGCTGTTGTGAACGATGCCACTATATTTAAATTGGAGCTTCCCATGAAACAGAAAGGGTAAGAGATACTCTGCACAATGTTATTTTTTTGTCCCTTGACTGAAGGCAGTAATGTGTGACTGCCACACATTACTATTGATGCTCTCCTCCTTTCTGCCCTGTGTTTTCAGGGTGGGTTTGAAAACTCAACCCGAGTCCAAGTGTCCAGAGCTGCTGGCCAACTACTGTGACATGCTCTTGAGGAAGACCCCATTAAGCAAGAAGCTCACCTCTGAAGAGATAGAGGCCAAGCTCAAGGAAGTGGTAGGTTTTGAGGGGGAGGTGTCATAGTAAATCACTAGAAAATGAGACAAATACGGATCCGTATTTTTCTGAAATTTTGACTTCGATAGACTACTCATTTGAAATGTTGTCTTGATTGCTGAGTGATAAAGGATCAGGAATTGATCAAAATCAGATGTTGTCAACATTATCTATTATTAAACTTCACCAGATATAGACACAATGTGAATTCAAAAACTATACAAACCTACATATTGTGGTCCCTATACTTAATTGTAGTATCATAAGCACAGCGTGGTTGTAAGTCTTGGAAGTGAATTGATTTAGGACCGATTTTGTAAAAAAAAAAAATCATAGCCAACAGCACTTTGAACTACAACCCGTGCACTAGCAACTAAGCTGCTGAAACAAACTGAAAAACAAATCCCTGACATTTGTACCGTGTCTTTTGAGCAAAAGGTGTCACTGCCTGCCCGCCTGAACAATTTGTTCAGTTTGATACAGCAAGTGAACTGTTCGCTCAGTCCAAACAGAAGATGCCAATTCAGCAGCTGAGCTATGAACCCATACACTAGCAACCGAACGAACTGAGTGACAGGTACAGTATCGGGCTTGTATGCTGTCACATGAAGACTACAATGAATGAACGAACAAGGAAGTCTGAGAATGTGAGTTTGTTGCTACTGTGGTTCATTTTGGAGTGTAGCCAGCCAGCACTGAAGTCATTGCCAAGGTAGGAAGATGACAACTATGTTTGTCCTGAACTTGTGCTTTGTGTTTACAAGCGCGTCGGCTCGCTTAGAACTGTTTGGCCTGCAGTTTCAGTTTGTGAACCGATTTGACTTGTTCACTTTAAAGTATCCTTCAAATGAACGATTGATTTGTGAATGGACCCATTACTGTTGTATTCATGTGTGATAATGTACACGATGGTACTACCGACTAACAAAAATATGTTCTAACATGCCAAAGTTTACTACTTCAGTGTTAATGTTACATCGTCTTTTATCCAATCACCATACACCTTAAACCAAAGTGAATGCTGATTGGCTCGCTAAGTAACTCGTTGCCACAGGCAGGGAAAACAAACTTGTCCACGCATCACTACACCTTCGTCTCTCATTTGCTCAAAGTAAATACAGTAGAAACTGTCCAAGGTCTTGCTACATTTTACTAAAATTGATGGTGACAGGAAAATAACTTGCATGTCTGGCAACAGCTCGAACTTAATGTGCACAATGTTAACTCCTTTGTTGTTGTTGCTATGACGTCCCTGCTCTGTTACCACTAGTCTCACCTTGATAAGACACAGCCCAACTACACCCATACGCCAAGCCCACAACGAATGGTATACACCCCAAAACCTCCCCAACATCATTGAAAGCCAATTTCAGGCAAATGGGGGAATTTAGACATGAACACAGAGTCACAGACAGACACAGACTGATAATGTATAAAACATCCTATTTATTTATGGTTATTTTCATGTGAAATTGCATTTCCATGTTGGCTTCATCATTTGGAACAGGCTTTTAATTTTAGGTTTATGTGTGTTCTTTGCAGCTATTAGTGCTGAAGTATGTCCAGAACAAGGACGTGTTCATGCGATACCACAAAGCCCACCTGACCCGTCGCCTCATCCTGGACATCTCGGCAGACAGTGAGATAGAGGAGAACATGGTGGAGTGGCTCAGGGTATGATCTGTGTAACAGTATTCACTTTATTGTCTTCTGGCCTGATAAGTTGTTTGTTCAGGGTTGTAACATGAAATAGAATCAAAAAACAAATTTCTTTTGGCGGTAGTTTGACCTCACCTAACAATGACTGGCTGTCTCTGCTGTCATGTATCCCTAACAGGAAGTAGGAATGCCAGCTGACTATGTCAACAAGCTGGCCAGGATGTTCCAAGACATCAAGGTGTCAGAGGACCTCAACCAGTCCTTCAAAGAATTGCACAAACATAACAAGCTGGCTTTACCAGGTAAGGAATGTAGCAGTGAGATGATTGGATTTGAATGGAGAAGGAAATATACAGGGCTTCCTTCTATCAAAGTGAGCGTTTTGGTGCCAGCACATTCTGCATTTGTGAGACAGTTTAGCCTGGGTAGAGTTACCTCAGTGGGCTGCTGCCAGCACCAACAGCCTAAAACCTCTCCGATGAGGGTACGGTTTCATTCATGTTTCTTCAGCCACCTGTAGCTGGCCAACAGATTGGGTTTTTTTTCTGGATTGGAGATTTCCATTGGCTTATGATTTCTGGACAGCTAACAGAACAATTAACAAGTGCCTCAAAAGCTTAAAGTGTGATAAAATCATCATGTGACCTCTTTCATGAACATGCTACAGGTCCAGCCTATTTATTCTTTGCTATTTCAGTAGCAGGTGTGCTTTCATTGTGACTCCCACTTCAAAAGTGCATCCAACATGCACCTAAAATACCGCCAAGTGTTTCCTTTCGTCTCAAACATAAAAAGCAACAGTAAGACATTGATTGTGGTTCCTTGGCGTACTGTGTTTCTGGGGTGATATCAGTCCAGTCATACACACCTTTATTCTAAGATGAAATAAACTTTATTGATAAACTTTATTGATCCCTGTTGGGAAACTTGGTCGATTCTAATTGATCTACAGGTGTTTTCATTCTCAGATGTGAGAGTGTCTTGAATTTTATAACCTTTTCTGCACAACGTTGATATTTGGGGGCCCCAGGATATTTATGCAGCAGCATGCTGGGTCTTGCTTGCTGTGCAAAGTTATATAAAGTAGCTTTGGTATTTGGTTCCTGCTGTTTTAAGTATGGGCCCGTCATGGGGTTATAATCACTCCGGGTGCTGTGATTTTGGCCTGGATTGTTGGTGTTTGAGATAAGCTTATCTCACAATATGAGAGTCACTATATCCCACAGTGAGATATCAAAATGAATGTTGGGAAAGGGAAGTTAAGGCCATAAATGTAACCCTGGCGTGAGTGTGATGCCGGATCACCATTCTTTCTAGGGTGCAATGAGAAAAGGTGTGCTTGCTTTGAATGACGTGAGAATGGTAAAAATGCGTGCCCAGCGACAGAAATCCATTGGTTTTAGACAAGCTAGCTGTAACCAGTTGTCCATCCCCCCCACCCTGCAGCGGACTCGGTCAACATAAAGATCCTGAATGCCGGCGCGTGGTCGAGGAGCAGCGAGAAGGTGTTTGTGTCTCTACCTACAGAACTAGAGGATCTGATACCAGAGGTGGAAGACTTCTACAAGAAGAACCACAGTGGCAGGAAGCTTCACTGGCATCACCTCATGTCCAATGGAATAGTGAGTCCAACACAAACGCACATAGATGCACTTAGAAAGCTGCATAATTAGGTCACCTTGCTCCAATGACTTTTTGCTCGCAGCTCTTTGCTGCAGAGACACACTCCGATTGGGCCTCATCAGCCTGTTAGTATGCTGTTCATGCACTCATTTGTAGTCACACTAAAATCTTACCTTGTATTTATCAACCTTAAATGAGTCTACTGTTCCCTTGATAAATCACAAATGTGAATTAGCGTGTACTCATTGACGCGACTAGTTCATTAACAATTTAACAATGTCGGAAATTTGATTTTGGGGACTCGTAGCAGCCCAAGTACCATGGTTTCTTTTCTTCATACTTCCATGGCTAAAAGCAAGATACCGAAATCCCGAAATCCTGAAAGATTATCTGAATATAACATGAAATAACAGTTAAAACTCCTGGAATGCAATAATTATAAATTATAAATACTATTAAACGTGTCACTTTTTTTTTTTTATCAAAAAGCTGTTAATAATATAATTTTATATAGTGGTAACTAAAACTCAGTGAAAATTGTGTTTTCCATAAGGTTGTTAAGCACAACTTCCCTGCCTGTTCTCACATGCCAGCAGCAAAATAGTATGGTTGTAAGAACAGAGCATATTATCTAAAGGTTTTAATATATGGCAATCTTAATCTGTATGGAAATAAATCAAGTTACAAGGATTTGTATTTGTGTGAATCTTACGCACGCTGATGATAGTATAATGATGTGAAACACGAGAAACTAAAGGACCTGTTCTGTAGTTACTGCTTTTCGGTAACACTAAAGTGTAGTGAACTTTACCATCAGCGGAGCAGGTAGGATTCCCATTCCTCATACCTTTTCCAATCACTGATAAATTCCACAAACTTATTTTGATAAAAAGTCGACTTTTTTAACTTGCTTGTGTGTTGCTGCTTTATCTTCTTCCACCAAAATGTATTATGGGGGGCTGTAGCGAGAGGAAAGTTTTGATAAAAGCCCCGAGTTAACTTTTTTCCGGGTGATTTCCAAACAGATGGGTCGATGTTATACTTCATACATGAGGCGCAATTATTTAGTCTGAGGATTACAATTTATTCCAATGCACCAATAGTATTTTTTTGTGTTCCAACATAATTTGTGAATCACATGTGAAGTCTTCTTGACCAAATCAGACCTCCTTCATGTCTCTCTCCAGATCACCTTCAAGAACGAGGTGGGCCAGTATGACCTGGAGGTGACCACGTTCCAGCTAGCTGTGCTGTTCGCCTGGAACCAGAGGCCCAGGGAGAGGATTAGCTTCGAAAACCTCAAGCTGGCCACCGAGCTGCCGGATGCTGAGCTGCGGCGCACTCTCTGGGTAAAGGGAGGGAGGTCGGGGGCAGGGCGAATAGATGCTGATGAAACTGCTAAAACTAGTTCCTGTTCCTAAAACTCATCGGCAGGATTAGCATGACATTACAAACTTGTTCCGAAAACATTTCATAAAAGCAAAAAATAGAAATTGTGTTGTCATGTTTTTCTCCCTCCTCCCAGTCTTTGGTGGCGTTCCCCAAACTCAAGCGGCAGGTCTTGTCGTACGACCCAGTGGTGGCTTCACCCAAAGACTTTGCGGAAGGAACGCTATTCTACGTCAACCAGGAGTTTTCTCTGATGTAAGGAATGTTGTTATACTTAAAACAAAACCTAGAAAAAGAAATGTTGGCATCCATATTGACTTAGGCCGTCGTTTGTTTTAAATCTGCCCACTCAGAAAAAACTCAAAGGTTCAGAAGAGGGGGAAGATTAACCTGATTGGCCGGCTGCAGCTCACCACAGAGCGAATGAGAGAGGAAGAGAACGAGGGCATCGTCCAGCTCAGGATACTAAGAACACAGGTATGGGGATCAGCTCGCAGCAGGCCAGGATCAGATTCGGTCTTGCCTGCGTGATATAACACCACCCACTGCGAGTTAATAGTCTGACTTTCCAGTTCCCATCATGGAGGGATTCATCTTTTGTTTCTCTTTCTCACCAATTTCCCTTCTCCCCATCCAGGAGGCCATAATCCAGATCATGAAGATGAGGAAGCGCATGAACAACGCCCAGCTGCAGACGGAGCTGGTGGAGATCCTGAAGAACATGTTTTTACCGCAGAAGAAGATGATCAAGGAGCAGATGGAGTGGCTGATAGAGCACAAGTACATTAAGCGGGATGAGACCGACATAAACATGTTCATGTACATGGCGTAGCGCGGCACGTTACAATGACTTTCGTTGACTATTGGTTTCAGTGGATCAGGCCTGATGGACACTAGAATACTTCCAGGCCCCCGTCCTCCATTTTTTAAAAAAACAAAACAAAAAATGTCTTGTGCAGGGAGGCATGAATATAAGACCGACACCTATTTAAAAAAAAAAAGTGGAACTTCCTGCCTTATAGATGTACAAAGAAAAAACAAAAACAAAGCTTTAGTGCAGCAGGAGTCTGCACCAAGCATTTTATAGTTGTTCTGAGTTGGAGGGAGCGTCCTTGTTGTCCAGATGAGGTCCATTTTTGATGCCATGGTGTCTCCCCACCACCGTAACGGCCAGTCACCTCGGTAGCCCCCCCCCTACAACACTGAAGTCTAAAGGCATGTTGAGAGGGAACCTACCCGCAGTCCAGTTTTGATCCACGTTGAAACCCAGACCATGAAACCAGACCAAACCCTAACCCTCCATTATGACGCAGAGAGGATGCTGCTTTAGCCCGGCAACGTCGGTTGCTGGGGGGGATGATGCTGTCGGCGCAGTAACGACAGCGACTCTTTGCAGTTCTCGGGTAGCGCGATCAAACGCCTCACCTGGACGTTCGGTGTGAGAAGAGACAGAAAAAAGCACTTGACTGTTTGTCAGAGCTGCAACGGGAGAGCGAGCGGAGGCAATTCCAAAATGTCTCAAGCCTCTACCTCTAGGCACTGAGTAGAATATGGACAAGTTAGCATATTGCTATAATACAAAACATGAAATGCATTTTCATCTACCGGAGGCGCCCCCGGGGCAAGGGGCCTGAGGTGGGAGTTGAAGCAGCGGCTCACCCGTGTTCCCCCCGACACCCCTCTTTTCTGCAGGTAGCCCAAGAGAAGAGGGTGAGGTCAGTATTACACGTTAACTACTACAATTCAAAGCTATAGGAGAGTGTACAATGGGATGTGAATAATGAAATGATTAAATAAACAGCACCTTATTATAAAACAGACAGCCTTGTCATTTATCCTATGATGGGCTTACAGAAAGCAATGCATTTTAATATGTTGTTCAAACCATCGCAAGTGGCTACCCCATTACTTCTCTTGTCAGTTTTTGCCTTGTTTGGGGAAAGTGTAACGTCACAGTCTCACAGTATCTTGCTTTTAAAGGAAAAGAAAAAACCCTTTCCCAAAATGTCAACTGGTGTGTTACTGCCCGTTGTTTGAGCAGCAGTAGCGCTGATTTCTGGAAACACGCTCAATTCAGTCCTTCCTGATTTAGTAGTTGGGTATAAACAAAGAAGCGCTCCTGAACTCAGCAAAGGGAGGCAGAAAGAAACCTTATCTGGCATGAAAGTGCTGCACAATCCACCTTTTTATGTGTTTTTTGATGTGTGATCAGATCTGATTCTTTTCAATGAAGCCCCAACTTCTGTTCAGATTTAGTTTTCGAACACACACAAAAAAAGGCATTTGGCATTTGAACCTCACACCATAATCTGCACCATCATTTTTTTTTTATCACTTTTACTTCACTAACTAACCAATTTAGTCTTCCTGGAAAGCCATTCTGAGGCAAACAGTTGACTCTGTAAGCATTTGCCGATGTGTCTAAGAGTAGGGTTTTCATTAGGTCCTATGTCTGAAATGCCTGTGGTAACCTGATGTTTTTCCATGGCAATTTAAAGTGAACAAATGGGGACTGTACAACTGGATCTGCAACCAGATCAACTTTGCTGTACAAACAGATATAGCAGATTTTGCCTCTTGGTTTGTCTTGTGTTCTGCGGATATCAACTAGAAAAGAAAGTAAAGGCCAGAATGGCAGAGATAGATTGGCAAGATGGCAAAGATTCTGCTCATCAAATGGCAGGCTACGATGGCGTTAGAAGTCTCTGGCCGCAGATCTGATGGAAATTCAATCGTAACGTTTCAACGGATCAAAATGTAATGTGTTTTCCTTTCAAAGTTGCCACTGCTGAGAGTTCAGCAATGTATTGTTTCTCTGTCAGTATCAACTGTGATGTTTGACCTTGTTTTCGAATACTTCTGAAGATCCTCTTAGGTATCTGCATAAAGAACTGGCTTAAAGTGTCTTTTCTTTGTGTTTAGAAAAGACCCATTTATTAAATGGGTAAATAAGGTGATAGTTGTCTTTGGTTGTGGAGCTATGGTTATGTCTGCATTACCACACAGTAGATGTGTAGTTGTTGTTTTTTTGTTGTTTTTTAAGGAAAGTAGGAAACTCTCTTCTCTGTTTCCTCTTCCTCTACTGGCCAGTAGATGGTGCCAGAGCACTGCAACACCTCAAATTGCATTGTTTTTATTCAGTATAAGAGAGACCTGGAAAGTGTATAAAATACATTACATCTACTACATAAACAAAAGTGTTAAACTAAAAAGCATCTTGTCTCTACCCTGGTTCTTCTAGAGGCAGCTCCCTTACTTCTTAGAATGAGTTTTATTATCTTTTATACTTTTTAATATAAGTTTTATTTATGTATTTTATTATTATTTAGTCTCCACTTCAACTAGGTGAGAGTCACATTGAACACAACACAAAGGAACATTTAGGAAATATGTGCCTTTTTGGGGTAGTGTATATGAAAATAAATTAATAATAAGAAATTAATATATAAAAATGATAAATATATACAGAAAAAAGCTGTACACGTGTTGGAATGGTATAAACATTTTCAAGATTCAAGATTCAAGAAGTTTATTTGTCATACACACACGAGGTGTGCAGTGAAATGTAAAGTGGCAATGCTCAGCAGAAATGTGCAAAGGGCAAAATAACAGGTCACACTATTTACAATAAAAAACCAACACAATATTTACAATGTCACAGTAAGAGCTCTATATAAAAACAACACAATATTTACAATAAGAGCACTTTATAAAAAACATATAGGTATACATATGAAGCTATACAGCCAGAACAGAGTTGAGTATTTAAGCGTGGATCATGGGATAGGAGGTGCAGGCAGCATTAAGTAATTCTATCTTAGTGCACGGTCAGTAGCACCTCTCAATCAGTGGAACCAGAGGGCTTTGGTGGGGAAGCTCTCCCCGAAGCACCACAGTCTGATTGCCATTGATTTCCCAGCCGGCGCTGACCTGGAAGGAGGTTCAGGTGGGATTCAGCCTCTGCGATTGATTCTGCGTGAGTATTACCTCATAGCTCATAGTCTCCCCCCCACACACACACACACTAGCATGCATGAATGTGTTTTACTATTATCACTATCACTATTAAATGCGGTTTCAGAGGCTTTTCCATCCTGACAAGAGTACATTTCTGGGGGGGGGGGGGGGGGGTAAAAATGTGTTGTCTAAATTGCCAGATATTGAGATAATCAAAGTTCCGCCCAATATATATTTTTTTTATATATTTATTTTTTTACATATATATTTGTTTTACAAAATATTTCTTTATCTGTCAGTTGTACATTAGAAGCTGCAACCCACCTAATGGCATATGTAAAAAATATTTAATATTTTGGATTTCACTGTATGTGAAGGGTGAATAACTTAATATAATAAGCAAACATCCTCACCCACACTGTTTCTTCTCGCCTGTCCCACAACACTTTCAGCGCATATTGTTACTGGTGGTGATTGTTTGTAATTTGCTGTTTTTCTGTCTGGAAAAGCAACATTAAAAAAGGACGTTTTGTAGTTTTTGGAGCTGTCGAATAGCAGCGGTGAGACAACCGGAAGGCTGTAATTAGGCGCATAGTCTTTGTTAATTACAATGTATTGCATCCTCTTATTTCTGACAAAGGGGATTTACAGCAGGCCTACTACCTCTGCGCATGCTCAGTCTGTACCCCGCTCCCCACCACCACCACCCCCAGCCGTGCGCTGAGGACCATTGTCAAGCAAGCTGGAATAACAAAAGTATTACTTCCGGTGACAACATACAAAATAAAACCCTAATTGATCAGCGTGTTTTAACTTTTGGGTTGTTTTTTTTTTTGTAATACAGAGTTCAGAAATTGAAGCAAAAATGTATTTTCAGGGGGAATCTGTAGTACATGAAATATATATTTCCTTATGTTCCTATATGTTCCTTTCTGCAAAATATATTAATAGCCAAAATAAGTCTAGACACAAAGCCCATCTGTACACCGTCTGTGTAACTTTTGGGGCTATCAGTATCAAGTTATCCGCTTATCGGTTAAATATTCTAA
Organism: Hoplostethus atlanticus; assembly: GCA_034670405.1. Classification (NCBI taxonomy): domain Eukaryota; kingdom Metazoa; phylum Chordata; class Actinopteri; order Trachichthyiformes; family Trachichthyidae; genus Hoplostethus; species Hoplostethus atlanticus. Next base: position 2,180,939 of record JAXDDX010000015.1, on the reverse strand, counting down.
TCCAAAATTGAAAATAGAGATTGTGTGCAATATTTTAAAATCTCATTTTTGCCCCTCAGATAAATGAGTTGAGATTTTTTTTCCTAAAATTAATAAAAATAATATTTGTCTCAAACACAACACTGCGGTTATTTCTTGTTTCTACAACATGCTGCTGGTTGATTGGCATGGGGAGACCATAACAAGGGGTTGACTTGCTTCTTATTGGTAAGTGGGGCCCATTGTCCCGCCCATCGTCCTCCCAAAACCCATGTGATTCTCCCATAAGTCATTACATGGATACAAATTACTGCAAAGAAACAGCAAACAAATGTTTTCCATTGTGTATTTACATTTTGAATTAAAATATTAATTTAAACCTATAATCATTACACGGACCTGTACAGTGTACAAACCCAATACTCAACTTTTCTTTTTTTCAGGAATTCCCAAACTAGCGCTTTTATCTCAACGCCTTACTTCCGGTGTCACTCTGTCTGCTCCCCGGGAGTTTGACGCCGCCGAGGAGGAGAGGAGCTCCACCAGCGGACCGGAGAGAGAGCGGGGTGAGGAAACCCAGCAGCCCCAGGAGAGTGAGAGCCGGACCGGCCGGACCCCCGGAGGAGGACACGAGAGAGAACCACGTCGCCACGGGAGAGGCCTCCGTACAGGTAGCGCCGCTTTCCAGGCAGGTGGTTTTAACGGTTGCTGGGTGATGAAGTGGCGGCGGTTGGCGAGCAGCATGAAGCGGCTTGTTAAATCCCGGAGAACAGAGATCCTATTACTTACTTACTGTAGCCGCCGCCTGATTTATGGCCTCTCCGTCCCGGATTGTGGAGCCGACAACGGGGAGAAAAATGTTTATTTAGACCGGTGCTTCTTACCGGGATGAAACTGGTTCATCTCCACGGATTTGCTTTGCGCAATAATAGCGGCATAGAGCGGTTACTAAAAGCGCCGTTTCCCCTTGGCTGCCAGTCTTTGATATGTGTTGTTGAGCCTATTCTCTATTCATTAGGATGGACATGGGCGTCAAGTGGGTATGGCAAGGTGTGGCTCTCTCAACACCTTAATACATGAGAATCTGGTAGCTTTTAATTTGGAATAACTGAGAGAAAAAATCAAGCAGAAATCTATTTGGACGCCATACCTAAAATAATAATAAACAATTAAATTGAATCACATCAGGACCAATGTTCCATCTAAGACGATAATTTGGTGAGTCTAATAATTTCTCACATTGGCCAAATCGTATCATCTTGTCAGTCCTCAGTCATGTCCACTTGATAGACTAGGTTTTGGAAGTTTTGGTTGCAGGTGATGTTAGATCCAGATACTTTGTCATATCTGAGAGTTTACTGCCCCAGTCTGATGCTGCTGAGTCTGTTTTCCAATGCATGAGGATGGAGCTGTGCTTGCAGTGCTCACTGAATCGTTTCAGAAGTAATGTTGCTGCACAGAGGACTGAGCTGGGAACAAATGCACATCGATAGATTATGCCCCAATGTCTGGTTATTACCTTTGTGCAGTGGTTCACTAAGGGGGATCCAGGGGTTCTAGAGCAGGTTCCATGGGTTCTTGAGGGGGTTCTTGGGGGGCTTCCAGGGGTTCCAAGGGTTCTAGAGGGGATCCAGGGGTTCTAGAGGGGATCCAGGGGTTCTAGAGGTGGATCCAGGAGTTCTAGAGGGGGTTCCATGGGTTCTCGAGGGGGATCTTGGGGGGCTTCCAGGGGTTCTAGAGGGGGTTCTTGAGGGGGTTCCAAGGCAAAATGAGAATGTTTTAATTTTATTCCAATTCATAGAAATTATCCCAATTAGAGAATGTATAAGAACGCCTATTCTCTATCATAGGTTTCTCTCTTCACCACTACTATCTCTCCACACATACAGTGCGGGCAGATTTTACAATTCAATACTAAATCAACAACAACAGAAATCTCCCTGTATCTCCCTGGGACTAAAACCTACCATGAAAACAGATGGGAAGCTCAGAGTCCCCCGACCCAGCCTCAGTCCACCTCAAGCGAGGTTCTGTAAAAGTGAAAACAACCGCAGCCTAATATGTGCCTATTTGTCAAACCATATGTCATCAGCAGCTGGAGAGGGGAAAAAAATCAATGTCCCATGTGATTGACCCCAAAGAAAAATCTCTATTGTAGTCCTATAGAGACTTCTAGTGTGTCTGCGGTACTCAATAATGAGTTTGTAGTGACCTTATCACAGTTAATGGTATTTCTCTATCTCCTATGGAATATCTATAGGGTATATACAGGTATATATGACATTTGGATAGTGTCCTTTTAAAATGTATTAAAATATCACCATAGGTGTATGCCATAAGAGGAGAATGTAGAGTGCATTAGAGGGAAAAAAACAAATCCCAGTCATGTGTCTCGTAATCGATAACTTCATTCAAATGCACGGCGGATCACGAGGCGACGGGAATTACACGAAACACTCGAAGCCAAGCGAGCCGTTTTAAGCTGGAGGAACGTGACTTTGGGCGCCCGGTGTCGTATGTCATGGCAGGAGCAGAAGATGCTGCAGAGAGATCACGATGCTGGGGAGGATGGGATGCTGGGATAGCCCTCCTCCTCCCTGATTGCAGGAGGGAGGATGGCTGAAGGATGGGTCTGGTGCACCCCCGTCCCTCCCTCCCTCCCTCCCTCCCTCCCTCTCTCTCTCTCCCTCCCTCTCTCTCCCCCTCGTTCTCTCTCGCTGGTATACTGGTGCATTACTGCTCCCCGTTCACTTCTCCGAGTGTAATCAGTCTGCTGACAGACTGATTACACCCCCACCACATGGGAAGAACTCAGAATGACGGTGAAGCATCTGCACTATGCGAGCGATGAACCTGAAGAAGGGGTATGCGGATAATAGAAGGACAAAAAAGTGAGAAATTTATAGTGCAGGTACATTTTCCATAACAAAAGAAAATACTATAATATTCCTATAGGGACTTGTGGTACTCAATAGTGAGTTCATATTGACCTTATCGTACTTTATGGTATTTCTTTATCTCTGATGGTATCGCTATAATATTCCTATAATCTTCCTGTAAGATATTGTATACAATGTATAGTTTTGCTCTGATATTTGTGTAGTATCTGTAGGATTACGACAGTTCTTTCACCCAGCACACATGTACAGGCACTGCACGTCCAGTACATATGTGTACAGCTATGATGTTTGCATGATGGCAGATGGCCAGAAGAAACAAGAGCTGGTGTGTGTTTTCTGTGGAAATCGGGTGGACCCGCTGAAAGCAGCAATGTATACTCTAGAGTAGCTGAAATAGTCAGTGATTTTGTTAATACGAGGGAGGACTTTGAAATATTCAGTTTTCCAAGGCTGTGTTCAGAGCATAATCCAAATCTACTGCAGGAAACGACTCCAAGACGCAAGGGTTTATGGGTATTAGGAGACAGATGTTGACATCTGATAGCCAGCAGTTCCTCATGCTCGGAGAGCCCAGCGTAACCGCATGAACCGAGGGCAAACCGCAGTCTGATGAAGATGAACATGAAGATCTGACATGAAGATGTTTCTTCATGTGTTCTTAACTGGTATGAACAGAGAAGGGGAAATTAAGAGAGCGCCGGAAAGTCCATCATGCTTAGCTAAAGTTACAGGCTAACAGGTTACCAAAAACTGTCCAATAAACGAGCTACTTGTGAGTCCATGTGACTTTTGTTTACATGTCCTGATTGGCTTGTAATTAGGCGGTGTGAGCCTGAATTAACCAAATAAAGAAATGCAACAAAGTCAGCTTTTCCACTCTGGTTCAGACCAAAAAAAACTAGGCACCCTTAGAGAAAGAAATTAAGAAAAATACAGCAAGCGTTATATTATTTAGTCTGAGTTAGTCATTCCAAATGAACCAGGCTAAGACTTTGAAGTCTCTGTTGATTAATATACAGTGCTAGACAGACTGTTACATGCTGTATTACATTGCTCCCGCTTTAGTGGAAGGAACACTGCCTTCCCTGCACTATCATCTCGGGGTATAGAGCAGCTGTCATTTTATAAGGACTCAATCCATCAGGGATTGTTTTGGAACAACAGCTAACAGTAGAGAGGCAGGAACGATTGGGAGAGAGAGGAGGGATGACATGCGAACCGGGCCGGATTCGAACCCAGGAAGTCGGCGTTACATGGCACCCACCTTAGACCGCTGTGACACCAGGACTCCCGTTCATTAATGTTTTGACCATCGTTTTGGTCTCGGCAAAAGTCTCTTTCTCTGTCATGACGGCATCATTAGTTCTCACCCATCTTTATTTCAAATCTAGGAATTCTGTCTTCATTTGTCTCTGGAACTTTTCCTGTGTTTCTTTGAGCTTATGCACAATTCTGGAAGCTTCTAAAATAAGCTTGTTGTTCAAGCCGATGCCATTCTTAATGTGAGTAAAAGCTCAGCTTACTTTATTCATGTCCTCAATCAGTTATTTTGGTAAATAAATCTTTTTGGCATTTCCCCCTTTATTTTAAGAGTTAATAGTGGAGACAGAGGAGGGGTGACATGCGACAAAGGTCCTGGGTCGGACTGGAACCCAGGAAGTTGCGGCCACATGGCATGCACTCCAGACTGCTGACCCACCAAGACGCCCCGGTACATGCATCTTTAGCAGGTCTTCACTCATGCTAATCCTCGCTCAAGCCACTTGCTCCAGCCATAGCTTCCTTCTCATTTGTACTAAGTGTTTCACAGTTATTTAGGATCTGCTATTGAGATCCTAAATGTCCAAGATCAATGTACTGCTGCAGTTCTTCCAACCAAATTAGCCAGTAGGAAAAACATAATTGCTGAAATGTCCTTATTTGCTACAGTTGGTAGTCTTTGCTGGACTGCTGGAATGCCGTCCCGTCCCCCGACAGTGGAGCCAGTTTCTGTGTTTCCACTGTTCTGAAACTGACCCATCTGTCTCTGTCCCGTCCTCCGCTCATGGGAGAAATGAACTCATATATCCTCGCACTTTCCCCAGACATCTATCCACAATCAAACTTCACCATTTTTTTTGCACATATAAGCATCCATGCACATCAGTATACTAGCAACCCTCACGACTGGATGCCGAGCCCTGCTTTAAAATAAGAGATTTTGGTGCCTTCAGCTTTGCAGTGTGCCCTTCCAGAAGGCAGATACCCTCAAACATCATCTCTGTGGGTTCTTTTAGGATCTTATTTTGCAGTATGGTAGACTAAAGACAAATTGGAGGAACCTTTTTGTTTTTTTGCAGCCACGAATGCTGGAGAATTAATTTATCTTTTTGAGATTAATGCTGCAGAACCAGAGAGAGTGGCATTTTGACCCTCCGTTTTTAAGGGATTTATCTACAGCTGCCGTAGTTAATTGATTTTCACATAGTGCGAAAACATACGTAGGAAATTCGTCTTTTGTGAACAATGAACATTTAACACTGTTCAGTTTCAGTCTGAAATATGAAATTAAGTATGTCCTGCGTGCAAATGTAAAAAGAAGCAGTTGCTAGCCAGATTTCTTCAAAGAAGAAAGAACATCAGAAATTTTCAAACTTCATTGTATAAAGTAGAGCAGAAATGTCAAGCATGGATAACTTAATTTAGACCAGAGATATCCCATACTGTATAGAGTTTGAAAATGAATAAATGAATGAATTATGACAAAAATAACAATCTAGAGCAACCCAGGATGATTGGGTTTCGAGATCTGAAGTCCTTCATGGTTATAGGTATCACTAAGAACACAAATACCTTTAATCAGGGAAAGTGAATGACATTAAACCTGTTAAAGGGGCATTAAGTAATCTTGGACCTCTGCTGGCAACCAGTAGGAATTGCAACAACATTGATAGAACTTCCTCCTACACGCACAAGTCTCTGGCACAAAGTCACATTTCCACACAAAAAAACAGTAAGCTAGCCAATTAGAGCAGAGATTCACAGAAATGTCTAGTGAAGATGTAATGGGACAGTAAAAACCTTAGTTATTTCCCCTTTGCTGTCTCAGTTAGGAATCGCCTTCTCAGAATTTAGGGATGACGGCTAGATTTATGAGGTCAGTTATTTTGGTGTGATCTGATGTGAAGTGAAGTCAGATGGACTTGGTGCTGTTATCCCTAAGATATTTTACAAATTCAGTGAGCCCATCTCAACATCTGGATCTGAATCTTTAATTACATCGTGGCAGCTCTGAGCTTGAGCTATGATGATGCTGGTTAGGACTGGAATGTCAGACGATTGGGGACGCTAGAATTGTTTTGCTTGCGTTAGAAATGTTAGGGTAGCACACACAATGGGTCAACGCATGGGCCTAGATGTTGTCCATGTCCCGAACCTAATAATTCAATCTGAGTTCCATGAAGTAAAGACATCGGGCCGCAGTAGGAAAACCCATACAATATCCTCTTAGTAATCATTCTTGCAGTTAATACTGTTTGCTTTCTGGAGAGTGCGTGTGACAGCATGGCGTTTCCCATTGCAGTCACGAGCCAAGACACCACACCATCTGTCACATTTAGCTTCCAACTGCGACCTCTTCATTTCCCTCAGGAATTGACTCTGTTACTCACCCAACAGTCGGCCAGCTCGCTTCTTCGGAAGTTATGGAATACTTTCTTTAATTAAGGTCGCATTTTGCCACGCACAGAACTCGAGGTAACGGCAACGACACAGGCCAAGTGTTGTTTGTGACCTAGACCTGTGGACCCTGCAACTAAATAATAATTAAAACTAAAAATGCAAGTCACAAAGATAAATTGAAGTATTTGAGGAGGTGTCGGTAACCGAGAGAGAGAAAGAGGTAGATTGCTTAGAGTTGGGATGAATAAATTGGGAGTACGAGCCTGTGAGCATGAATAAATTCACTGCTGATTTGAATGGTGGTGAGCAGTTGATTGCTGTGATAGACAGCCAGTTCTTGTGGAGCTAATGCTATCTTATTGGACTTCCATACTATACGCAACAGTGGATGAACAGTAGGATTTCAGCTGTAGGAAGTGAAGGCCTACTTTTTTTAGAATGCTGCCCCATAGCCAGTTACATTGCCTAGCTGATGTTGTTGGGTTTCAACATACTTGTGTGTTTACAGTCGATAATCCGATCTCCTTATTCCTTTAGGTAATGAGATATTCTCTCCACTCCTGGGTTTCAACGTTTGTTCTTTACGTCTTCGAGATAATGCTCTTCGAAAGATAGTCAGAGTTCCCGTTCTCCTCCGGATTTGGCTTTCCTCCATTTTCTCTTCATTTCAATTCCCCAGATATTGGATATCATTGAGTACCGCTTAAAGACAAACAAATCAACTTGGCCTAATTAAAAATGACATTCTTTGATGGTCTTGGTGCCTGGTAGTATTCTGGTATTAAGACAGTTGTGCTGCATTGTAGCTTGCACTTAGGAATAGATTGCACATTTTAAATTCTGCAGTCGTGTTGAAAACACATCTTAATTGCACATTGCTGTACACTTTTGGTAAAGATTTACATGCTAGCCCTGGTCCCATTCAATGGTAATTGTTTTTTATCCCAGTTATATTGGATTGTAACGTCATGCATTCAGTCTTGGAGTCGACCCTTAAGAGATGCCTCTGTGGGAATTGTCCGTGAACGTCCTGCGCTGGGCAATTTGTCTGCAGTTGTCTCTCAGTGCATTCCCGTTCCTGCCATGACTGACAAACAACATCAGAGGAACATTTTGTCAGAGAGTTTTACACGGGTTTGAAAAGCTCTAGAGGAAGGCTGACTGTCCCTCCTCCACCGTACGAACATCTCTCCCCTGTCTCTTTGTTGGAGCACAGCATTAGTTAAAGGATCGTATGCGCCGAGGCCTGCCAAGACTATCAAATGCCTGAAGCAGTTAGATTAGAGCTAGATTGATATGTCCCTCCTGCATTCAGTACGTGTCAGTGCGCCGACTGGCAAATTAACAGCGTTTCATTACAAAATGCTATGTAAACATTTTGGAAAAAAAAAAATTCTTTAAAATTGTATTATTTTGTAGGTACAGGTATTAATATATCTAATAATATTCAATGGTGAGTTTATTTTCATGTCAATAATCATTTTGAAAGACTTTTTAAAAATGGTTTCTATCTTATTTAGGAAGGAAACTCTTCAATCAGTGGCCATCAGTGTTGGGCTTGTTACTTAAAAATCTTTACTAGTTACTCATTTCAAAAGTAATAATATTACTTTACTTATTACTCCTTGTGAGAAGTAATTCATTACAATAATTGTTATATTACTTTTCAGTTACCCCCCCCCCCCCCACCAAATAATAATAAACAGAGATTGTTTCCTCTTACCTTCAAAATACCTCGCCTGTGCGCCTCTGTGACCATAACCAAATGCTGCCAGGTTAGTTAGTACCTGTGCGTAAAGAAAATAAAGTAATGGGAATACTTTCAGCCACCAAATGTAATCGTATCCATCTTTAATCCATGTGTCACGTGTTATGACAATAATAATAATATAATAATAAAATAATAAATAATAATATTAAAATAATAAATAATAATAATAAAATAATAAATAATAATAAATAATATCTCTCTGATTGATAACTGTAATATCATTACTGAAATTGAAATAGTAGTTGGCATATACACTACTCGTTACTGAAGAAAGTAATAATATTATAATATATATATTATATATTTTAACATTATAATATTAATAATATAATAATAATAACCACCCATCACAGGCCATACAGTAGGTATAACTGATTTTGCACCTACATCCTATAGTTTTTTTGCTGCTGGTGATTTATTTAAAACATAGCAGGCTGTCAAATTAACCTTGAGGACACAAGGCCTGTATTGATCTCCATGCAGATGGGGATTTGTCAGGCCTGATCCCTACCACGCCTTGTGACATGAGAAGGTCAATATTGTCAACACATCATAAAGAGGTTGGACCTTCCCCACGTCCCTCTGACAACTCTCTGTCACCTCCCCTGTCTTCCATCCTCATCCCCAACCCCCGATTGGACATTACATTTGCATTTTAGGCATTCAGCCGATACTCTCATCCAGAGGGATTTATCAAGGCTGTGTTTACATGCATGGAGACTTCTGTCCTGTAGCTGACTTCTGTAAGTAAGCTGGTTTTGGGTTGATGAATGTAAGCATCATAACTGGGTTAAAATAACTCTGGTACTCTGATGATGAGAAACGATGAGATAAGCTGCAATGCTTATTCCCATATTTAATGGGTTACTGTGCCATGGAAGCATCTCACCGTGCATTCACACTGTGAGCAAAAGTATTGGTGACATAACCGTTTTGTTTGACATGCAAGTATTGATAGCTTGTCTAATGTTTTGAATTTGAATGCAATGAGGCAAACTCATTGCATTTGTTGGTGGCCATGACCCTTCCTCTTAGCACTTGCTTATTTGTCTCACTTACTTGTCTTAGTACTTGATTATATGCTTCACTTATTTGTCTTAGCTCTTGTTTATTTTCTTCACTTATTTGTCTCATTTGTTTAAATAAAAAGTAGGTAGCTAACTTGTTGCACTTTTACCTTAGCACTGGTTCTGCTCTTAGATGCTTGTTTAGGAAGGAAATGCACTTACGACGATAACGCGATAACTCTTTGTTTTCATTCACTTACTTTAAACACAAGAGGGTGGAGTCAGTAATCCTAGGTCCTAGCTTACTTGACTGGCGTTATGGTGTTGACACCGACGTTCACTCGAAACCCTGAAGAAGTCTGTAGCGCACAACAGGCAAATGGAAAGCGGGGAAATCGAAATAGAGGACCCTCCGTAGAACTTTAAATCAGTTTGTTTAATATTAAAAGCTGATTTATTTTATTTTAGAGCTTATATTATTTGTTATCTGCACTAAAAAATGAAAGAAACTATTTTAAACAAAACCTATAAGAAATGGTTAAACTTGAAGTTGAAAATATTGTTTTGCATGTTTTATGCCTAAACAATAAGAAGATGGAAGAAAGAAGGAATCCTCTACAGTCATTTGTTTCTATTTAAACTTTCAAAATATTGTGACTGTATCAAACCCTGTACCGTGTATTGCATCGTGTATCGTTACATCCCTATTATTTATATAAGCAGGTATGGAAGTTTTGGTGGCATTTGATATCAGATGCAGGGACTTGAGGATTTAGTGAACTGACTCTCCTGCCACCATCATCCCACTTACCCAGCAGGCAGTGGTTCCTTGGTCTAGTGATGGATAATTGAATTGCCTTTCCATGGCTCCATCTTATTTTCCCTCTACCCTGGCTCACCATTCACTCTGTCTGCCCTGCCAGCGTTGATCAATGCATATATGGCTTGCTCAATGCATAGCAGTGATAATTAGGCCCCGGGGATCTCCGCAAATTGACAGGTGAATCGTTTTGACCCAGGACTCCAGGTTGCGTTCAAGGCAGCAGTACACATCGACTTTCCATTTCCACTGAGAGCTCTCACTGTTAAAGTGTTAAAGCCTGCTGGACTTTGCTGTCAGTCATCCGTGTGTGTGCACGAGTGTGTGGGGAAAGTTAAGGAAGGAAAATGGGTTCATAAAATGCCAGCACAAGTTACCTTTCAAAGAGATACTACTTTTTGAGATAAAACATACGATAGGTAAACTGTGTGAGCTGAAACCAGAGATGTAAATGCACAGGTTGTGGTGGTACGATGTGTACCCGTTTGTGTGTGTGTGTGTGTGTGTTTAACTTCTTGAATCCCCACCTTTACTGCCCCATGGGTCTGACCAGTGCCCCTCCTTGTCCTCTGTGCTGTGTTGTTCAGGGCTGCAGCATGTTCACGTCAGTGAAGGCGTTTGAGGGGCAGCAGTACTCCACCCTGAAGAGGCAGTGCTTACAGAGTGGCCTGCTGTTCGAGGACCCCCGCTTCCCCGCCACTGATGACTCCCTCTTCTACCAGGGCAACCGGATCGGACGTGTGGTCTGGAAGAGGCCGCGGGTAAGTCGGTTGGTGCAACAACTAGGGTTTGACCGATATACAGGTTGCTGCCGATTGAAGCTGATATTTTGTGCCCGATTTTTGTGATCGTTACATTTGAACATGATCACGCTCACAGAATTCCCAGGGAATTCCCCCGGGATTCAGTGTTTACCTCAGAAATGTCTTCTTGTCAGGGTGGAAAAACCTCTGAAACAGCTTTTAGACCATTATGGGACACTAGAACAGAAAAAGCCATACCAATTACCCTCAGAACTTTATTTGTGGTGGTACTTTTCAATGCTCATGAGGGAACAAACGTTCAATGCACAGGAGAAAATTAATTCTCCACTTGTTGATGTGTGATTACGTTTTGAATATATAGATTCCGCAAGTTCAATATTGGAGGAAAAAAGTTCCTTAAGGCAGGGTGAGGCAGGTTTCATTGCACGTTTTACAGACTGACGCCCCTGTGGTAATACAAAACCTATTGATCTGAAGAGAAAGGAACTCCCTTCCAAATGGGGAAATGGGCCCAGGGTCGCTGTTAGGGAATGTCCCGGTCCACTATCTGTCCCAACTCATCTCTCCCATGATTCACCCCGGGTCTACATCTACATTGATCCAATCACATTGGTTAAATAATAACATCTTGTCAATCAGTCATTGCTCCACTTTGTCCCCAGATATTTAGCCTATTTTTAGTTATGGAAGGTATGGTTTCCAGTGGCAGATGATATCCGATGCAGGGGCCTGAGGGGTTTAGTGAACTGACTCCCCTGCCGCCATCATCCCACTTACCCCAGCAGGCAGTGGTTCTGGATGGAGTAACCTCCTTCTGCATGCGCGGCACTGCAACGGCAGCTAGCATTTATTGCCATGGAAACTGGGTCACACAGATTGTATGGGTTTGGTCTCCATGGTGATGCCAGCCATGCAGAGCAAAAACTAGAAGATGTCATGAGGAGAAAAAGAAGAAACGGCACCCTCTTAATTTCCGTTGGTCTCTCAAGTTACAACTGCAATTACTGTCTTCACTGTCAGCGAAGACAGTAATTGGGTAGGGTAAATGATAGCAGTTAGCATGTTTTCATGTTATGAGCCCCAAATAAACACACATTAGCCCCCTAATTTTAGGATTTTGTCCCAGGGACCCATATGGATGTTTTTTGTTGTTGATTCATTCAATTGTAATAATGTCTACACTGTGCGTGGGGAGGTGATAGTCATAAGAGTGAATGATTAGACGTGTCATTCTTATACATTTCCAAATTGCGATAATTTCTAGTGATTTAAATAATAACGAAATCAAACTTTTACTCATTTAACAGGGACCCCTCTTAATCCCCCTCAAGGACCCCTGGACCACACAATGTAACAACTAATGGCTTAGAATTAAAAAGGCCCCCCTCCCCACCACCACTACAACCTGCCATTTGTAACCGCTACCATCCCTATATTATCCAATGTTATTTTATGTTACATTAAAACCTTGTGTACCCAAACCTCACACGTCTGAACAGACCAGTCTTAGAAAGAACTGTTAAATCTCACTGATGTGAAAATATGATATGTATGAGCCTACTTTTCAAGTTAGTAGGCTACCGTTTTCATCCTACCATCCTTTATTTGCTTTAACGGCAATTTAACTGCCACCACTATGTTCTACTTTCTGCCAAGTCATGTCATTAGGTGACCCTCAGGAAATGCTTGGTAGGCAAGATGGTGGTAGCAGGGGTGTGTGTCAATAACACAGCTGTCAGTCTTTCTGCCATTGTCAATTTTACCAATAAATATACAATATATATGTTTACATGTTGAGCTCTGAAAAAAGCTAGTTATTTTGGGCTGTTTTTTATCAGCCATTTCTGCTTAAAAAGCAAGGTTGATTTATTTATTTTTTTTCTTTCCCTGTATCCACGTTATATTGGGTAAAGTTGGCTAACGTAAATGCAGACAAAAAGTGATGCAGTGAAAGTAGTTACGATGTTAATTTTAAATATTAACAAAAGACTAACAAAAGAGATTATTGCTCACGTTGTCAGATATACTGATGTTAAAGTTAAAATGACAACGATGAAATGGTAGTTATGTACTATAACTCTAGTTCTATGATCGTAGGCAAAGCCGTTTAGGCTTCGCCTTATGGGCTATGCTCGTGTGCGACAGTCAGTTATCCCTGCATACAGTCTGCTGCTTCTTCATAGGCGTTCGTATTGAAGAAAAGGTGTTAGCATACCGGTGCTAACCTAACAGCATGACAAGCTACTGCGTCAACCCCTCCAGCGCTACCTAGTGCAGAGGGATGGAACCTAGGCAATCAACTCTAATCAATGGTCCAGGTAAAACCGGTGGGAAAGTTACAGCTTGAATAGCCCAACCAGGTGGACAGTACCCATCCCTCCGGAGTGTGTCTGTCTTATGTACGGGGTTAGGAACTGTAACCAGCAGTGATTAGGGCAATGGGAAAGGACGGAGAAGAAGGCAAGTTACGAACTGTAAGGCCGAATCCCATTTCTCATTTTCACCCGTACGACTCATTTTCGAGTGCCCCTCGCCCTTGGCTTGGCCCTCGGAACAGAGTCACAAGGGGTAGTGGTTTAAATCTCCCCCTATGAAATGGGACAACCCTTCAAGACCCTGATATGTCATCGATGACGTTTACGTAAACAGACGCGACAAGTTTGTAATCGGACATTACACACCACAGTGACATTTGCCATTCATCTGATGGAGATAGAAATGGACGCTCGCGATTCGTTCACAACTTATACGTTTCACGCTACCAATCGATCAAACAAGTCATCAAATAAAAAAGACCACTCCTTCATTACCGGGCCACTTCATGACAGAATAACGTTAGCGGTGCTCTGTAGGTGCTGTAACAAGGAGCCGTAACAAGTTCAGCAACTTCGCTGCTGGACTTTAGTTATATTTCTGGCGTGATATGCCATCAAAGGGGGGAAATGCAACATGACAATATGTCAAAATGCGGGACTGTCATGCACAAATCAGCCTAAAAACAATGTTGTAACGTTAACTAGCAAGGTAGAGACATCGGCATACTAGCGATTTTTTTGTTATGCTTGTTATAAAGAAAAGGTCTATAATACATTGAAACGACATCAAACTAAGATAATACGACGGTTAGAATATTTTTTAAATCTTTATTAACGAAGAAAACACTACATTTGTGGTTCACTTTGGATGGTAGTGTAGCGTTCGCCATGATCTTCCAGTTGATTCGCAGGTCATTCTGGGAGATTTCTCCTAACCCTCGGTTTGTAGTGTGCCCCTGAAAAATCTCCATTTGGAGGGCCATGTAGCCCTAACACTTCGCCCTACCCCTCGATCCCAACAAGAATCGGGACACCCCTACCCCTACACGTGAACGCGCAAAACGGAGGGGAAGGGCTAAGGGGTAGGGCCAAGGGGTGAATTGGGATTCGGCCTAACTGTCACTGAATGACTCACTCCTTGTCCTGCATTGCAAAGGGGGCCGGTGCCTTCGTTCCCAGCTCCAGAACAAAGTGGCCGAAGGAGCCCCCAGTCATGTCAAGCATGTAAAAATGCACAAAAGGACTCGGGGAAGACCAAGACGCAGCAGCGCATATATCTTCCACCGACACACCCTTAAACAGGGCTGATGAGGCCGCCACGCGTGGAGTGAGCTCTGACACCCGCTGGCGGGGTCAAGCCCGATCCGGTGTAGGCTAAAGAGACACCCTCACCAGTGTGACAGCCGCTGTTTTGAGAGAGCACGACCTTTGGTGGAGTCCCCAAAACACACAAACAGCTGTTGTGTCATCCTGAACTCAGCTGTGCACTGAATATAGATGGTAAGTGCCCGTACCGGGCACAGGAGATGTAACTCCGCCTCAGACTCATTAGCATGAGGAGGCGGATGGAAAGCCTTCAGCACAATGTCCCTAGAACGATAGGAACTCCTTATGTTCTTGGGCAGGAAGGTGGGATTCGGAGTGAAGCGATGGAGCCATCCCCATTGATAGACAGACAGCTCGGGTGCACCGACAGGGCACCGATCTCACTGACACGCTTGGCTGTCAGGTGGTGCTATCACCCGTTTGACTGGCCTCATGCGTCTGGCCCCTTGTAAGAATCTCTTGACCAGGGGGTGACTGAAAACAGGCTTGTCATCGTATCCAACATGACATGCTGACACCGCAGTGGCGTAGACCTTAATGGTGGAGAAGGATAATTCCTTATCCAACAAGGATTGTGAAGGAATGAAAGCATCTGCCCTACCGAACAGGAGGTCCGGGAGGCGCCCTTGCTGTTGCGCCATTTTGAAAAGGCATTCCACTTCGCTGTGTAAGCAGTGATAGTGGAAGAGGCACGTGCGCTCTGGATTGTACCAATTACTGCTGTCGACAGACCCTTGTCCTGAAGAATCAACCTTTCAGAGACCAAACCATCAGCGGACCCCCGAGAATCGCAGGTTGCTGAACGGTGCCTAGGGCTTGTGACAGTGTGTCTTGTCTCATCAGCACCGGCCATGGGGCTGCGTGGGACAAGGATTGTAGCTCTGGGAACCACAGGGCTAACCGTGTCTCTGGAGCTACAAGAATGACCAGGTGGGAAGGTGTAGAGGAGCGTTCGGGGCCATGGAACATGGGCCATTGCGTCCACACCCAGCGGTGGAAGATCCTGCGGGCTCAGGGAGAGCCAGAGACTGCAATGAGTGTTCTCCCTGGAGGCAAACAGGTCTACCTGGGCTTCCCCGAATCTCTGCCAGATCTGTTTGACGATGTCGGGATGTAACCGCCACTCGTCCCGGCGGGGTCCACCACGGGACATGAGGTCTGCTCCGACATTCTGGTTGCCCGCTATGTGAAGAGCTCTCAAACTGAGGAGGTTCTGGAACGCCCAAAGCCTGAGCTCGACTGCCGCACTGGGGAGGGCAGAGGAACGTACTCCACCTTGGCGGTTGATATAGGCTGCCGCCGACATGCTGCCTGTTCTCACCAGCAAATGGCGACCCTGAACCAGGGTGTGAAAATGCTTCAGCACTTTCAGAACCGTGGTGAGTTCCAGCACATTTATGTGAGCAGAGGGAGGAGACTGCCACAGAGCGCCGACCGAGTGGGAGAGACAGGCCCACCCCGTCAGAGAAGCATCTGTGAACACGACAACGTGAGATGCTACTCTGCCCAAAGGAACCCCTGTGGACATGGTCATGGGGTCTCTCCAATGGTTCAGGTCCGATGTCACTGAGCGGGGAATGGATAACATTCTGCGCTTGTGATGCCTGGGGTCTAATTTTTGGCGGGCAAACCATCTTTGCAGTTTGCGCATGAAGAGCAGACCCAGGGAAACCACTGGGTGAGCTGCTGCCATAAGTCCTAGGTTATGCATAACCGTCAGGGCCGTCACGACCCTGTGGGCGTGGAATGCAGTTGGCGCCGATGAAATGGCTACTTGCCTCTGGGGCGAGAGCTTTGCTGTCATGGATGTTGAATCTAGGGATACACCCAGATACACCAACTGACGGCTGTGGAACGGCGTGCTTTTCTCCCAATTGATGGCGAAGCCCAGGAGGGAGAGGTGCACCACTAGTGACCTCGTGTTTTCCCTGGCTTCCTCCTCCGATGGGCTCCAAACCAGGATGTCGGCGAGGTAGAATAGAATTCTTAATCCTCGTTGACGGAGCGGGCCCAGCGCCACCTCGACGCACTTTGAGAAAGTGCGTGGGGCTAGGGAATAGCCGAAGGGGAGGCATTGGTACTTGTGTGACTGGAGGATGGGGACATGGAAGTAAGCGTCCTTGAGATCGATGGACGTTAGCCAGTCGCCCTTTCTCACACACCTTAGCAGTGCTCTGGTGGTGAGCATTCTGAACTTTCTTGCCACCACTAGTTTTTTGACGAGGCGTAGGTCCAGAATAGGCACTATGTCCCCCGTTTTCTTGGGGACCAGGAAATAGCGGGAGTAAAAACCATGTTGAGCCTCGCTGGTCGGGACGGCCACGATGGCTCCCTTGTCCCGGAGACGGCTTATCTCGTCCGCTAAGGCTGAGCTTGCCGTAGGGTCGCTCAGCCTTGTCTCTAATATGCCCTTGAAAAGTGGTGGACGGTGTTTGAACATGAGGGGGTGTCCCTCCCTCAATGTACCGTTCAACCACTTGGGAACCACACATCTCTCTAGCCAGAACACATAGCGTTCAGAGAGAGGGCGGGCGGACAGTTGGGGAGCGTTGTCTATGAACGCTCTGTATTCTCTGGCCCCTACCGCCATCACACGGGTCTGTGTGATCCAAGGGGGCCCCCCCTCGAAAGCCCTCAAGGGGCTATGTCTGGCCTTGGTCGCTTACTGCCAACCAAACAGCCGTCAGGCTGCTGGGGGCCCCTCGTGGGGCTATGCCTGACCCCGGTCGCTTACTTTCATCCAGACAGTTGTCAGGCTGCTTGGAAGAGAAGCGTAGATTTAAAGGGGGTTCCCCTAGAGAAGGCCCCCCATAAGGGTGGGCCCCTCGGGGGGGCTATGTCCGGCCCTGGTTGCTTACTTTCTCCCATACAGCCATCAGACTGATAGGAAGAGAAGTGTGGGCTCCGGCTCCCAGAGCTGGAATGTCAGTGCGCCGTTTTTGCGCCAAAATGGCACTCTAGGCGGGTGCGATCCTCCTCCAATGCTTGGCCTGAGGCCAAAACTGGCGACAGGGGACCGTTGATCAGGCGGAGCCTCTCCTGCTCCGGCAAGGAGGCATGGGAAAGCCACATGGCCCTCTGAGCCATAGTGGACCAGGCCATGCACCGTCCAACCCCTGCTGCCACCAGCAGAGAGAGTTGAAGGATGGCGCCGGTAAATTTAGCCACCGTCTCCACCTCATCAGCTCCGAAGGACTCCTTACTAACTGTCAGTGATGACAGAGCAGAAGCCAGCAGAGCAATGTTATTAACAGCGGCAGCGCTCTGGGCTGAACAGACATACGTCTTATCAGCCAGAACGGCCAGCTGCTTATGGAGACGGGAGGGAGGCAACGGTTTCTCATCTGGACGCCATCCAGCGCCCGGACAAAGAAGAGCCGCCAGACTCCAGGCGAGGTATCCCCCTTGCCTGTTGAGTGCTCCAACCCTCTACCCTGGTCAGGTTGGAAAACGCCTTGACTGGGGCTCTGAGCGCCGACAGATCCTTGGCCGCTCCATTCAGATACGGCTGGACCGGTGGAAACAGCGGGCAGATGATCGGCGGACGAGATGAGGAATTTTTCCATTGCTCTTTAGCTAGGTGTTCACTGAAAGAAAAAGGAGGACAAATGCCGGCAAGCACGGCATTATATACAGGTGCTTGGGGGCAGAGCCCCAGCTGATAGGTGCATCATTGAATTTTCAGTGCTCACGTGCACGAGCATAGCCCATAAGGTGAAGCCTACATGGTGAAGCCTACGAGAAATAGAACAACGTGGGTTAAGTTACCTGGGCGTAATGCTCCCCTCTACTTGCAGTGGTGCTTTTTGACCTGCAGATGTCGCTGCTAACTGCTGTATTCACTCTGGAACTCAGTTGACAGTTTGGTCCCAATGAAATCAATTAATCCAAGGTGGCCAACAATTCTTGCTAAGGCAGCGGGAAACCCTGAATTCTAAGGACAATTTTAAAGCGTGAGCAAATATAGATATTACAGTTTCATGCCTTTTTTGGCTTTATAGGATCTGCACCTATTTGAAAATGTAATCTTGAAAGTCACAATTGTATATTATATCGTTTCAGTTGCTGGAGATGCTATGGTCTAGCTAAGTGCGATGTGTTGGTAGGTCTGCCAAGTTTCAGACAGTTGCAGTTGTATTTTTATGGCGTTGGGCATTGCCATGAATATCCAAATGCAGACCTAAATCTTCAGTGTCCTTAACACCTTGAAGGATACCCTGAAAGGTGTTACTCTTTTCAAAAGCGTGCCAGAAACCTTTTGATATGCAGCAGGCTTGGTAAGTGGATGCTTAAATGGAATCATCCAAATTGGTAAATCATCTCCACGAACCTCCATCTCCCTAAATGGGTGACTTAACATAAAACGATGTGGTCTAAGGTGCATACCATGTAAGCGCAACATCCTCCGATCCAGGGTTTGAAATAACTACTCTAAACTAATTAGGTGTGAAAGCGCCCTGACCATGTGTTCACACTGCGAGCAACACAATCAACAAGTCGCCGGAAGTCCATTAATTTCCTATAGAGCTGAGTGAAAAGTTGGCCATGGTTGAACTTTTCCCGGTCATCGGCTGTCAACAGCCAATCAGATTTCCGTGCTTCCTTGTTTCCCTACTGATGTGATTTTGTTTCATGAACAATAGTTCCGCCTGGCAAGACGAGAAGTTGATTCCAGCCATTCAGAGCTTCCCAGTTCTCTAAAACTTTAGTTTGAAAGGCTACAGGAATAAACATCTCAAAAACACTGCTTGGAGAACGATGGCCCCAACAATCATTGGGGTTGGTGGTAAAAGTCGTTTTATTGATTTGTTTCTGTTTATTTTCGATTAATGCTTTGTAATTAGTGCTTGCTAGCTAGCTGTGTCATCAAAACATTGTAACATTATCAAAAGAAATACCAAATAAGTAAAATACAAGATTTTTCTGTTCAAAACATTGTTCATTGTTCACCTAGATAGTAGAGGTGCACCGATACCAAATTTTCAGAAGCGATAAAAGTACTCGAGTTCTTTATTAAGTAGATCGGCTGATACAAGTACCGATCATTCATACCACCTAGTATTGGCCTATTATAAAATAATTACAGGATCATGTGTAACAATCCTCAATCAAATAAAAGAAAATGGTTATCACAAGCGGTGACATTTCAGCATTGTCAAAAGTTTTGTCCAATTTTCAGAATAAAATCCATTCTCCTGAACCTGTGTTGCAGGTTTTTGAGCAATACAAAGTACCTAAGAGACTCTATAATGACTTTTATTTTGAAGGCAGAATCGCCTCACTTCCAATATAATCCTGGCTGGCGTGAGGGAGCTGCTTCGCCTCTCCTCCACTCCCCACACTCTCAACACTGCCAGACACCTTCGCCTGGCGCAGCTGGCACTTTGCTTCGCTAGGATCAAAGAACATTACAGACATTTTATTTCCTGCAGCTCATTAAAGTGTCCGTATCGGGATAGAGTCGCTTGCTAATCAGAGTACCTGGGAGCTGGATCGGTACAGATTCCGATACTGCAGATTCTATCGGTGCGCCTCTACTACATAGATGCAATTGGAGCTTCTCGCCCCGCCCACAATCGATCAGAATAGAGAGACTCGTCCATCAAGTCGTTTGCAGTGTGAATGCGGGGTTAGTGATTCAAGAGGGCATTTTATCAGTGGCAGGGTGAAGGTTCAGAGGCTTCAACCTCCTCCCTAGAGCCCTATCCGTATGCCTACTTGGTGTTATCCTTGCTCAGCTGCATCTAGCCTTTATGGCTGTGATGAAGTCCCAGTGGCAGAGCGTGCAGCATAAATAGCAGACTCTAATAAAATGCTCTCCGTCCCTCTCTTATTCCCTGTTCTCTCGGCCTGCCTCTCTCTCACGCCAGCCCTCTCCCCTCCCTCTCTCTCTTCCATATCCATCTCTTCTACAGATTAGTTGAGGTTATTTATATCTTGACTGACAAGAAATAAAATGTGAGAGCCATTCATCTGTTTGTCTGTTTGCCGTCCTTCCCCAACAAGGATTCGCACCACGCTTTGGAGCGGTCTTGCAGGATTTTACATTTTGCATTCTGTCTTTTTGCATCTGTGCATGCAAAAAGTGTGCGTGCGTATGCTTGGTTGTGTGTTCGTACACTGTGGCTGAAGGCTCCTGTAGCAAGCTGATGGATGCTGTTGGTTAGGCGCTACGGAGTCAGTTCTGCAGGTTCTCAGCAGCAGGGTAAATGATTAGGCTCTGCCAGCGACAGCCACGATATTCACATTACTTCAGTGTCCGTAGGGCCGGGCAGGGATCGATACTCTATTACTCTTCAACCCGAGCCAATCCCCGACCGTCGGGCCACCATAGGGAGCCCCGACTGGTGCCCAGACTCCACCGATCAATGGTAATGCAGACAGAAAAAAAAAACGTGATTAGAGATCTTAACTTGGGCAGACACAATTCTACGAAACGTCATCTGAACGTAGACGCTGACTCGCGCAGTCTGCACACACACATACACACACACATTCACACACTGCACATGGTGACACTTTCACGCTAGCCTTTGTAAGGTGAGAGGGACTGCTGTGAGAGGCTGGGAGGCCTCCAGGGAGCTCTGCGGCGGCTTCGGCCTCTGATTAAAAGTTTGCTTTTGCAGCAATCAGCTTCTTGCTGAGTCAGCAAATTACTGACCTTGTGTGTGTGTGTGTGTGTGTGTGTGTGTGTGTGTGCTTCTCTGATGCTCACACTCAAACACACACCCGAGCGTGCGCATGCTTTGATCTGTATCTTCGCATATCGACATGCACACATTCATGCTAAGTAGTACAGAATAGAGTTGGACTGATACAGATTTTTGAAGGCCGATATTTCTTGGATTAAAGCTGCCAATAGCCAATATTTTGCACCAATATTTTGCACCAATATTCAATACTGTTAAATTTGACCATTTTCATGTCATAAAATTCCCCCAAAATACAAGTATTCAGTGATTTCCCCCATAATTTTATTCTTGGCAGGGTGGAAATTAGATCAGCTCCAGGGACTCACAAGGGTCCTTGAGGGGGTTCCAGGGGGTCCCCAAAATGAGCAAAAGTCAAAATTCACTATGATTTATTTCACTAGAAATTAATACCAGGGTACCTCGGGCAAATTCTGATCAAATGGGGGTCTGTAGTCTAATGTGGGTTTATGACATGAAAAACCTCTAGAACCCGTCATAGTTTTAGGTGTTAGCAGCTCCCTAAGGCAGGGTGAGGCAGGTTTCATTACAGGTTTTACAGACTGACACCCCTGAAGCTGTTGAGGAAAATCCTCCCACACCACACTGGAATCATTCCTCTGGTCAGACATGATATAAATAATAATCGCTTGCAGTGGTCAGGAAGGAACCTCCATCATATCAGAGATGGACGGCAGTAACTGGTTGATATCTGACTTTTAATAAAAGACCAATATCAGCCCGATGTATCGGTCCATCCTCGGCACAGAATGCTGATGTGTGTAGTTTTTTTTGCTTGGGGAAACACTCACATGCACAATCTCTCTCTCTCTCTCTCTCTCTCTCCCTCTCCCCCTTTGTTTTTCTCTCTCTTTCCCTCTTTTACTTTTCTACCCCTAGTTGAGTGCTGTGAGTGTGTAGAGATAAAGAGCTGTTAAGTGGCACTGCGCTTTCCGCTGTCTGTTGAGTAATGGCCGAGGTGCCCATCGACCCGCCAGTCCCATAAAGCACAGTGCAGAAAACAGACAGACCATTCACACCCAGAATACGCCGAGCAAAGCTGTGTGGGAAGCAGTAAAAACCAGGCTTTGGCTGGTATGTTGGGCCTGCATCGGCTTTTTTTTGTTAAAAACTGCATATCAGCAAGTCGGTGTCATCCTCCTCCAGTATGATGCTATTGGTTTGATTATGTATTGTAGAATTGATCAATACTACACGGGGAGTCAGTGGGAAGCCCTTAATGAAGTCATTCTAATACGACACTTTGACTCCAACGAGCGAGCACGGATGTGTTTTATTACTCTTATCATCATCCTGTGTGTCATGGAGAGTTGTTTTTTCTGGGATTTTTCTGATTTTTTTTTTGGTAATTTTTTTTTAACATGAAAATGGTCAAATTTAAAGTGGCACTAAATAAGCACATTTTTGCTGTCCCATAGCACCAAATGACCAATACTAATGATATGGTTGTTGATCAATACCAGCGACTCAGTGATTACCTGCCAGGTGCTGGGATTTGGGAACTCACCAGCCCGTACTCTATTTTGGAGCAGAAACCTCCCACTAATTGGAATTTGAAGACGCTCCCAATTAGGGTTGGGCGATTGGAAAAATGCATCATGGATCATCGATAGACTGAATCTATCACTGATAGAAATTCCAATCAGCAATTTTTTTTTTGCTGACTTAAATGATCTTGATGTCATTTAAAATGCAGTGCAAGACAGTTTCCCACAGCACTCGACGAGCATTGATAGCTGCCTTGACAAAAACTCTATTATATATTTGTTTATTTTAATTGATACCAAAACCATGTTGAGCAGACTATCCAACCACAACATCTGCTGGCCAAAAAGTGACCAGTGAGGAGCATATTATTTTGGGGGTGAGTGTCAAATCCTGCGAGTAAAGTTAATTGTTACAACTTCAGCATAGCCTGTCCAACACGTTGGTACTCACTCAAGTAAGTCCATTACAGAGGTCCATTAGCAACCTCCCTTCCTCCCTTTATTTACTGGTGTCCTAATTTAGTCAAGTTTATTTACCCTTGCATAGTAAAAGTGTTAATCCTGAAGTTCGTCTGTGTCGGTTGTTTTGGAGACACCTATAGGTGATAGCTATGATTGCAGTTTGTACAGCCACACAAACACAAACCAGGCAAGGTTCAACAGGGAGAAATACATAACAAGAAGTTTTGCCCTGACATTGTTGAAAGTCTCTCCAGGCAAAATATTTTTATCTGTCAATGTAAAACGATACTGTGGCTGCATACGTGCTCGACCTGCGTAGTAGACAGCCATTCTTGCCATGTTTTGTTTCACGAGGTTGGCTGAAAGACCACACAAGTTCTGCAACAATCTTTGAACTATACTCAGAAATGGTCACTGCAAGGTCCATTTTGAGAAGGTGTAACTAATATTTACACTCATTTTCGTTGGTCGCCTTCCTTTCTTGCACTTATGCCTTCTTCTGATCGCTGAAATATTTCCTTTTTCTTGGTCACTTGAGCTGCTGAGGTTTGATTATGGATTATTACTGGTCGTTTTGTTGACTCTTCAGCCGTGTCGAGTTGACAACATAGCAACA
Source organism: Hoplostethus atlanticus (assembly GCA_034670405.1). NCBI lineage: Eukaryota > Metazoa > Chordata > Actinopteri > Trachichthyiformes > Trachichthyidae > Hoplostethus > Hoplostethus atlanticus. The sequence continues at coordinate 2,157,122 of JAXDDX010000015.1, read as the reverse complement.
CCAACTTTCTCTGCCACCGGTCCCTTGTTCTGGATTTGGTGCATTGGCATCATACGTAGATGCATCATTTCCTGTGGGTGCATTATTTTTGGCGGGAATGGCGGACCCAGCTAGCTGCAAGGGAAACTCTCATATGGAGAAATGCTTACTGAACGTCAATATATTGAATGGCTATTGCTAAAAAATATGTCACCGAAATAAAGTATCAAAAATGGGTTTTATTAATATTAAAATCTTATGGATTAACACTTTAAACAGAAATAGCAGATTAAGTGTACGCATTACTTATATAAGTATAGTCCGGTCAGCCACTACCACCTTGACTTATATTACATTGACATTGAATGGGGACAAAATAATGCTCAAGTTGATTTATAATTTGATACTTTTATACTTGGATCATTTTTTTCCCACTCTAATTTAAAATAAAAATGTGATTCCTTGGCCATCATTCAAATCGCCTACCCCGCGTGTCCGTCCGTCCATATGTCTCTCAGTCATTCACCAAACCCCATCTTCAATCCCAAAATATCGGTAACGGGTATCGACCTTCAAAAACTCCATAGTGGTCACACCCTAGCCGGCTTTCATCCCTCCGGAAGGTTTCCAGCGTCTTCCTCTCCTTTCACTCCCGGCCATATTTCACTGTGGTTAAAAGGCATTAGGCCAGCCACAGACAAAACACTTGACTGTTTTACCCCAAGGTGGTCGCATTGTTATCCCGAATGTCACCATCAGCTTTGTTTCTCCCTGCGGTCAGGGATCTCCATGACACGTTAACGGCTCGCTTCCCTGCATTACATCTGCATCGACGAGAACCTCCCCTGGGCAAGGTTTCTGAAAAACACAGAAACATTTCAATGAAAAAATGGACTTGAAGGGAGGACTGAAATATTCCCATTCCCATTTGATTCCATTTTATTAGTTACATGAGTTACATATGGCATATTGTCAGATGCCTCAACTCTGTTTGTGGCCGTGTATCCCAAAAATACCGCAATGGGAAATCTAAAACATTCCTATAATGAAAAAAATCATGTATTCAGTCTCTTTCTACCTAATGTAAGTAAGGGATTTCAGACAAACAGTCATTAAACTGGGTTTGATTTGAGGCAAGCATCAGTAGTTACACCAGCACTGATATGAACTGTTTGTAATATATTTATGAATATTTATGAAACTTAAAAACTCCACCTGCTAACATCACATCAAAGTGCTGTAGTAGTATAGTGATGTTGTAGCTACGAGAATCGCTCAGCAAAATGTTTAATTCATGTGTTGACTTAGCCACTACTTCTGGAAAATCACTGAGCTTCTTCCGGGTCTGTGAAGGCACCGCGCAATGTGTAATGTGATTCCACAAATCCTTTTCCAAAGATCCTGAGGTGGAAAATGTGGGTGTAAAAAAAAATAAAAATAAAAATAAAAAAAGTACAGATGGCTCATTTCTGATGCTTGACTTTGCCACCCTTTTATGCTCCTTTGCACCTTGTCACAGGTGCAAACCAAACGGCTGCGTCAACCGTAAACGCTGTAGCATTTCATTTCAGGTGAGATGTCAAGATGAGTTTCCAAAATTGTCAGCACTGTGAAAGCTGCGGGCTATAAAGTTATGCCTGTTTGTTATGTTCTTATGAAAATAGATCCCCAAAAGCTGGACATAGACTAGGGAAAGTATGCACAGCAGATGCAAACACAGACAAACTCTACTGGTCTTTGGACAAAAGGTGCAAATCAAAGACTACAGCAGCTGAAGGACTGAAGGGAACATCCATGATGTTGATCCATAACGTTAGCTAAAGTTAGCTAACCTTTCGTTTTGGACCTTCTTGCATACATTTTCTCCCAGCTGTGGTCATCTCTCCACAATATAGAAGGTGTATTTTCATTGGAGTTAGCTGAGTAATAGCTGAGGTTCAGGAGCTCCACATGCTCCTATTATGCCCTCCCCTCTCTCCCTCCATCTTTTTCCTCTCTTCCCTCTCTGTCACAGGGTCTCCATGGGGGGGGGGGCAGATCGGCAGATCTTTCCCCAACACCGTTCAGATGTCATCGCACGCCACTTCACCATCAGTGATCATATTTGGTGCCATTAAAGCTGCACTATGTAATTTTACATAATTTAGTCGTTGGCGGCCCCAAGTGGCAGCAAGAGGTGACTGATTGTATTGAAGACTTCACTGCCCTTAGCTTTCTGTAGCGATAGCCGAGGCGCTAGCTCACTCACTGCTGTTTCAGAGCTGTGTGTGTTCGGCTCGTAAGTTTAGATTCTTCACTTCCTGTGCTCGGAAAAAACTTTCCCTCCAGTGTAGCTACCGACTCCAAAAACTTCACTGGGGTGAATGGAACGAATCTACAGCGGATCGGTGAAGGGGGAGGAGCCAGTCTTTTCTGTCACAGCCCCACTTCGTGAACTAGACTGATAAGACGCTTGTATTTTTACATAAAGTTACATAATGCAGAGTACAATGTAAATCAAATATGAATCAATTTGGAATAAAACATAGGTGTAGATGGGGTGTAGGTCAAGTCACACAGTATACTTTCATTCTCTTGATGTACTTTTCTTTGTGCGACAATTCTCAGCAGATGGATATCCTCAGACAAACAGGAAGAAACATCAACATCTTTGTTCATGTCTTTAGCAGATCACTATTCTGATTCGCTGTGGGATGAACTAACATAGCCCTCTCTCTCTCCGCCTAGAATGCAGATGTCAACATTTTGCTTTGTAAAAATGTCTTTTAGCATTTTCTCTCATTCCATTTATATCTATCTAGTAATATAGACAGGGAGAAAATATTTGGAATAGGGTTAGTTAGATGTATAGATTTGCACACTAGGGTATTGTATAATTTATTTATTGTATAATTAATAAATATCACACTTGGTTGTGACAGCTGATTCTAATGAGACATTTTGATCAGATTCCAAACAAGTATAGATGATGATGATTGTTATTGTCATCCTGGGTTTCAATGGAGAAGAGTCAAAATGCTGTTTCCACCCTGCCAAGAATATAATTCTGGCCCATAGCATCGACCCATAGCCCATATCAATTATCACAGGTAAATACTTGTAATTTATTTATTTTTGATATCAAATAATGGCACAAAATATTGGCTATCGACTGCTTCAATCCAAAATATATCAGAATCCGTATCGGCATTCAAAAACCCATATTGGTTGAACCCTAATTTGGAGTATATTAGGATTGCTTTCTCTGTTTTGCCAAATCCCCTGACCCTCCAAGACGCTGTATATGAGCCAACAACTCGCTCACTTGTCCTTCGTCCTTCTCCATCTCTTGTCTTTCTGAATGCAGGAGCTCTGCGAGGACCCTCACCTGTTTGTGGATGGTATCAGCGCCCATGATTTGCACCAGGGACAACTGGGGAACTGCTGGTTTGTAGCGGCATGCTCCAGTCTGGCTTCCAGAGAGTCTCTGTGGCAGAAAGTAAGTGTGTGTGTGGGGTTTTTTTTTCTCTTGTACACAGTGTTTCTTTCTTACCCTGCCTTTCTGAGCACCAGGACCGTAAAATCTCATGGGTGTGTAAGAGTTTTGTTTCAAAATGAGTAACATGTACTCTTACAAAACGATTGATAGCACTAAATTAAACCCAATTAAACTACTCTTCAAAGAAAGGTAGGTAAATTTAAGTCTTATGTTGAGAAAGTGGTAACCTTTTATAATAAAGAGAAAGGTGAACTTCAGGTAATGAATTTTTCCCTCAAAATGAACATAATTTTGGAATAAGACTCTTAATTTTGGTACATTATTCCACCTCTAGTGTGCAAGTGTCCATTAGGAACCGTTACATAAGGAGGGCTAAACACCAGAGGACCCATTAAGGTCTCATCAGCGCCTCCCTAGCTCTCAGCAGACTCCACCAATCAGTAGAATAATCAAGTAGACTTTTTTTCAGTAGTGAATATGTTTGTCAGATGTCTCACCAGAGGAATCATTCCAGTGTGGTATAGGGGGATTTTCCTCAACAGCTTCAGGGGTGTCCCTGCAATGAAACCTGCCTCGCGCTGATTTAAGGAGCCGCTGACCTACCTATTTGATTAGTATGGCATGAAAATGGTCAGATTTAAAGATATTGAATATTGGCACAAAATATCGTATCAGCAGCTCATCAGTATCGGTATCAGTCTTCACAAATCCACCACTAGTAAGAACTGGAGTCTCAGGCATCTGGATTATTCTGAACTGTTCTCTGGCATCCATCGTGTTCTTCATTGTTGACAGGGGAAACAGAATGATTTACCAGGGTTTAATGGGATTGGAAACGAGATGCCTTGGCCTGTTGTAGCGAGATGTTGGTTTGCGATAGCCTGCTCAGAGAGAGAATGTACATATGGCCATGCATGCCATGCACACTCTCTCACTCTGTCTAATCACACAAACACACACACACACACACAACTATCATCCCATGCCACCTTCTATGACCTGCGTGTTTTCACAGCAGTGTTTCATGGATGAAGTTTGAGTGATTGGATCAGTGTGTGGCAGATTGAAGTCTCTCGCTCTCATTACTATCATTAGCCTACTATATCTTCCCATTCTTAAAGGAATATACTTGGAATATACTTGGCTCTCTGCTCCATACTAATCCATGCAAGACATACAGTATATATATATATATATCACATCACCCACCACCTTCACTGCCTATGAAAACAAAGTCTCGCAGGACTAGAGATGCTTCCACAGGGAAGCTAGTCTTAATAGTTCAAAACAGTGTTACATTATGTGTTATTTTTCATATTTCGTGTAAATTTTACCAATCTCCTACAGAAAACTGCCAGCCTTAAAATTGTTTACCAGCTTTGGACCTGCTACAAGTTCTCATTTTCTCACTAATGCTAGTCACCAACTACCTCTCGACATAGTGTATGCTAAAGTGTTAGCACGGCTTCTCCCTCACAGCCACTGTTACCTCTCCGTCCCCTGTGGCGTGGTAAACCACCAAGGGTGACCCCCAAGCAAGGGAGGGTGTGTGCGTGTATGTGTGTGTGTCAGGGTCACCATGCAAGACAGAGATGGATGAGGCAGTAGGAACCTGCTTCACTGTCCACTGGGGCGTTCACACACACACACACACACACACACACACACAGTGTCTCTACCCATTATCTCATGTGGGACTCATCTCTACCAAGTACGTCAAGGCCGGCTGTTTGTCAAACAGGAGGAGAGGAAGAATAACATTTTTACTTACCACACAAGCACAAGGAAACATACATCCACGTTCAGAAGTTATTTAGGAAAATGCAGATGCACCTTTTTTATTTGATTTATTAAAGATTTATTTAGAGGGTAGGGAAAAGACTTTGGATAAATAACTCTTTCATAAGGCTCCTCCAGTGAAGAGTGATATTTAGTTGTATTATGCCCAGCATCATAGTCACAAATATATTGAAAAACTTTCCAGATAAGTCTAATAACAATAATAAGAAATATTTTTTTTGCAAACTAGCTCTATTGCATAAGGTTAAAGAGAAGTTTAGAGATTCCATTCTTGAGCACTTAGTTGACATCAGATGTCCTGGTAGTGTGAAATTCCTCCCCTGCGATAGTCATTATGCAATAAATGCATTTTTAACCTAAAACTAACTCCACATCCCTACCAAAGCACATAAGCTTAGAACAAGTACAGTCACAGTCAGCTGAAGTGTGGGTTTTCAGCGTGCACCTGTCTGGTTATCGTTGCCCAAGTCTCAATTATCCACCGTGAAGATGATGGAGCAGTCGACGCTCTCGGGGCTGCAGCCTTCCTCAAATGCAAACAGGAAGTACATCACCTTCCTCACCTTTGCCAGTTCGGCAATCCTCTCGCCAAACTCCTGTGCATCGGCCTCATAGCAGCGGAGGGCTGTGTTGTGGTCGTTGCCCTGGGCGCTCCAGAAGACCCCGGCGGGTTCCAGCAGCTGACGGGTCATCAGATGAGTCAGGTCGGGTGTCCAGAGCTGCGAGGTGGCCGTGACGGTGAGGCGTCCCGGTTGCTCCAACTGCACCGTCCAGTGTGAGAAGCGGAGGGCCTGCTTGGAGAAGTCCAACCGGTAGACGGCCTCGTTGGCCCGCAGCAGGCGCTCTCCATCCTGCCGCGCCTGGCCTCGCTGCTGCAGGGACTGCACCCGTAGGCGCATTACTTCCGTCAGCTGGGGGTCCGGCCGGAAGGGCAACTCCAATACAGCAGACATGTTTGGACGTCACACTTCAGCAGGCTAATAGGTTGATAGCAATCGCAAGGCTGGATTAGATCAGCAACTGTGTTGAAATAGGGGCTTCCCTGTTTTCTCTCTCTCTTCTATTCTCCTTGTATTCTTGTTCCTTCAGGCCACCTCCTTCTCAGTCTGTAGGACTCATGCTCTCTCTCTGCTCTTTGGTGTGTGTTGTATGTATGTGTGCATGTGTGTGGAGGATCCATATATGCAGAAACAACCCAACAGCCCTAAAATGAGGGTGGGTCTTGCTGATGAGCAGAGGTGCTAGGCAACCAGGTCTAATGACATTTGCCGCTGCAGCGTGGGGATTGCCCTCGGGGAACTGTGCACAACAGTGCTTGCCACATATTTGTTTATCTCAGGTTCCTTGCTTGGTTACAGATTCTTCCCTCTCATACATTCTGCCTGGCTGACAGGAAGGGTCACCAAAGGCAAAAGTGCCCAGAGGCATGCATGCGAAGCAGTGCAAATGTGAGATACCAGTAATGTGTTAGAGTGAGGGAGTCCCTTTTACCTTGGAGACGGACTCTAAGGCAGCTGAGGGGGTGGAGGAATGAGGGGAATGCCTCTTTACTCCCATTGGTCTGCACTTTAACAGGCTGCAGGGGAAGCTGTCAGCCAAGACACAATCCACTTGTGTTTCTGGCCAGCAGTCAGGTCAGCAGGTACACTCACCTACCCAAGTTCAGCTATTACAGGGCCTTATCTGGCCCTGGATGAAACCCGAGATAGATAGACCCCTCGCTTTCTCCCTCACCACAGTACAAAGTCACAGAGAGGGGTTGGGCACAAGAGAGACTGCCTCCCGAAGGATTACAAAATGACTCTGAGGTTTCTGTGGTGCAGTGCTTTGTTTTTTTTTCTCCCCCTTGCTCCTCTTCTGTTTTTAAAGGAGCTGTCGCTGCTTCACACAGCCGGCCCTCCGGAGAGGCCAAAGTCCTTCTATCAGCAGAACGTCGCCACTTGTCAAGAACCTCTAAGGCCATTTATCCTGCACTCCTCTGTATCTCCAAGGACACTCAGCACAACACCAATTCATTTGATTCCAATTTAGCCTCTTCACTCTACAGACACTTTCATTATGTGCAGTTTTTATCACAACGCATGCTGTTTTATACTGGTGGGTGTTTTACCAATGCAAAATGTGTAACAGGTGCACTTTGTTGTGTAGCCTCCTGGTTGGGTGTTCTGCGACACTGTATCACAGTGGCACCATGCAGACCATGGGATAGTGGCACTCCAAAAATCTTATATAAAAAGCAAGACTTGACCACTGTTTGCTGATCTTTTTCATTTGGTTACATCAGGCTAATGCATTTAAGCTCTCACCAATCTAAGGGACGTGTTTAAAGGGAGTCACACGATGATATGGTGGAATAAGTGCATCTTGCACAGATGTGAATCATCACAATCACCTATATATGTTACAGTTTACGGATAGGGGTAAAACTCTTCCAAGATGCTGATGATACCTCGCTCTACCAAGAAGATGGCGCCAACATCTTCACTCTGAAAGATGATCAAGAGAATTTCCTTGCTTCCCAAAATCATCTCAAAGCTTCTCTCTATCCAGCAAAACACCGAAGAACATCTAGCAAACCACAAGGCTTGAAGTTGAGCTAGCTTGTCTTATCATTTGGTTCACCCAGGCAGAACCAGGTATATTGGACATCAGTTTTGGAAGATCAGTTTTCCCATTTTATACCAGCCTCAAGAAGCTTGGCAGGGTTATTATATTTTTTAGTTTAGTTTAGTTTTCAATTTCTATTTCACTTTCAGTTAAGTTCTACTTAGTTTTCATTGTGGGCTTAATTTATTCATATTTGTTTACAAATGTTTATTTTTAGTTTCAGTTTTATTTAGTTTCAATTCTAGATTTAGTATTTTGGGTAGAGGTGATATATCATGAAAGTTCAGAACAGATATTTTGTTTGCAACAGGTGTTGTTTCATACAAAGAATTTCAATCATAAGTTATTATTAAAATATATTTACATTAATTTTTTTTTCAAGTGACATTCACAATGTTATATAGACACACCTCACAAACTGGTACATAGCAGCCCCTACGTTTGATAAGGTGCACAATGAAGAACAAAATTCAGTTTTACTACTGTTAGAATAACAAGTGATACATATTTTTCTTACTGTGTTTTTTGTGTGCACACATGAGTCTAATCTAACTAAGAAATGTTTGATACCATCATGTGTGTGGAGGTCATACATTTGTGTGTAAATATGCTGTTCCTTTTTCACTTCTGTTAAGAGTAAAAACTACAAGTCTAAATGGTGAGGCTGTGCAGGCAGCCTAAACACACACACACACACGCACACACAACTGGCAGTCAACCAGTTATTCCCTCTCACCCATGTCCAGTTACTGCTGGATTTATGACTGGGAGAGCCAAGGTGATAAAATTGTCCCCTAATCCTGAATGCATCAGCAGACATGGGGGAACGCTGTCACACTCTGGCAGGCCACTCCACCTTGACATTATTTATCATCCATGGCCCGATGGCTGTTTGTTTGGCTTATTCGCCTTCCTCCTTTCTTCCACCCTCATCTTCCTCCTTTCCCCCCCTCCCGCTCCCCTGCGGCAGGTCATTCCTGACTGGAAGGAGCAGGAGTGGGATTCGGAGAATCCCGACTCCTACGCCGGGATTTTCCACTTCCGCTTCTGGCGTTTTGGCGAATGGGTAGATGTGGTGATCGACGACCGGCTGCCTACAGTGGACAATCAGCTGGTCTACTGCCACTCGGACGACAGCAACGAGTTCTGGAGTGCCCTGGTGGAGAAGGCCTACGCCAAGTTAGTATTAGTCCCAGCAAATACACAGCGCCTATTGCAGAGAAAGGCAGAAGAATAATCCTGTAATTCCTGATTTTCTCCCTCAATAAAGTTAAAGCTATGAAAGACATTAAGGATATTGGCCTAATGTCAATTTATTAAATTAAATTCAACAGGCTTTATTAGGCATAACGTTTGAACTTTTGATATGTTGCCAAATCATGTAAAAAGACAATAAAACAATAAAATGTGAAAAGAAGAAACTGCATCATTACCTAGTGGTGCACTTTCACTATAACAGCTGCTAACCCTAAAATAATTTCACCTGTATGGTTTTCAGAGGAGAGTGTTAGTGTCCCATGATGGTCTAAATGCTGTTTCAGATGCTTTTCCACCCTGCGAGAATAAAAAGCATGCCAATACAATTGGCATGAATTGGGAGCCAGTGTAGCTGGCTTGTAAGGACATCGCATGATGTCATACCGAAACAGTCCGAATGCGTTGAAGACACCTGTCTACATCAGCATTTAGACAATAGATTACTGACTCAAGGATGATAGTACAAAAATACAAACATAAAAATGCAATGTACAGTCAAATTTCAACATTAGGATATAAATAGAGATAAATATAATCAATGTATACATAGCAATGCAGTCCAGTCAACAATCGAGATGGAAAGGAAAAGTCTAATATTATAATCTTGTAGACTGTGGACAGTATATCTATATGTTTCTCTCTTTGGGAGGGAGTTGTGAATGTCACTGCCTCCACATGGATGGTTCACCTTTTCAATCCCCACTCCATCTCAGTGAGGACTCACTATGCCCGATCAGGTCAGAGATCTGATAGATGACTGCCAGCACCAGTAACCAAGACCCACCTCCTCTCCCTGCAGGGTGTACGGCTGCTACGAGGCTTTGGACGGGGGTAACACGGCTGACGCACTGGTGGACTTCACGGGCGGCGTTTCCGAGCCCGTGGACTTGCTGGAGGGCCAAATGGCTACTGACGAGGCCGCCCGCAACCAGCTGTTTGAAAGAGTGCTCAAGGTGCACAACCGAGACGGTCTCATCAGCTGCTCCATCAGGGTGAGCTAAGAGCAAGTTTGCGGCGAGGCTGAGCTTTTGCAGAAATGACAGCGCTCTTGTATGGGGAAGGGTGTGTCCAAGGTGTTGAGTTACTTCATTTTATTCTAAAGGTTAAGCCAGCGCGATAACCTACAGACCAGTGGTCCACAACCATGTGCCATCGAGGCCAAGAGTATGCATGTTTTCGTTCCAACCAGACACTGCAGCAGCTGATTTTACTAACCAGTTCCTCCACTCTGGTTGAAGGTTTAACAATGGATTATTTAACAATGCAGAGGGAGAACATTTACAGAAGTCCAATTCATACCTAAAGAATGATGTCCTACTCTCCTGATGCTCGCCATAGAGGATATCAGGCTATGCCGTCTTGGACCACCATTCTAGATGTAACAGGTTGCAGGGTTGGCATGTCATTGGGGTTATCAAGTAGGAACCTTCCTTCACTGATGTTTCGTTGAGTTGGGCCCACGAAATCTCAAGAAGGCTCAACGGTGTATTCCAGCGTCCTGGAACCACCCTCCTCTATACCCACTCTCATCATCCTTAACCCTGGTGTTAACCCTAGCTGGGTACCATCCCTGATTCGGGTAAGGGGGGGAGAATAAAAACTGCAGATTGTTGAGAACCACTGCTATACGCCCAGTGTTTTGATAAATGTCTTCATCAGGGGTGTAGGTTTTTGTTCTGGCTGCCTGTGCGTCCCCATTGGGAGTATCTGTTGCAGCTGTTGCTTTGGAAAAGCAGAGTAACTAAACACTTTTGACAGTTTTCTTCTTGACTGTGAGGACTCCTAATAGTGAGTTTTGTTCCAAAATGAGATATCCAAGCATTTGAAAAAAGTAGCACCTACTCGCACAAAATGATTCATAAATAGCACTCATTAATGGATCAACTAAATACCTGATAACACATACAGATAATTACCCACCCCTCACCCTTCCAAATGGGTACTCCAAATGGTGTTTTGGAAAGGAACTCTGCTCTTAGCTTTTTTGTATTGTTACCCCAAATTGAATACTGATTGAATCATTTTGTCAGCTTTTATATGGTGAAGAAAATGCATTGCTATTTTGCTAAATGATTTAGGCAAGGACACACAGCACCTGACTGCGAAGTGTTTCTTTTTCCTCTGTCTTTTGTGAATTCATATCTACTTGTTCATGAATCAAGTGTGCGCCATTGCGTCTCAGTAACTGTCCAGCACGGTCCCTCTGTTGGCTCATTGGCATTGCTCGAGGCTTTTGTATGCTGCGTGCCATGATGGCTATCCATCCATCTTCAGATCTGTCCCTGCCAAAGAGTCTGTTGTCTCTCTAGTAATTATCTAATAACCATCTAATTTGTTATCCAAAGTACCCAAACTAATTTGTATTAATTTTACTTGCAAGGGAGTCCTACCCTTTGATTGTCTCCTGTCTTATGATGTCCGTCCATTCCCGGATGCCAGCTCTGGCATCAACTAATTCACAATTCTCTATTGTGACTCCAAATCAAGTGCGGCTCAACTCTTAAGTAATATAGCTTCTTTATATGCATGAGGTTTCTCCCTGGAGAACAGTGAGAGGGGATGAGAGCACAGACAACAGCTAAGTGTCCTATAAAAAGACCTTTTCCACTTTTCTCCATAGCTCTTATTGCTTTACCTAGCACATCTCTATCTATTCTAGGGGCAGAGAAATATGCCATATCTATTGTCCGGGCACTGTGGCTTCGACACTCATGCTTCTTACTATTGGTTGCTTGTATTCATGGATCTATGAATTTAAGGTTATTCTACTGTTGCACTCATTGCAAGTTGCTCTGGATAAGAGTGTCAGCTAAATTGCGAAAATTAACAAATACAACAAGCAGCAAGATGGGTCGTGAGACAGGAGGTTGAGGAGATATTAGCCATTGTTAGACAGATCCTCAAAGCCAAGGCTGTTATTGCTCAAGATGTACTTTCAGGGTCGCCACAGTCCTTGAAAAGTCTTTGAAAGTCTGTGGATTTGAGAAAATTAAAATAAGGCCTTAGGTTTGAAAGTCCTTGATTTATTTTATTAAAATATAGCACCCAAATTCAGCAACATGCCTCACCTCTCTGCGTCCTAGGATCAAGGGTGTGAAACCCTGAGGAAAACCCTGTGATCACATCAGAGAGGTCATAGAGGCCTGATGATGTTTAATTTTGACCAATGCCATGTCTTACCACAAAAAAATTTGAATCCTTGAATTTGACCCAAGCAAATCTTGAAAGTCATTGGAAAGTCCTTGAATTTATCTTTAATTTCTCACCCCCCTATCTCTAGCTGCTCCTTTCAGAGCAGTGGAAAAATCAAAGAAGGCTCAATATTCCTTCTTAAAGCCTGTATTTGGAGAGCCACCTTGCTTAGCATGCCAGAAAGTAGCAGGTCTATTTATCTTGTCTGTCTATCTGATTGTCTGTATGTCATATTAATCAGGCTCCTAGCTGTAGCCAGGAGAATGCTATATGAGAGCTGTAATGAAGTGCCTTAAATAGAAGCAAAGTGCATTGAACATAATTATTGGATCGAAGAACCAATTTTCTGATAACACAGTCTGATGACTCAGTCTATTCCCTTTTACTATCCTCAGCTTTCGATTCACAAGTGGTGCATTGCTCATATTTAAAAGTGTTGCATCAGTCTTATTTGTTATCAAATCACATAGACCCAACGAAAAAACCTCCAAGTCCCAGGCAACCACGAAAACCTTCCAGTGTGCAGTTTCCCAGGCAACTACGAAAACACTCCCTGTTTTGCGGTTTCCCAGGCAACCACGATTGAGGACATGGAGGCACGGCTGGACTGCGGCTTGGTGAAGGGCCATGCCTACGCGGTGACAGACGTACGGAAAGTGCGGCTGGGTCACGGGCTGCTGGCTTTCTTCAAATCAGAGAAGCTGCATATGATCCGCATGAGGAACCCCTGGGGAGAGAAGGAGTGGAGCGGCCCCTGGAGCGACAGGTAAACACAACCGAAACTGAATCACTACCCTGTGCTGGCGTGGTGGGAAGATCTCTAGACATGGGTTTAAACTCAACAAGGCAACAATGTCACCTTGTTTTGACCTGTAATTGTACTCCCCCTTGGACCAATCCGTTTGACAATGTCGGGACGCAGTGGAAAAGATGCATCATTCCCCCCAAGTCTCAAAATCAGATCAGCCGCGTCTGAGTTATTATGTATGATGAAGGAACAAATGAACGGAGACGGATCCATGGTCCATGAAAAATAGAGACGCAATCAAGATAATGGGCCAGAGAGCGAACACAAATGTTGCTGTACTTTACTCAATGAATTCAGAACCTATCGGAGCATTGTTCTCAGACAGCGCAGTGGCGTTCAGGTACCACCATCCCCCAAGACGCACCCGCGGTATCCAAACAGCCCGGCATCGCCTCACCGAGCCTTCAATTCAAAATGTCAGAGTGAATCAAAATGACTGGTTTGTGCAAGTAGCCATTTAATCAGGTGGAGAGAGCTATCTTTTCTCTACAGAACAGTGTGTCTTGTTCCAATGCCCCCCCCCCTCCATTACTCCCTCCATTCCCGCAATGCTGCACCCTCGAGCAGAATAGATGAGGCTGAAATGAAGTTGGATATTGCGGGACAAGCCGTTCCCGTCTCCGTCCCTGCACGTCTTTGAATTGTTAGTTACCAGGCTCGGTGAAACAAACAGAGGTGGTAAGGCTGGATCATAATGGAGCCTGAATTATTGATGAGGCCGAAGACAGAGAGATGTTATTAATGAGAAGTGAGTTCACTCCCTCTCTCTCTCTCTCTCTCAATCATTCGCTCACTCTCTCTCAGTATTCTTGCAAACTGAATAATTTATTTACGGTTTGATAAAAACTGTGAATGTAAATGGATTCTGACAGACTGTCAAGATGTGGAGGTTCGTCAGTGAATCATAAACAGAGAGACGTAAACACTAATGTGTCCAGGAAATGCTCATGTTTCCCTTGTGCAGTTAATACAGATTCTCAGTGCTAAACACATATACACAGAGGGACCCTTGATCCCAGCAGCGCTCATTAGTCCAAACCCAAATATAGAAGGTTGGGCATTTTCTTTTCCTGTCTCATTCAATATGACGTTTGAAGAAGTAAAAAAAAAAATGTGATGCTGCAGCTCTGACAACATGATGGCTGACATGAAAGTAAATGTAACTATTATTGAAGTTATTTGCTGTCTTGAGCAATGAACATCAGGTAACACTGTCTTCATTTATTTTGCATGTGTGTGTTTATGGCAGTTCGGAGGAGTGGAAGAAGGTGAGCAAGAGCGAGCGAGAAAAGCTGGGCGTCACCGTGCAGGATGACGGCGAGTTCTGGTGAGGACCGTAACTGTACCGCCGTTTTTTTGTTGTTCCCTCAATCATCTTCATTAGGGTTAGACCAATATATTGGGCTGCTGGTGGATAGATAGGATGCAGTTTGATTGTTTACATATTTATTGTAGAATTGATCAATCCTACACTGGATGTCTACGGGTAGCCCTTAACCTGAATTGATTCCAATGAGTATGCATGAATATGTTTAATGGTATTGTTATTAGTATTATTGTTGTTATTGTTATCATCATAGTCGTCATTCTGGGTTTTAGTGTCCCATCGTCTATTCTTGGGAACTTTTGGAACAAAAATTTTCAAATTGAAAGATATCGGCAGCATTAACCCAAAAAAGTTTGGTATTGATATCGGCCTTCACTATTGGTCCAACCCTAATCTCACCCCATGTCATTGCCATAAATCCCAATTCCCCTTTAACATGTATCCCTTCCGTCTGTTCTTTATCTCATTTCCTCTATTTTCCCCTCATTTGCACTTCACCATATAACTATTCAAGGTCTTTCTTCCAAGCTCTCCCCTCCAGTCAGTATCCACTCTCTCCAGTATCTTCTCTCCTGTCCTGTTCCTGCCCTTCTGCAGGATGACGTTTGACGACTTCTGCCAGTACTTCACCGACCTGATCCTCTGTCGCCTCATCAACACTTCCTACCTGAGCATCCACAAGACCTGGGAGGAGGAGGTGATGAGAGGCTCCTGGGTCCACCGCCTGGACCCCCTTCGCAACCGATCTGGAGGCTGCATCAACCACAAGGCCACCTTTCTGCAGAACCCCCAGGTTAGTCAGGGGGGGTGTGTCATTGTGTGAGGGGCTTTTGAGTTTATGGTCAGTGTTGGGGTACGATATTGTGTCCTTCCTATCTCCAGTACGTGTTTGATGTGAAGAAGGTGGAAGACGAGGTGCTGATTTGCCTGCAGCAGAAAGAGAAGAGAGCCACGCCCAAAGAGGGCAAAGGGGAAAACCTGGCCATAGGCTTCGACATTCACCGGGTATATATATATATTTTGTGATTTATTTAGTGAATAAATTAATACTTCTGGTGATCCATATCGGCACATTGCTTCTGCTATCCCGCAGGTGGAGCTCAACCGAAAGTACCGTATGCACTCAGCCCAGCAGAAAGTGGCGGGCTCCATCTATATCAACTCACGTTGCGTCTTCCTCAGGAAGGAGCTGAAGGAGGGCCGCTACGTCATCATTCCCACGACCTTTGACCCCGGGCAGCAGGGCGACTTCCTGCTCCGCGTCTTCACTGATGTGCCTTCAGACTGCAAGTAAAGCTGAGCGCTCAAATGACTGAACGTATAAGAAATGCCCTAAATTGGGGTTTTTAGTGTTAATGAGGAAACCAGGAATGTTGGGTGGGTTGGGAGACAATGGAGTGGACCCTTGTCAGTTCTTTCGTCCGTCCGTCCGTCTTCATTCTCCAAATTTCCAGTGTTAGACTTAGACTAATTAGACTAATTGGATGAATGGAGGAAACGCATCATTTGTAATGTAACACAAGATGGATAAACAAACAAACACACACTAAACACACCAAATTTAACAGAATTCTGGGAATTATGCATCTTGCCACTGCATTTCTGCATTTACAGATGTATACTGATTGGCCAAAGGTTGGGGGGGTGCTACAATTGCCTCCAGGACATCATTGTACGCATTATTTGACCTATCAACATTAAACTTGGTTCATAACTCCAGGTTGGTTTGTTAGGTTTATAGCAGTTTAGAGCAGTTACTTTGAACCCTAGAGGTTTCCTCTTTAGTTTGGTTTATTTGCGCATATGAGAACACAGCAATTGCACTGACCGAACCAATCACACAAGACCTTATTGAGAAGGCGGTTGCTCCGTGCATTTCCGAACCAACCCAAGAGCGCTTCATTTGGAGTGATCCCATGCAACTACAGGAAGCACTGTGCATTAGTTGGTGATGGATCAAGGCCAACACAGCCATATACTGATGCTCCATGTTAGTTTATCCCCTTTAAGGGTATACATTTCTGACAAATGAAGGAAATGACTGCTCCCATGTGGCTTTTGTTGATAATTTGTTGTTTGCTTGAAATTTTGCACTTTGAATCAATGCCTAAACGCAACAAACGTGTCCCCTGATTAGCACTAAAGCAAATGAACCACAGATTCTATACTATAGGTTCTATACTAACTATAGGTTGAAAATGCCCTGACAAACACCTGAACTACATATATTGATTGGCAAAGGATTGAAAGATTCATTTGTGGGGGGTAATATTGGGGGGTAATATGTTCACTGTTGCCTTGATGGGATTTCTTGTGCAGTGAAGTCCAATACATCAGTTTCTTTCTCATCAGTCAGGAAGAGGTTAGCTTAGCCAACAAGAGACAAGGAATTGTCTGGTTATATTTGTTCACCAGTATCATATGACAATATACTAATTTGCTTCTATTATATAGTTAAAAAAACAATGGTTAGGAGTACTAATGCAGGATGGATGCCTGAAGAAGAACTGCTACAAATGCACTTCATGTGATGTCGTACATCGTCGGCATACAGCATCAGTCCAGGTTAGCGTTAACAAAGCGTCCCTAACATCCATGTGTATTCCTCCTCTACCAGAGAGCTGACACTGGACGAGCCTCCCCAGACATGTTGGACAGGGATGTGTGGCTACCCTCAGCTGGTCACTCAGGTCCACGTACTGAATGCTGAGGGACTGCAGGGACAGGACTCCAATGGAGGTAGGCCCACTAGACATAGTCCTTTTTTTGTGTTTCTTGTTATGATGCTCTGAAGTGTATGGTAAACTTCTGCTCAGTAGCTGTATCTTGGCTGACTTTTTGAGTCTGTACCAGGGTGCATTGATTTTGGATGTTAACAGTCATGTTCCTATCTTGTAAAGCACTGTAAACTCCTTTGACCACCCGCAGAGTTACACTGCCTCAATCCCAATAGGAAAAGGCACCTGACCAAAGCACGAGGTACTACAGCACCACCTAGTGAAACTAAGCGACTGTAGTTGCTCACTTCTAGTCTGCAGTTTACCCACTCCCTTCGATCTCTTTGACTGTGTGTGTAACCCACTAAAACTTTTACCCTTCAACCACCTTTTAATGTTTAGATTCCCTTTCAAATTGGCAGCTGGTCAGAGAACGGGTTGAAACGCAGCACGGGTGAAGAGTTTAATTCCAAAAGAGATCACCTTTTGAAAAAAAAGTCAGACCTACCCTTAAAACATGATTGATGGCACAAAATCAACCAAGTTATGATACTTTTTAAAGAATAGCGGCTATCTCAAGTCCTTGGTTGACAAAATGATAACACAGGCTGTTTTGGAAATGACCTCTCCACCCAATGAACCCGAGTAAACGGGTACTGATTGATACTGTCCGTTTATCAGCACACTATAGTGATTGAAAGGTTTTCCCCCCACAGCCTCAGATCCATATGTGATTATCACCTGTGAAGGAGAGAGGGTGCGTTCGCCAGTGCATAAAGACACGCGATGCCCGAACTTTGACATCAAAGGCCTGTTTTACCGCAAGAAGCCCAAGGAGGGCATCCACATTGAGGTGAGCTGTCAATCTCTCAACACCACATCCCACCACAATGGGACAGAGTGCTAATGCCCATTGAAGGGACATATTCTTGCCTCATTATTGTTTTCATATCGTTACCCTGAGTTCCATAAATTATTTTGTGTTTCCGACCAACACCACATTGTATTTAATGCACTGCATACGTCCAGCCTTGTTCGGCTGTTTGCTCCAGTTTATTTACTTACTTTGCCTCTGCTTAGAACTTCTTATGACAGCCACTATCATCTGCATGTGTCGTAACAAAGGATGATACAGTAGCTTTCCACACTGTCAGAGACAACATGTGCCCCAAACAAACATCTTACGAGACTGGCGATTTCCCAGAAACTTACAAACTGCAGCTGTATTCCACAATGTTATTCCATAATGATCTCTGTAAAATGGGATTTGCATTCAGTCATCTACAAATCTAAATTCTAAATGTATCACTTTCGTAGTATTCCATGTGGCAAAATGTCACATAAAAGCTGTCTGGCTAAAGTTAGAAGTGAACTCCAAATGGATTCACATGTGACAGTGAATTGCAGACTGTGCAGGCCTTGCTACAGTGGCTTACAGTCCTGATATGATGACTGACTGAATACAGCATTCACTAAATTTAACTGAACAAACCAATTGCATTTAGATGGGTAGTTTATACCAGAGGGAAAATAAATTGTCACAGCAGCAGCACACACTTAAGACACACAATAGAACAAAATGCTGTTATAATGCTTATCAAAATAAAGAAATTATGCTTGCCTCCCTAGATAATCAACCTGCCTCTTAATATATCAACATAGGACACAGTTAATTACAAAAATGCTAAGCATACACATCAACCTTTGGCACAGTAAGCTATAGAATTAGACAATAGAACAGTAGAAAAACAATAGATATTGTACCAAACAGTAATTCCCATAAATAAATCTACTAAAATCTAATAATTAATTCTACTAAACAATAGAAGCTACATGTCCTCCCCATAAGCAACATAAATAACAAAGACATTTTCCAAATCTGTATCCATATATTCTCATATCATATAATGTAAGTCTACATCTTCATTGTCCTTGTTCAGTTAGCATTTTGCCCCGATTGCATATCAACATAATGACAGACAATGAAATAAGGACTTAGTGACGTATTGCACATGGAGGTATTTTAGAGTCTGATAGTGGTGGAGAAACATTAACGCATCAAGGTGGTAAGAACGGACACTGAAGGTGCTCCTCATCATGGACAACCCGTTACGGATTGTTTGGAAGATGCTGTCGATGACAGCGGAGTATTTCTACCTTTGCCTCCAGCAAGTCTTCCTGACCAGCTTGCTCAATTTATATGCATCCTGGGTTTAACTGCCACCCCAGCAAACAGCAGCATGGGGTGACACTAGCCACAACAGACTGGTAGAATATGTAGAGAAGTCTGTCGCACTCAATTACTGGCTTGAGCCTCCTAAGGAAGAACACTTCTTGTAGAGGGCTTCAGTGTTGGTGGACCATGTGCGGTATTTCCAGGCACTTGGGTGTTTCTCGACCCAGCAGAAGTCTAGCACCAGCTCCTTTTGTCTTCCTCACGTTTGGCTGTAGGTGATTGTCTTCGCACCATGTGACATAGTTCTCCTCTTTCTCGTCACTGATACAGCCCATAATCACAGAAAGTGAGACATTTTGTAGGTAGCCAGACTTGGCATTGTGTTTTGAAATTGCAGGACGGGAGCCCCTGTGTTGCTCACCGTCGTATTGGAGGTACGCAAACTGTAGCCTGCTGGTGAGATAGTCCACGATCCAGGATCAGTACATCTTTCTGCATCTCCCTGAGCTCCTCAGTCAGAGGGGGCGGATGATGTTAAAGGCAGAAGAACATTTCCACCATGTTGCCTGCCTTATCCGGGTGGAAGTAGTCACTACTGGTCTTCAATGGTTCAGCACCAGCCTCTCAAGGACAGAGGGGCACCCCCGTCTTAGGCACTGGGACTATGTAGAATGTTTTGCACAATAGTGGCACCCTTTGCAGATGCTGGAATAGGTGCTGGAATAGTCTACCCAGGTGATTGGCACATGTATTTAGCACCCTAGGGTTGATGCCGTCCAGTCCGGCTGGCTTACCCGAGTGGAACCTTCCCCCGCTCTCTCCTCACCTGATCACCAGAGATGGGATGGCTGGGGTGAGGGAGGGAGGCAAGGGAGGGGCAGCTGTGATGCGGCTTTATTGCAGCATGTAATGGCACTTATCTTCACACAGAGCCTGGGCTTCATCACTACATTCTGTCATTTTTCTTTTTCATTTTTCTTTTCTCCGTCCCTCCTAATGCCATTTTTCAAAACCATTTCCCAACCTGCATGCATCTCTATGTGCGTGACCGTGCATAGCAATTGAGAGTGTGGCTGTTGCAGTGATTTGCTGAACATCCATAACCAATCAATTAGGAAGCCAGTGTCAGGGATTTCCGTGTGTGTGTGTGTGTGTGTGTGTGTGTGTGTGTGTGTGTGTGTATATACAAGCCGATCTAGATGTTATGGAATTACTGTTTGTGATATTATGTCGTTGGATATACTTAATCATACCTGTGAAACGGCATCATTTATATCATGGTAAGTGGAGCAGACCTATGCATGCTCCGTGGGGGTGGTAATGCCGAGTTCCTAGGGCATGACCCCTATGACCACTTCCTCATTAAAAGTAAAAACAAAAGATGACCTTTTCTGTTGAGGTCCCTGGAACCAACTGTAGGCTTTAGAACGACCTGCCTGTGGAGATCAGGATAGCCAAATCAGCATCTTCTTTTAAGTTGCTTTACTAGTTTTTTTTATGACTTTTTTTGCTTTTTATTTTCTCTTTTTTAACTTATTACGTTCTGCACTTTTTAGATGTTTTTTTTTTGCATTTTCTTTTAGATTAAATATAAAGTGTGTTGTAAGGTCATTGTGTGAAAAGTGCTATGTAAGTAAGGTTTATTATTCTATTACAGTTATTGCTGTACTTACTCTTGTACATCAGCACTTTATTTGTCCTTTCTTTCTCTCTGTGCTTCTTGCAATTCCTTCTCCACCTTCTATCAAGTTTTAATTTCTGTTTCTTCTCTACTGTGGATTCTATTTTGTGACTGCTATTGCTGAGCTTTTTCCTTTTTTATCTTCTCTCCTCTTTTTTTGTCTACCTCACGTTTGCTATCGGGCCTCCTCCACCTCCTCCCTCCCGCGATCGGGCCGACAGATCTACAATAAGAACGTGATCGTGGACTCCTTCCTGGGTCAGGTGACCCTGTTCAGCGACCCCAACGAGCGGCAGGAGCAACACACGCTACACCTTCGCGACAAGGGCAGTCGCCAAGACAACGACCTTCCAGGCACGCTCACTGTGCGCCTCATCACCTGCACCACGCTCACCAACATCTGATGCGATCACCGCCGCCGGTGGCGTTACGACCATGCCTACCATTCGTGTCTTCGGTCAGCCGCTCGGTCCGTCCCAGAATAATACTCCAACCCCCCCCCCCCCACCCGGAGCTCACCTTGTCTTTTTCTGCCTCCGTTTTCTTTCTTTTTTTCTCTTGCTTCAGCATTGAATTTAGGCTTTGACCGATATGGGTTTTTGAAGGCTGACACCGATATTTTTGTGTTTGTGTATGTGTTTCCCCAGGAAATTAGCCTCTGAAACAGCATTTAGACCATCATGTGACACCAAAATTCTCCAACGAATATCATTGTAATGAAATTAGATTTTTTTTTTTTTTTGGGGCAGGTTTCTTTGCAGGTTTTACAGACAGAACTTCCATCATATCGGCAGTGGATGTCACTGACCGGCCTATATCCAATTAACGTTGGCTCGATGTTTCAGCAAACCAATATATCGGTCTAACCCTAATTGAAACACGCACTCCCACTTGCAGTCCTCTTTATTCCTTTCTGCATACTATCATATTCAAACACAATCACACCCACACATGCATACATACATAGATATAAACATGCACACACACACACATATGCACACATGTTCCTGCACTCTCCATGCATGTGCCAGTGTTTCTAAGGGCTATGCATTGCCTTAAGGCTGAGTCTTGTCTCTCCAACCGTGGGACCGGCCGTGTATGTTGAGGAGAGGGGGGGGGGCTGGGGGGTTGTGTTAAATCCTGGCTGATTCTCTCTCTCTGTTTTTCTACTCCATCAACTGTCTTCAATTTTTTGCATGGCCTCCATTTTCAACTCCTTAAAACTTGCATCGCTCCCCATCGCCTTCATGGACGTCATCACAGCCTTGGTCATAGTTTCTATCTCCTATTAATTGACTCTCCTCTTTTTTTTTTTTCTAACTGTGGATAATACCGATCATCTCCTTAAGTGTCTGCCCGCCCAGGCATCTCAAGTCTTCTCCGGTTTGCCAGTGCTTTGGTGAGCATGCACCGTCTGTCACTTTTTACAGTGGACTTTACTAACAAAAAGCCAACAGCAGCTATACTCTCCCTCTACAGAGAGTTTGTGTGTGTTGTTCTGTGAGTGCGCTTGTGTTTGAATCTCACCTCCTGTCTTCCCTCACTACCATAAACTCCCCAAGACTGCGCTTTCTTACCGGTTGCT
This sequence comes from Hoplostethus atlanticus, assembly GCA_034670405.1. Lineage (NCBI taxonomy): Eukaryota > Metazoa > Chordata > Actinopteri > Trachichthyiformes > Trachichthyidae > Hoplostethus > Hoplostethus atlanticus. The sequence continues at coordinate 2,134,515 of JAXDDX010000015.1, read as the reverse complement.
ATGGACGCTCTCCAAGCAGCATGGCTAAAATAAGAAACTCTTTGCCCATATTGCACATCTCTTCACTCGTAGCTTAGCAGCCGGTGCTTTCGATAGTGCTCCCCTCCCCTCTCAATCCCCCCCCTTGTAAACCCTTTCTAATCCAGTGGAATGCAAAGTTTCACCCTGACATAATCAAGTGCTTTACGGGACCAAAGATGAGCCAGGCCCTTCCCTCTCCTAGTCCAGCTTGGACTGGCCTGGCCTGACCTGGTCTGGCCTGGCCCAAGCCTAGCTACGAACCGCCACCCCCTGTGCCACATCATCTCTTAATGGCGACACCACTGCCTGACGCTTCCTCTGACTTTGGCCTGGGCCAAAGACACCACGTGACCCCAAGAGAGCAGCTTCTGTTGTTGGCATAGAGCAGGCATGTGTGTTTATGTGTGTGTGTGTGTGTGTGTGTGTGTGTGTGTGTGTGTGTGTGTGTATGCATGTGTCATACTAGTGCTGCTCTGAATGGGAGCACCTGGGAGTGCTAGGGCGAATGTATATCTGTTAATCCACGTGTGTCTGAAAATGATTATCTGTCAGGAGAGGTGTGAACGCTACTGGACAGAAACGAGTCCTTTCGGGGAACACACACCTTGCACTTTACTACTTCCCGATGGGGAACAAGTGACCCATGAGGACGGGAAAGAAGAGGAGAGAGAGCAGAGGAAAAGCCCTGCCAAACAACCTGTGCCATTGCCTTGGTTCCTGGCTTTGCCTCCACAGCATGGAACTCCAGGAAACAACATCAATCAAGGGGTGTCCTGTTTTGTGCTTTCAGAGGGATTTCAGATGGCTTTTGCATATCAAACCACCACTGGTACAACACAATTTCTGCTGAACTGTTGGTAATTCTCACGTAGGTCATGTGGCCGTTCATTTGAACCTCCTGACAACTGCGGGCTTTTGAGATATAGAAGCCCTGACAGAACATCACGTCTTGTCTTTTCTTTCTTCAGGAGTGCAATGTGATTGCAGAGACTTTTCATTCCAGGTTTTATTGACTATCTGGTGTCTTTAATTATCCTTTCTGTGTTTTATGTGCATCGAAAAAACAAAAACCATCTAAGTTTCAATCATTCTCAAGACATTTCTTTTGAATGTAAGATACTGTCAGTGGACTAATATCTCAGTCAAACCATCAAGTCCCTTTTTACTTAATTTTCAGCGCCTTTTTCCATTACTTGAACAATAACATATGGCATTTAATTGTCACATTTCTTTGTGTACAGCATCTTTATAAATGTGTCTTGCATGGGTTATTTTAATATGTCCATGGCCTTGTATTGTACTGTTCAATTGTTACTATATATTTATTCTTTCTATCTTGAAGTCTTGGAAATGCTAGTTTTAAGCAATCGGCATGTCTACACTAATGCACTTCATATCAGTCTGAATCATATCAACAGGTTTGAAAACAGTTATGTCTAGTAAAATACAGTGATACATTCATAATGCCTCCAGCATTGGCGATCATTGTTAGCAGCAGTTGTCGACTACTATTTAGGTGCTATTTTAATACCTGTCTTGTCTGTGCTCTTTTTATGTTGCATTTAGTCTGATAGATACTGGAAATGAGTTAGAGTAATATGTAAGACAGAAAGGGAGGTAACGCAGAGAGACTGAATTAGAAAATAACAAAATAGCATGTTAGCTTGCAGACAGCCAGTGTTCAACTGTAGTGCCAAGCAGCCTAAGGTTAGTGATGGAAGCATGTGCCTGGAAGGCTGCTGGTTCTAATCCCCAGACGGAACAGAAAGAAGCATTTCCCCCCCTCAGTAATTACCATTAAAGTGTCCTTGTGCAAGGCACTGAACTCCCAAACGCTCCAGTGGAGCGTCTCACTGGCCAACACTGCAAGACTGTTGTTGTACTGGGCAGCTCCCCGCTGTGAGTGTACATATTTGTGTAGCTCTGCCTCTCCGTCTTCTCCAATTTCCCCCAGGCCATTACTGTGAATAAGAATGTGTTCTTAATCAGCCTGGCTAAATGAGGGTTGAATTAAAGTTTCATGATGACAGGAAGGAGAGGTTGACGGTGCCAAAGGCGTCGGCCGCTACACGGATATAGTAAGACTGACAGTACCCAGACCAGGGGGTGATGCTGTCACCAAGTGAAGACTTAAGCTTTAGGCTTGTCATAAACTCAACAAATATCCTCTTATCCTGCTTAATGACATAGATAACACAGAATTTTGCCTTTCAGCTATGTTATTGCAAGGCGCTAAGACAATTCAGCCTGTATCAATTGTACAAAGTATATTTGTACCCCATAATCTGCAATGCTACACTAATGTACAACTGCATAGAGAATGAACTGGTGAAGACGTAAAAGGTGACATTGACAGAATGCAGGATGGCTCTCAGGGTTCAAGGGTTTGGTTTGGAACTGGTAGCGTTATGATACTTCAAAAATGTATTTAATGTTAACAGAGTCACTCCACGCTGTACATGAGTATTCCAAATTACAGTCTGTGTTCTCTTGTTTATGTACATGAATACCGATTGGGCTGTCATAGTCCTATTAATATCATGGTAGCACCTTATTTGAGCTTGACATTATTAACACAATCATAATACTCAAACAAGAATTGAATGACAGCTACATGGCACATGCATGAAATCATGAATCTTTGTCAACTTTCAGTCAGTGTTCAAGTAATATTTATGCAGTTGTGATAGTTGTGGAACAGTGCAAACGTATAAATAAAAGGTTTCGGGCAGTTTTCATTTTTAACTAAAAATATTCCTTATTAGCCAAGAAAATGTATGTAATGGAGGTTCCCGTTTCGGTCTCGGTACATTGTGAAATCATAGAGAGAAAGTCATAACATACAGCACAGTAAAAAAAAAAAAAATCTGGCAGAAATGGGATCCGCCATAGCCAAGGAGAGTGATAAAGAGACATAACCCCAATGCTAAAAGAAGCTAGCTTCCCGTCTTATGACTCGTCTGAAAGGGTTCTGCATTAGCTATCTAGCTAATTTAATTGGCATGCACTATGAGCTATGAAACCAGTGTTTGCCATATGTTTTTTTCAAAGACTGTAGCTTGTAAGCGATATGTCTGCCTAGTGAGCTAATTGTAATAACGCGAGAACAATTAACAACTAGCCAGTAGTTAGCTAGTAGTTTACAAGCTAATTGGTTGAACTTGGACTGCTAAGGGTATGTTTTTTAGTTAAATTGGCAGAAGGATGTTCTTTTGAAATGTACGTATCAATATATTGATACGCTATTGCTGCTTTATGTCACAAATGGCCTAATAGTACATGAACACCTAATTAAGGCTGATAAGTGAGTGAATCAGTATTCCTGAATGTTCCATGTAGCTCTTGTTCAGTCATTATTAATGTTTTAATACAGAGTTCTAGTAAAGTGTTACCAGTAATATACATTGAGCTCCATAACTATGTGTGACGTCTTGGCTCTTTACTCTTGTTACTTTGGATGTGAAATGACACAACAACTTAAAGGCTAAAGCACAGCTTTCATGTGGGAGTATTTTGCCGCCATTTTGGAAGAGCTATTGCCTTAAACTGCTGCCTTGTTTTTGTAATCCCTTTATTTCAGGGTGCTCGAAGCATTTGCATAGATGAAGATTGATTCTAAAATAGTAATGTTTAGTATTTTAGTGTCTTGTCAAAGGGTCTTATTGCGCAATGCCTTCTACAATTCTGCAACCCGTAAACAGCGCTGCACTCTCTAGCTTGTTGTCAGGTTCTCCGTCCAGCCTTGTTGCATTTCAGTGTTTCTCTACGAGGATGCACTCTACTCTAAATTACTCTAAGGCAGTGCTGTATACAGTGCATAGTTGACTAAATAACCACAAGTAAGCACACATCTGAGTTACGAGCCAGCCTTGAGTCATCATGCTCCTGCTACAGAAAGTTAGACGTGACTAGCTTTAAAACTGTTTAATTATCCTACAATCAAACTGTCCTTCATAGGGAGAAACGACCAATAAAGTTATTAATGTCTATCTTTATGTTCTATATCCGGGGGATGATTAGAGACTGGCTTGATAATTCAACTAGGGGATGATGGCCAAAAAAAAGAGCTGTAGTTCTTTAACCCGTCATTCAAAGTGGCTGAAAATGCCCTCAAATGAAAACTGGCGGTCTGCACTTTATCCTCCTTTATCCTTTGTCCAGATTCACTAAGGTTACATGGCAAAGGCACAAAATGTCAGATCAGGTTGTGGTGCAAACAAGCCCTCAAAAAGAGCAAGCAAGCAAATAGTCCCTTTCATTGCCAACTGCAAGCACAAATTGCGTGCTTTAGCTGTAAGAGTTCCAGTTCCAGAGTAAGAGATCCACCAAGAGCATCACCCTGGACAATGTCTTTGCTCAAAGTCTTTACACCACCTCTCAAAAGATCTTATATATCCTACAATCATTTGGGGAAGTTGGTGTTTGCAAAATGTTATTAAATTTGGTGCAATCTCAATTTGCATGGCAAGAGGCTTTGTTGGGCACCATTAGGCAGCTTTCCACTCATTGCACACGATTACTGAATACCATGGCTTTCTGATTTGGTCATTTTGGTGATATGCCTTTAGTGAGTCTGGCCCTCAGAGTCATTGTGTCACTTATGATCCTAAGTAATAGGAGTAAGGAGCCAGAATATCAACCAATTTGTTGTCCACATCCACTTGGAGCTCACTGAACGAGGTATTCCTCTTCCAGTTTCCGCTCGTGAACAAGGCGTGCCACAGCACGTAAAGGGAGGGTTTGCAGGGGTGACGAAGTTGCAATGTACATTGTAAAGATGTTTGCTATAATTGTCTCACAAACAATTCAAATATCCCGGGAGTTTTTTGTACCCTTTTTTTTCTCCACTATGTTCTTTTGGGTCTGTCTTAATGTGTTTGTTGCACATTGTGATCATTTGCCAAAAGTGTTATGGCTTCCACTGTTAACCGCCCCACACACACACACACACACACACACACACACACACACACTCACACTCCAGGTACAATATTAACTAGGTTGGAGTGTACAAACACTGACTGGTTGTCTGACAGTTGATTTATAAAGGTATTGGGTTCTTTACTCTGTGTACTTTTTCCCCACAGGGCCATGCCAAAGCAGGTTTTAAGCATACAAAACCATTGAAACGAAGTGGAAATGTTCCGAACTTTGGCGACTTTTCTATGAATCCAAAAATGCCAGTGCATGTAGCAAACCGCTTTCAGATCTGCTCGCACCATAACGGTTCACAGAATATCTATTTTTGACTCTCTGTTGTGAACATAATCAGCTGTTGCTACTTTGATAAACATACTGTGTGAGGTACAAAGCTTTTACGTGTGCATGTATTTAAACATTATCTAGTCGTCTAATGTTTTGCATTCAGTTACCTGTAGTATACCGTATGTATATAAAAGTAGCAGCTGTTTGAGTTCTTATCGGTTATTATAGGATCCATGTTTTGGTGGATGGTGGCTATGTGTCATGGAAATTATTTATTTCAAGAGGAAATAGTGTGGTATTTAAAGAGAACTGTTTATTTATAGTGATCAGCAAGAATAAGAGTCACGTGAGATCTGTATGAAACTGAAAGGGATTCGGAAGCGATTTCTAGAATCTTTTGCGATTATATTCAAAATGTATTACTGCAAAGACTGCGCGACGGAGACACATTGTATGTTTATCACTTGTAGACAAAGTGCCGACATGGTTTGTGGGTTAGGCTCGCTCGTCCGCTGAACGCATTAGCCTCGTCAGCTTGCACACCGCTGCATGTGTCTCTTAAAAGACATCGGTCGTGGAATTTCAGAAACCGTATGCCAAGTATTAACGTCATCTTCAACGATAGCATCATGTAGGCTGTATGACATTCGACTCAATTTTACCAAGTCATCCGACACTTTCTGTACTCTCATTGACATTTTTACCCAAGATTGAAGTCTTATCCACTCAACGAATGAGCTTGTGATTCTCTTGTATTTTTCTGCTGATGTTTATTAACTGGAGATTGGAATATCCACTGCATGGTGACACCTCTAGAAGATACTACGGTCTTTATAACAAGTATCTTTTGTCAGTATTTTATAACCTTGTTAATTTTATATATCCACTGAGCTGGTATGTTTACCGATAGCTAGCGAGAGCTGTGCTGTGTGTTATGTACCGTGTGCTTGTCTTTTCAATGTGAGCTTTTGTTTTTCTTTTTTTTTTCAATGCGTGTTCGTTGAATTTGGTTCTCGGTTACACTGTGGTTATTTTATAGCTACAATCTAAAAACTTCTTTTTTCTTTTGTATTTTATGTCAACTTGTGGCATGACTTTGAAATAAAAGATGAAAACCTGTGCTGGGTCCTCATTTGACAGAAATTAATCTCTTTAGATACTCTTTTTTTTACTCTTTTTACTCTTTTTTTCAGATATTACAGTTACAGATATTAGTGTACATGAAATTTGTTGACTATGAATCCATGCCTGACATCCATGTCTTAACCATCACTCTTGTTTATTAACCTTTTCATACAATACATGTTGGATTTAAGCAGTATTGACCCTCAAAACACTCTAGTTGTGTATATATATATAAATAGGGCAGATTGGTGGGAGGGGGGAGAGCCTCAATATGTACAGTCATGCTTGAAAGTTTGTGAGCTTTACAGGGGGTGGTCCTTATTTCATATATTATAGAGGAACATTATAAAATCCTTATCTAAACCTCAAATCTTATTGAAGATATCCCCAATAAAGACTAAATACACAAATATATATCATATACTCTCATTGTTTAACAAAAACTCAGATATTCCTGTCTGCAACAATATGTGAACTCCTTCAATCAGTAACTTGTAGCGCCTCCTTTATCAGTGATGACTTATTGTAAATGCCACTGATCACTGATCAGTCTCTTCATCTTCCTGGAGGGATTTTATCCCACTCTTACTTACAGAACTCAACCAACTCAGTGACGTTTGAGGTCTCACATGAACAGACGCTTCAGGTCCTGACAGCATCTCAGTTGGATTGAGTTGGCCAATCCAAAACACTAAACGTCTTCCTGAGTCATTCTTTGTTAGATTTTCTTGAATGTTTAGGATCATCGTCTTGTTGAACAGCTACTCTCAGCCCAGAATGATCTCTCAGACTGATGGCCTGACATTCTGTTCATGAATTCTCTGGTTCCCCTCAGAAGTCATGGTTCCCTTAATGATGTCGAGTCATCCAGGTCCAGAGAAAGAAAAACAGACCATGACCATGATACTCCACCACCATGCTTGACTGTAGGGAGAAGATTATTTTGGTGTTGGGCAGTTCTGGGTTGTCACTAAACATGCCATTCTTGATTACAACCAAACAGTTCAGTTTTGGACTCATCTCTCCAGAGAACAGACTTCAGGTTTGTCCGGGTGGTCTCTTCCCCAGAATGATGCTCTCTCACTCCTCTCTTCCTGAGGTCCTCTGAGGTCTCCTTAGATCACAGCATAGTGTTTTTCTTTCTCCTGCATGGTAACACCAACCTGACCAGGTTTCTCACCTGGATTTATGGTAGTGCCACACAAACTCCTCCCCAAAGATCTGACATTTGATTGGTTAACTTCATAACCAATTATTTACCCATCTGATTCTGCTTACCTACTTGATTTAACTAATGTAGGAGGAGGTACATGCACAATTTCCTTTAAAAACATATAAAATTTGTAAATATTCCAGTCAATTTTGATTAAATAAGACTCAACATTTCTATCATTGCACAAGGGGTTCACAGACTTCCAAGCATGACTGTACATTGAGTGTACAAAATATTAGGACCACCTTCCCCTAATTTTGCATTTCACCCCCTTTTACACAATCCACGTCTCAGTTGTCTCAAGCCTTAGAAATCCTTCTTTAACCTGTCTCCTTCCCCACATGATGATGGGTTTAGCAGGCCGATACTGTTATGTTTTTTGGACTGAAGCTTCCAAAGCTGATATTTTCGCTATCTTATATATTCACTGTTTAAATGTAATCATATTCATGAAAAATCCAAGCCATTACAAGTATTTAGTGTTACCCCAGAATTGTATTCTCGTCAGGGTAGAAACGCCTCTGAAACCGCATTTAGACCATGGGACACTAAAACTCTCCAGTGAAATGTTCTATCTATCATCTGTTATCTATCAAACATCATATCTACAATAAATATGTAATAGGTCAAACTGCATTGTCTCTATCATATCAGCTAGACTCCTCCTAATGCTGCTTTTTTTGGAATTCAAAGACATACTGTAGTTTTGGACCGAGAACACACTGCGTACACTCCGCATTTGCCCTTAAATCCATTCATTACGTTGATCAAATATAAACGCTTTAATCTCCTCACACTTAGACTGCTGTAACTCTCTTTATTCTGGCATCAACAGAAAGTCTCTTTTAACGCCTCCAGATTGTTTTTTGGCACAAACAGACGAAATCGCATCACTCCAAGCTACAACACAGAGCTCTTAACCACCATACGAGCCCATGTGCAGCCTCGGATTCCGGTTTCAAAGTCCGGGTTTAAGATTAAAGGTGACCGGGCTTTTGGCTTCGGAGCTGCCTGAGGAGTTTAGACTGGTAGATCCATTCTTAAAACCTATTTTTTACACACATTTTATGTAATGTCTCATATCCTATAACTGTCCCCTTACGATGCAATCTATGGATCAGTCTCTGTCCATTCGTTTGTTCGTCACACATGATATCTCTGACACCACTGATTTTGACACTAATGAAAATTACTAATAGAAATTACACTGATTGGTTCAAGGGGGGGGCTACAATTACAGGTCAAAACAAGGTGTCATATTTGTTAGTGATTAGCCCAGAGGGGGACATTTCATCATTTCTAGAAGTTGTTCACTGTTGCCTTGTTTGAACTAATCTACTGTTTTGCACCTTATTTATATCCTGATCTGGCAGCTTATTTTTGTTTTAATGTATTTCATTAATGTGTTTTATTTGCTTGTTAAAGCACTTTGTAAACTTTTTAAAAAGCGCTTCACAAATAAAGTTTATTATTATCAAAGGCTGTATAGGCTTAAATATTGCTTACTCCGAGGTACAGCGTAATATCCTGGACCGCATGCCCCCCACCCCCGGCCGATCGCCCAGCTGGTCTCAGTATCTGCCACCAATAAGCTCCGCCTCCCAGCTAATCAGGATCAGCAGCCATGAATGAAACAGAGAGAGAGGCTGCAGAGTCACTTCACTGACCCAGACATCAAGCTATAACTGGTACAGCAGAGGCAAACTCACGCACAGCGGACTGAGTCGGAAAGAGAAGACGTAGAGGGCCTGGGAGAAGATTGACAGGAGTAGAGAAAGAGAGAAAAACATAATCTTCCAGCTTCCAGATTCTTCTCCCTTCCTGCGCCCTCCTCTCACCTGTTGCACTGGGACACTTCATGGCCTTCCCACGTCAAAAGAGAGGACCAGAAAAGACCAGAAGAAAAAGCCCAGAGTGTGTCTAGAGGTAAGTGGATGTACAGGTGGATGCATGTTCTGGGCAGAGGGCTTAGCCGTCAGCCAGGCCACAGTGTTGCTGCTCTGCTGTAGCTTTAGGCCAAAGCCTCTTACCGCTCACCCTCAAAACCTCCGTCCTGCGCCAGCACTTAAAGGAACCATTAGGCATACAAGTAAACACGTTGTGATTGGCTGCATTGTTAGCAGAGTGTATATGTGTTCATATATATATTTACAAAGTTTGGAGGTTTGCTTCCAAAATAGATTCTATTAGATATTCTTGCTTGTGAGATAAGTTAAAACTTATTATTAGTGCAGCAGCAGATAGTAATAGGAATCAACAAATAAAAAATAACATATAAATAAAAATGGAGCAAATGAGGGGTATTAAACATAAAACTGACAAAGCATTAGAATGTAAGTAAAAATGTAAGTACAAAAAGTATGAAATATATGAATTACAACATGTGCAGGATGTGCAGATAAATGAATGAAAAATAAAGTATGATTAAAAAAAGTAGCAAAAATAGTATAATATGAAAATAATAAAACTAAAAAATATATTAAATATGTGTAGGAGAATAGATGTAAAAAGGCATTATATAATAATTGAGAAAATTATGGGAATATGAAGAAATATTAATAAAATAATTAATAAAATTGCTATCAATATATTAAAAATCCATAATTTCAACAAAATCTGGACCCCTGTTTTCAGGTATCTTGGTTTGCCGCTGAATCCCTAATGCACATACCTACAGTCTTGCCCGTTTACACACACACACACAGCACACCGCAACGATATTCATTGTTACATCACATGACTATCCCCCCTATAATTTATTTTATATATTATTAGGGTTCAAACCCCGAAGGGGTAGAACCCTATTGTTTTTCACCTCGGTTTATTAGGGTTCAAACCCCGGAGGGGTAGAACCCTATTGTTTTCCTATCGGTTTATTATTCTTTCTTGTCTTATGCCGTTTCTCAAATTCCCGTGAGCTGGAATGAGCTAAAGCCATGAAACTTGGCCCAATAACTGGAAATGATGTGCAAATGCTTCCCAAGAAACATGAGCCCAATCGGCCAGATGGTGGCGCTGTAATTAAGGCCCAAAAGCGCAATTTTGGAAAGGCCATGCCCCTCACACAGTGACTCCGATTGACTTGAAATTTGACACACAAGTCCAGCTCAATGTGCTCTACAAAAAAGCCTCAAGAACCACTTTTTTTTGAAAAACACATTTTTGACATCTCCTCCTAAACCATAGATCCAATTGCTACCAAATTTTCTGTGGATCATTATTGAACCAAGCTTATCAAAAGTTATATAAAGCTTGCTGATACCTTATTTAGTTTTCAAGATATTGATCAATGAAAAGGGCGTGGTTCAGCACATAAATAGACCAAAGTCAACAATGGTTCAGCCAATCATCACAAAACTTGCAGGATATGTCCACATAAGTACCTGAAACATACCCTGAAAGTTTACTTAAAATCGACCACTAGGGGGCGCTACAAATGCAAAGAATGCAAAGAATGGGCGTGGCATAACACAAATCAAACTATAAATCAGAAATTGTTTATCCAATCATTACAAAACCTGTAGGATATGTTTGATAACAATGTTGAACCATGTGTGTAAAATTATTTTGAAATCGCTCAATAGGGGGCACCACCAGTTCCAAACATGTGCATGGGCCTGGTGCAAATTTGGCCTTAAATCAGTGACAGTTTGTCCAAACATCACCAAACTTGGTGGGCTTTATGTTGAACTAAGTTTGTAAAATTCTTAAAATTGTACAATAGGGAGCGCCGTTTTGAAAAGTCCCCTGTTTAGATGTCATAACAGGCCACTGTTAGCATAATCCAACCCCTCTCAGAGCATGCCCACCACCTCGTCTCAAAACTGTTGCTTATGGTGCATTCCATTGTACTCGGAAATCTATAATTCCGAGTCGGTATTCTAAACTTCCAATCTAAATGTGTTTCATCTAGGCTAGTACCGCACGCTAGTAAAGACTTCTATCTCATAACGTTGAGCTCAAATCAACTGAACTACGTTACAAATATAAACTACAAAGTTGTTTCAACATGTTTTCATAACTAAAACAACATATGAAGTAAGAATTGACTGTTCACGGTGTGCACGGTATTGACGTGTGGTAGTGACGTCAGGTATGTTTATATCGGCGAACTCAGGCCAGTTGGATCCGAGTTTCCGACAGGGAATTCCGACTTGAATGACTGTTCTATTGCACTTTTCCGTTTTGGAATGTGTTTTTTCCGAGTACAATGGAATGCACCATTACTTTGCGAACATTGGAGCTACAACAACAACATCTATGGCCCGATGCCAACTCTCCAGTTCTGTTGTAGGATGCAGGCAGCAACATAGATCCCTGCACAGTCTCCCAACACGCGAAAATGCCAGGACAGACAGACGGCTACAGTTAGGTCAATTTTGTATGTGTGTGTTCACGTCGGACTGATTGAGCAAGGAGGGCCCGTTCACAGCAGGATTAGCATCTAAATTGAAGCTTAAAGATGGAGCAATTCATACGGTACGTGACCCATCTGCAAACTTGGAATCTGTAAGTGTCACCATGTTTTGATATTATTTGCAAGTTAGTCTGGTTAGTATATTCAACTGCTGGTTAGCTAACGAGCTAGCGGGGCTAGCTACGGCCTTGTTGGGTGTGGAAGAAGTAAGAAAACTAAAGCTGGAGTCAGGACACATCTTTTAAAGTTATTGGTTGGAGTCAGGACTCATCTTGAAGTTATTTGTTGGAACCAGTGTCTGTTTTATAAGTCTGTCGAACGTGTCCGGCTCGGGAAACTTTAGCCACCATTAGTACAATCGCCTCTTATGATTATTTGCGCTGCGCTGTTTGGATGCAAATAGGTTGCATCCAGGGGTTAAAGTGGGCCGGAACGATCCGGAACGGCGTTCCGGCACCTTCGATTAATAAATAAATAAATCTGATTGGCAGTTTCATACATAATAATGTCAAGCGAGTTTGTGTGTGCTGTAGCCTGGCATTCCTTCCAGCTGATGCCATCGAGATACTCACTCAACAAATCAGAAAGTGTAGCCTCCTCTCTGAGACTACATCCACACTAATACGTTTTCATTTTAAACCGGAGTTTTGAAACTAAAACGATGTCGGTCCACACAAGCGTTATAGCACCGTTTCAGAAATGATCTCCGTCCAAAAGAAGCATATCACGTTAGCATTCACCTACACTGGGCATGCGCGTGCCGGGTAGCGCTGTAATTAAGGCCCAAAAACGCGATTTTGCTTACTTAAACATAAAGTTAAGTGCATATATTTTAGGGTGACCAGACGTCCCCGTTTTCCGGGGACAGTCCCCGTTTTTGGTGGCCTGTCCCTGGCTGGAGCTGTCCCCGGAAATGTCCTTGTTTTTAACTGTGCGTTAAAAACAGACCACAAAGTGAAATAATATTTTACGTAGCAAGAAAGACGGGGCAGCAGAGCCTACCGGTTGGTACCCAATTTTTACAAAGTCGGCCTGCACCATAGTCTCCCAGAAATGAGCCCAATCTCCCTGACTCCCAGAAAGGAGTTAATCTCCCGACCAAAAAAAAACAAAAAAACAACGCAGGAGTTACGCACTTCGGCACAACAACAGCGCGCGAAATGTGATGTTCGGTGATGTGATTTCGGGATTTAGCTAGCCAAATGGAACACAGAGCCAAAAAAAGAAAATACTCTACACAGTTATCATCAGATAACTCACGAACATATCCGTGTCTTAAGGCAGTAAAAAATAAGCCGACTATGGCACACTGCACTGTGTGCAATTCTAGCTTATCAGTCGCGGGCGGAGGTTTAAATGACTGCAAAAGATATGTTGAGGTAAGCTCAGTTCAAGCTAGCCTAGGTAGCGATACACATTGCAAAGCAGCCCGTTAGTACAGAGGGAGGCTTAAATTAGCCAATGTCAATATAATTTATCTAAAATGTTTTTGTCTGTAAATCTACATGTCAGTGGGTATGTGCAGGGGTTAAAGTGGGCCGGAACGATCCGGAACGGCGTTCCGGCACCTTCGATTCATTTTCGTGTGCTGCAGCTTGGCGTTCCTTCCAGGTGCCTCTCCTCTCCATGCAGCCTCCTCTGTGAGGCTACATCCACAATAATACGTTTTCTTTTTTTTTTTAAACTAAAACGATCTCGGTCCAAACAAGCGTTATAGCACCGTTTCAGAAATTATCTCCGTCCATAAAAACGCATATCACGTTACTATTCACCTACACTGGGCATGCGCGTGCCGGTGTAAACAGGAAGCAGATTGTCTGCTCTGCTCAGTTGCAGAAAATATCGTTATGAAGAACAGCAATGGCGAAAAGTAAGAGCAGAGATGTCTTTGTTTGGACGGACGACGAGATGGAACTGTTACTGAAAGTAACAAACGAGTATAAGGCGGTAAATATTGTTATTTGTCACAAAGTACTTGGCAATTAAATATTTACAGTGGAGCACCTTATATATAGTATTATTTAATAATTAATTTAAGAAAGTGTGTGGGTGCCCCCCCAACCGGTCAGCTACCACCACAAATAGAATCTAATTCTGTGGGAAACACTGTGTACACTATGTGTTGTTGAAGTTATCTGATTCATCAAATGTCTTAAATAAATAATAAATAAACAATAATTATTATGAGGTGAGTCATTTTTCCCCGCTGCACCGCTAGACCGGATCTTAGGGTTCCCCCACTTGCCAAATCCCAATTTAGCGCATGGGTATGTGTGATATGATTAGATTACCAGACTATAGGCTGCTGTGTTGTTCTTTATGCAGGGACAACAGCACGTTAGGGAGGCTAAACGTAGGGAGAGCACTTAGGACATCGGTCAATTCTTTGATACTGGACGGGTACGATACTAAGGCAGAGGTTTGTTTAGAGTTCAGTCAAGCTTCAGTTAAGTTAATAGACATAAGGGGACATAATAATCTACTCGTTATAAAATTAACGATTAGAATAGTGGTGTAGTTTTCTTGTGATTGCAGTATTGATGGTGGAAGATGGTGAAAAGAGGGTGATGCACTAAAGACACAGTAGGCTAAGTGAGAGACCAGAAAGCCAGGGTAACCAGAAGAACTAAACATGAGTATTAGGCCTGGTTGGTTCAAAGTTCAGTCAAGGTTCTTTTAAGTTAATAGGCATAAAGGGGAAACAATAGGCGTTATGGATTATAAAATTAAAGTGCACTGACAACAAAATGGCTGCTAACATGGATGGTAGGCATATAATATATTAGTTATAAGTAATTCTTATTTTTGTAGTGTCATCAGGATCAAACATCAGGAACAGAGAGATTTCATCAGTCACACAGAATGAGTAAGTGATTTGTGTCTTATGATCCCCTAATCAGGAGTAATTGAGGTAATGATGAGAGAGTAGTTCTCTCATAATTGTGATTGCAGCGCGAGTCCGGCGCGTCTCCCTGAAACCGTACCCAAATCTCCCTGAAATCAGTTCTGTCAACTTGGGATGTCTGACAGTACAACAGTGGTCAAAATACATGAAACCGGAATTGTCCACCTTTTTTATTTCATAGATAATAACATTGCATATTTTAATGATATATTGACCGCCGAACTGGAAATGTCCCCGGTTTTCATTTCAGAAATCTGGTCACCTTAATATATTTGTTTGTGGAATTTATCTTCTTCTGTCACTCTGCATGCAGTTTGCAGTAACAAAACGGTTTGAACCCGCGAATCGCCGCTTGCGGCTATAATTTTTTCTTTTTTTTGTTCTTATTGTTTTTCTTTCTCACTCTTCTCTCATTGACTAAATGTACATGAACATACAAGTGTATATAAGTACGTCTCCCTCTTATCTGTCCCTGTCCTTTATGTTAGGTTTGTCTGTCTGGACTCCCTGTTTGACCCATTCATCCAGTTTGTTGTCTGTCTCTGTCTGGTGCGTCTGTCTGTCCAATTCGTCGGTCTGTGTCTGTCTGGACTCAGCTGTCTGTCCAGTTTGTCCGTCTGAATGAATGTAATGTATGTACACATGGGGGCGGGTGGGTTGGTTATGGGGGTGGGGTGCATCTAGTCTTTATGTAACCTGGTTCTTGGTTGTGGGATTTATTTATTTATTTTTTTAAATAATGTATTTTTATTTTTTTGGGGGGTGGGGGTTTGAGCAGCTTCACTTGCACGGTGTAAAATCAAAATCTCTCAATAAAAAGGAAAAAAAGAAATATTAGCAATATGTTCATTTATAATGTGTTTAAAGTGACAGAATGTGTAATGTGAGGAAAAGACACTAGGACAAAAGTGATTATTTTAGAAATGATGGCTATGTAATGAAGTTAAAAGGTATCTTGACATTATTCCACCGGTTGATAGGTGAGGCTTATCTCGCCCCGGTTGTTTACTTCCTCATTTGGTTTGGGCCTCACAGTGTTCTGCTTGTGCTGAACTAGCATTAAATAAGACAATGGTTGAGCACAGCTAGCTTTCTCCGCTAAGCGCCATTCCTTGGATAGTATGGATCAAGGCTGAAGTGCCGTATGATCAGCCTAGATTGTGGTGCTGGTCCTCTTCAAGCTAAAATAATATAGATATTTTTTAGAATGGACTGTCTAGTTTTTGCTGATGACAGGATTTTTTACTTGACACTGACACTCATAGTCACTGTCACTTATCACCTGACCTTGACCCCATGTCAGGGTGTTAGAGCTTTGTTCAGTTGCATTGCAAAACCGCACCATGTGTTGTTATTAATAATAATAATAATAATAATAATAATACTATAAATTCAAGATACATTTATTCAACCAAAGAAATACTCATTGTCTGCTGTTTTTTTGCAGAAAGGCTAAACAACAGAACTTACAGGAGACATGGAAGCAAGGCTTTTAAACTTCCTTTGTCAGCGATGAACATTTCAAAGCCCTCTGCACCTCTGAATCCCTGCCATGTGAGTCATTATTTGCATATATATACCTATACATCTCTTGGCCTCCTTGTTAGAACAGCATTATAGGCCACACACAGATTAGCAGCTGAATCCCCAGGCAGCCCTTTGGCATTAGTGAGATTGCTGTTGCGGTCAGTACATGAAGATCTGTGACAAGGTCGACTTGGGGTCTCGAGAGCGTTGCATCGCCCGCGATAACAGAGGGTTAAAGTTTTGAGCTACTAAAGCATCTCCTGAATGCTTGCACTGGTATTGGAAGACACTGTATTCTGAGTTATGTTAGTGGTAAGGAGATTGAGAGTTACTTGATTATCACACTCTGTTTGATTTATTAATCCAGAAAGTGCTAATGTCATCTTTGATCGTGCGGTGTATTGTGTACTTGGAGAAAGCATGCCTTCACTTTCTATGGATTGCTAAATTAGCCTATTGTTGTGTATGGCATACTGTACAACATGGTATTGTGCGGGGAGAGAAGAGAATGAGCAGGAGTGGATGTGGATGAAGATGAAGCTGTTCCTCTCTGCAGGCTGGGGCAGGAAGGAATAGAAAGACAATGACAAAGTATTAATCTCACTTACAACAAAGAAGTCCAAAACCTAAATCAAACAATTTAATGTTGTAAAATGACGTACGTAGCTTATCAGGAAACCAGGGAACTTGAAATTAATGTTCTACTAGCTAGCCAAACACTTCCATTAACAATTTGAATTGAAGAGAAATGTGAAATAGAAAAAGCAATCTTCCAATGCAACAGCAGCAAAAACTAACATCAACAGGAGCACTAACTTGCGGCTATCAGCTGGTTTATAAAAGTTATTACTACAGGGATTTCAGACATGGCAGTTCAACAAGGACTTAATGAAAATCCTACTGTTTGTAAGCAACATTAGCACATTGCCTTCTGGCAAGTCTAAAGGTATTGATGCCACTTTTCAAACACAATCCAAGCCATAGGTACTTTAAAATCAGGGACAGAATTGGAGATGGCGTATATGTTTTTTGCACATGGTAATGGTTTGCATCTTTCTTAGTAGATCTGGGCCTATGTGTCATGACCAGTGGCTGTTTTAGGTGCAGGGTGGGCCACTCAGTACAGTACAGGCCTACAGGTCTGCGTTTGAGATGGTAGCCAGACTGTACCCTGTGGTTCTGGATAAGAAGCTCTGTCTTGGCACATGCTGAGCATGCTGTGAGGACCTACATATGGATGAAGTTGGCTGGGGAGACACTGCATATAATATATCTGTCCTGCAATCAAAAAAGTTTAACTTTTCCAGTTAGATGTGAATTGGTGCATTCTTGCACCTACAAATTCATTTATTTGTTGAATGAATTTCTAGGGTACCCGAGGCAAAATGTATGGAATTTAAAATTCCTTAGACTTAGTCTTAATCTACTTATTGGACCACCAATGGCTGATAAGTACACTAATTTAAAGATAAGATGACGTTTAGGTTAGAGTCATTTGGTCAGCTCAGTTCCAGTTTGATCATCCAAATTGTTCTATTAGATTTTACTATAGCCTAACACCCAGACTGTGCTTCCCTAGCCAACAGCCCAACATTTTGAATGGGGAACAACATTTCCAAAGGTGGAGTGCAGCACAAACACACCAAATCCTAGCTTTTTTATTTTTGAGATGCCAGCCATAGGGAGGCCACCGTATAACTCGTCATCATCATCGGGAGTGAGGCTAACAAAGAAATGATGGCAAGGTGAGGTCTTGTCGAGGGAGAAAATAATGATTCAGCAGCTGTACTAAACTATGGCTTGTACTTAAGTGGTAGGATTAGCCCTAGGAATCCAAGTAAGCCTGCAAGGGCCCCCACCCGTCCCATTAACCCCCAACTCACCACTTCACCAGTCTCCCATGTCCAGCTGAGCCACATGGCTGAGGCAAGATATTGTGATTAACTCTGCTCTGACTCTGCAATATCTGTTATTACTGACACGTTGGGAAGAACAAATAGTATGGCATGAAGTAAAAGGACTACACTGACTATTTGGGAGTTTGGCCCATTGGTCACCTTACCCAATATCTGATAAGGGGATTGGCACCAAAATCAACTCTGTGTCTCTGGTAGATAGCTCTGTGTGAATGCTAACGCTTTACCATACAGTATGGTAAGTAATCGTTGGTCTAAACCTGTCAGGCTTGTTCAGGGGACTGGTAAAATAGAGATAAAATTCAACAAAAATAATTAACTTTCAATGGCGGAAGATATCTTTTCCCGTGAGACTTCAAGCTAGCTTTTTTTTTTGAGTTGCACTGTTGATTTTGGTACCATTCCTCTTGTTGCATATTGGGTAAGGTGACCAATGGGCCAAACTCCCAAGTTGATATAGTCCTTTAAGTGATGAGAACATGGATACCAAAGTGCTAAAGTGTTAGCATGGAGCAACAGTTTTATATTCTAAGTTTGTTTTATGTTCCTATTGATACAAAATTGGAGTATAAGTTGCGTAAAACAAATATGAAAAGTAGGGTGACGGAAAAAGTTGAATGGAACGTCAAATAAAATAAAGTATGTAGGAATTGATCATGCACAAAGGTAAATTAGCACCAAAGATGGAGACTAAAAAGTAGTTTATTGTTTCAATTACATGACTATATTCTACACTCTTCTCCATCGCAGGGCCCTCACATGGTGAGTTCTGATGTTCTGGAATCAACTGGAGGCTGAACCATGGTCATTCTGCAACAGGTACCTTATGTTGGAAGAATTGGCAAATGGCCTTTTTTTGTCTCTCAGTCATAAATATGCTCACACTAGAGGATTGTACACGTTAATGCACCGTACATTAATATGCACTGAAAAAAAATACAGAATAAAACACAATAATAGAATTTGGGTAAAGCTGTGGCTGGAGAGACCCAGTCAAGGTGGACTGTACAGTTTTCAGTAAAGCTGGAGTAGGCTTTATCAGAGAGAAGGTAGTCGTAGTTAGGCTACTAACTTACATTTGTTGTAGGACAGTTCCCAGATTAGTATCCCTGCATTATTATGACTAATTATTATCATTAATATAACTTGGTAATAGAGCTCCTTCTCGTTGGCTTTTGTCGGGTCATAAATAAAAAATATCATATCAAAAATGTTTGATATGATCTGATCAGATCAGATCAGTCTGAAAGTCGATCGATGTGGTTAAGACTGAATCTGTAAACACTACCAGATAATCTGTTCGGACCATTCGTCCCGACCAAGCCTCCGACTGGAGGTTCCCCTCCTGATTGTTGGGGTTAGTAATCTTTTTCACAGACGTCTTTGTTCTTTTTAATTTGCTCTATTTTGTTTTTCTCGTCTTAGTCATTTATTTTCCTGGTCCGATTTTCTTAGCTGGTACATTTACATGTAACCCTGACGTCATCTCTTCTGAACTTCCCCAAGAACACACACATACTGTTTCCGTAGCACGCCCACCACACTAAATATAGCAGAAGCCGGCATGTCTCTTCATTCAGCCACCATTACCCCATATCAGGTCATCGATTCTCCACAATAAGTTGAGCCCACTGCCTCTCTCCCTGTCCTGGAGGGCATGACTCAGACTCATTATGCTGTTTCAATCTCAGCTCAACGCCCCAGCTATGAATCTCATTCCCATGGGAATCATCGTGATGTTGTTAAATGGAAACAAAAAATTGCCTCCTTAAGGTCAGGGTCTCGACTGAGGAGAAAATTGTGTTTTTTTGTGCTGGAGTTTTATGTTTTCTATTATGAAGGGATTTGGCCAGTGGCTACCATTGTGCTCAACATCTAAACAAACTGGAGGCTTGCTAAATCTGTGGTTGTTTTTAGAGACTGACATATAAGACGCCAAATACAATTTCTGACACTGTCATAAAATAGCTTTGCTGCCTTCTACACTGCAAAAGATATTCACCACAACAAGTCATTTCATCTGGTATTGAATCTTACTTTTCTTAAAACAAGCGGAAAACTGTCATTGAAATGTAAATATTCTTGTTTTCAAGGAAGTGGGAAGTGTCATTTCCTTGATATTAGTAGAGCGAGTTGCCTTTTTGTCCCTTGTTTCACGATATTGAAGCTTGTTTTTAGAAAATTCCTGAAACAAGTGAAACTGCATTGGAAACAAGTGGCATTATCTCACCATCATAGGCAGAAGTTTTCACTTGTTTTAAGAAAAAACAAGATTTTAAAGGGACAAAGTCTACTAGAATATAGGAAAAACATATAGGAAAAGAAAAGGACAATTAAAACTACCTGTAATATGACCAAGCCAGCAAGAGTCATTAAAAAATAGTAGTATATAATTTTGGCTTAAATGTTATTTTAAGTGTGACAGAGCCTGGCTTTCTTTGGGTCAGCTTTTGGGTGTTGATAATTGTGACCCCAGTGACAAGGGCTTAGTGCGTCAAAACAGTAACGTGTGCATCTTGTGAGACGTGGCAAAGCCCTTTCTCTGGCTGCGCCTGACTTCCTGGATCCCAGCTAATTGACACTCAATAGATACAATCAGGATTTAAGCTCCTCCCCGCTAAACTATAACCTCATGCAATGCACCCTTCCTAGCAACAGTGGTGAGCTCTAAGATCAGAGGTTACTCCATGCCCTTTGTAGGTTGCAGTTGTCCGGGATTAAGCCCTCATCAGGCTAAATCCTCCCTTTGGGTGAGTTGGCAGCTGAAAAAGTGGGTAGCCTATTTTGTGCATGGGAACAGTGATGCAACTTTGATATTTCCTGGTTAATTCAGATAAATAAAGAAATACTCACTGGAACAAAGCGATAAGATTGTTATAAAAGGAATGAAACGATGTAAGCAACACATAACAACCCCCCTCCCTCTGCCTGCTGTCTAGCTGTGGTTAATACCTTGGTTGGCAGTCTACAGTCTTACTGGACCATGGTTGAATCCTGTGGTAATAGAGTGCCAAGGTATCAAACAGTGCATTAATAGTAAAAAAAATCCTGCTATTTGTTATTATTTCATACATTTTGCCTCGGGTACCCTAGAAATATGATATATTTGTGCTATAGTTCACAGATTCATTGTGGATTATAGGCACAATCATCTCATAGTGGATAAATAGTGTCATTGTGACACTTTGACATAACGTTGCTATGGTAACCAGAATGCTGATCTATTTTGATTGTTTCATTGTGAAAAATGTAATTCAATGTTGAATCACCCATCAAAACCCAAAAGCTGCTACAAAGCTGTCCAGGTCAATGTGGTAGCACAACTAGTAGTAACTTGTTACTAGTTTGACATTTGCCCCAGTCTTTTTAACAGCAGACTGGTCAACAAGGGCCTTATATCACAATGTTGTTTTGCTTGACCTGAATGCTGTGTTCAGTACTGTTGAGCGCAAAATCCTCCTTAACTGCTTCAATTTTTTTTTTAACCGTTCCTCTCATACCTCACAGATGGATTGGAATTTGTTATGTTGATAGTTCTGCCTGTTCTAATTTTGATATAGTTATTCCCAAGGTTCTGTCATCCAGCCAACATAATAACTTGCTATAACATAACAAATACCAAGTGCAACTTAATGTAATACAGCCTGTAACATAATTAAAAAATGATAATGTAATTAAATCTTGAAACAATATTTTTTTGTCAATAATGTGCTAACATGGTATGTTATTGACTAGTTATTACTTTGCTGATGCGATAACCAATTTTTGTAATGACATTGAAATCATTTTATTTCATTATGGGCATTATTGCATTTAGTTTTATTGCATTTTTGGCATTTGTTATGTTATATGCAGTTATTTCGTCATACGCCTCTATAGGCCTCTTTTTTTATCTACTTTATATGCTTCCTATTGGTAATATTGTTTGTAAATATGGCGACTTATATGCCGATGACACCCAACTTAACAGTCCAATAAAACTTGAAACAATAATTAAAAAAAAAAAAGAACTTGAAACCTGCATACCTGCTAAATATGAAGAGAAAATGACAAATAACTTTATACTCCTTAATGCTGACAAATTAAATGCCTATTTAGACCTGCTCTATGTAGCTTTCACATTTCGGCCCCAAGTGGCAGCAAGAGGTAACTGCAGTTTTGAAGACTTCACTGCCCTTAGCTAGGTGCCAAGGTGCTAGCTCACTCAATGCTGTTTCAGAGCTGTGTGCGTTCAGCTCTTAAGTTTCGATTTGTCACTTCCTGTGGTCGGAGAAAACTTTCCCTCCAGTGTACCTACCGACTCGCAGCCCCACTTCATGACCTAGACTGATAAGGCGCTTGTATTTTTACATACAGTATGTTTGTTTTTGTTTAGCATTTGTGCAAGGTCACAAATTGGCTCCCAACGTGACAGTTTGTAGTTTGTAGTTTGTGCAATGGTGTAGTACTTAACCATGGCTGTGCTTGATGTCCAGGGGGACTATGTGTGGTTGGACCTTAA
Source organism: Hoplostethus atlanticus (assembly GCA_034670405.1). NCBI lineage: Eukaryota > Metazoa > Chordata > Actinopteri > Trachichthyiformes > Trachichthyidae > Hoplostethus > Hoplostethus atlanticus. Next base: position 2,111,685 of record JAXDDX010000015.1, on the reverse strand, counting down.
AACGGGCCGTGAGTTTGACGTCCCTGTGGGAGCTGTGGTCAAACTTTGTGACTCTGGAGAGATTCAGGTCCTGGATGACGAGGGCAGGGTAAGTCCATGTCAGAATTGAAAGGAAACCAGTATTGACCTTCACAAACCCATACCGGTCGAACCCTAATACACATCTAATGAAGTAACTTAAAATACAGAACTACTGTACTATTACACTGTATTTTCATTACAGTTACATAATCACTTGAAATCACTTGATATCAACTATCGCAACATTGTCCCTGTGCCTTATGTTGATACATATTAACACCCTCTTTCCCCACTCACAGGAGCACTGGATCTCCCCCCAGAATGCCACCAACATTAAGCCCATGCACCCAACCTCCATCCATGGGGTGGAGGACATGATCCGCCTGGGCGACCTCAACGAAGCCGGAATCCTCCGTAACCTACTCATCCGCTACAATGAGCACGTCATCTATGTTAGTTCCTCTTTAAACACCACCCATCTCACTATAGCACATGTGCTACAAGTATCCAAATTTCAACAGTCTTTACAATGTACCTTCTGTAATAAGGATTTACAAGGCACCGAGCTTTCTGTGACTTCCAAGCTATTGTCTACAAGTATGGTTGCCCTGCTTGATTAATTACATTTTTACCACCTCTCTTTGATCTCCACATTCCTTTACCATTGGTTCTCCTATAAAGCTTTTTCCTCACTGGCTATATTTGCAAGCATGGAGTAACCTGGCAGTTGGCCTTACACCGGCTAAGCTCTTATTCAGGTTAAGCTGGTTACATGAACCTTTGATACCCTGTGATTGAGTCTCCCTGTTTTCATGAATAAACCACTTAACAGAATATTCCCCCCCCACTCTTTGACTGAGCAGTAGCTTACTTTCTTAATATAGGGGAAAGAAATGGTTATCCCAGTAGTAATCGCAACAGTAAGCACTGCTGGGCCGCCATGTTTTTGTAGACATCAAAATATACCCATAATGCTGTGTGAGTCTGACGTGGCGCGAACAAAAAGTGAAAGCAGTAAGATGTTTCCATGCCACAGTAACCAGTTTAATATGGGAGTACGCCACTGAGTTTCTCATTATCAGTATGAGCTTACCCAGGTTATTGTAAACTAGTTATTATGGTTACATGGGTCAACCCAAAACCAGGTTTTTGTACTTGAATAACCGGGTTAAGAATAAAATTCTCCGTACATGTAAATGTTACCACTGCTGACCCAAACAGAGCTGATCCGAACCATGCTAGGCCACTCTGGTAAAACCTCTAAACTAGTTGTTTGAAAGGCTGAGGCCCAAAACTTTATTTTCTGAACCACTTTACTGTAGATACTGAAGATTAAAGGAATACACCAAGTTTTTGGGAGATTGTCCCGTTGGTCAACCTAACTGTTAAAGTGATAAAAACATAGACACCAAAATCATTCATGTGTCCCTGCTACATCATTGGCTCTGGTGCGCCATGCTAACACTTTAGCATACACTATGTTGAGTGATAGTAGGCTCTATGTTAACACTTTAGAATACACTTGTTGAGTCATGTAGGCCACTAGCGTTATCTCAAAAGTGAGAACTTGTAGGAGCTCTAAAGCTAAATGGTAAGTAAACTTAAATGATAGTCTGGCAGTTTTTATGAATAACACTTTTTTTGGTCTACTAGTTTTCCCTTTTTCCATGAGAAGTGAATGTGGTGGGCAATGGGAGACAGTACAGCTAAAAGTCACTGCAGTGGATTAATATGTTTGCTCACCTTAAATAGTTCCAAAAACAAACCTAGCTACATTGAGTTAATGATATTTGATTCATAAAATGTATGAATCTACAAGCCATAAAATTAAAACCTCTAACAACTTTTTATTACTGATAAGTCTTCTTACTTTTGATAATGCTATTAGCTTACTATCACTCAACATAGTGTTTGCTAAAGTGTTAGCATGGAGCCTACTATCACTTAACATAGTGTATGCTAAAGTGTTAGCATGGAGTCTACTATTACTCAACATAGTGTATGCCAGAGTTCCTCAGATCCGGGCCTCGGGTCCACAGTGCTGCTGGCAGAATAGAAAACCAGCAGTACTCTGGACCCTGAGGCCCAGATTTGAGGACCACTGGTGTATGCCAAAGTGTTAACATGAAGCCTACAATCACTCAACATAGTGTATGCCAAAGTGTTAACATGGAGCCTACTCAACATAGTGTTTGCTAAAGTGTTAGCATGGAGCACTGGAGCCAGTGATCTACCAGGGACACACGGATGATTTTGGTGATTTTTTTTTCTCATCACTTAACCGGTAAACTGTCCAAAGGGACAATCTCCTAAAAACTTGATGTATTCCTTTAACAGTGCCTCCCAGACTGTCCTTTGAAAAATGTTGATTGTTTTGTGCTCTCTCTCCATGTAGACTAATTGTGGCGGAAGGGTGAGTACAGACTGAAATAAGCTTTCACCCATTTGTGTGACCACAAATGCTAACACAGCTTTGCAATACCCAATCCACCTAACATACTTGTTAGCATGTCTTCTACAGTGCAAGCTTTATTGCTTTATTAATGGCTGATTGTAATCCTTGCTGTAGCCCCTGCTCAGCACATTGCGTTTGCTCCATATTGTTAAGTGGGCTTTTAACAATCAAAGCATGAACACGTGAGCATTTTGACCCCAAGCACTGCAGATTTTCTCAGAGGGATGGGAAATCAAATTGGTGGTGTGCGCTTTTGAATACATCTGTGGTCATGCATCACTGTAATTATGAGACTGACTGTAAGTTCCTTGAATTCACAATATATTGTCACTGTGATAAAATGTCTAATCATTTATTCAACCTAGAGTCAAATATACTGTAATTGAGTTGAAAGCTGAAAGTGGGAAATCTAATTATAACTACTATTTCCTTGTATGATTTTGAAAATGTAACATCACTGCTTTGTACAGATACTGGGTCTAGCAAAGGCCATGGAGGGACATTTTGAAAACGGATTTTTTTTTTTTTTTAATCCTACAATCCAAAACAGCCTTGAATTGATCACAGTTTGACCCTTTCTGGCATCCAGTGTGTGTATTAGTGCTGTTCCTTTCTTTTTGCCTTGGGGTCCTGCAGACATATACAGGCTCAATCCTGGTGGCAGTCAATCCCTACCAGCTACTACCCATCTACACACCGGATCAGATCCGCCTCTACACCAATAAGAAGATTGGGGAGATGCCGCCGCACATATTCGCCATAGCAGACAACTGCTACTTCAACATGCAGCGCAACAACAAGGACCAGTGCTGCATTATCAGGTGTGTGTGTGTCGGGGAGAGAGAGCAAGGGTCTAATTTTCATTTCAGTTGCTTCGACAAGAGAGATGAGTATGTATTATGTGAGTGGGTAACGGTGCTTTCTGTGTGACAGTGGTGAGTCTGGAGCAGGGAAGACAGAAAGCACTAAGCTGATTCTCCAGTTCCTGGCAGCCATCAGTGGTCAACATTCCTGGATAGAGCAGCAGGTCCTGGAGGCCAACCCTATCTTGGAAGGTTAGATAGGTGTAACGCCTCCTTCAGCTTTTATGTATTGTATATAAATGGAAATCTGAAAAAAATAAAAGCCAAATCTGGTCCACACTTAAATTCAGGTCAGTCAGGGATGAGACACTTGAGTCCTCTATAACTGTAAACTATTAAACTACATCACTCCTCTATGCTGTACACTATCAGATTAGTAATCCAAGATGTAACTCTCTGGAAAAGCAAATTACACGTATCATGCGCTCATAAATTGCTCTAAATTGTAATCTGAGTACAGTCATTCCTACTACCCTGTCCTGACTGTCCCTATGTGTTTTCCCCTATCTGACTTGGTCCTTAATTCAGCGTTTGGCAACGCCAAGACCATTCGCAACGACAACTCCAGTCGCTTCGGAAAGTACATCGATATCCACTTCAACAAGCGGGGGGCCATTGAAGGGGCCAAGATAGAGCAGTACCTGCTGGAGAAGTCTCGTGTCTGTCGACAGGTGAGAGACCGGACAGTTTACATCACCGTCTGTAGATATAATACCACATTAGTGTTCAGTAAGGAACATCGTGGAACACCAACATCTCACATTTTCTGTTCACTTCAGATCAGGAAGAGAGAAATGATGAGGCTACAAATGTTGGTACCAAACAAGCAATAATTATGTTGGGGAATAGTTTCACTACATAATTAAACCACAATCGAACTAGATTTTGCAGTAGCTTGGCGGTAGTTCAACTAGATAAATTTGGATTCTGTTTTTAGTAGTTTATTACTACTGCAGCTACCAACATTTTTTTGCAATTGAAAAGTGAGATGTGGGTTTAGGGTAGGTCTGAGTGATGGACATTTGGTGGGAAATCTTCTGGATTGCTTCATGACAGAAAACAGGATGAGGGCGCTGTTCTTCCAGCGCAAATAAAGTTTTTCTCAGTCTCTTTGGTAAATTTCTCAGATCAGAATTGAAATTCTCAAAACTCCTTGTTCAACCTCCACATCATCTAGTCACTTGTGCAAATCATAAAAGCAGATTCTCATTCTTTTGAACAAATTGCAAATGCTTTGGCACATTCATGCAAATGATTATGTACAATTGTCTACTGTTTCCTACATTATCAATAGTTTGTCATGTTGATCAAAATGTATTATATTGGTTCTCTGTTGAGTAGTCTCACCCCCCAGAACATCTAGGCATTAGTTCATTGGTCATTACATAAGTCATTACATGCAAAATGGTTGAACCAGTTGTCATAATCTGTCAAGCATATTTTATCTAAATTTCTATTAGACTTTTTTTGTAAATGTGTCCTGAATTGATGAATTGCTCTCAGGTGAATCTTGACTTTCTCTACAGTTTTTCTCAGTTGCTTTGGCTCAATTCTCCAATGACAGTTGAAGTCGTCAAAACAATATGTGAAATTCTTCACAACATTTTGTTACCTGTGCACAACAGAAAGAGCATTTCTCTTTGTTACCATTTGCAAATGTTTTATCACATTTAGGCAAATGACTAACAATTATGACAATTTGAACAATTATTGGTTGTATATGTCTTTTGAAATTGATATATGCCATACAGACAGTGCAGCCTTGTGCATTTTCAATCATTGTCATCAAAACCTTCATCAGAGTACACTGTTATATTGACAACATGGCTAAGCATTTTGACTATCTTGTTTGTACACAATGACACAAGGACTTGTCATTCTGATGGCACTGACATGTTCATTGACATAAAGATTTACTTTTGAGAGATAAACTAAGGATTTTGAGCAAGTTACGGGCTTTTGCAGGTAATCCATTGTGTGGTGCTGTTTGTACCAATTGTTTCGAGAAATGCGCTTTCTGTTTTGCAAATATTAAGGATGATTCGAGAAATGTCCTAAAGCGACTGAGAAAAACTGTAACTTCATCCTCTTTGTGACAGGAAGAATAAACTTAATTTGTAAAGCACTTTTTCCAGTTTTACTCCCTCCTTTCTCCTGCCATCTCTCCTCCAGGCTCCAGATGAGAGGAACTATCATGTATTCTACTGCATGCTGAAGGGTATGGCTCCAGAGCGGAAGACTAAGCTGGGCCTGGGCCTCGCTACTGACTACTCCTACCTCACCATGGTGTGTGTGTGTGCGTGCGTGCGTGCGTGCGTGCATTCATGTGCATGTGTGGTAGGGTTAGACCAATATTTTGGTTTGCCGATATGGCTTATCTTAAAAGTCTGATATCATCCAGTCAGTGTCTGATATTTGTTTGATTGCATATTTATTGTAGAATTGAATGATACTACACTGGTTGTCTATGGGAAACTCTTAACCTGAATTGATCCTAATGAGACAATTTGATTGGATTCCACACAAAATAACCAAATATAACCAAAAAATATAACCCCCCCCCCCTCCAGGGTAACTGCACGCAGTGTGACGGGCGGGACGACTTGAGCGATTACTCCAGCATCCAGTCGGCCATGAAGGTCCTCATGTTCACTGAGACCGAAAACTGGGAGATCTCCAAGCTGCTGGCTGCTATCCTGCACATGGGCAACCTGCGCTTCAAGGGTGACTTACTCTGCATTGCAACTAAAAATAATTGAAACAGCAATATTGATTATGAGGGTTAGACCGATATATCAGGTTGCCGTTATATCGGGCTAATATTGGCCTTTTATTAATAATCAGATATGGGTCAGTCATTGTGGTCCACCTCCAATATGATGGATATGATGCAGTTTGATCAGTACTAGAGAAGACTGTGTTTTTGGAGGGGATGTTTTGGCATTAAAGTGGTCAAATTTAAAGATATTGAATATTGCCACAAAATATCGACTATCGGCAGCTTCAGTCCAAAAAATATTAGGGGAAAAATTCAAATAATATTGCAACAAATTAGGTTGCATGTCAGAGTTAGTAGTGACATCTAATTTCTCACATCCTCCCAACAATTTCTCAAGGAAAAAAGCAACAAAAAAGCTTTATGACCATATGTATTACAGTTTATATCCCAGACACAATATTATTTTTTTGTCATGATCATGCAATCATGCATGTATCTGCCTTCTCCCCATAGAGCACGGCCTTCTTTTTCACTTTATTTGCAATGAAGACAATACATTGTTGATAAAGATAATTATTGTGTGTAAGCATTCAGCATACCTACCCAGATTTTCTCTTCTTTCTCAAACAATTTGCCCTGGAGGTAATTTGACTTGGCTTTTATTTTGAAAACATGCCAAATCATTTGCTAGAATAATGAAACTTGTTGAGTTGAAGTGATGATTTGTGCCTTGTTGCCCTTCCTCCTCTCCCCTCAGCTCGCACCTACGATAACCTGGATGCCTGCGTGGTGGTGAGATCCCCCGACCTGGTTACTGCCGCTTCGCTCATGGAGGTGTGGGTGTGGGTGTGGGTGTGTGTGTGTGTGTACATGCTGGTCCACGAGTGAACGCCAGTACATTATTAACTGTCAGGAAAAGCAATTACTCACTGGAAATCAGTTGGTCCTCGATCACCTCTGCAGAGGGACTCACACACACACACACACACACACACTGAGGCGTCTGATCTGTTTCTGCTGCAGTTAATGATGCTCATGCTGGTTTTCTTTCTTGCAGTGTTTTATGTTATTTTTTCTCTGTTAGTCGACTCATGTTGCTCTGAAACCTCACATATAAAGTGGTGATTGTCAGACCTCTTGCTGACACACACTGCTAATTGGCATTCAACTTTTCATGTGGTTTGGTTTACTTTACTTTACTTTGTCCACCCCCTGTGTGTTAGAAAATGCGGTCCATGTTGAAACATTTGTGTTTTCCTACGTCCCCCGATGTTGGCTTGTGTGCTGCAGGTGGATCCTAAGGACGTGATGGTGTGCTTGACCACCCGAACCCTGATCACACGGGGTGAAAGTGTTGCCACACCTCTCAGTGTGGAGCAGGGCCTGGATGTCAGGGACGCCTTCGTCAAGGTGACGACCTTTTGTAATCATAGGTTTCATATTCCATGGTCTAACGTGGGTCTACTTGGGGGTCTGTAGTCTAATGTGGGTCTATCTTTGGGTCTGTAGTCTAATGTGGGTCTATCTTTGGGTCTGTAGTCTAATGTGGGTCTATGTGGGGGTCTGTAGTCCAATGTGGGTCTATCTTTGGGTCTGTAGTCTAATGTGGGTCTATTTGGGTGTCTGTAGTCTAATGTGGGTCTATCTTGGGAGTCTGTAGTCAAATGTGGGTCTATCTTAATAATAATAATAGCTTTCATTTTTAGAGCGTCTTTCAAGGTACCCAAGGCACTTAACAGTAGAAGGAGATTTCACTACACACCTCGTGTGTGTATGTGACAATTAAAACTCTTGAATCTTGAATCTTGAATCTTGAATAGTAGGAGGAGTAGAATAAGAACAAGAACAAGATATCTTGGGAGTCTGTAGTCTAATGTGGGTCTATGTTTGGGTCTAGTCTAATGTGGGTCTATTTGGTCTTCCAGGGGATCTACGGCAGGCTGTTTGTTTGGATCGTGGACAAGATCAACGCAGCCATATACAGGCCACCGTCCTGCGAGAGCATGACTGTGCGCAGGTCGATCGGCTTGCTGGACATCTTTGGCTTCGAGAACTTCATTGTTAACAGGTCATTGCTACTTGGCGGCTTAGATACAGAACAACGTTAAGTGTGTTGCTGATGATCGCTTTAGCAAAAACACTGTTATGGTGTCAACCTTCAAAAACATTGGTCTAACCCTCGTTTGATTTTCCTAATGTTATTCAAACTCACTGCTCTCTTCTCTCTGATTCTCCCCATAGTTTCGAACAACTTTGTATCAACTTTGCCAACGAGAACCTGCAGCAGTTCTTTGTTCGCCACGTCTTCAAGCTGGAGCAGGAGGAGTACAACCTGGAGGACATCAGTTGGCAGCACATCGAGTTCACAGACAACCAGGACGCCCTGGACATGATCGCCAACAAACCCATGAACATCATCTCCCTCATTGATGAAGAGAGCAAGTTCCCTAAGGTACTGTACGGTGGGAGACCTGCATATGAGCTTGGGTATCTGAAGAACATGTTTCTGGCTAGAAATACGTTTTTTCCCCTTTGTTACTTCTGGTTAGCTAGCTAATGCTAATTAGATAGCTTGCAAGTTGTGTGATGAAGAATGATGTGATGATGACCACGGAGCTCTTGGTCTCTCTGTTACAAGCGACGCTCACAGCTGCACTGGAATTTTGCATTCATAGTGAGTTCAAAGTTGATTCCTGTTCTTTGACTTTGTCTCTTCTGTCAGGGAACCGATGCCACAATGTTATATAAGCTCAACTCCCAGCACAAGCTCAACACCAACTACATCCCCCCTAAGAACAGCTATGAAACCCAATTTGGTATCCAGCACTTTGCCGGTGTGGTGAATTACGAGACCAGAGGTACGTCATATTTCATTGGTCTACTGCATTATACCACATCTTGTCATGTCATGTTCTACCTTCAGAACAGTTGTCAATGAAGATTTGCTCAAGATCAAATAAGTAGAAGATTTATTGAACATCTGTGTTCTCTCTTTTTTTAACGCAATGATGCATTACTGCCACATTTTTAAAAACAGTAAGCCACTTGACCCAGTGCTTTACAGTGATTTTACAGGCATTGGTAGGCACAATGCCAAGCGGAAAACTTTCTTAGCTGTTCTGAAATCGCTGTAAAGCACAGCCTCTCATGGCTTATTGCTTAAATAATAATCTAACATTTTCATATAAATAAATGTCCCTTTTGCTACTCTTTATCACCAATTGATGCAATACAATAGTGATTCAACCTCTAAACCAGTTCATGAAAGCTTTTCCATTTGCTGTTCTAAATACCCGGGGTCAGGTAAGTCTTTCCTGGGAAAAATCCATTGGAGACAGGAAGTGATGCATTTTACGTTTCCAGTTTGTTTGGATTAAAACTGGGTAGTTAGCATGAGCAGCGATAGCCATCATGGCTGAACAGACAAAGAAAAGAGCGCCTCCTTCGGAAACTCAAACTCAATCAACAGAAAATCCAAGGAAAAAGACTTCACAGTACTGGTCAAATGTCATATGAAATGTCAGAATAATCTACTTTCCTGCAGGCTTTCTGGAGAAGAACCGAGATAGCCTCCACTCTGACATTATCCAGCTGGTCCACTCCTCCAAGAACAAGTTCATCAAGCAGATCTTTCAGGCTGACGTGGCCATGGTGAGACCAACAACTAATGCCACTAAATTTTCATGAGAAGTACAGTACTGGTAATGGTGATGGAGTGATATGTTTTCGTAACCTTCTTTGCGAGGTATTTTGTGGCTTCTAGGGTGTTGCTGTCTCCCAGTAATGATGCCACTGGTGTCTTTTGCCTTTAGCTTCTCTTCATGGTGTTGGGTTTTAATAACAGCACCCCCCTCCTCTCGATGTTCTCTCTCTTCTCTCTTTCTTCTATCTTGTCCTTGTCATCAGTTTCTGTGTGGCTATCAGCAGCCCAGCACCCCTCCTCCCAAGGTAATCAAAAGGCCTGTAGCAATGTGTGGTTTCTCCAACCCTGTGGATGTTTGATTCAATTGAATAAAAATTAGATTTGCTTCATGTGAACCCCACAGTGCAACTCCAACTAGCAGCATCCCCCTCCCCCAAGCCCTTTTCTCTATTAGATTTAGCATTACAATAATAAAAGAGAAATTCACAGTCAATCTCACTCATCGCCCATTTCGCCGTGTGGTAGGGTAGAGGCAAATTGTCGTCCGATCCGAGGGAACAAAGCAGCAATTGGTCAGTGCTTTTGAAAGGACAATTTGAAAGTACAAACTTTCATTTCAGGGGGAAAATTGGGACGTTTCAAAAAGGGGAGGCCTTTCATGTTTTCTTTTTGGCTTTACTGAAATGATGTCCAATGATGTCAAGGTGCTTTTTGTGTTGACTGCATGTGTTTTGTCTGCTGTGTACAGTAGTAATAATCTGTTTGCACCTCGTGCTTGTATGTATTTGTGTTCCCTATGCTTGTGTCAAATGTAGGTGCGAATATAAACCGAGACTGTTTGGAAATGAATGTGTACACGTGTGTTTTCCATACATACTCTTGTACATACAATAAAAGCCTGCCCCTTATAAGATGAGACTGGTCCACATTGGAGGCAATAAAACTGCTTAGCTACTAAAACATTATTTAAGAATAATGAGTAAGAACTATATTTGTATGGTATTTTTCTTACCAAAGTGCTGTAAAATAAAAGGAACAAATCAGACATATTAACAAACAATCAGCTATAGTAAAGGGAAGACAAAAGGCTCGCTCAGCAAAATCCACACTATATTGAACTCCCAACAAATAAATTAATGAGATTTTCATTTAATTTGAGATTGTGATACCTTGGTATAATTACTGTAAACAAATGAGACATGGTCAAGATGATTGGTAGCCTCAATCTCACTCAGGAATAAGACCACATTTCCCGTGAACCCCGTTGCTTCCTGCCACAAAGAGGATGTCGCCACTTCCTCCGGTTGCGTTGGAAGAACAGCGCCCTCTTCCTATTTTGTGGTGTAAAGCAATCCCGCAGATTGCCCGCCAAATCCGCACTGGTGGCACACAATGTAAAATGCAGTGTAGAGGCTGCTAGTCTTCTCGGTGACTGTCTCGTAATTATACTGATGTCTCAAAATGAATCTGGTAATGATTTATTGATCTACACACATATATTAACTGTGTCCCTATAGCCCAGCCCTACTCAGGTAATTTAAAAGATCAGTTGTAGGATCTAGGTTTGTATGAAATAAAACCTGTGTCCAGTGGCCTGTTTCAGATAAACAGCTGGTCATTTGGGGTGTTAAAACAAATTATGTTTTACATTAAATGCAGAATTTATATGTTCTTGGTGTGTGTGTTTAGGGCGCTGAGACCAGGAAGCGTTCTCCCACTCTGAGCAGCCAGTTCAAACGTTCCCTAGAGATGCTGATGAGGACACTCAGTGTGTGTCAACCATTCTTTGTTCGCTGTATAAAACCCAATGAGCTCAAAAAACCTATGGTGGGTATGCTGTGTGTGTGTGTGTGTGTGTGTTGACTAAAGTATTACACTACACTACCTATTAAATGACATCCATTACGAAGTGCAAATTTTGTAAGCAGTCCATAAACACGTTAACATCAAATTAACTAACATTAAATGCTCAAATTTATCCATGATAGTAGCTTAGTTAGTAAGTTAGTTGGTTAGATAACATCCATCCAGCTAGCTAGCTGGAGAGCTTGTATCAAAATAATGAGCATGAGCATTTTCAGTTGTTTTGATTCACAGATTTAATAATGACAGAATAATTATTATGTTTTTTATTAATTCATAATTATATTAATAATTTCACAAGCTTATCTTTAGAAAAACATAGTCAATTACAACATGTGCAATTTCACATCTTCAACTCTGTACTCTCTGATGCCTTTTGTAGTAACTTACAAGATCAGTACATTTTAAATTAGCTTTTTTTTTTTTTTTACTTAAGTAGACCAGTTTGCTTCTACTTAACTAAAACTTCAGCAAAGTAACAGTGCTTCTCCTCGAGTAGAATACTTTGGTGCTCTTTCAACCCCTGTACAAATCTTGGCGGAAAAGAACTTGACCTTCATTTCTTATTGTATTTCCATCCCTCTGTGTTGTTGGTTAGTTATTTGACAGGGAGCTGTGTATTCGCCAGCTGCGCTACTCTGGCATGATGGAAACCATCCGGATTAGACGGGCCGGTTATCCTATCCGATACACCTTCGCCGAGTTTGTTGACCGCTACCGGGTCCTGATGCCTGGTGTCAAACCAGCCCACATACAGGTCAACAGCACAACCACTGTCAGCCTTTTCAATTCTGTTTCTATTCCAGAACACATTTCTCATTGTTTCTATTTGATTAGTTATATTCCAAAAAAAGCTATATATCCGCTTTGGGGGTAAAAAGTATACATGAATATATTTGTATTATTATTATTTTCCTGGGTTTCAAAGGAGAAATGTAATAAATATATATTATTATATATATTTCATAAAGCTATATTATGGTGTAAAGGCCATTCACCCTTCCAAGAATAAAACTCAGCAGCAGTATCGGCCTTCAAAAAGCCTTATTGGTCGAAACCCTACATACAAGAACAAGGTCTTTAAATTCATTCCTAATTCAGTCTTTCCTAATCCTGGACCAGTCACTCCTACATTGTTCTTTCTCATTCCAGGAGGACCTAAGAGGGACCTGCCAGCAGATAGTCCTGGCCCGGCTGGCGAAACATGATGACTGGCAGATCGGCAAGACCAAGATTTTCCTCAAGGTTGGTTTTCTTGTTTAAAAATGATCTCTTGTTTGTATTGCAGACGTTACTTCCAAACTCAAGTATGTGTGCCATAGGTGTACATGGAAAACTCCAGGGGACATATGATGAAAATAATCTTATTTTGGATAGAAAATGGATAACTGGAGTGTGTTGTGGTTCCTATACTCAATAATTAATCCAGTTATCAGGGTTCCCACTGGTCATGGAATGTCTGGAATATCGTGGTTAAGTTTGAGAGGTGTATTATAGACAGGGAAAGTCAAGGAATTTGATGAATTCTTTGATAAATTCACTTTACTGTCTACATTGCGTGGCCTCTTCCTCCACAGCAAGCCCTAATGGTGTGGAAACCAGATTACCTCTTTATAACTTCCGAACTGAAAAACATTAACAAACCAGGAAAGAATAAAATATTTTGTCCATGGCAACGACTATGTAAAGTCAGGAAAAGTCATGGAAGTCATGGAAAAGTGACATGACATTTTACAAATCATCACTTTTTCATTGATGATTTTCTATTTTTTAAATTTTTTTATTACAATATTTTAGGCTTAGTGATATCAAATTAAATTAAATCAAATTAATACAAAACTTTGATTTGTCCAAAGAATCCTGTTTTAGAGCCAAGAAGGTAAGAAATGGCATAGATGGTAGAGAACCCTAAAAAGATTGGAACCATTTTTTTATGTCCACATAAGACTCTTCACTTGTAAATACAAATGTTAAATAGTTATTAAAAGCCTTGGCTTGCTTCACTTTTTATAGTTGCTTTTTATCATATTGGTGGTTGTTTGCATTGTGATGATCGTCGACTGGAGGTCATAGTTTTCTCACCTTTTTATTAACCAGTACATCACTGCCTGTTTCTTGTCAGGACCACCACGACATGCAGCTGGAGATCGAGAGGGACCAGGCCATCACCGACAAGGTCATTCTCATCCAGAAGGCTGTTCGGGGACTCAAGGAAAGGTGAGAAACAAGGATAGGCTACAGTCGGTCTTGAGGGGGCTTCCACTTCCATGATGAATGAACCTCCATGTTCAGTTTAATGTTGTGGTGTGATTCACATCTCTTCTAAAACATACCCTAAGTGGACATCTCCCTTCCCCCTCTCTCTCTCTATCATTCTGCTCAGGACAAACTTCCTTCGAGTGAGGAGTGCTGTGACTCTCATCCAGAAGGTCTGGAGGGGCTATCGGTGCAGGAAGAATTACCGGATTGTAAGTTTCTCTCTTCCCTTGGTTACTGACTGGGACTGTTAAGGTTCACCTCCCTTAACCTCACCAACAATCAGTTGTTGTTTTTTTGCCCTGTAACACGTTACTGGGAGTAGCACCTCATTGATTCTTAATTAAACTGGCACAAATGTATAGACCCCTAATTTCTCCTACAAGTAACCCTAATTTGGATTGGACTCTCATCCTGGGTATTGAAGTCCTCAAAAATGTACTTCACACCTTTAAAATACTCCTGAACATTTCAAATCCTGCTTGTTTTCTTCCCCTTTCAGATGCAGACTGGCTTCTTGCGCCTCCAGGCCCTCTGTAGGTCAAGGAAGCTCCGCAAGAGCTACCAGTTGGCCCGGCTCCGAGTTACTCTCACACAGGCCCGGTGCCGCGGCTTCCTCATCCGGCAGACGTTTTGGCGGCGTCTTCGTGCCGTGCTGACCATCCAGGCCTACACCAGGGGCATGATTGCCAGACGCCTCTGCCAGAGGCTCAGGGCAGAGGTAAAAAGTTATGATATTTACTACTGCTACTTCTGCCATGTTGCTAATGTGCCAGAGAGAGAGGGCAAATGGTGTTGAAGGCAGACGTGAAGAGATGCACGCCGGCTGCAACCAAACCATTGAAAATGCGAGAATGCATAAAGTGTCCAATGTGATCACGGCCTAATTTTGTAGATGTCTCACCTTGAAAACCTTCTGTATCCATAGGTTATTTTTAAAGTTTATACCTTGTTGTGCTTTTGTCTGTGACATAAGAAAAATGTTTAAGAATACAGGTTTTTCTTTAAACAATTGTGCCACCTTAGTTTGCCAATGTTGCACATACCTTTCCCTCTTTTGCTGTTCTGAAATAGTCAATTTTGAATAAATCAACCACTTTTGAAATGTTTGTTCCATCTCGGTTTGTTATCAAAGCCCTTTAAATTGATAAAACATCTAAAAAAACTACCAAGAAATATTCACCATGATCAAGTCTACAGTTCCAGTGACCGGACAAGAAAGGGACCCAGTTGGGTGAGCTGCTTGGGTGGTGGAGCAGCTGGCATGTCCTGAATGCACCATGGATGGCCACTATTAATGGTTGTTGTCAATGCTGCACATGTATATCTGTTGTCAGAGAGTTATGGCTTTGACTTTGACTGCACTTCTTACTATTGGTTGCTTGTAAGGTTAGGAATTTAGATTTATTGTGCTGTTGCACTTATTGTTAGGTCACTCTAAATAAGATCTTCAGCTAAAAGGTAAATGCATGTTGTGTTCAACTTAAAAGAGTAGTAATAGTTTATATTCTTTGCTCATTGTTGCCTTGTCACTCATTTCTTAGAATAACCAAACAAGAAAAAAACAACAGTCCATTTCCACCCCTAATTGCCGACCCTCGCACCCCTAGCGTTAGATAGACTAAGACGCAACAGGAAATAGAAAAGACAAATGATAACTGGGTTAAACACCCCCCCCACACACTCCATTTATCCATTTACAACAACCAACCCACCTCTGTGACCCCTCGTCATTCTCTTTCTCCTCCCCTCGCCAACCCTTGACAGCTCCAGCATCGCCTGGAGGCAGAGCACCAGCGCCTGGCCGAGGAGGAGCGGCTGTGCAACCAAATGACGGTTCGGCGGGCCAAGGCCGAGGCTAAGAGGAATCATCAGGAGCGACTGGTCCAGCTAGCCCAGCAGCAGGAGGAGAGGAAGAGGGAGGAAAAGGAGGAGGCGAGGAGGAAAAAGGAGCTGCTGGAGCAGATGGAGCGGGAGAAGGAGCAGCCCGTGGACCACTCAGACATGGTGGACCGCATGTTCGGCTTCCTGGGGAACACCGGGCCGCTGCCCAACCAGGAGGGACAAGCGCCAGCTGGGTTTGAGGTAGGGGTCGACTGAGAAGCACTGCTTTGATCTGAACTATATGAAGGATATGGAGGCGAGTATATACTTTATATTGTTTACACTACACAGTGATATTTTACCAGTAAGAAATTTCCTCAATATTCAATCCATTTTCCCGCCAAATAAATTCCCAAAACAAATATATTAGTATTTAGTGTTTCCCCCAGAATTTTAGTCAAAAGCCCCTGAAACAGCATTTAGACCATCATGGGACACTACAATTCTCCACTGAAACCTAGGATGATGATCATGATAATAATAATAATAATCATGATAATACAGATTAATTCATACCTATGGAAAGTGATAAGGGCTTTCTGTAGACAACTAGTGCAGTATTGCTAATAATACAATAAATGCCTTATCATACATTAGGCTTTGATTATATCTACACTAAGGATAGGTTTTTCTCAAGAATATTTTTGCACACCTATTTTTAACTACAAGTTTGAACAGCTGTCTTAAACTTGTCTTATTTAAGATACTTATATTGCAATACATTTAATAATTCAAGAGATTCATTCTAATATGATCTATCCACCATTTGGGGAATGTAACACCTACTCAAACAAAATAATTGAGTGAGTAAAACATGAGAGTAAAAATACTGTATTGTATAAGTATTCATTATCTTGAGGCTTTTACTTACTTAACAGTACCATTTGGTAGAATGTACGGTAATGCCCTGTGTTTTTTTTAATTAAGCAGACAAAATGGAAAAATATATAGTGTTTTGGAGTGAAACTTTCAGATTTACCGTACTTGCTCTAAATTTGTTTGGTTCCGGGTGAGCAACAAGCCCAGATGATTAACTTTCATGGTTTTCACATTTTTATCATGTTGAATTAATTTCTTGATCTGGTCTTTCAGCATCATATTTATATATATATTGGTATTTGTATGATGTGTAATTTGTTTATTTAATACTGCATTTATTTATTTTTTGGATATTTTCAAATATGTATTTTAGATTTTTGCCATTTTTTTCTCAGTATGCTCCGCTGCATACATGCTATAATTCATATTTTTCAACTGACCCAGTTGCATTATGTTTAATACCACCAATGGCTCTATTCCTATTTATAGTCTATTTTGCTTTGCTATATCCTGCTGCAACATCTGCTGCAATATTTTATTAAGTTTTGATATTTTGTTATTACATTGTCCGTCAATTATTCC
The DNA here is from genome assembly GCA_034670405.1 of Hoplostethus atlanticus. Classification (NCBI taxonomy): domain Eukaryota; kingdom Metazoa; phylum Chordata; class Actinopteri; order Trachichthyiformes; family Trachichthyidae; genus Hoplostethus; species Hoplostethus atlanticus. The sequence goes on along the minus strand of JAXDDX010000015.1, from coordinate 2,094,580 downwards.
GTCCATCACTGTGGACTTTATTTAAGTTCCATCTTATCCTGTCTTTTCTTTCTTAATATGTGTAATTTCTCGACCATTCAGGACCTGGAGAGCGCTCCTCGGGGTGAGGAGGCAGAGGAGGAGGTGCTCAACGAAGCTCCACCGCTGCCTGAGGAGGAAGAGGAGGATCTGTCCGAGTACAAGTTCTCCAAGTTTGCTGCCACCTACTTCCAGGGCGTTTCCACTCATACCTACATCAGACGGCCGCTGAAACAACCCCTGCTCTTCCACGAGGACGAGGGGGACCAGCTGGTGAGTTTGAGCTTTGACCCCTTGACAGCTCACAAAATAAAGCAAATCAATCAATTTCCATACTTCCTCTCCTGTCCTTACAGGCTGCATTAGCAGTGTGGATCACCGTGTTGAGGTTCATGGGTGACCTCCCAGAGCCCAAGTACCAGATAACCATCAACGACGGCAGCGAGAAGATCCCCGTCATGACCAAGATCTACGAAACCCTGGGCAAAAGGACCTACAAGAGGGAGCTAGAGGAGCTGCAGGTGGAGGGGGAGGTGAGGAACAGCAAGACGGAGGATGTCAGTCACAGAAAAGTATACAATCTTAACAAAAGAGAAATATGGTGACATATGTACAGAAACACTATGGTGACTAGCATTGTCTTCCTATGTTTGTGTGTACAGAACAGCTCCATCGACAGCCAGAAGAGGAACAGTGTCAGACATAAGCTCGTGTCTCTCACCCTGAAGAGGAAATCCAAAATCACTGAGGAGGTGACGCATCAGCCATTTCAAATAGTCTTCACTTTTTTGCTCTGTACATTTTTAGCATTTAGCTGGCACACTCAGAGCCACAGTACCCTGACAACAGATGTAATTTCCTATGTCCCTAAAATGATGATAGAGAAATTCAAGGTAAAGAAATCAGCCGTGGAGAGAAAGCAGAAAATAGGATTTGACTGATATGAGTTTTTGAAGGCCGATACCAATATTTTTGGATTGAAGCTTTTTTTGTTTTTTTAAACAAAAGCAGCATTTTCATTGCAAGCAGATGAAAGGTGAGGAAAGAGTGATGTGATTCAGGGATGAGGTCTTTTTCCTCTTCCATCTTCCTGGTAGGTCACCAGGCGGTTGACCGAGGGGGACTACAGCCTCCAGGGGAACAGCATGCTGGAGGACCGGCCCACCTCCAACCTGGAGAAACTCCACTTCATCATCGGCAACGGCATCCTAAGGCCCGCCCTCAGGTGACCTATGACCTACTGTGGTTTTAATATCTTAACTTCCTTTACTTTTCTCGCTGTTTCCAGTTTTGACAGGCTGCCGATATCAATAGTATGGCTTTCATCTGTCGAGCAGCTTCAATCCAGAAATATCTTATAACTGGCTACAGCAGTGTGTTTTTGGATCAGGATCCGTTTGTGATGGGCTGTGTTGTTTTCTGTCTCAGGGATGAGATCTACTGTCAGATCTGTAAGCAGCTAACTCAGAATTCGTCAAAGAGCAGCCACGCCCGCGGCTGGATCCTGCTTTCCCTGTGCGTGGGCTGCTTCGCCCCCTCGGAAAAGTTTGTCAAAGTAAGAGTTCCCCAACTCAGTTGAGATGGGAATACCACTACATACAATGTGATATTTCATATAGTTCTATCCTCATATGAGTTATATGCGCTTGCTAGCATTTTTTTATTTTTCTGGTATCTGAATGATGCATAATGGCACTGTGTTCTGGCTTTTTGAAAACATTACACTGATTGGCCTGATACATAACTGCTACACCACTGGTGAAACATGGAGGGATGATGCATCTTGTTACTCATTGGCCAAAAGAGTGCCTGCATCATTCAAGAGGGACACTGTCTTGACTTATCTTTGGGATGTGCTGCCCTTTACTTACTTTTTAGGGCTTTATTTTAGAAGTAGTGTGTCACTTACTTCTCTCTCAGTGTGAATGTGTCTTTTGCTCTTTCCGTCTGCTCCCAGTATTTACGTACATTTATGAACAGCGGTCCTCCCGGTTATGCTCCGTACTGTGAGGAAAGGTTGAGGAGGACCTTTGTCAACCGCACAAGGACCCAGCCTCCATCTTGGTTGGAGCTACAGGTATTTATTTCTGTTCCCATTGGTGTTCCCAGCTCAATTCTGCTAATTTACATTGCAAGAATGCTATAAAATATCCATCGTAACAAGTCTCATATTCAGTCTTAAACTCTTATTTATCTTAAAGGAAAATATCTGCCAATGGGGTGAGATAATTCCACGTCCACAAAGTAGATTTGCATTGGAAGCAAGTGAAACAACCTTTGAAAGAAAGAAAAATAAGGTTTTAAGACTGAATATGAATGACTTGGATATTTCTCGCGGTGAAGGAACCGTTTGCTGTGGAATGTCTCAGTAGTTGAGCTCGGTGTGAATCTGGTTTGTTTCGCCCTGCCAGGCCACCAAGTCCAAGAAGCCCATCATGTTACCGGTAACGTTTATGGACGGCACCACCAAGACCCTCCTGACAGACTCCGCCACCACTGCCAGTGAGCTGTGCAACGCTCTGGCGGACAAGATCAACCTCCGAGACCGCTTTGGGTTTTCACTATACATCGCCCTCTTTGACAAGGTATATGCAAGACATATTCTTTCAGTGGAGAGTTTTAGCGTCCCATGATGGTCTAAATGTTGTTTCATCAATCCTAATTCATTGTTCATTGTTTGTTTGTGAGCGTGGAAATATGCTCATACCACTTCGCAAAAGGTACTAACGAAATTCCCGAAACCGCTGTGGTCAGGTGTCGTCACTGGGCAGCGGTAGCGACCACGTGATGGACGCTGTGTCCCAGTGCGAGCAGTACGCTAAGGAGCAGGGTGCCCAGGAGAGGAACGCCCCCTGGAGGCTGTTCTTCAGGAAGGAGATCTTCAACCCCTGGCACAACCCCGCTGATGACTATGTGGCCACAAACCTCGTTTACCAGCAAATCGTCCGAGGGGTGAAGTTCGGAGAGTACCGCTGCGAAAGGGTGAGATGCGAGATTGCGTATTGATTGTTTTTTAAGAGGCAACGCTGTGCATATTCTAGGCTGTAAGAGAGGCACGTCAACTCGATTGGCTTATTGATCGCAACAAAGTTGAGAGCCAGTTAGACGTGAAGACATGATGGATTTTCCTAATGGGCTAGGTGTGTGTGCCTTTTGATTATCTGCACATCAGAATCAATGAAGTTTTTTTTTTTTTTTTGTGGCAAATAATGTAGTGGACATCAACGATGCCTGCAATCCATCTTCTCTAGAGAGATTTGTCACTTCAATGAATTTCAGGCCTGTTTTCAGATCAGCTATCGGAGCTTATTGGCCTTGCTTGACACAGAAAATAAAACAAAAGACAGCAGTATGCAGGGTTATGCAGGTCTGGAAAGTCTGAAAATGGATGAAAGGGGAATTTGGTAATTCTGACATCTTGAAAAGTTGCACAAAAAGTATGGGGAAAAATACTCTTAAATTGATACACCAGCATTTTTCTCATTGAACACGACTTCAGAAATTGATTTTATTATTTTATGTCTTCTTCTATATTCTCCGTCCGTCCGTCAGGAGGAGGATCTAGCAGAACTGGCCTCTCAGCAGTACTATGTAGATTATGGATCCGAGATCATCCAGGATCGCCTGCTCAACCTCATCCCTTCCTACATCCCCGACAGAGAGATCAGCTCAGCCAAGACTGCCGAGAAGTGGGCCCAGCTCATCATCACTGCCCACAAAAAGGTAGTCCTGACCAAAAAACACACAAATTAGCTTTTTGATCAACTTAGCATTATGAAGATTAGTAGCAATTTCACCTCTGTGTATCCAGTATTTAGTACATTACAATGTGTAAATGCATTTGAGATCATGTTAAACAAGCTTGTATCTTTCTCTAAACATTTGCAGTCCATTTATGTTATTAGCATGTATCCTAGTGAACTAAAAAAAACTAAATAAATCTTTTCTGTCTGTATTTCTGTACCTGTAAAGTAAAATTTCCAACTTGTAATGGTGTAGAATTAGTTTTAGACTCGCTTGTTCAACTCCATAAATTCCAAAGCACATATGTACATATGTACCGTTCTGAATACCCAAGATAAATAAATTATGTATTTGGCTCTAACAGTACCCTTTGTGCCTCTCTCATCAAGTCAAATCACATTTATTTGTATAGCCCTTAATCACCGTTACAGTCTCAAAGGGCTTCATAGTGCCCAAACAATAAATGGTTAGTACACGACATCCCCCAGCCTTGGACCCTCACAGAGGTCAAGGAAAAGCTCCCACAAAACCTTTTAGGAAAAAATGGAAGAAACCTTAGGATGTTCATGTTTTCTCGACATGAAGTTGAAGCTCCCTGACGGTTTAATCTTTCTAACTAACTAACCAGGGATTGCACACTAAGAAGAGGCTGGGCACACAGAAGGTGAAGGAAGACGTGGTGGACTTTGCTCGCTTCAAGTGGCCTTTACTTTTCTCACGCTTCTACGAAGCCTTCAAATTCTCAGGTTGGTAAGACTACAGCGCGTAGGTTGTCAATAGGCTAAACACATCTTGTATCTCAAAGAAGTCCTCTAAAGCATCATAAACCCTTTTCATAATTGTTTTGTTTTTTTCAATGGATGCCACACACAGGGCCTAGCCTGCCCAAGAATGACGTGATAGTGGCGGTGAATTGGACTGGGGTTTACTTTGTTGACGAACAGGAGCAGGTCCTTCTGGAGCTCTCTTTCCCAGAAATCACTGCTGTGTCTAGTAGCAGGTATGGTGTACTGGGGTACTTTTTCATGGATAGTAGGTAAATTAAAGGCATGCAACAAGTTTATGGGTGATTGTGTCATTTGTGAACTTACCTGCCAAGTTGACTCTACTACTGCATAGTGTCAACATAGTGTATGCTAAAGTGTTAGCATGGAGCCTACTATCACTCAACATAGTGTATGCTAAAGTGTTAGCATGGAGCCTACTATCACTAAACATAGTGAATGCTAAAGTGTTAGCATAGACCTTACTATTACTATCACTCAACATAGTGTATGCTAAAGTGTTAGCATGGAGCCTACTATCACTAAACATAGTGAATGCTAAAGTGTTAGCATAGAGCCTACTATCACTCAACATAGTGTATGCTAAAGTGTTAGCGTGGAGCACTGCAGGCAAAGATCTACCAGGGACACTTGGATGATTTTAGTGGCTATGTCATCACTTAACAGGGAAGTTGACCAACAGGACAATCTACCAAAAATTGAGTGTATTCCTTTAAGTCTTATATTAACATATTGAAATTAATTCACTTTTACAGAATGGATTGCCTCCATTCTCATTTCATGACGACCCTCGAGTTATTATTTTTCTCCAAAAATGATGTGTAGTGTTTTGGAAATGAATTAATATACTGTAGAAAGCATATGGTTACCATATGGCTAAAGCAAATCGTCCTTCCAGAGGGGGTAAACTCCAGGGCCAGAGCTTTACCCTGGCCACCATCAAAGGAGACGAGTACACGTTCACCTCCAACAATGCCGAGGATATCCGGGACCTGGCGGTCACTTTCCTCGAGGGTCTGAGGAAGAGGTCCAAGTACGTGGTGGCGCTGCTGGACTGCCCCAACCCTGGTAAGATTCACTCATGGTCGGAGAAAAAGGCATGAGTTATATTCCAAAATTTCAAAAGTGTCACGTGCTCTTACAAATAATCGATAACACAAAATGAAAACAAATGATACTACTATATAAAGGATAGTTTTTTTTAATGGTCTGTTTGTGTATTTGTTATTTCTCAGCAGGGGTAGATTCCACATTCCTGAGTTTCTCCAAGGGGGATCTGATCATGCTAGACGCACACAATGGGGAGCATGTGATGAACTCTGGCTGGGCCCACGGCACCAACGACCAGACCAAGCAGAAAGGGGACTTCCCTGCCGACTGTGTCTACGTGCTGCCCACTGTCACCAGGCCGCAATACGACATAGTGGTGAGTAGGGCTCAATACTGTGGTATCAAAAGGGTCTGTGTAACGGTTACATGTAGCAATTTAACATCCTTAGGTTGTTGCCTTAGTTTTTCCTTCTGGTGTAATTCAGTAAGAATTCTCTCTCGTTGCAAATAAAATGAATGCAGTCTAGCAAAATCTCTCTTTTACTGTCTACTTGTTTGTTTTCTATCCTCTCTATACTTTCCTCTTTTTCCACCACACCCTCTTCCTTTCCCTTTCTGTCTCTCAGGCTCTTGTGACCATGACCCCAGATCAGAGGAGAGAATCCATCACCACGTCCCAGGTGAAGCTTTCTGAAATTGTGGACAAGGTCAAGCCCTACACCCTAGAAGAGTTCTCCTACGACTACTTCAGGTGGTTTTTCTACTCCTATACACGTATAGTCTGGAAGATTTTAAAGGATCAGGTTGTGATCTCCATTACCTTTCACGATAAGTGCTCTGTCATTCTTCCTGGTTTGACCCTCCACCTTTGCAGGCCTCCTCAAAAGAGCACTCTGAGCAGGGTGATGATCTCCAAAGCCCGGGGGAAGGAGCACCTTTGGAGCTGCACCAGGGAGCCTCTCAAACAGCCTCTACTGAAGAAGGTCCTGGCCCACGACGAGCTCTCCCAGGAGGCCTGCCTGGCCTCGATAGATATCCTTTACCGCAGGGGTTTTGTGTGTGTGTGTGTTAATGTCAGGTGTCTCTGTCTTACTGGTCCTTAACCATGGCTGTACCTCTGATGAAGTACATGGGCGATTACCCGTCCAAACGAGTGCGGTCTGTCAACGAGCTGACCGACCAGATCTTTGAAGGAGCGCTTAAGGCTGAGGCGCTCAAAGATGAGATTTTCTGTCAGATCCTCAAACAGCTTACCGATAATCACATCAAGTAAGTATGCAGCACACACACAGAAGAGTGCACTTTTACCTGAGTGCCAGGTTTACCTCGTTGACTGTGTGCCACAGTGTGAAAGATTGATTTTGCATGCACCAGTGTGAGTACAAAGCAGGACTAGCTGCACTCGTCTACATTGCAGGCACATAAAACCTTTTTTTCTCTGTCTCATGTAGCTTTTTAAACATCATGATTGTCAAATGAATTGTGATACCTTGATAAAATTACCGTAAACAAATGAGACCATGGTTGAGACGACTGGTAGCCAGTGGTATTGTTAGTAGTGTTTCTCAAAATTAAGACTACATTTCCCATGAACCCCGTTTGCTTTAGGAGGAATTAAGATTGTTCTTGTGATGATGACAATCTAGGCCTACAGAAGGATGCATCTACTGCACCTTACTGAACTGTGAACAATATCTAATGGAAAAGCGTACTGGAGTGTGGTACACAGGTACATGTGCTGTTTGTGTTTGTAGGTACAGTGAGGAGAAGGGCTGGGAGCTGTTGTGGCTCTGTACTGGTTTGTTTCCTCCCAGTAACATCTTGCTGCCTCACGTCCAGAAGTTCCTCCAGGCCAAGAAACACCATCCGCTCGCTCCAGACTGCATGCAGCGGCTACAGAAGGCCTTACGGTAACACACACATCACACACTCTGTATCTCCCCATTTCTTTCTTTAACGCTTTCTATCTAGTCGATTCAATTCACTTCAAATCTGCTTTATGTGCATGACAGAAAGAAACCAGCAGTATCCAAAGCTGTATAGTATCATTTGATTTCATATTATAAATGTTAATAGATGATAGATAATTCAACAGTAAAACATAAGTAACACTGTCATCAGTGATTATATATTACAACTGAATATATTTTAACTGAATTGAACTGTTTCATTCAGTTAATTATAATGTCCTCCTTGGTATATACAGTAGATAGGTACTCATCATTTTCATCCTATCTTTCGCTATCCCTATCGCTCTGTTATTCTTCAATTTCATTTTTCCCTCTCTTTCGAACTTTCCTGTCTGATCTGTGTTGTAGAAATGGATCGAGGAAGTACCCCCCTCATCTGGTGGAAGTGGAAGCCATCCAGCACAAGACAACTCAGATCTTCCACAAAGTTTACTTCCCTGATGACTCGGACGAGGTCAGAGGTCAACTACAAACTAACGGACCCATATATGGGGCCAATATTGGTCTTTCATTAAAAATCAGATCTGGGAGAATTTGGGAGAAATTGTCTAAAAAGAGAATATGAATACATACCCAGTTTGTGTATGTAAGCTGTGAATTGACATATGTTTTCTTCATATTCTCTCTCATTTGTTATATAGTGCACATATACAATATTTCTTGGCCTGTTTATCTTTCTAGGCATTTGAGGTGGAGTCGAGCACCAAGGCCAAAGACTTCTGCCACAACATCTCTGGGCGGCTGATGCTCAAATCCTCCGAGGGCTTCAGTCTCTTTGTCAAGATCACTGACAAGGTAAAGGGACTCTCTTCTTGTACAGTTTAAGTGATTAAAAACATAGACATCAAAATCATCCATATGTCCCTGGTAGATTGTTGGCTCCGGTGCTCCATGCTACCACTTTAGCATACACCATGCTAACAGACCAATTTCCCCAAAACCTGGTATATTCCTTTAAGTCCTGGCTGATTTAATGAAAGCATTTTACTGTCTGGATCATCTATATTTTAGAGATATTGAATGATGAACTACAGTTAATGTTTTTCTTCATATGTATATATAGTATTTTGGTAATTAACTCTTTCAAATGAACATCATCAAATCTTCAGCTGATACAGATGTTTTTCGAAGAGTTTCCATCTGTGATTCTCTGGTTTTCTAGGTCATCAGTGTGCCAGATGGCGATTTCTTCTTTGACTTTGTGAGGCACCTGACCGATTGGATCAGGAAAGCCCAAAGCGTACAAGACGGTAAAACACTTTGGCTCTAAGTTGGTGACGGTGAGGGACAAAACTTGTCAACTGTGCGCCAGGATTTCACATGCGGCTTATTTTCTAACCTCTGTGTGTCACGTTTTAAGGTGTAGTGCCTTCGCTGACATATCAGGTGTTCTTCATGAAGAAGCTGTGGACAAATACCGTTCCAGGAAAAGACTCCATGGCGGACTCCATCTTCCACTACTACCAAGTGAGTGGCCATCTGAACAAGTCCTTTAATGATGCATTATTTTAGTTAGTATTAGTGTCCCATGGTCTAAATGCTGTTTCAGGGGCTAACAATGAATACTTATAATGAAAATGGTGAAATTTAAAGATATCTTCAGTCTGCCATCTCTTTTGGGACGGACTGAACGACAGTATCGACCTTCACAAACCCATATAGGTCAACCGTAGTAGATAACGCACACATAAATAGTATCTCTGCTCAACAACAACTGCTTCCTCTGGGTAGGAACTACCGAAGTATCTGCGTGGCTACCACAAGTGTTCCCGAGAGGAGGTGCTCCAGCTGGCGGCACTGATCTACAGAGTGAAGTTTGAGGAGGATAAATCCCACTTCCACAACATCCCCAAGATCCTCAAGGAGCTCGTCCCTCAGGATCAGATCCGACATCTCTCCCCCGACGACTGGAAGAGGGTGAGTTCATCAAGTTTCCCATTGGTGGTAGAGTAGAAGTTCGAGAAGCCGTTTATTGTTCAGTTTGACTTCTGATGTTAAATACTATAAAGCAACCTGAAACAGAGCACTCGTAAGATATTAATAATATATCAAAATGTCTTTTATCTTACTGGTATACCTTTTGTTGGTCTTCCTCCCAGTCCATCATGTCGTTATTTAACAAGCAATCAGGGAAGACTCGAGAAGAGGCCAAGCTCTCCCTCCTAAGAGTCATTTACAAGTGGTCCACCTTTGGCTCCGCCTTCTTTGAAGTCAAGGTAAAGAATTTAGACTCTAGTAAATCATTTTTTAAATAAACATTTTTGCAGATGATTTAGTTCTTTCTTCAACTATTTGATCACTTTACTTTGTATCTGCGAAGAAGCTCAATCCCGTGGCACTCATCTGTTCTTGATTTCCTCTTTCTGCAGCAAACCACTGATCCAAATTACCCAGAGACCCTCTTGATAGCAATCAACAAACACGGAGTCAGTCTGATTGATCTCAAGTCAAAGGTGGGTCTACTTTTTATTCAATCAGCATTTAAAAAAATGATAGAGGATCTAAGATGCTAGTATTTTGTCAACTAAAGAGTTAAAGCTGCACTTTTGCTGCCCCAAGTGGCAGCAGGGGAGAACTGTTTTAAGGACTTTGTTACTCAGAAATCATAACGCGACATCAGTCGACTAAATGTTGCTTTCTTAGTGTCTGGCGGGGGTGAAGAGGTTCAGACACTATTAGTGAGTCCAGCTTGCTCACTGATGGTTAGGAGACTTTTGGATTTCACTCTTAAGTTTTGATTGCGTGGAGAAGAATACCCGACATCATTCATTTGGGCAAATACTGTGAATCGGTAGCTCAATTATTGACTCTACTGCAGCTCCACTTTGTGACAATGCCATGCTGACAAGACATCTGGATTTTTACATGAACATCTTTCCTAGTGCAGCTTTAAGTTACATACTATCCTTTAAAAAGTGCCACGCCTTATTTTATCATTTTGTATGAGTAGATGTCACTTTTGTGTAATGTTGGATACAATTCTGTATGTACAGCATCTGTACATGAATGTTTACACACTCTGCTGAAGAGGATCTCTGTGCTCATTCCTATTTGTGTATTTCCTGCAGGACATCCTTACCACTCACCCCTTCACCAAGATCTCCAACTGGAGCAGCGGCAACACCTACTTCCACATCACCATCGGAAACCTGGTGCGAGGCAGCAAGCTGCTGTGTGAAACCTCACTGGTGAGCTGTCGAATCTATTGAGCTATTTTTTTTATGTGGCACATTTCATACCACAGTGTAACCCAAAACGCTTTACAAACAGTTCAGGGTTATGAAACAGAAAGCCAATCGGTGATACCAGTAAAAAATTACAATGTCTGACCCCTCCACCCACCCAGGGCTACAAGATGGACGACCTCCTGACCTCTTACATCAGCCAGATGCTGACAACCATGACCAAACAGCGAACCTCCCGGGGCAACAGCAAGTGAGCTGATGGCTGGAAACTCATCGATCTTCCCGGTCAGCGGTGCGTCGTCCCAAATCAATCCCACGTTCATTAACAAGCAGCGAATGCCGGCAAATCCCACTTTGAGTTATACGTCAACTGTAATGCCAATGTTTTCATTTGTTGTGTTAGTGTGTATCGGCCCTGTCTTACACTCACCTATTGCCTTTAATTGACCTTTTCCCAACGTACCACAAGCACCATGGCAACCGGGGTGACCTTTAAGCGCTGTGCTGCCCCACGGCTCCAGTTATATTATCAGGGAGGTTTCTTGGTTTATCAAGTCGCTGTAAATAGCTGAGCAGTTCCGTTATTCCTTGCACAGGCAGGCCCATCTATGCATCGGTGTTGAGAGAACCTATTAGCGTTTTAGTTGGTACTTGCTGGATTTACACAAAATTATAGAAAATCTGATTTTAATCTCGATGGTTCAGATGTGAGCTTTTCACGGCTGTCAAAATAATTTTGTCCATGTGTTTTGTTTTGTTTTTAAACTGGATGAACCATTAGCATTGATTTTTAAGAAGTAATCTTACATCAGAACTATTTTTGATCGTGTTCATCACTTAGAAGAAATTGTTTAATCCGTGATGCAATCGCACAACCTGATGTAGTGACAGGTAAATGACACAATAGCTTTCAATAGAAACACATGTATTCACTCTGACTCTTCTAAATGTGCTGTTGAAACTAAAACTCCAGCTGGCACGGGACCAATATTCCTCTAACATGATCTACACTCCACATCCTGAGCTGTACTGGATGCTGTCAGTCACTGCTGCTGGCTTGGTGACTGAACTCATAGCCTCTGCATCTTTCCTTAAACTACTGAAGAGATTTTAATGTTTAGTTGGAATTTGTAAAGACAGTTTCAGCTCCAACTGCCGATTTCTGGTGAACAGAGTTTCAATTTGTTTGTATTCAACACTTGAGGTTTTCACAAAGAGCCATGCTAAACATCAGATGTCTGAAAATATTCTTTTATTCTGCTATGCCATATTATACAGTTATAATCTTAAAGGAATCTTTTAATGGCTTTTCCAGTTCAACAGAACAATCTTGTAAATGTCATTCATAGAAAAATCAGTCATTGGTTTATATATGGTGATTCTTTGGCAAAACATAAAATAAACTGAAATGTCTTACCCATTCAAACTATGTTGTTCTCATTTGATACTCTATGTCTTAAATAGCTTAATGTACCGCTGACACCCGTAACCTCTGCTTGTAAAATGCAGTAAGCCATAAAACATTCAAGCATCGTACAAGTTCACCTTGCTAGTGGGATTACCATTTACATTAAAATGATCACAACAACCACGCATGGACATGTAATAAATTATATTCTTGTTTTTCTATGATATATAGTACATATACAAAAGCATATTCCATTATTTAAATTTAAGCTGTGATTCCAGTTTCCCTACAGAGAAAGTGAAACACCATTCAGAAATGCCCTCTTCTCCTCTGCCTCAACTAACACCAACAGTGTTTTGGTTCCTACTGTGCTAACATTGGGCCTCATTCACGAAACGTGCGTACAATCAGATTTGATCGTCGAACGTTTCTACGAACATAGATTCATAATTTTGTTCGTATCTGAATTTGTTCGTTTGGTACGATCAAATCCTACGAGTGCTTGGAAACATGCAGAAAGGGGAACAGCTTATTCTTTATGACAACATCAATTGCAGTAGTGCCAAACCTCATTACCAGCTAAATGTATCAGTGGCCTACATTTGTAAAAAAATAAAAATAAAGAAAAAGCAATCTGAGATTGATTAGAACCAGCTTGTTAAAAGTGATTAATGATGATATATAAAGGACAAGCTGTCAAATCCGGCAACAATGGTTTATTTGCTTTTATTGGAGGACTTGGCTAATCGTGCCATGGGGAGAGAGCGCGTCTTCAGGGACTGCGCAGACATGTTTGCAGAGAGGGACGAATTGCTGATGATGCGTTTCAGACTACCGAGGCCAGTTCTCCTGGATCTCTGCAACACCCTGGAGCCACAGCTGAACAAAAAGGTCCCACCACATGTCCAGGTGCTGTCTGCTCTTGGTTTCCTCGCTACTGGGACATTCCAGAGGGAGATAGATGACCGGGCGGGCATATCACAGCCATCGATCAGCCGCACGCTCCCCAGAAGGTGTTGGATAATCAATTTAGGACCGCAATATATAACATTCCCCTATTCAGTAGTTGAACAAACTACAATCAAGACTGCTTTCTTTGAAGTTGCTGGCCTGCCAAACACCATTGGAGCAATAGACTGTACACATGTGCACATCAAAGCACCGTCACCTATATCTTTCCATTTTTTAAATCGGAAACAGTTACACTCAATTAATCTGCAACTTATCTGCGACGCCAATATATGTTTTGGGTTGATCACATGGACTGAAGGTCTTAAAAATAAAAATGGTGTATATATAGTCTTACCATATGAAGATGCAGCCTGGGTTTGATCGGTGTCCAACTCCAATGCCGACTGGACACCCAACAGTGAGGTCTCTCTGATTATGGCAATGATCCTCTGATCCATGTTGGATATCTCCACAGTGCCCTGCCCTCCTCCAGTGGCTGATAAACTGTGCCTACTTTTTGTGATTCATTTTTTGCAGTCTAGTTTCATATCGAACCACTTTCTTTTTACTTCGGTAACTGTGCGGTGTACTGCTGAAACAGCATTGACGGCATCAGATATGTCCTGCTATGCTTTGCTTTTATCAGCTCCCGTGACTCCACTGCTTATGCTTTTGAACGTGATGTTCTTTTTCTCATCCACGGATGAGAGCAAAACTTCAATTTCTGTCTCGGCAAAGTTCCTCTTTTCCCTGGTTTACTTGCCTTTCACGGTGTTGAACAGCGTTTACCTGCAAACCGGCTTCAACAGGCACACGCATCCAATTTACGGACGATTGGCATTCATCAAATATACACCTGTTTTACGCACAAATCGAGGTTTCCCGCACGTTTCATGAATCCCACGTTCGTGTTTTAGTACGCACACAAATACGACAAATTTACGAAAACATTTGTGAATGAGGCCCATTGAGGACAGCATGAAGGAAGCAAATACATCTAATTGTGTACAGCCAAGCCCAGTTTTCCAATAGTCTCTTACTAAAACCAATCCTCTAGTTAAGTGGATCTTTATGTGCAAGTTACTGAATCTGTCCAAGGCACTGAAATGATGCGACCATATTTACATTAAAACTGGAAATAGAGGGACAAAAATATACGGTGTGCAAATGATGATTGTGGATGAAAGAGTTATAGTAAATCATAATTCACTAAGCACAGTGGAATTAATAGCTGCAATAGCTGGATTTTTTACCTACTGGGTATCAAACTAAATTAAAAATAAAAATAAAACAAAGCCACAATAAGGGAAACGGTCAATGAGTGATGTAAAACAAAAAGGTATGATCAAGTAAATTAATGTAAAAGCAACTAACAGAGGGTGTTTTCTGGGAATAAAAGCTAAAAATGGTGAATGAGCCCATCATAAGGTGGCTATTGAATATATAAATAAACTGTTTTGGTTCACTTGTGCTGCCTTGCTTAATTTCAGGAACAAAAATGGAATATCCGCAGGTGTGTGTTTCGTGAGATCTACCTTAAAACAAGGGCTTTATTTGGTCAGTCAAACCTAGGGTTGGCAGTGTGGGGCTCAGGGGTTGCCAGGTCGATTCCCCTCAGCAGGCGGCGGAGGTCAGTGCTGGGTGACGGTTGCCAGGTTGGGTGTGGCGCTGCGTAGCTCTCCCTGGGAGTTAATGCTGGAGACTGACCATACGTCGCTCATCTCTGTCAGAGTGCAGAACGGTTACGGGTTAACAAGCAAACGGTTTCAGAGACGAAGCAACCAACAGCTCTGGGTGGAAAGGAAGGACTCCAAAGTGTGGAAATTTATCCCATAAATAAAAACCAAAGAAGTCAGGTTCATATGACGGCTATAGTAGGAGACATAGGTAGTTTCTCTCTCTTACATCCACGGCAGGCTTCTACATAGACATTTTTGTATAAATAAATGTCCATTTTGCTTCTCTTTATCGCCGATTAATACAACACAATAGTGATTCACCCTCCACCCATTCATGAAAGCTTTTCCATTTACTGATCTAAACACCCAGGCCAAGAGTCACTAAAGGTTTGTGCAGGGAAGAGTGTGCACTTCTGTCACCAAAATGACCCAATCAGAAAGCCATCCTATTCACTAATCATGCACAATGTTGGAAAGCTGCCTAACAGAGCTGGTGAAAACAAAAAAAGCCTCTTAACACCTGTCATGCAACTACACGTAGATCTCAATATTTTTTTGCAACACCAACTCCCCTAAATTATTGGAGTACATATAAGATTGAAAGGTGACATAAAGACTTTGAGCAAAAACGTTGTTGATTCAGAATGGCTGCTGTCATAAATCATGAAAAACTGGGTAGTTAGCATGAGCAGCGCTAGAACAGAAAATCCAAGGAAAAAGACATCACAGTACCGTTTGATTGACAGGTGATCTCTGGGAAGTGCAATGAGGCTGAGAAACAAAAAAACCCTTGAGGATTACCAATTTAATCCCACCTTGTTTGGAGTGACGCCTACTTATTGTCTCACCTGTTCTGAACTTGCTGTAGGTGCAGTTGTCTAGCGTGGTTTTGCTGCCCGAGCAGAAAGCCAGTCCTCGCTCTCGCCACCTGCCAGCAAACAACACAACCCAGTGAGGACAGCAAGAGAACAGGAATCTTCATCCATGCTTTTATCTCTTTTAGACTTTTTAGACTCCCTGTCCCCGTCACGTCTTCAGCTAGGACTTTAACTCCAACCAAATGAAGAGATCATACATCTTTAACTCTAGCATCTCAGATCCACATTGCAGACCCCTTCCCACTGCCTCAGTCTAGACTCGAGACTAAAGGTAATTTTACCAAAAGGGCTTCTAAACTGAGAGCATTCACCAGTGGAAGATGAAAATGACGAGGATCAGCATGAGGGACACAACATCAGTGAGGATCCACATCAGATTATACTCATCTGGAGTCTGCGAGAGAGAGAAAGGTGGGTAAAGCGTTCATGTATCTCCTTGAAAAACCTCTAATTAAAGCTTGGAGACGTTCTGGCCTCTCTCACCATGAGGAAGAGTGGTGTGTTCATGGTGCGGAGGTGCTGGGGGGCGTTGGTGGTGACCGACTGGACTCCGGCGCACCAGGCCAGAGAGTAGAGCCACGGCTGGCTGATCACATAGAGGTTGGTGGTAATGTTCACCGCTGCATACTCGCTGCACAGAAGCCAGACAGTTGGAGATCTTGTTCCAAAATAAGGTATACGCATTTTCATTTTTTGACAAAAAAAAAATAAAAGTTATTTTTGGAAGTTTATCATTCAGCATTTCTAAATATAGAGGATCTAGTCGGTTAGAGTTCTATTTGGTCGGCAAAGGACGTTAGTGTTTTTTAAGCCATTATTTATCCTGAGCAGCAGCACCCTGCTTCACATTCACACTGGGAGCTGACTGGGTTAGTTTTGGTAAGTGCCTTGCAGGGTTCCCACCTTGGCCCCCCGATGTCAAATCCCACGACTATTCCATGACTTTCCACAACTCAGTCAGAGTGACTTCTTCCTGGATTGTTAATGTTGCTTTTCAGTGGCTCCAGTTGGGCTGAAAACCACCACCCAATGCAATGGATCTATGAAATAAGCTGTTAAATTCCCAGATATTCCCCAACAATTCCCCATCTAGAAAAACACCACTCAAAACTCTGTGGGATTCCAGAACAACCACCCACATTTCACCAGCCGGTCCACAGATTCAACCCCTATATATTGATCACTTCTCATTTTGCAAAGAAACTCTTCATGCACGAGGAGGGAACTAAGTTTGATGTGGTCTCTCTGAAAATCACACACACACACACACACACACACACACACACACACACACACCTGATGAGCTCAGTGGACATGGCGCTGTAGTGCAAGTTGAGTTTGACGATGTGGTTGCTCTGGAGCTCCTCTAGGGGGAGCCGGCTGCCTGACGTCTGCTGGAGCTCAGGGTCCATTTCCTGGACCAGGGTCCGCAGGTCTGAAGGGAGCCACAGCACCTGGAATGTATGAGTGGAAGAATGAGTTGGATTACATAAGGTTTTACTGGAACACCCAAACCCTACTGCGCCCAAAGAATTTGCCCCACCTGGTGGGAGTGAATGGAGGATTCGTTGCGGATGACCTCCAGCGTGCGTTGGATCCAGGTATCCCGGTAGGGGTGATTTCTGGGTGGACGGTAGAGGTCAAAGATCACCAGTTTGTCTGTTTGGGCTGCCAGCTGGAGGAAGGCCTGCAGGCTGCACACCGACTGGTTTCCTGCCTGTAACTGGTCCTCTGGTCCCAGTGACCCGACTGTACCAAAGGGATCATGCTGGGAGGGGAAACCATCGATACGCAATTAATACCACGATGCAACATGCCAGTCAATATGTTCTTTATCTGACATCTGTGGTAGTACTATTGTTGAAATGAGGCACTGAGTAGTCTCCAATTAAATAACCTCCAGGTTTGGTGTTGGTGCCTCCTGTTTCTAATGTGTCTAACTCTGCGTTTAAGAAAGCTGACGATCTCTGGCGACTGACCGAGAGGAACCAGGCCCCGGCGTTGAGGCTCTCCAGTTCAGCCCAGGTGAACATGGCTGCCGGGGTGTCCGTTCGGTTGGAGAAAATGTTCTGGATGTTGGTGGTCCGCCGCAGGGTGCGGTCGTGCATCAGGAAGGGCACCCCATCAAAGCTACGGCAGCAACAGGACACCCACATTTAGACCACTTTTCATGAGGGACTGTTTAACAGTACACAGCGGACCAACGTTAACTAAGTGTAGAAAAGCATTTTCATCTGATAATGGATATCTGAGTGGTAGGCCTCCCTACCTACTAGACCACCCTGCTGGCCAAATAGAGTTTGCATGGTAGCTCATACATTTGTATTTTAATTCATCTTACCCCTAGTTTTTGAAGTGTCGTAACATTAAAGCTGCCAATACCCATTCTTTTTATTATTTTAATATCTTTAAATTTGACCATTTTCATGCCAAAAAAAAATGACAAGTAATCAGTGTTTCCCCAAGAATGTGGGATGAAATGCCTCTGAAACACACCCTGAGTTGCTGGACGTTGGTTGAAGACCGGCTGACTGACCTGATAGTGACGTCCGTCTCCAGACCTTTGCTCCCAGCTTCCACGGCCTTCTCAAATGACATAAGTGTGTTTTCTGGAGCGAGCTGCATGTGGACACACACACACACACACACACACACACACACACACACACACACACACACACACACACACACACACACACACACACACACACACACACACACACACACACACACACACACACACACGAATATGAACCCAAATGTGTTTTGAGGGTCATATCGGGACTACACTGTAAAAAAAATGACCAGCTTGTCAAGGGATTTTATCTTGTATCCAGACTCCCTGTTTCATTTCTTAAAAGAAGTTAAAAATCAATATTTCACTGGTAGATCATTTTGTTAATTTAATTGCACTGGGTGGAAGGAAGGGAAGTTGAGTCAGTTTGACAAATGAAATCCTGGAACAAGCTTGATAAGTCTGGATACAAGATAACTTTACTTGCCATGGTTGTCTTTTTACAGTGTAATAACTCATTTTAATAATCGCTTCCCACTCACCATGGGTGCTCCTCTGTGCCCAATGAGGGCTGGTGCAGGGCCTAGGGTGCCCTCCTCCTTTATACAAGGGGAATACAAACCCAGGGGCACCAAGTAGAGGGCAGACAGCACGGCCAGGTATCCTCCTAGGATTAGGCCCCGCCTTACTGAAACACACGTAGACAAAGTGAGGATATTAAAACGTAACCAATTCAATGCAAATTCAATCGTGAACGTGATGTTGTGCAGCAGGACACTGCCAGAAATATCCATCTAACAGGTCATCGAGTCTTACTTTTTTCTGATGCAGATTTTTTAAAACAAGTGGAGATAATTTTTGCTCGTTAGACTACATGACTTATTGCCATTTTTGCAGTGTAGGAAATGCTGTCCATTCATTTAAAATAACATCCACATTCATTTAAAATAAATTAGGCCTTGTGCAAACCAATCACGACACAAACTGTGCACCTCACCTTTGCTGTTCATGCGAAAGAAATGCAAAGCTATTGGCCAGGCCAGGGCTGTTACCAATAAGACTCCACCCAAATGTAAATACGGCGCCGTTACCTGGTAAGGACACAAAAACAAACAAAACACCCGGGGTTAGGAGTGGAAATCCCACAGGGAACAAGTCAAGGCTGATGGGAGAAGAGCAAGGGAGTCACCTGGAAGGAAAGTAGCAACGTCTTCCACTCTTTAGTCCACAGGTCAGACAAGACAGCGGTGGCTACGATGGAGAAAGTCAGGGCCACCAGGATCCCCAACTGAAAACAAGGCAACATGTCGTCACCCACAAATGAAAATTATTTATTAATTATAAAATTTGGGACAATCAGCAGCACGTTATACGAACATGGAAAAGGTCAAAGTTTAAAGTCTGTTATGGAACAATGCAAATACATTTAGTACGGCAATTGGTTGATGGTACAAATGATGCACTCGCCCCTAGGGTCAATCAGTAAATACATGAAAGTCCAATATGTTGTACATTGATGGTCCTGGAGGCAAATGTCATGTCATTCCAACTTGCAATGTGGGAGATATGACTTGATATGATAGGACAATTCAAATGTTTAAGTTTGACCTGTAATTGTCGTGCCCCCTTTGGCCATTTGAAAATCCTGGAACACTGGTGAGATGCACCATTCCCCCAAGTTGCATCAAAATGCGACCAGTGGTGAGTGAGATGTCGCATGTGACAGATGGACGAACAGACATGGAACAAACGAACAGACAGAGACCGATCCATAGTCCATAGACCAAGACAGTGTTAGCATGGAGCCTACTATCACGCAACATAGTGTATGTTAAAGTCAGCCAACGATCTACCTCGCCTGGATGACTCACATGGATGATTTTTGGTGTCTTTGTTCTCATCACTTAAAGACTAAGTTGACCAATGGGACAACCTACCAAACATGTTGTGTATTCCTTTAAGACACAATATCCTGACTGAAAATTCTCAATGCAACGGCAGGACGTGACTTGAAGAAGTGAGCTGACTGTGGTAAAAGTGATAATTTATCCACAAACACACACCGGCAGATAGTTACCTTGTGACTCCAGTGTAAATAGAGCTTCTGGCCCTCTGACAGTAAACACACAGCCAGTAGCTGCATAGAAAAGAACACACACATACACACACACCAAGGATAATATAATAACAACAATAATAATAATAAAATAATAATAATAATAATAATCTGATCAAAATGTCTCCTTAGAGTCATTTCAGTTTAAGGGCTTCCCATAGACAACCAGTGTAGTATTGATCTATTCTACAATATGTAATCAAACAAACTGCATCATATCCATCACACTGATTGGACCATATCTGATTTTTTAGTCCAATTGGCAAACTGATACATCAGTCTCACGCCAGGTGTTGGTGCTGATCGCGCCACGTGGCCTCACCATGAGTACAGTGATGTAGGTGAAGAAGGCTGCAGCGATGACCAGCAGCACCACAGACCAGGGAAACCAGAAGCCCAGGTTCCCAAAGTTAAACCTGCACACCGCCAGGGCGATGTGAGACAAGAGAGGTAAACACAGAGAGAGTGTGAGCATATAGAAATACTCGGATGAAACAACATAAAAGAACCACCAAAATAGAAAGTCTGACAGATGTGCAGAGAGAGAGAGAAAGAAAGAGAGACGGACTGCAGGTTTCAGCAGAGGAAATCCGCAGGGAGAGATGCTTCCCCTGTTCCTGTAAAGTTGGACAATCTTCCAGAAACTTTCTGTGTGCGTGTTTGCAAATACACATGCATGCACTCAATGCTGACTCAACCCACCAGTCGAAATCATTGTAGTCGTTCTGTGCTTCTCCCCAGAAGTAGAGGAATACCAGCGTTAGGCAGAAAGCCACCACCAGCAGAGCAAAGCTGGCGCCTTCCAACTGCAGGGGAGGCAGAAACGCCACATGAGTGGATAGACAGAGCATGCTGGCTTAATATAAAAACTGTGATTTCGCTTTATTGTCTTGTAACTTTCCGTGGAGACAGAGGAGTGACCGTTGACCTACGGAGAGAGACGACTTCAAAGAGTAAAGCTCCTCGCTGGCTTAACTGGGATTGTGAATAGTATGACGCAAGCTACGCCTTCAAAACTGCAAACGCAAAACAATAAAAAGGTCTTTTCCATCTTTACCCAAAGTCAAGCAGCAGTGGGGTCTTCTGTGGCCTCCAACCGTAAAGCCCTTCTTGGTTCAGTGTCCGGCGCATGGTACGGGCTGAAACCATTACCAGACCTCTCCAGGTCAGCCTTGAGATCTTTGGACGTCATGGGAGGTGTTTTTTTTTTCCAGTGGCTCACAACAACCTTTGATGACCTGAGATCAATTTTCCTCTTACCACCACCTCCTGGGAGATTCTTAACAATTCCATGAGCAGCAAACTTCTTAATAACACTGGAGTGACCTTTGACCCCTACGGAGAGAGAGGGGACTTCAAAGAGTAAAGCTCCTCGCTGGCTTAACTGTGATTGTAAATAGTATGACGCAAGCTACGCCTTCAAAACTGCAAACACTCGCCTCGCTTTCTGCTTTTCGTCGCAGTAGCATTTCATTAATGCGGTGAAATCAGGAGAGTGCCACGCTGATTTGTTCCTTAAATCCTGTGTGCGTGAATCATCACTGGATTCATTATTTGAACGTTGCTGCTCAACTTTGGGTAAAGATGGAAAAGACTTTTATTGTTTTACACTCGTTATTTATTTTATTTATTCAGTTACACTTTGGTATCTTGCTGTTCATCTAACAGTCATACCAATGAAGCATAATGTATCGGATTGAATTTGTGTGTTTGTGTAATTGGGTTTTGACTAATATGGGTTTTTGAAGGCCAATACAGATGACAATGTTGTTGTAATGTTGAACTGAAGCCGCCGATGGGTGATATTTTAATGGGGATATTCAATATCTTCAAATTTGACTGTTTTCATCTCAAAAACAAAAAATCACAAAGAATTCAGTGGTTTTTTTTTTTTTTATTTACTCGTCAGGGTGGAAAAGACTCTGAAACAGCATTTAGACCACGGGGCACTAAAACTCTCCACTGAAACCCAGAATAAGAATAACAAAAAGCAGATACTGTATATCTCTGACCTTGTTGCAGCAGCAGTCTCCGGGCTGAGGGCGGCTCCTCTGGTAGCGTCTCCACTGGCAGCCGTACAGACCGGCCAGACAGAACACCAAAGGCTGGTGCTCGTAGCGCCGCAGCAGTCTGCCGCGGACGCCGCGCAGCCAGCCCGACTTCAGCCGGGACACCGTGTGCATCTTCGTCGCACACGCTCCTGAGACGCAGCAGCACAACGGGAGATCCTGTATGAAAACAAAACACTAAGATTAAGATAAGATTCAACTTTATTGTCATTGCACAGAGTACAAGTAGTGAGACAACGAAATGCATTTTTCGCACACCCCTGACTAGATACACACATATATCACCCCACCCACATGCAGCTCAGGTCAAAGGACAGAGCGCAGGCGCAGCCAGAGCGGCGCACCTGGAGCAGTTTTTGGGGTTAAGTGCCTTGCTCAAGGACACTTCGGCAGTGTTGGTGGGCACCGTAGCTGTGACACCAGACATTTTCCAATCACCAGCTCACAGCTGGAATACGCCCTCCTGGTGGTGCCGGGGATCGAAGCAGGGACCCTTCGGTGATGGGTCGGCCTCTCTAACCGCTAGGCCAACCTGCCGCCCAAAAATAAGTAGACTCCTCCCTGTCGGGGAATTGAACCCCGGTCTCCGGCGTGACGGGGGGGATACAAACCACTATACTAACTTTTTTATTTTTATTTATTCACACCCTTTTTATGCAGATAATAATGATAATGATATCTTCTGAAATAATTGAAACAACTTTGGGTCTTTACACGTTTCTTCGGTCCACAGAACATTTTCCCAGAAGGAATTGGGTTTGTCCAGGTGGGTCTTGGCGAAGATCAATCAGGTCTTCTTGAGATCAATTTTCCTCTTACCACCACATCCTGGGAGATTCTTAACAATCCTGTGAGCAGCAATCTTCTTAATAACATTGTGAACTGTGGAAACAGGAACACCAAGGTCTCTAGAGACGCCTTATAGCCTTGTGAAAGTTTATGTTTGGTGATAATAGTTCCTCAGACAGTTCTTTTCTCGTCACCATTTTATCACTTTGGATAAGTGGTTAATTTATACCACGTGGGCACATGCAACCTTGAATTACACTGCAAATAAGAATCTATTTGATTTTACTTGTTCTAGAGGGTGCCAATAATCATGGCCACTTTTCAATTTTGAAACCATAAAAGGTTCTAGAGGGTGCCAATAATCATGGCCACTTTTCAATTTTGAAACCATAAAAGGTTTTTTTCATTCTTGTTTGATCATGTGCTGTTGTAAATCGATAGATGAATGTTTGAAGGCCGAACGTTTCCAATTATTTCAGATAATATTGTACATTATCTGGATAAAATACAAGGGTGCCAATAATCTTGGCCGTAAAACACCAATGTTTTAAAAAGAAAGACAGCAAATGTTCAATAAATCTTTTATTTTTAACCATAAATGGTTGCTAAGCCACACATACTGTAACTAGCCTAGCCATTTCATATTTAACTTGACTGGTGCTTATTTATATATCATATTATTTAAATGAACTGCTATACTTATACTGTCAAACAAATCCAGCTCACACAAATGATACTAGAAAACGACAGGAGACAAATAACAAAAAGGTTCAATAAAGTCACTATAAACTCACTTGAGTACCACAGATGCACTATAGGTCCCTATAGCAAGGACGTAACCATGTTGTAACTTCCTGCATTTTCACACAACCTCACATGCTGGGTAGGCCTACCGCTAGCAGAAATAATGAATACACATTAAGGTGCTGCATAGAGTTTTAAGCAAAATGAATAAGTTGTTTAAAGTAAGGTTTAAGACAATGTGCAGTATTATCCTATAGTATTTGCTCTATTGAGACATTGAAGTCAGTTCAAGTCATCCACACACGATTCAACACATGCAATATCTCAGACACCGCTGGCCCAATTCTGATGAGCCTTGGAGAAATGATGCATCTTTACACTGAGATCCGGCATTTACAAAATAAAACTGATTGGCTCAACATAGTGGCACCCCTAGGCCAAAAAGGCCCTTACAGTCAAATGTGATAGCTCAGACACCACTGGCCTGATTTTGACTAAACTTTGGGGAATGACACATCTTTACATTATGATCTGGCATTTACAAAACAAAGGTGATTGTCCCAACATAGCAACAGGTCAAGTCATGGTCATGAAATCCTATAGAAAAGGTGCATTATTTTGTTCAATTGCTGTATAAAATCAAATAAAGTGTGTGGGGGGGCAAAATAGCATTTTTCAGAAGTGGGCATGTTTCCCCCCATCCCCGGTGGGGGTTACACCCATGCCCTATAGTAATATTATAGAGATAGTATAGGAGTAATATATTTGATTTTTCGTTAGGAAAAAAATTAATAAAGTGACAATAAGCGGCAAACGAGAGAATTCCCTATGGGAATAATGTTGTTTGCAGTGTGAGGAAAACAAAGCCGCTCAATCGTGTCACACCTAGCACCGATACGTTCCGTTTTCCTTTACGGAGAGATGGTCACGCCACAGTATGTTCAATAATCTGGCACTTCAATGTCACAGATGTCTGCCTTGCCCGTAAACAAGGCAGAACATGACTCAAGACCTCTTACGAATCTTGAGCGTCTTTTGGTAAATACGGCACACATATCAGCCGCCAAGCAGCATTTTATTTCAAGAAGATCATAACTTTTAGAATTGGTTCACACTGCTTGCTACTGTCCTCCGCGGTGGATTATGGTGGAAGATTATTATGGGATTAAGAGGTGAAACAATTCTAAAAGTTGATATTTTATTGAACTAAGCGCTTCTTTGTGTTTTGGGATGTATGCCGAATTAAAGTGTGTCTACTAACAATTCGTAAAAGATCAAAAGTCATGTTCTACCGTGTGTGTACGTTTGCTGATAAGTAAGGAAACATTAAACTGCTAAATGTTTCAATAGAGTTCGGTGTTACCTTACTACATACAACAGAGAACGGAACCTATCACGACTATGTTAGAGCCGAAGCGCAGCGATGTGGTTTGCCTCTGTCTACCAAACCACATAAACGCATAGCGGTGTTAGCATCTCAAACAATACTTACGACTCTGATTCCTACATCCAGATATCCTACCTCGACACTGACAAGTAATTCCAGTTCTAGTCCTGGTTCCCTTCCAGGGGAAATTGCAGGGAAGACGCCGCAGTGCGCAGTTCTTCGTCGGTCAACCGTTGATGAAGTTGCGTCAAGCCAGCCAGTTAGCCACACTGATACCGAAAATATGGCGATTTTACCTTCAAAGTAAAAGCCCGCGTCTTTTCACCTTTGATGCTGAAGCTCCCATTCTTAAGTGTTTATAAAAGTTGTGCCACAGCTATGGGTTACACATTTTCAAACTACTAGACATTCTTCCAAGCTCTCTGGTATACACCGATCAGTCATAACATTAAAACCACCTGCCTAATATTGTGTAGGTCCCCCTCGTGCCGCCAAAACAGCTCTGACCCGTCGAGGCATGGACTCCACAAGACCTCTGAAGGTGTCCTGTGGTATCTGGCACCAAGACGTTAGCAGCAGATCCTTTAAGTCCTGTAAGTTGCGAGGTGGGGCCTCCATGGATTGGAGGGGTTTTTTTCCCAGCATATCCCACAGTTGCTCGATTGAGATCTGGGGAATTTGGAGGCCAAGTCAGCACCTTGAATCTTTGTTTTGTTCCTCAAACCATTCCTGAACAATTTTTGCAGTGTGGCAGGGCGCATTATCCTGCTGAAAGAGGCCACTGCCATCAGGGAATACCGTTGCCATGAAGGGGTGTACTTTGTCTGCAACAATGCTTAGGTAGGTGGTACGTGTCAAAGTAACAGCCACATCGCTTCTCGGCCTTTTGGCTAAAATCAAGTGTAGTATCTGTTCTTATCAACAAAAAAAACAAAAAAAGTAACAGCCACATGAATCACACGGCATCACACGGCCTCCACCGGCTTGCCTTCTTCCCATAGTGCATCCTGGTGCCATCTCTTCCCCTGGCAAACAACGCACACGCACCCGGCCGTCCACATGATGTAAAAGAAAACGTGATTCATCAGACCAGGCCACCTTCTTCCATTGCTCCATGGTCCAGTTCTGGCGCTCACGTGCCCGTTGTAGGCGCTTTCGGCGGTGGACAGGGGTCAGCATGGGCACTATGACCGGTCTGCAGCTACGCAGCCCCATACACAGCAAGCTGCAATGCACTGTGTGTTCTGACACCTTTCTATCATAGCCAGCATTAGCTTTTTCAGCAATTTGTGCCACAGTAGCTCTTCTGGATCGGACCAGACGGACTAGCCTTCGCTCCCCACGCATATCAGTGAGCCTTGGATTCCCATGACCCTGTCGCCGGTTCACCGGTTGTCCTTCCTTGGACCACTTTTGGTAGGTACTAACCACTGCATACCGGGAACACCCCACAAGACCTGCCGTTTTGGAGATGCTCTGACCCAGTCGTCCAGCAATCACAATTTGACACTTGTCAAAGTCGCTCATATCCTTACCCTTGCCCATTTTTCCTGCTTCCAAAACATCAACATCAAGAACTGACTGTTCACTTGCTTCCAAATATATCCCACCCCTTGACAGGTACCATTGTAACGAGATAATCGATGTTATTCACTTCACCTGTCAGTGGTTTAATGTTGTGTTATTGTTTTGTTTTTTTCATTTACTAAAGATTCTAAAACTCCTTACATTCAGACTTCAGTTGAATTTTGGAACTTGGCATTTCGTAAAAAAAAAACGTTGCAACACCTATTCGTCAAAACGGGGTTTACTTTGAAAGTTCGAACCGGAAGCTATATTTTTAATTCTGACTTGACACGGGTTTTTTTTTTTAAATTGCTATCCTACTTATATCTGACACCGACTGACACCTGTTTGCTGTGATGCAAGCACAGTGAAGACATCTAGGCCAGGAGTCTGATATCTATTTAATAATGTTTAAGCTCTAAGTAAGCTAATAAGAACGTTGTAAGACCTAGACACTTATTTAAATTATTGAAAACCCCATTTTTTTTGGTGTAGCAGATGCTCCTGTTTCAGGCATTGTAATATGATGATGTCTGACGTCAGTAATGAGTAGTCATGAATGTTTATGTCCTCATCTAAACCTCAAATCTTAATGAAGACATCCCAAATAAATATGAAGTACTTTCATGGTTTAACAAAAACTTGGATATTCCTGTCTGCAAAAAAGACAGGAATATCAAGTTACAAGTTATCAATAGATAACCTTGACCGTAGGGGTTAAGGTTATTTTGGTGGTGGGCAGTTCTGGGTTGTCTCCAAACATGCCATTCTAGATTATAACCAGACAGTTCAGTTTTGGACTCATCTGTCCAGAGAACAGACTTCCAGAAATCTTCAGGTTTGTCCGGGTGGTCTCTTCCCCAGAATGATGCTCGCTCACTACTCTCTTCCTGAGGTCCTCAGCGGTCTCCTTAAATCTCAGCATAGTGTTTTTCTTCTGTTTTTCTCGTGACACACTACTTTCCTTGATTTAACTAATGCAAGGCTCACTTATTTTTGCACCTGCACTAATTCCCTTTAAACTATTTTAATTTTACCACATGCACAATTTCCTCTAAAAACAAGTGAAATTGGTAAATACAGATCCTTTATTTCAGTTAAGAAAATGCTCATTTTGATTAAATAAGGATGGCATGGTAAAAACTCACAATTTCTATAATTGCACAAGGAGTTCACAAACTTTCAAGCTTGACTGTATATTGTTAGTTAAGTCCAGGGTCGATCAGTAACCAATGTGGAAGAAATATACTGTATGACATGAAACAGTAGTACACATATGTATTAATAGTAGTAGTAGTTGCAGTACATGTATACCATGCTGTATTTGATCCATGTATGGATGGGGGTCCCTGGGACAAGGAAAAATGCCAAAGAACGGCCCTCAAGATTTCTAAACTAAGTTATTTGTTTACAGCTATTTGGCTAGCTAGCTAACATTACTCATTAAGCGGAAACATTTTAGGCTACTTCCGCTAATGTGACGCACCAGGAAGTCCAACAACCTCTGTCACTTTCCTCCATGTATTATTTAGTTTGTCAAGGTCTTTATGAACTGACGGAGAGCGGTCATATAATTCAGGAAATCCTGACACAGCCATATTGATTCTTTCTTCCATCTTCCAGCCAAAGATGAAGTGAAACTAGTGACGAATATTCAATGACGGGAAAATTTGAGAACTGCAGTTTTGCCCAAATGCGATTGGTCCTCGCACCGTGACCATGATGCTCATTTGCATATTAAACGGTTTCCAACTTTTCTTGTCACATTGTGGGCCTGGTTCACATCACCACCTATCCCATCATGCCATGCACACATGGTTACTTGCTTCTCACAGACAAAGAATGGAGGCAAACTGTTCGCTATGTTGCATCGAGACTGGTGTGCAACTACTGTGAGGCAAGGGACAAACACACTGATGTTCTGATCAACATCAGTCTGATCAAGTCTAAACACATCTGTTAACCTCCTGCCTCGCACACAATGACCAATCAGCCAGATGGTATCAAATAACACGCCCTGTGTGGAGACACTGATTGCTTCTCCCATTCCATGGAGGTGATGAGGTTTGGTGTGATAAGCCACTGATTTATTTTAGCAGCTATTTTTTAATAACATGGATTTATCACAGAAATCTGCAAGTAAACACGTCCCTTATGAGAAAGTTAGTAAATTAGTAATCCTGTAACAACTTCAGGGCATTCTGGTGATTCTGCAATGGCACCAAATTATTCAAACTATAGAAAATCAAATGTCCTTGCAGCTGGACGATATTGATTGGCCGATATCTGATATTTGATAAAAAGACAATACCGATAAAGCGGTATATCAGTCTAACTGTAGTTTGATCTTTATGATTAGTGTCATTCATTAACACTGAATAACAGCTTCATAACAGCTACATGACATACCGAGCAGCTCTGAGTCAAGGTAATGATCGAATGGCTGCGATAAGTCCCCCTGATCAATAGCTTCTCTAATTGAATCAAAGGGGATTTATCAAAAATGTCTCTTATGTAACAGTTAGTGTTAGTTAATGTGTCAGTTCAATGTTTCGTGAGGTTTGTGCTCTTGTCAGTAGAAGTCAGTTAATATTTAGAAGGGGAATAGTCGATTTATTAACAAAATAACCAGAAATACAACTTTAAATAGAAATAGACAATTGAACCCTTGAACATGAATAAAACTAGAAACCAGACAAACAACATGAAACCTGGATCAGACCTGCAGTACCCCCAGGTACGATTCCTCCACCTCCACCTCCTCACCCTGGAGGATGACAGGTGGTGGTGGTTGCCTCTTGTTCTGACGGAAGTCCACCACTCTCTTGTCTTGCTGACATTGAGCTGTAGGTGGTTGTCGTCACACCATCCGACGAACCTCTCCACCAGACTCCTGTACTCATCCTCATTGTCCTCATTGATACAACCCACAATGGATGAATCATCAGAGAACTTCTGGAGATCAGTAGACCCAGAATTGAATCTAAAGTCTGAGGCCTGGAGGGTGAACAAGAATGGTCACGGTACCGTTCCCTGTGGTACACCCGTGTTGCTCACCAGCGTATCCGACATGCTGCCCTGTAGATGAACAAACTGCGGCCTGCTGGTGAGGTAGTCCAATGTGCCAACCATCATCCTGTCCTGATCAATACTAAATATTGTCAATTACCAGTATTGAACTGGAAAATGTTCCCATCTGATCATCAGGTCACTGGATGCTGCCACTGGCTGCAGTTTCCCATTTATCGTCAATAGAGAAAAATCAGAACTCTAATACAAATCAAATAATCACTTCTATCTTCTCTGTAGATGTTATTTTATTCACTCCTCTTCACTTCTCCATCATCATTGTTCTATCTGCTGTCAGGCTGTGACCTCTGACCTTTGACCTCCTGACTGTTGGTTGTAACGTTGCTGATTCAGGATGTAACAAGTGAGTACAAATGACGTCATGACCACCACGTTGACTGTCATTTATATAATGCTGTCCCTCAAGGTCTCCTCGTACAGTCCTCCTTCCAACAATGGAGGGTCATGGATACGACTCATAGTTGCTATATTTCCGGCAGCACATGAAGGCAGCAGTGGACCGGCGCTGTGATTGGCTGACGGGTCGCTACGTAAGACTGAAGAATGCGGTAGTAAATATCGTCACCTTCTTAAACTAATGGCCTAAGTCATATTTTAAAGTTTTTCCAAAAACAGAAAGAACTGAACCAAATATATTGTTTTTCTTTCTTCTGGAAGCAGCCGCCA
Organism: Hoplostethus atlanticus; assembly: GCA_034670405.1. Taxonomy (NCBI): domain Eukaryota; kingdom Metazoa; phylum Chordata; class Actinopteri; order Trachichthyiformes; family Trachichthyidae; genus Hoplostethus; species Hoplostethus atlanticus. The sequence goes on along the minus strand of JAXDDX010000015.1, from coordinate 2,063,970 downwards.
TCTAGTAAAGCTTGTAAAATTGCCTAAGTCACAAGACAATGTGACTTAAGCCATTTTTTTTTTTTTTTTTTAATTGCCTAAGTCACACTCTTGACATAGGCCATTATACTACCAGGGTAGGAACAGCATGATCTTTTCAATAAGGATGTAGGCAATTTTACCAGAGGTGGCCAGCATCATGAAGAGATGATTTAGGCAAAAAAAACATTTTCCTCAAAATATGACTTAGGCCATTAGTTTAAGAAGGTGACGATATGGGTCATTTTGGAACTGAAATAATCCCTTTAGCAAACACATAAAGCAATATTACAGAGTCATATATGACATGTTCCTGGTGTTGTCTGGTTCCTCTGATGAGCTGGCTGACTTGATGAAGTGGCTAAATACTTCCTCACATTCACAGCTTACATCACGTCCTATGTGGTTTACCTGCTCTAACGCCCATGTGGTCTGTGGCTATGTGGGGGGAAAAACCACAGGAAATTAAATGAACGTAAGAGTTCAGGGGGAACCATCATCCATAATCAACATGCATTATGGTGCATTGGTATTGAAGCTGTGAGTAGGAAAGTGAGAGGTGGCGTTTGAATTATTATTTGCTCAAGAGTGAGACTTACTGGATCTTCAAATTAAAATCACCAGTATCATGGTTTAAATAAATCTCTACTTTTGTGGATTGAAATTGGGTATTGATTGTTTGGTTCAGCTTTTGTGTGCAGGTTTTGTTTCACATGTACTGCAGATCTCTACCCTTTAAGACAGCCATATGCAGGTCAGATCTGATGAAGCCTTATTGCGAAACGTTGTCATTTTCAGTCTGTCGACCGCCTTTTTTTTGTGCAGGTATAAACAGAGACAGAAACAGAGTATGTGTGTGTGGATCTATTTTTTGCAAGTCAAATGCATACTGACATACAGTATGTATAATGCATTATAAAGGACACTCATAAGCAATTATAAATAACTCATGTCCTCTGACCATTCTTAAACAACACATAATACTCAATAATGCATTATATCAGCATTTGTTATACATTATAGATATAACTTGAAATGTAAATTAATTGGTGGGTAAACTATGACGTCCAGTTGCTTTTCATCAAGACTTCACACATGATAGAAAAACATGAATTTGTTTTTCTCCTTGAACTTTATTTTTGATGCTTCTTAGTATTAGACGATTATGTATACAATGAATTTCATATCATAGATTTACCTCAGCCTTAATAGCTGGTAACATGGTAATAGCTGGTAATTTGTTTCTTCAAATAAAAAGGTTTTACCTTCAACTGCATCGCCGATTATTTACATACAGCGCCTCCTACTGGTTACAGCCCCTGGAAAAGTTTAATAACTGCAATTTCCGTGTGCTGCTGCACCAGTCTCAAACCAGCCAGCATACATAATCGAACTTCCGGTCACACGTTTCAAAATAAAACCGTTATGTTCGTTGATGTATTTTACTTAATGGAAAAAACTATATAGAGTACCTGGGACCCTAAAAAGGAGAGCTCAACCACTAACACCACCACATTGTGCGCCTTTATTTTGAAGGTAAACCCGCCTTACTTCCGGTTTAAATCAACATTAACTCTAGCAACTTGACGCAGCTGCTGCAGAGTGGATGGACTTTGATGCTGTGGAGTTAAGTAAAACAGACTGTGCTGCATCAAAGTACATCAAAACAAGGGGTTACGTGTAAACACTCGGAGAAATGGCTGACCTGGGGGTTTCCATAGCGCTGCTCGGAGCTGTAGTGCTTCTCAGCGAGGCGACCCGCCGGGCAGCAGCTCGTCTTTTCCCCGCAGATTATTGGATTTACCTTATGGAAGCCGTGTTCACCTTCCAGCTCTGCTCCTGCACGCACGAACTCAAACTGCTGGGCGAAGCGGGTCGGGTGGAACCGGCCGTCGGCCTGACCCTGACCTACACCATGTCCATCATCCACATCTTAACTTTCCGGGGCGCGTCGTGCAACTCTAACGGGACTCTGGAGAGAGTCTACCGGGGGAGCACCGGCGTCAAAGTCGCCACCGCAGTCATAGCCTGCCAGTTCGCAGCGGCGGTCGCCGCGCAGTTCGCCGCAGCCTCCGTGTGGTCACTGGGTCTGTCCGACCTCCACGTCAGGCACCAGAAGTTCGGGTTCAGGTGTTTCAACCCCATCGGCGGGACCGTGGTCGAGGCCGCCGCCGTGGAGCTGGCTTGCGCCTTCGCAGTCCAAGCGGTGGTCCTGCACGTTCACAAACTGGACGAGAAACTCAGAGTTCACGCCATCGCCGCTGTCATCACGTCTGTGGTCTACGCAGGTTCGTTAACTACACACCTGTAAATGGTCGTCCAATTAAGCTCGGTCGTTTCTAATTAAGGACTGTCTGTAGACCAGCTTAATTACAGCACAGACCACCCCTCGAGACCGAGCTTAATTATAAATATAGACCACCTTTAATTAGAGAGCGAGCTTAATTATAAATATAGACCACCTTTAATTAGAGAGCGAGCTTAATTATAAATATAGACCCCCCCCCCCCTTTATTAGAGACAAAGTTCAATTCTAGTTTAATCCTCCAATTAGATACAAAGCTTATAACTACAAATAACGTCTATACTGTAAAGCGCCAGTGAGTGATGATATTCAGGGCTCTTACATGTATTTATATGTGGTTATAATGCACGTGCAGGCTTCTAGGGGGACGGGGTCATGGACGTTTCATGCATGACCCCCCTGGTATTGTTTTTCTTCCTCTGTGCAGGGGCTAGTATTTCAGGGGCCGTTTTCAACCCGGTGCTGGCCTTCTCCATCCAGTTCCCCTGTAGCGGCCACACCTACCCGGAGTACTGCTTCGTCTACTGGCTGGGCCCGGTGTTAGGTGAGGAATAGGCCTCCTGCGGATTCCTGGCTGCAGCTAGTGAACCAGAAGCCTGTTATTTATTTATCTTTCTTTCTCTTTTTTTGCACAGTTTCTTTTTATTGGCTTCTGCAATATTAGGTCACGTTGCAAGAAGCAGGGAGGCGATGTAACTGTGTTATCATAACCCTCTTGTAGGCTGTAAAAAAAAAAAAGTCTGTGTTAAAGGAATAGTTCCAAAATGAAAAGTGAGTAGATAATGACTGAGTTTTCATTTTGGAACTATTTTTTTTGAAGGCCTAGAAGTGTGTTTTTCCTAAGCCTTGCAGGGTTTCAGGTAGCCTACCTGCCAGAATAACTCTGTCTTCTATATTCCATCTGCATTCCCAGGCATGGTGAGCTGCATACTGCTCTTTGAGAAAATCATCCCTTTCCTCTCTGGGAAGAGTACCGTCGGACTGGATGCCGTCCAGAAACAGAAGCTTCAATAGCAATGAGAGAGGGGACGGGCGTGGCTCTCCTGGGTGTGTAGGATTTTTTTTTAGGTCTCGGCTCCAACACTGGTTTGTCTTAAATCATCTAAAGAGCGTGCTCTACATCCAGATGCACAGATCTGCTGCTGACATAACACTAAACAGAGTGATCGATACAATGAGCACTCTGATGTTGAAATGTAAAAAAAAAAGCACAACACTGTGAAAGACGCGTATGCATCATTTGTCAAGGGTCACATGAAATCATGTATTTCCCATGAAGAGACTGGAATCTACTGCCACCATCACTACTTGCCAAGATGAATTCTTGAATGTTGAAAGGCATGTAAAGCTGCAGTTTGCATGTCGTTGCCTAGAAATAACTATCATGGGCAAAATAATGAGAAGATGCAAACATGCTTTCAAATGTTTCTATTGTGTTAAAATGTCATAGTGTGTTTTAATACCTCTTAATACATAATGTTTTTGGATTAAAACATTCCTGTGAAAAGACTGTGCGTCTTGGTAGTTATACACCATGATTTATGTACGTATAGGAATCTGTCTTAACTTTAGTGAAAGAACATTAACACCTCACGTAAGTACACATTGGCACACAGTATCCGGATAACAAGTGCAAGGGGACAGTGCAGGACGTACAAGAGACTATTCATGTCACCCTACATATATAGAAAAAGGCCATGCTTTCAGGTTGGTTGCAACTGTAGGTGAAACTCCAGCAGTGCCAATGAACAACATACTATGAGTAAGCGAGATGGAAGTACATAGCTGTAAACTTTGCAGAGCATGGATCCCGAGGCGTAGACTATAGAGACTTGTGCACACATTATAAGTAGTGCATGATTTTGCAAACAACACAGCTGACAGACTGTCACACGCTCAGCAGTGCAGAATGTCCTCAGGGTTGTGGGGAAGGTGTGCTTGGTTGTGGGATGGTGTTAAGGTCAGAAGAGAAGCTATGTAGGTTCACAGGAGGAATGTGGGCTGGGGCAGGGGGTGAAAATGATCAACGTTACACTAGTGTTTTTGTCCTATATGGTTCATAGAAAAATATCAAATATTTGTTCTGCTTCATAATTAGTGAATCCTCCGTAGTCTTCAAGGTAGCCTGTAGTGGCCTAACAGGAAAGACGAGCTAGAACCTTGGCCTGCATGGCATCTGCAATACAACGTGACCTTTGTGCCCTCTCCTCCTCCCCTTTCTCGCTCCAACTTTCACCGATCAGTTTCCAACTGAGCCAGTAACCCGGCAAGAGCCCGCACTGTACATTTATGCAACATTAACATTAAATAAATAAATACAACATAAGATGTTGACCTAAACCTTACCTCTTACCTGCAACTTTGAGAGCAGCCTACTGTGAGGTTGTTACCACTGTGGGAACATCCACGGGCCAGAAGACCAAATTTCACTCACAGCGGTCACTTTGGGTGGCAAAGTTTATTATTGATTTCATGATAGCGTGAACCTGCAGCTCCTATTTTGGTTGATGTGCAAAAAACGTTTTGTTTGTTGTCAATGAATTAATGACCCATAGTGTTTTGGCAGAAGTCTTGATCAGGGCTAGAATGAGCCCACTGGGATGAAATAATCCCTGCGAGGAGCATTTAATCTTCTAAAGGTCAAACTCTTGTTGTGGTGGCTTTGTGAAACCCCTGCAACAAGCGTTTCTCCCGTCAGAGCTCCGTCCCGGGCCTCACATCACACATTCTTTTACACAGAGCCTCTGTGAAGTCAGTGTGACAAGTTCACGAAACTGGTATAGTGCAAGATGTGCACGGTGGCGTTCACGCGGGCTAGAAATGGAATGGCATTCGGGTGGTGGCATTGGGAACATGCATAGTAGTGTTTATGTGTGAAAGCTGAGGTGAACAGTATTTTCTAGTAGTATTTATACCTGAAAGCTGAGGTGACCAGTATTTTCTAGTGGTATTTATACCTGAAAGCTGAGGTGAACAGTATTTTCTAGTAGTATTTATATCTGGAAGCTGAGGTGAACAGTATTTTCTAGTAGTATTTATACCTGAAAGCTGAGGTGACCAGTATTTTCTAGTGGTATTTATACCTGAAAGTTGAGGTGAACAGTATTTTCTAGTGGTATTTATACCTGAAAGCTGAGGTGAACAGTATTTTTTGTAGTATTTATATGTGAAAGCTGAGGTGAACAGTATTTTCTACTAGTATTTATACGTGAAAGCTGAAGTGACCAGTATTCTTTGTAGTATTTATACGTGAAAGCTGAGGTGAACAGTATTTTTTGTAGTATTTGTACCTGTAAGCTGAGGTGAACAGTATTTTCTACAAGTATTTATACCTGAAAGCTGTGGTGAACAGTATTTTCTACTAGTATTTATACCTGAAAGCTGTGGTGAACAGTATTTTCTACTAGTATTTATCATCTGAAAGCTGTGGTGAACAGTATTTTCTAGTGGTATTTATACCTGAAAGCTGAGGTGAACAGTATTTTTTGTAGTATTTATACCTGAAAGCTGAGGTGAACAGTATTTTCTGTAGTATTTATACGTGAAAGCTGAGGTGAACAGTATTTTCTACTAGTATTTGTACCTGAAAGCTGAAGTGACCAGTATTCTTTGTAGTATTTATATGTGAAAGCTGAGGTGAACAGTATTTTTTGTAGTATTTGTACCTGTAAGCTGAGGTGAACAGTATTTTCTACAAGTATTTATACCTGAAAGCTGTGGTGAACAGTATTTTCTACTAGTATTTATACCTGAAAGCTGTGGTGAACAGTATTTTCTACTAGCTTTCAAGCGTCAGGCAAAGGAAGGCTAGGTGAACAAAGGCAACAGGCGACTTTTTCAAGCCCGACTTCTTCTAAGAACGACCTTCGAAGATTAGGTGCTTCTTCTCTTCATAAACCGTATCATTGTATTGTGATCTACCATGTGTTTGCTTCCTATTCCTGTCCTCTCCTCTTTCCGGTGGTCGCACAGACGCTGGGTCACACCCAGACGGCGCGACCCCACTAATCTCATCTATCCTACTCTCTCAACTCGCGTTGAGCAAGTGGTGGCAGGGGGGCTGTGGAACTGCCAGTCGGCTGTGCCGAAAGCTGAGTTCATCTCAGGCTACGCATCCCTGCTCTCCCTCAACTTTCTTGCTCTAACTGAGACTTGGATCACCCCAGAAAACACTGCCACGCCCGCTGCTCTGTCAGATGTGTACTCTTTCTCTCACACTCCCAGAGCTGCGAGGCGAGGCGGCTGGTACTGGCCTGCTAATTTCCACCAAATGGAAATACTCTCTTTTTTCTCTGTCACAATTCTCTCCTTCCTCCTTTGAATTTCATGCTGATCACTGATTCTCATCCAGTCAAGCTCACCATCGCGGTTGTGTACCGCCCACCAGGCCCTGCTGGTGAGTTCCTGGAGGAGCTTGACACACTAGTCTCCCACTTCCCTGACGATGGCTCTGGACTCATCCTTCTCGGTGACTTCAACATCCAGACTGAGAAGCTTGACCTTCTTCTTTCGTTCCTCGCCTCCTTCGACCTAGCCCTCTCCCCATCTCCTCCTACCCACAAGGCTGGCAACCAACTGGACCTAATCTTCACCAGACACTGTTCTACTGCCAACCTCTCCGTCACTCCTCTTCATCTCTCTGACCACTACTTCATGTCCTACACTCTCTCTCTCTCCTCTCCCCCCTCACATCCTCTCCCTACCCACATGGTTTCTTCTCGTCGCAATCTCCGCTCGCTCTCCCCCACTGATCTTTCCTCTTCTGTTCTCTCTGCTCTCCCTGCCCCTGAATCTTTTTCTCTTCTATCCCCTGATGCTGCCACTGATCTTCTTCTCTCTACTCTGTCCTCTTCTCTGGACAATCTCTGTCCCCTCACCTCCAGGCCTGCACGCCAAACTCCACCTGCCCCTTGGTTGTCGGACTCAGTGCGTACTGAGAGACAGAGCCTGAGAGTGGCTGAGCGCAAATGGAGAAATGGCAACCTCCCGGAGGACCTTCTTACCTTCCAATCTCTCCTTTCCACTTTTTCCTCCTCTCTATCTGCTGCTAAAGCTGCTTTCTTCTGCACTAAAATTCAAACTTCTGCTTCCAACCCTAAAAAACTCTTTGAAACTTTCTCTTCCCTCCTCCAACCCCCACCCCCTCCTCCCACCTCCTCTCTCCGCCCTGATGACTTCGCCAACTTCTTTGACAAGAAGGTCAACGATATCCAATCCTCCTTCCCTCACCCCCCGGCTGGTGCCCTGCGCACCAACCACACCTATCTGCCTTCCACCCATCCCTCTCTACCACCCTCTCCACCTTTTCCCTCCCCACCTCCCTCCCTATCCCATTTTTCTCCCCTCTCCCCAGACGAGGTCCTTCACCTGGTTACATCTAGCCGCCCCACCACATGCTCCCTTGACCCGGTCCCGTCCACTCTGCTTCAGTCTACTGCACCTGAACTCCTTCCCTTCCTGACCCACCTCATCAACACGTCTCTGGTGTCTGGATGCTTTCCCTCTGCTTTCAAGACTGCCAGAGTCACCCCCCTTCTGAAGAAACCAACACTTGACCCCTCTGAGGTCAAGAACTACAGACCGGTTTCCCTTCTACCCTTCCTATCAAAAACTCTTGAACGTGCTGTCTTCAAACAACTGTCCTTGTACCTCCACCAGAACAACCTCTTGGATCCCCACCAGTCTGGGTTCAAAGTGGGTCACTCGACCGAGACTGCCCTCCTGGCAGTGACGGAGTCGCTCCATGCCGCTAGGGCGAACTCTCTCTCCTCTGTCCTGATACTCCTGGACCTGTCTGCAGCGTTTGACACGGTGAACCACCAGATCCTCCTCTCCACCCTTGAGGGGATGGGTGTCTCAGGCTCTGCACTCTCCATGTTTGCATCCTACCTAACGGATCGCTCCTACCAGGTGACGCTGAGAGGGTCTGTGTCAGAACCACGCAGGCTCACTACTGGGGTTCCGCAAGGCTCGGTTCTAGGCCCTCTCCTCTTTTCCCTCTACACAACATCTCTTGGTTCTGTTATCCATTCACACGACTTTTCCTACCACTGCTATGCAGATGACACCCAGCTGATCCTGTCATTTCCCCCCTCTGACACACAAAGTGGAGGCACGCATTGCTGCGTGTCTGGCAGACATCTCGGAGTGGATGTCGATGCACCACCTGAAGCTCAACCTGGACAAAACTGAGCTGATGTTCCTCCCGGGGAAGGGCTGTCCGCACCGAGACCTGGCCATCACCATTGATAATGCTGTGGTGACGTCAACTCGGACTGCGAGGAATCTGGGTGTGACCCTGGACGACCAACTGTCGTTCTCGGCAAACATCGCATCAGTGACACGCTCCTGCAGATTCCTCCTCTACAACATCAGGAGGATTCGCCCCTTCCTCACTGACAAGGCAGCGCAGGTGCTCATCCAGGCTCTTGTCATCTCCCGCCTGGACTACTGCAACTCCCTCCTTGCTGGTGCCCCGGCGTTTGCCATCAGACCTCTGGAGCTTGTTCTGAAAGCTGCAGCTCGTCTGGTGTTCAACCGCCCCAAGTTCTCCCATACAACTACCCTTCTCCGTTCTCTACACTGGCTCCCTGTAGCGGCTCGCATCCAGTTCAAGACCCTGGTGCTAGCCTATAGGGCAGTGAAAGGAACAGCTCCTTCTTACCTCCAGGCTATGGTCAAGCCTTACACCCCCGTCCGACCACTTCGCTCTGCTGCCTCGAGGCGACTGGTTGCCCCGTCGCTCAGAGGGCCCTGCGGCCGATCTACACGGTCACGGCTCTTCTCTGTCCTGGCCCCGCAGTGGTGGAATGAACTCCCCACTGATGTCAGGACAGCAGAGTCGCTGCCCATCTTTCGCCGCAGGCTGAAAACCCACCTCTTCAGGAAACACTACCCTGACTCTTCCCCTTAGCCATGCCTATTTGTCGTCAATTATGTGTCTGAGCTCTTGTTTATTGGCTCTTGTTCATTTGATACACTTATTTGTCTTAGCTCTTGCTTATTTGGTTCACTTATTTGTCTTAGCTCTTGGTTATTTGATTCTGTAGTATTTATCATCTGAAAGCTGAGGTGAACAGTATTTTCTACTAGTATTTATCATCTGAAAGCTGACATGTTGGTATTTTCCAGTAGGAACGTTTGTATCGACCATCTTTCCCATGCAACCTGAATGCAGCATGTGTGTCTCTTGGCTCAACCACTGGTAACAGGATTTGCTAAAAGCAGACAAAGGCAAAAACTCTTACATAAGATATGCCATCAGTACCATCAGTTCCAGTCAGTTAGGGCTGTTCCATTTTTTATTTTATTTTTTTATTTTATTTTATTTAACAGGGACAATGCACAATACATTTATTGTACCAGATATAGCTAAAAGCTAATTTTCATCTGTAGTTCCTGGGCAGAGGCCACTAATGATGCGCAGGTTACAGAAGTAAAAGATTTAAAAAATCAGTTGTAGTGAGTCTAAACCTTACACTTTGTGAAGACACAGTAAAACACATTATAAAACACTAAGAAACCAAACCAAAAATAAAAACCACCTAAAAACAAACAATACTAAATTCCCACTCTGGATCACACAATCAGCAATCCCAACACCATTAAAAACAGACAGTTCATTCGTACAAGAAACCAACCAAACACTCAGTTCCAATGCTGGCCAAATTCAGCGTCTCTTTGCTCAATGATCACAGCCTTGATTGTTCTTCAACCATGTTTTCACACTAAATTTAAAATGTTTAAAAGTACTGCACTCTCTGATACTAACTGGTAAAGAATTCCACATCCCAGCTGCCTTAACTGAGAAGCACTTTTGCCCAAATGCTGTATACCGAAATTTTACATTGCAATCCCCTCTAGAGGAAGCTCTTGTTAACCTTGAGCCAGCTCTACATGTTGTTACAAACTGTTTAAGAGGTTGTGGTGCTAGATTGTTTATGATCTTATATAGTAAACCAACATTGGCCATAAACATACAATTTTCAAATGTTAAAAGATTGTACTTTTTAACTATATTGCAGTGATGATAAAAGTTCGGTTTTTTTATCCAGAATTTTCAATGCTTGCTTGTACAAACTATGAAGTGGTTGCATTAGTGTACTTTTTGTCTGAGACCAGGTTGTAATACAATATGAAATATGTGACAATACCATTGCGTGCATGTACAGTTTTGCTGCATCTGTACTCATTTGATTTCTTATCCATCTAAAGTTAGCAAGGTTATGCTTTACTGTTTTTGTAATTTTTGTAATTTCATCCTTTACGTATCTGTATGTCCCATTTTGATTTCATATGATCTGACTGATTGGAAAGGAGATGCATATCTAGTCAGGTTCATCTTTACTATCGCTAAGAGGGAAATTCTTAGGAAATGGGAGTCAGACTAACCACGGCCTGATACTCAGTGGGGAAAATGAAATAAGATTATACATGCAGTCAGTTATATTTGCATTAATTCTCGGTTTGCATTTGCATTACTTATTTGAAATTTTCCCTAAGGGCTGCAGCCAAATAAAGTCATAAGAGTGGAAAAACCAGAACGAAGCTGATTTGTTACTCGTCATATGTAGACAGATCAGGTCTTGCATTAAGAACTATAAACATAAATGTCTCAATTAATCAATAGCACACCTTCCAATACTCCATGTATCGGTATCCATGATCCCAAATCAGTCTTAGCCATGATTGTCTTGCAAATAATGAATAAAACAACATGTTTTAAACTCCTCACCTTTCTAATCATTGCTGTTTGCTTGTTAATGCCATATTTGTCATGGTGTATTTCCATGTGGTATCAGTTACCAACAGTCATCTTGTGCAGTGCCACAAGCTTGTTTTCATCAAGAGCAGTGGTGATTCTACTGGAGAAGATTATGGAGGGAAAAAAGTTTAATCATAAGAATGATCTTCTCTGTCCTGACTCCACAGTGGTGGAATCAACTCCCCACTGATGTCAGGACAGCAGAGTCGCTGCCCATCTTTCACCACAGGCTGAAAACCCACCTCTTCAAGAAACACTACACTGACCCTTCCTCTTAGCACTTGCTTATTTGTCTTCACTTACTTGTCTTAGCACTTACTTATATGCTTATATGTTGCACTTATTTGTCTTAGTTGTTGTTTATTTGCTTCACTGATTTGTTTAATAAAAAGTAGGTAGCTAACTTATCGCACTTTTACCTTAGCACTGGTTCTGCTCTTAGATTCTTGTTTAGGGAGGAAATGCACTTACGATTTCTGATGACTAGTAGTTCTCTTGCCTACCTACCTTGAATGCACTTATTGTAAGTCGCTTTGGTTAAAAGTGTCTGCTAAATGACTGTAATGTAATTAATGTAATAGTGACTACTCAAAAATATATGGGTGATTCTACAGAAGTGGTTCATATTGCAGTATCCACCAAAGAAAAGTGTTTTAGAAAATAGTTTTCAAAAGTTTTGTATCATGTAATGATCTAATTAGGTTACAGGCTTTGTATGAGATAATGCGAAGTTAAATATAATAATAAAATCACTGTTTAAATGCCACTTTATATTGGAAGGTCGCCGTCTCCACCTCGAAGCCTTAAAACAATACCAAAACCATTTTTGCCCATTTTTGAACTCACATTTTTCAATATAACATCTTGATATCTTAAATTAAAGTTGCAAAATGTTGTGAATTTCTTTTTAAATTGGAAAACTTAAGCTAAAAGAAAAAAAAACACGGTAGGTTTGATTTATCGCGATAAATAAAATTTGATTATTCATTCTAAATGACTATAACATGCAAATAATCTAGATACAATGTTCATTACAATGGTAAAATTCATTGTAAAAAGCAAAAGGATTTTTACTCATTTAATCTCAATTTTTCATTGTTATGGTAGTGACACATTTTTAGAAAGGAGAGAAATTCTGGGGAATTCTTAAAATATGTAAACATTTGTGACTGTACCTTTAGCAGATTTGTGTATCTTAGACTTGACTAACACATATATGCTTTAGAATTGGGGAAAATAGAATACAAATAATAGAATACAAACAGCCACTGTCTGCTTCTAAAGGACTAGTTTAACTTTGCAGTGGCCTGACTTCCACGTCGCATGTCACACAGGGATGACATCAGGTTTAAACCCATTTTATTATGACAAATGTACAAGATCAGATTCATAAGAAATAACAGTAAAGTTAACAAAAAATGTAAGGAGCAGACAAAACACCAAAGACCAATCTACAAGGATCTATACACATCGGACAAGTTGTCTTTCCTCCCAGATTCATGAGGTAAATAGGCAACTCAACACTTCAGTCATTGGCACCAAACTTTTCCCCTCATTCCATCCCAGCCTCCATTTATATTAATCCCCTCTGATATCTATCCGTTCCTATGCGGGTCTTGCTACTGGTTATTTCATAACCGGAAGATACATAAGCAATACATTCTCATTTTTGCGGGGGGAATATAAAAACACGGTTACACACGGCACCACCCGGCGTCCAGAAACGGAAGTCGATTCTTTAAATTTCCAGAGCTGTTTACTATATTCTTGTCAAACTAATCTAAAAAGGGTAAATATTGTGTTGACGCCCGGGGAAGTGATTTAACACAGCGTCAAAAGTGGGTTACGCTTTGTGAAGTCCAATGCCGAGACGAATTTACAAAGATATTTTACAAACGGGCTTCGACGTTTTCCCTCCTGATGAGATTCACCTATCTATTCTTTTCCGTTCCTCCCGGAAGTCCTTGGGGCCATAACGCAACAGGTCGGGAGATAACAAAGAGAGAGAGACGTCCATGAAACATGCCGGTTTTCGTATTTCATCACAAACACAGTTGTGCCAAGATCACGCCCCCCCCCCCCCGAGAAGAAAACCATTAGAAACTCATGCAATCCCAAAAGAATTGCCCAATATAATTTTTTTCCGTGATTAAAAAAATGCCTCTAAATATATTACAGCAAAAACTACAGATATACACAGACTGGTTCCAGCAGAGGTCGGTGAAGTCATTGGTTCGCGTTTTGTCCATGTCCCTTAACAAATATTGCATCCTGGCATGTCAACTCCACAACCAATTAGTCCTCTAAGCGATTTATTTATTCTTAATATGGTTTGAGGCCTGAAGTCGGTGACTTACTGCAACCTGGCCAGAAAAAGAGCTTGAGGCTGGGAAAAACACAAACCCAAATAATGTGAACGGAAACATGGGTTTTGTAATATTTAAGGTTTGAATGCGTGAGGAAGTGAAGCACTCAATACTTCATATTTATGGCAGTGGAAAAGAAAAAAGAAAAAAGTAGGGGTTTTGGAACTGAGTATTATTTTAGTGAATAAAAAGCCATGTCAGTGCAGGTTTTGAACCTGCCAAGAGGTACAATGTACAGAGGAAATAAGCCACTTTACAGTTCGCTAGAAGAGACGACAACAAATAGAGGTTTGGATATACAAAAAATTACATTATTAGAAAAAAACAAAACAGTAAAATAAATGTTATAATAGGCAGCTAGACTAGACCTCAAAAGTGGGAGGGACAATAAATTGGGAGGATTATTACCTTTACAATGATTTTGTCTACCCAATCTCTTCAGGAGTCTAAACACTGGGGATTTAACCACTGATATGGATGGCAGCACACATATTTAAAATAATTATATATGTATAGAATATACAAAAGCTAAACTAACATTTCTTTAAAAAAAAATAAAAAGGGAGGTGGAGGGGGCTTGCATGCTCACGCAGTAGAGGTGAGCGGAAGGGGGCAGTCTACTACTAGTTGGTCACGTATGTAGTTTCAAACCGTCAAATACTGGAAGGAGTTGAATATGGATATGCATGACGGCACGGCAATTAAATAACTGGGGTATGAAAACAAGTGGGAACAGCTTCAGATCTGAAATCGGATTATTTATCCGTCAGTGATTTAAAAATACCTTAAAATCTCTTTGGGGGGGGGGTTAGCTTATCAAACGTGTCGCCCAACAGGACTGAATCAGGTCGGAACGTGAATAAATAGTCTCGTCAGAAGCTTTCACGATTTTGATATCAAAAAGTTAAAGCGTTTAAGGGCTAAAAATGTTGTAAAAGAACTGATACGCAGGACTTTAAGTCAATTATGGAATGACTTTTTGACTGCTATATTACGCTTTTATTTTTTTAAATTCTTAGACGTGTAGCATTCAGAGGCAATCCTGAACTGTTTCCTACACAATAAACAATGCAATAATATTGTACATTTCATATTTCTCCAGACTAGAGCCTCTCTGGAGCATTTAGTCAAAGGGCGTGGGCTAAAATGTTTAATTCCTTCTTGATCTGACACAAAAAAAACCCACCGGGACAAGGAAAGTGGAAATGAACGGCATGTTTTGGGGATGGCAAGTGATTTGCAAATCTGATCGTTACCTACGAGTATTGATTACACCAAGTTGAGTGATGCACCACCAACTTGATATTTCGTTACACAATTCCACAGGGAGAGGCAGACTGGCGACAGGGATCCAGTTCATTCTGTTGTGGAGACTTGATGTGGCTCAAGCTCCAGATGACACAAAGAAAGTGTTGGTGGGGGAGGGAATAATAAAGTTACGCAATATAAAAATACAATACCACAAAAAAAATGAAACATACACCATAATATTTTTTTTTTTTTTTACAGTTGTTCGTTATTGCAGACGTAGTCCACTAGGTCTGTGACTCCCAATAGGTCGTCCTCGTCCTCGTCCTGCGGCGCCATCTCCTGGGCGCCTAGGCCATTGGGTGCTACGGCAGCAGCGGGTGTGGCACTGATGTTTTTGGGTGGGTCCAGGTTGGTGATGAGGCCCGAGGCGCCGGCGCCGGGCCGGGCAATGAGGCCCTCGAGGCTCTTCGTCGGGCTCTGTCCGTTGGTGGGGGGCAGCTCCACCAAATTGTAGTCCAACGGGTTTGTTCCCTTCGCTGGGGCGCCGCCTTCCTCCTCTCCCTTTTCAGCTGCGCCTTTCTTCTCCTTCTCCTTCTCCTTCTCCTTCTCCTTCTCCTTCTCCTCTTCTTCTTCATCGTCATCGTCCGAGTCAATGCGGTTCACCCGTTTGCGGATGGGACGATCCTCCTCCTCGGATTCATCTGAGTCGTCGTCGTCATCATCATCATCATCATCGTCGTCGTCCTCTTCGGAGGCTCGTCGCCTCTTTAGCGCGAGCCGTCTCCGCCGCTGCCGGGAGTCTTCCTCTGACGAGTCCGCTCTCCTCTTCACCCTCCGGTCCCTCGACTCCTCCTCAGAGTCCTTGGAGAAACTTGCTGGGAAAAAAAAGAGAGACAGATTCTGTTCAGTATGGTGATGACATTTAGACCAAATTCATTTTCAACATTTTCAACTTTCAACAACCCCCAGAAAACAAGCGTGGACTTGGCAGAGGCTGTCAACTGTAAACGTGGCAAATTTACACAAACACCAGTTGGATGTTGAATCTGACAGAACGGAGCCTGTTTACAAGTGTGTATTGAAGTTCAACTCACAGTTAGTTTTGTAATTGTTATTTCAGTTCAGTAGTGAAACCTATAATTATGATCACCATTCTTACATACATTCTCTAACTGGGAGAGTTAAAATGTCAGTCATATATACTGTATATAATATTGATACTGTGTGATGTATCAGATCATATTGCAGGGTAGAGCAAAGGGTGGCTTACTTTCGCTGTCGGAGCTGTCCAGGCGGCAGCGGGGCTTCACTTTGTCCCGGTTGGTTTCAGCCTGGGAGCCTTCGGACTCCGACGTCTCACGGTAGTTGACCTGCTTCTTCTGACTCCGCCGAGACCGCCGTCGACTCATATCCAGATCGCTGTCACTGAATTCACTGGAGCCTTCAGTCACTGCAGGGTCACAAATACAAGGATGCGCTACTTTATTGTCCCGAGGGAAATCCAGTTTGTACAATAAATATGTAATCAATCAAACTGCATCACATCACATCAGAGGTGGATGAAACTGACAGGCCCATATCAGATATTTAGTAAAAGGCCAATGTCACCAAATCCATACATTGGTCTAACCCTAATAAATGCTTCTTTGTACCCAATTCGTCCTCGTCGTCTTCCTCATCAGTCTCTTCCTCTTCGTCGTCCGAGTAGCCTCTGGGTCTGCGTCGCCGCCGGGAGCTTCTTCGGCGTTTTGGCGGCCTCTTGGTCCGCGAGGAATTACGATGTCTACCGCTGCTGCCAAGATCGCTGCCGTTGGAGTCGACCTCCGATTCACTCTCTGCGTCGTTGCCAGATACCACAAATTCTTCCTCCTCCGAGCTGCAAGAGGCCATGCCATTTTCTTTATCAGCAGTTGTTGTGACACGCAGAAATAAAACCTTTTCTTCACCAATCTAACCTCCACGTCTTCCAGTGTTTCACGTATATAGGCTGATCACAATATGGGCATGGCCACCACAAAACAAAAAGTTGTATAGAAATGGATCTAAATCACGTCACGTTCTCTGTCACACCAGAGACTCATCTCACTCAGCTGCAGCTTGTAAACACACCACACTCCAGTGTGTGTGACAGACCTGCTAGTCTGACCTAAAAAAAAACCTGTCTGTCAAAAACCTGATATCGACTCGACAACAGAAGGCAATTGTTCATTTTTTCCATCTCCAATATTGAACTTGGGACGTGAAGTGGCATAGCCCCACCTGCTTGTGGAGTCTATATATTCAACAGGTCATGTAATCATACATCAACAAAACGTCAAAAGAAATAATTTTCTTCTGTGCATTGAATGTCAGTCTCTCCAGGATGAGCTTGCAATTTTGCCAAAAACCCGCAATAGTCCTGCATAAAATGGACAAATTGGCACAACGCTTGCAAATGTAACACTCCTACATGTTCGGGAGGTTGTGCTTTTTTCATTTACATATGCAACTTGCACCATTTGCTTTCTTGTTATCCTGAGCCTTTTTTGCACTTTGATATACACAAGAGGACACTGCCGGAGTGGCCAATCGGGAGAACCTGGACGAATCCCGGTTGGTCTGTGGGCCGGTTGGACGGGCTGCACCGCAGTGTAATAATAGGCCCGCTTGAACACTGATTTTATTGCTTTTCACCATATATTAATATAGGCAAGCATAGGAACTCAGTGGCTCAACATGCCCCCCTACTAAAATGTTTTATTTATTTATTTATTCTTTATTTAACTACACAGGTCAGTTTAGAACATATTCTCATTTCCAGTGTACATTGATCAAGTCTATAATAAATATGTAATCAAGCTGCATCGTATCCATCATATCTGAGGTGGACGACACCGACTGGACCAGATCTGATTTTTCATTAAAGGCTCATCAATATCAGCTCTATATATGGGTCTAGCCCTACTGTCCATCGGAGGGGTTATGTCTAGTCTTACCTGTCGCTGAGGCGAAACTCGTCCTCACTTTCCTCCTCATCCACAGTGCTGTCGCTGTCCAGGTCGTTGAGCCGCCGCCGCTTTTTCCGCCGCTGGCCAGCACTGGGCCGTGGTGGGCGGCCATTCTCCTTGCCCTCATCCCCTTCGAGAATGGTGGACATATCCTTTCCTCTGAGGCCCGTGATGTTGGCCATGTCTTTACCGCGACCAGCTCCTGTTGAGGACAAACAATGAGTGGAGATGTAGAACAGACTAAGAATTCATTTTAAATCAGAGAGCAATTCAACGTTTATTAGATTCATGTCCTCCTACCTCCACCCTCTGCTTCTTTGATGTCCTCTTCAATAGCCTCCTCGATTGCCTCATCAAATTCATCAAATCTGTAAAAATACCATTAACATAGATTAGCATCCACTTTGAAGGGTGGTCGACACATCTGCGGTTGTAAATCCCATATTACTGCATCAGAAAATTGTTAAAGAGGATCTCTCTCAGTGCAGACCTGTAGCTGATGTTTTTCTTTGTCCTCGTAGATCTCCGACCCCAGCTCCTGCTTCGCTTCACTTCTTTCTTTTCTTTTATTACTGGCACCTCCTTTTCTTCCTCCACCTGTAAGAAGGAGGAAGAAGAAGAAGAAGAAGAAGAAGAAGAAGAAATAAGAAATAATTATCATTACAAACCCATGATCAATTAATTTGTTGCTGCCCCCCTTCATGAATGTACAACCACACCATACTTACTGAAGGCGCGATGATGTTTTCAACGCTGATTCCGACATAAACTAGACGCTCTTTCCTGGAGGAGATGATAAACATTGAGGCAACTCGCTATCATTCAAGAATACAACTATAAAGTCGTGCAATTTCACGTTGGTGTGCTTGTTTTTCTTTCCAGCAACAGTTCATATTCAAAAAGGTCTCACCTTCTTTCAGCCCGTTCTTTCTTTTTCAATGAAGCGTCAAGGTTTTGGAGCTGCTCCTCCAATTTGTCGCAGAGCTGCTTCTACAAGGGGGTTCACAAGAGGACAGGCATTCACGAAAAGCATCAGGTCATCGGCATAGTCTGGTTAGCTTCATATTTTATTTTCTATTTGATGTCTCGAGGTACGTGAATGGCTGGTACATACATGTTGACAGGGCGGGCAGAACCACTCTCCGTCAGGGATGATCATGAGAGGAGGCCTCAGGCAGGCGGTGTGGTAGCCACTATCGCACGAATCACACAGTAAGATCTAGGAAGGAGATGTTGATGGAGGTTATCGCTGGTGCTTGACGGTAGTGCTAAGTTACGCCATGCAATTCACAGGGAACTGAAGTATTTGGACAGTAACACTTATTTGGCTCCATACTCATAATTATGGGAAATTCTAGCCTATAAAGGTTAAAGTACATACTAAAAATGACTAAATGGGGAACTGTGATTCAATAGAGCTGTAATGCGACTGTGTTTTAGTAAAACCACAAAGCTCAAGAGTCTGTATTTAGCAGTATGTTACTGCCCAAATACTTCACGGTGTATCACAACGTCCATGTGATTCATATTAATAATTGAATCATGACACTTCTCATTCAAATCAATATAACACACAGGCTAATATGATATGGACGTTATCGGGGATCCTGTGGGGACCCACCAGCTCAGGGTGATTGGGGAGGCCGCAATGTTTGCAAGGGTCGTCGTTTGGAGGTAGGTTGTCGTCCGAGGAGGTCGAAGAGTCAGAGCTCCGTCTTTCTCTGTTCCGGTTCCTCCTCTTCCTGTTTCTCTCAACCTTGTAGTCTTCATCGCTGTCGTCTTCATCCTCGCTCTCCTCTTCGCTGGACTCGTCACTGTTGTCATCGTCGTCTTCAGAGCCTTTCTTTTTGCGGCGTGTTCGCGTACTGGACCACCGGATCTTCCGTCGCTTTCTCCCCTGAAACAAGCGTGACATGTTGACTACCAGTAGAGGAAACTGGTGAATAGAAAGTGTTTTTTACATATAAACGTTACTACCTCCTGGTAGTTAGTATTACTGTCTTGATAGATGCTTTGAAAAGGGTGTAAATACTGGCACCTACTGAGCGATCTTACCTTAGATTTAGGCTGGCCCTCCTGATCCACCTTTTTCTCTCTTGGTTTCTTTTGAACATCTTTCACTTGTTCTTCCTCCTCCTCGTCTTCCTCTTCTTTCTCACCCTTGTTGTCCTCACACTTCTCAACTGGTGGCGCAGCCTGCAATTTCTCCAGCCTCCTGTCCTGGATCTCCACTGCCTTTGGAGTTGGTCTAGAGATCCTGGGCGACCTTCGAAGGGATCTCCCTGTATTCGTGTCGGACTCTGAATCTCCTTGTCTCTCCTCTCTCTGAAGCTCAGCTTTCCTTCGGAGGGATGGGGCCTTGGTTTTCGGACGGACACCGTCCTCCTGAACTTCAGGTGGAGTATCGGCACCAGAAGCCTCCTTCTCTTTCTTTGCAGAATCCACTTCTTCACTCTTGCCTTTGCTCTCCTCGTCCATAGGCTCATCCCCACCTGGTCCTTCTCTCACTTTCAGATGGTCTGGTTTCTCTGTTTCGGTTTTACCATCTTTATGAGCGTGTTTGTCCTCCTTTTCTTCGTCTGTTTTAGAGTGTTCATCTGTTGTGATATCCCCTTTACTTTCATTGTCTTGACATTGAGGTTTCTCACTTTCATTCTTGAGACTCTCTTTGTTTGTGTCCTTTTCACTTTCCTTGATTGTGTCCTTTTCACTTTCCTTGATTGTGTCCTTTTCAGTTTCCTTTATTGTGCCCTTTTCAGGTTCCTTTATTGTGTCCATTTCACTCATCTTGTTTGTGTCCTTTTCACTGTCCTGGTTTGTGTCCTTTTCACTGTCCTGGTTTGTGTCCTTTTCACTGTCCTTGTTCGAGTCCTTTTCACTGTCCTTGTTCGAGTCCTTTTCACATTCCTTGTCCGTGTCCTTTTCACTTATCTTGTTCGAGTCCTTTTCACCGTCCTTGTTCGAGTCCTTTTCACCTTCCTTGTCCGTGTCCTTTCCACTTTCCTTGTCCGTGTCCTTTTCACTTTGCTTTGATGGAAGAGGAGTGGATGGACACGCTGGGTAATTTTTGTTAGGCTTCGACACTTGTTTGTGTTCCATTTCTGGGCTCTCTGTTTTTTTAGCTGTTTCTTCTGGGACACTTTTCTTCTCAACAGGACTGGATGGTTTATCTTTCTTTTCAGATTCTTCCTCACTCTTATGTGCAGCTGTTTTGATTTTGTCATCCTCTTGTGGTTTTGTCTGATCGTCTTTAATGGCCACCACCTCTGCCTCCATAGCCTTGGGCGTACAGTTGCTCTTTTTAGCAACATCCTTTACCTTATTGTCTTCACAATTGACACTTTTCTCTAGGTCTTCCCTAAAGACAGGCTTTTCCTTCTCTTCAGCGTTGACAGTCTCAGAGGCTACATCTGTTGCCACAGTTTTCTCCACCACAGTGGGCGACACCTCTGTACCTTTGAGGCCGTCACACGTCTCGGTAGGTTTACATGATTCCAGTTTCTCTGCCTTTTTAATAACAGACGCTTCCACTGTCTCTTTAGTGTTGGGTGTTTTTTCTGAAAGTTCATGGACTAATTGTTTATCTGCCTTTTTAATGACTGAAGAATTCTGTGTGTCTTCAGGGGTGTCTAGCCTCTCTGTATCATTACTGTGTTTTAGTATCTCTGCCTTTTTAATGACGGATGGTGATACAATCTTTCCAGAATCATCAGCCTTCTCTGCGGGATCTCGGTCTGAGGACGGCGTCTCCGTTTTTTTAATGACTCCTGGCATCTCCTGGAGTATAGAGCAGTCTGGTTTCTCTGCAACAGGCTCTGGTGTCCCAATTTCTTTTGCATTGATGGTTTCTGTGTGTTTAGGGTCCACTACATTTTCTGTGATTTCTGACATGTTTGGTTTTCCAGTCTTATTCGACTCTGTTGTGTCCATGTCTTTAGTGGCCATTTCTTGCTCTGATTTTTCAGAATCATCTGACTTAACCTCTTTGGACACAATTTCATGATTTGATTCTAGGTTCTCTGACTCAGATGTTGATGATTTATTAGTTTCTTTTAATGTGGATGTCTTGTCTACTGTATGAGCCTCTTTTGTGTCTATCGTTTTGGATTTGTTCATCTTTCCGTGCTCTTCGTGATCCGATGACTTCACAAGTGCATCATTTACATCTTTAGATGAAGGTGGCGACTCTGTTATAAGAGGTGAGGGAGACTTTTGAAATTGGACAGCTGCTTCTCTTCCCTCTGGTATTGTAGTGCTTCCTTTTTCTACCTTCACATCTAGGATTTTTTTCTCAAAGTCTGCTTGTGACATAACCACCTCCACAGACTTCTCTGTATTGCTAGCTCCCTCTTTTTTATCTTTAATGCGATCCTCATCTGTGGGTGGCATCTCCTTTCCTATGGCGGCTTTATTTTCAACTGAAATTATTTTAGTTGGCTGCTCTTTGCCATCGGCAGAGTTCCTCTGTATCTTAGTCTGTTCATTTGCCTCACACACAGGACTATGGGAAACTTTGTCTGTTGCATGCTGGGCATCCCCGTTAACGTGATCATTCACACATTGCTCTTTCTTTGTCTCTGCAGACATCTCGTCAACTTTAGGAGGTTCCTTGACCCGAGAAACAGATGGATTTTGCACAATAATGTTGCCACCACTACTTTTGTCCTCACTAAGTTTCATTCCTCTTTTTTTCAAGGGAATTTTGGCCTGCTGGTCATTTTTCGCCTTTTGGAGTTCCTCTGCAGTGTTTCTCTTGGCCTCCTGTCCTTGTTCTGCTTTCAGTGACACACACGATTTCTCAGAGATGGGTGCTGGTTCACTAGATGTGGTGCTGGATTTAGTGTCCGACACCTCCATTGGCTCCTCTTTGATAGTCTGGACAATTGTAATAACACTGTCATCCACAAGAAGCTTTTCTGATTGGAGGGAAGCTTCTGATTCAACTTTGCCATCTTTGACGCCATTCAGTGGTGATTTGGCCTCAATGGTATCTGATTTTAGGTTATCTTTCTGGGCTAGTTTTTCGTTGCCCTCCCTCTTTGCCAACACTGAACAGGGAGTATCTTTGGAGTCACTGTCTTCATCTGTTGTAAGCTCAGTCTTTCTAACTCCACCTGTAACAAAAACAAGGATCCACTGACTGTTACATGTTTAATAGACAAGACCAGTATATTTAGAATACATGTAGGCTGAACTCAGACTGACTTGCAAAACTGATTTATTACTCTGTATAGCTCAGTGTGTAGAGCATGGGAAGATGGGTAGAGCATGTCATGAACCCTGCCAGGATTAGG
This sequence comes from Hoplostethus atlanticus, assembly GCA_034670405.1. Taxonomy (NCBI): domain Eukaryota; kingdom Metazoa; phylum Chordata; class Actinopteri; order Trachichthyiformes; family Trachichthyidae; genus Hoplostethus; species Hoplostethus atlanticus. The sequence goes on along the minus strand of JAXDDX010000015.1, from coordinate 2,040,985 downwards.
GGTATGATTCTCACTGGGACTAACCATACTAACAATCTAAGGTTATTTTGGGGGGGGAACTGAAAATTGCTATCAATAATATCTGTCTGAACAAGCAACATGAAAGCATACATCTACCATTTAATTGAATGTGCATTATAATTCACGTTACCTTCTTCTGCTTTACTTTTGTTTTCTTCATCTTCAGGTTTGGGGCTCGATTCCTGTTCTTGCTCTTTCTTCAACAGCGCAGGGTCAATTTGTGTCTTCAGCAGAGCCAAGATTTCAGCCAAGTCGTTTCTGTCTCTAGATGGAAACAAGGATGAACGCTCTCGTTTCAGAATAATTAAGTCTACCTGCCTTTCTAGAGAGAGCTAGCATTTCAATTTCATTTCACAGTGTTTCTGTGTCTACCTGACGATGCACTTCCAAGATGTCCCGTCTAAGTCATCCTGTTCCTCCACGTAGACCCGCACATTGTCGTCTTGGTCCAGTTGAAACCAGTACATCTGGCCATCTTTGTCCCGGCCGATCGGCTGCAGCCGCATCTTATCCGGATCCTCCTCATTGATGGCGGTTTTGAACTTCACATTTTCATCAAACTGAGACTCACAGAGATACTGGAAAAGGACATTTGGCATTAAATCTTTCATAATACTACGGTTTCCAGTTTATATGGCATGCAACACTTCTGTGGCCAACTACGTCAAGTGGTACATAATCTTCTCCGCTAGTTTTAACAGGTAAACCATTCCTGTGTTCTGGGAGTGAAACGACAGAAATCACTAGCACTGTTGTTGCTTACAAATGCAGCCGTCTGTTACTTTACCGCAAGAAAATTGCCAAAGTTGTGAAATTTGTAATATGATCTTGTTGTTACTGTCAATCATCTGCCATGAAATTATATCATAATGTCTGCACTAAAACAGTACTTTAGGAAATTGGTGCACAAATAAGAGCACATGCTTCACTTCTGAGTTCAGTAGTGAGCAGTCAAAGGGCTGTGGTCCTTGGCCTAGGTTTCCCAGTTTCCAGCCTCATGCTTCATAAAAATCAAAACAATTACTTCCTCTTATCCAGTGTGTCCAAGGAAATCCCTTCCTCTGATGAAATCGTTGTCAAAAATGGTCTGAGGTATACCATATTAAATTGAGTAGTCACAAGTCTTGACAATTCTATTAGTTATTATACATATTTTTGCTATTTTCTTCCTTAAAGCCCACTGTTCTGCACACTAAATTTGTCCTAGTGACCAATTTATCCCTGCTGCTGTGAATACTGACCAGCTATGTTGCTTCAAGAACCATGCCCAGTATAATAGACTTACAAGAAGGAAACAAATTGCAGGAAACTATCAACTTTAATCAATAAAAACAATTTAAATTCTTGAGGCGGATTGTCCATTCTAAAAGCAACACCCACAAAAACACTGTGTGCTTACTTTAAGGATCCCTGTCTTGCACTCCACCGCCATCTCCTTGTATCCTTTTTTTTCGAGCTCCCATGCCCAGGTAGTGTTGAACTCTTGGCATATCTGAAAGAAATATTGCATTAGAAAATTAAATCAATTCAACAAATGAACGGATTAATAGAAATACTTGCACAAAGTGTAATTATTCATTTAGGCCAACAAAGCACAGGTCCATGATGTACCGACATGTTAATGCCAAGTATTAATACTTGTCAAGGCCTATATTACACAGATACAACCTAAAAGATTTTTTCGATGATTGTTCATATATCTCTTCTAGGATGTAACCCATATCACATCCCACTGACAGTAATGTTGAAAAGACACACAACAACAAAAAGACATCATATCTGTTTTTGTACCTACACTTCTCCGGCTTGTTTTGAACACATTTCGGTTACGTGTATTTGAGTTTTGACTGAATGTCTCCCCAGGTATCAATCAATTCAGCTTTCTTTCCATTGCGGTGTCTCGTTGTCCTCCGTGCTAATGCTGGCTCAGCTAAGCAGCCGTTGGCGCCAGAATTATGACAATTGTCTCTGGTGAATGGCGTAAGATTTACTTGTTATCATAGCAACGCTGATAAATACAAGTCACATGTATGCGGTACGCCTCCAGATCTGATTTTTGTTCCACATATCAATGTGATCAGAGTTGAAAAAACGGGACTCCATTAGTTTTTGATTAGTAAACATCAGCTCTATTTCACATGTGGGGGCGATCTGAATTTTCAAGTGCAGGATGAATGTAGCGTAAAAACATTTTTTTATCAAATCTTAGGGGTTTCAATGGAGACCTTTGGTGCCCTATGATAGTTTAAATGCTGTTTCAGATGCTTTTCCACCCTGTTAAGAATAAAATGGGGAGACACATAACACTTTTTTTGTAATTTATTGATATGAAAATGGTGAATTTAAAGATGCTGAATATCAGTAGAAAATACTGAACAGCTTTAGTCCGAAAATATCAGTATCCACCTTCAAAAGCCCATACCAATCTAATCGGACGCTAGTTTGCACTAAGCTTCAGAAGCAACACTGGCACTTGTATAATCACAAACACAAACACAAACATTTTGGCCCAGCTTGCAATCATTCGGGGCACTTTAATTATTTACCTTGACTAGGTGCTTCTCCCATCTGTCTGCTGACACTGACTTCCCGATCTTCCTCAGCAACTTCACATGAAGATCCACCAGGAGCTTTGGAACTGAAACAAGGTGAGAAACATATGTAACGTTACTACACCGCCGGCATATTTCTAAACACATTTTAGAGACGGCCCAGTATCACTTGATCATGCATGGGAGTTTGAGTTTACTACCTGTCAAACCTACTGTCTTTGCTTACTTTAAATTTTGCTTCTTCTGAGGAAAGATGTTTGAGGGTTTTTATTTCACCTGTACACACGTCTTATTTTTCTTTCTTCTGTGGTTATTCAGTTATATACACAAATAAATAAACGACAACTTTCAGCGGGCATTTTGTGTCTCAAATAGTAGTCTTAGTATGGGCACAAGCAACCCACTTTAAAATTGCCCCCATATCGCGTTTGGCTTAATTCAAATCATTAAGTTAATCAAATTCTCCATAATCTAAATACCGTGCTGCGGTATCAATCTCATTTGATACTACCAGCAATCGGAAAAGGCGAATAGCACACAAGTGTTTTAGTTACACAGTTATTGGAGACGCATCTTGTGTTTCTGGGTCCGTTCTGTTGTTTGGTGGCATTTTTCATCATCATCATAGACGTCATGTCATGTCGAGATACTTCCAGCACAGTTACAACTGAGTTTAATAGGAGAAAATCTTTCAACCATCTAAAACATCAAAGGTAAACATCATGTTTTGGTGTCAGCCACACAGATTGAAAGAGGGCTTCTTTCTAGACTCACCATATTACAAAACTTCATGAGAAAATAGCTCATAGAATGCAATGAACACCACAGATTGATGATATAGAACAGTGTCAGAGGATCAGGGGGTGGAATTTAACGTTAGCCTTTCTTTTGTAAATTGCTTGGGTCCATTCTTCACTTCGACATACATCAAATGTACCAAGCAGCAGTCATTTCAATGTCAACTTTTAAAAGTTGTAATTGTATAAGAATGAAGTGCTGCTTGGTCATTTAGATGCATGTAGAATTTATCAATAGAGCCTAACGATTCAGAGGTGGTCTTAAATCATGTTTTGTGAAGTATTTATGTTTGGCGATAAGCAAGGTAACGTTAAAATTCCGTATTTTTTAATAAAGTTTAGCGTAACGATCTCCCAATACATGAGAGCGGCTCGTATCGGAGCTATTGTGTTCCCTGCAAAAACCTATTTCTTCAAGATGGCCACCGACAAAAAGTGTCGTTGAAAGGAGACACATTTACCGAAACGAAATAATGTCAACAGGTTGGTGCTTAATACACGTGGAAGATTAACACATTGCGCCAATTCATTTGAATGGAGCAGCTCTGACTGTGAGGCGTAAATTACAGGGCACTATCAGGAAGACTTCGGACGGGGACGCGCATGCGCAAACCAACGCGAACAAAAAAAGAAAAAGCCCGTCAAGTCAGCTAGAGTTAGCCTGAAAAATACCGGATATTGAGCGATTTTGTCTTCAAAACACAATACAATAGTAAATTTGTCACTTTTGGGGGGGAAAAGGAACATTTACGTACGAACGTCTACACAAAAACTGAATTGTATCAAAATATTTGGTGGAATAATTAGATTTCATATAGAGTAAAACTATTGATGTACAATAGATACTACAATGATTGTTATATAAAATATGTTCGTCAATAGGAGTTTTATTTTGAAAGTTGTGACCAGAAATTATTTTTTTATTCTGGCTGTCTTGACACTGGATGAGCGAATCACTATATGCCAAAATATTGTAACTGTAAATAAAGTGCCCAATTTCGTGCCCGACACACGCAATGCCATAATTCCCCATAAAATATCTGAAGTCACAACGTTTTCACTAAATTCCTAACCAATTTATCCTCCCGCGCCTACTTCGTTACCAAGGCACATTTCTTTCTGTGTTGTATTACAACGACTCCAAAAGCAGATAAAGGCTGCTTGGAAAAAAATTAAGCTCAATTTAAAAGCTCCAAACTGCGAGAAAACCTCGAATAATTCGGCCATTTGACATCTGCAAAACCACGAAATGAAGCATACACACAATTTGCACTCCGAATCAAAGCGCTGGAGCGCCGCTAAATTATATTTAAGTAAACAACAAGGTTAGAAAACCACACAATAACACACAACTAGCTAGCTGCTAGCTTGCTAGCACGGTAGCACTATCGTTAATGCATTGGTGAAGTCTTCCCTCCCCGTTAGCAATTTGCTATTTTCTGCCCTACCTGAGGATGTGTCCTGGAGATATCTCTCCAGCTGAGGAAAGGTGAGCTCCGGTAAGTCCAACAAGGCTCCGTACCGTTCCAGGAAAGAGCAAATCACGGCGTAACTTGGACACAAACCGGGGGAAGAACTCGCTGTTGCCGCCGAAGCAGCCATCTTTTCGACACCAGTGTCAAGCTAACCGGAATAAAATGTGCGATTTCCGGCCCGGCTATCAAAATAAAACTCTTACTGTGCAGCGTTTTGAGTTATGTGTAATGTGTGTTTAAGGATATAAGTCAGTTTTTGTGAAATGTAGTTTGCCGCAGGCAGGGTATAAGGCATTTCTCTTCTCTCTTGGAAGGATGCCTACTATCAAGTCAGCCAGAATGATAATTGTTATGTTAAGGTAATGAACTATTATTTTTCTTTTGCCTACAATGTACTTGTCTGCAAGACACTATGCACCATGATACAAAAAATATATATCGCTCCTTAGCTCCTATTCTATCTTTTCTTTTCCTAGTACTCACTCTTACATGATTATTCTATGTTCATGAGAATACTTTAAGAGCATGAAGGCCCTGACCTTTGCACTTATTTGGTTGTCTGTAATTTTGATGACCTAGGAATTGCAGCATATTCTACTGTTGTACTCAATGTAAGCCAGTCTCGATGCCTAAAATGTAAATACAATATCATCTTTTACAATGCATACTATAATTATATTGGTATCTATTTTTGTATACAAGTTATATTATATAGTTTCACCCACATGTAATCTAATAATTCCACTGAGTAATTTGATACTTAGTTGTCCTGATACACACCAATTCTGGTCCTTTTTTCATGTGATGAATTTTCTGCAATAATTTCAAGCTTCCGGTCTTGTCCTAGCTAACTCTGTCTAACTTGCGCACATCTACGGTGGAGGAGCAGGAGACCAAATGACGGCCCACAATCCACCGCGTCCAAGAAAATAGTGGCCCAGGGGTCTTTGCGGTAAAGCTGCTTAAGTGAGCCAGAGTTAGCCACACTAAGACCGGATGTAAGACAATTTCGCCTTCAACGTAAAAGCGCATAATTTGTCACTATTTTTGGCACCCCTGTATAAATGGAATCTTATGTAGCCTTCTCTGACTATGAAAATATGTTGTGAAAAGACAAAGACATGGTGTGGGAAAGAGTTGTTGCTAAACCTAATCCAAAATATGATTTACCTAGCAGTGTCTGGGAGCCTTCCATGGGATGAAGGGTTTAAGATGAACTGTCAGCTTGTGAATGTTCTCTGTTTATCGCGCAAATTGAAGGTGTATGTGAGAAACACCACTCGCCATGAGATCTCCATACCAAGCAAAACTGTGATAGTGAGTATACAGAGAGTCACAAACTGTTATCCTGTGTACCCAGAAGAACATCAGATAAACACAAGGATGAGGTGGGCTACATTGAGAATCTAAAAAATGGACATTGGTATCCGCTCCAGGTAGCCCAAGCTGATGTAGCTCCAGGTGGAGGAGTTGGACTGACGAAGCTCAGTTCAGAGTGTTGTAAACAGTGACAAAGCCGCCCAGGAAGAGGAAGCAGCTGATCTGAGGAAGTTGACCGCTGGTAGGCGGCTGGAATAGAGGTGCTGGAGGTCCCTGCCTCTACGCTGGTCTCCTGGATGGGACTCAGCTTGTTTCAGGATTCCCAGGTTTTGGGGTGATGGCGGGAGGGCGGGGCCCCACCAGAGCTAAAATTTAGGCTCTAAAGTTTGGATTCCCGACTAAAATACATCATGATCAAGGCACAGAATTTGAGAATCAGTTGTTTGGAAGGTTGCTACCGCTAGTACCGCCCACAATGGAACACGGCAGAATGATTCAACCGTACATGTTCAGGGTTTGTTCCGGTGGTTGACCACCAATGTGGATCAGCGTGCGATGCATGACTGACCGAAATCTGTTAGGGGATCGGTTAAAGCTTGTGCCCTGGAAGGAGAAAGTGTCGAAGCTGAGACTCTCCAGGTGACAGAGAGAGTTCAGTCTGAGAACCCACCCTGTAGTCAGGAACCAGCACAGCTATGGAGGTCTCAAAGGGAGAGGCCACCTAGCCACCACATATGAGACTTTAGGTCAACCCAGCTACCGCTTCATGGAACTGAGATCTGAACTTGTGGGGGACCTCATGTGATCACGCCGGTTCCTGTTTATATATTATATATTACTGACTGACTTTCCATGGGCAGTCATGGACTTTTGACTTACTAAAGACTGGTAGGCTCACACGGCATTAATTACTGTCTAGATCGACTGATCCCGTTAAGCTGGAGTGAATTGTGAACTTTGATATTTATTGTGTTTACTTACCTGGGAGTGAAACTCCACCTGTCATTGCTTGTAAAATGTTTCAGATGTTTACCTTAGGGAGTAGAGCTTGGTAAGTATACAGGTAACCCAAAAGTCTCCGGAGAAATTAGTAAAGTATACAAATTGTCTCATGTTTGAGAAAAGTAGCATGTGCACATTGCGAGAACTATGAAAGCTACTCAGTGTTAAACTAATGTTCTGGTGGTACAGTACCCTTAAATCTACCAAAGTTATTTGGTATGAGTTAGTGATGTATGCCTGGTGTAAAGCCTGTATGGCTAGATTTCATTAACTGAATTGTTTCTTACCTTTTCACATCAATTGCGCCTTGTTTAATGGTATATTAATATAAAGGAATACAATGATGACATTGGTTACTGTTATTTTGAAGTTCATAGGTAACTAATACAATTTGAAAGTACATGTTGTGGACATTTGTTTTGCAGGGAAGGAATGTAGGACCGGTGAGGGAAAAAGAACGTTGAATTTATGTTTCATATAAACTGACAATAGTGTTGTCAGTTTAACTGCTACTATCTGTAAAACAGACATGTAGTTCATACTTGCTATAGGACCTGACTGACTGATGTTCAGGCGTAACCCTTTTAGAAAGTTGTTCTGTACTGTTTAATGGCATCCACCACTAGGAGGTGGGAACAGTTAATCAGTCGGTGAGAGTAAAAGGGAGAGCAATATCTCTGTACTTGCTGCTGAAAGTCAGAAACTGAGAATAATAAAGGAATCCTTTTTTTGTTTAGAGATCACAATCGCTGTCGTTGTAGACGCTGGTGGAATACATAACAAAAAAAGTAATTAAGGAATTTATTTTGAAAGTCACGACCGGAAGTGGCATCGTTTATTCCATCTGTCTTGACGCTGCTTTGCGGTTAAAAAGTCAATGTAAACAAACGAGTCTGCGAGGGGAGTGATCATCAGTTTTAATTTCTGCACACATGGCGATGCGTTCACGGTCATCAGGATGATCTTTTATCAGTGTTTGTTTGCTGTGCTCACTGCCATCACAGTCTAATATGGCATTTTATTTCATTTTACACTTTTACTTTAAATTAACAAGTGCTGCTTTTAATTAGGTGGATCAGTTAGGTTGAATGTGCAGTGTTTCACCCCTCAGATTTGCAGTCTTTGTCTGCAAGTACTCAATTTAGATTTTGAGTACAGGCCCACATCTACTCCATAGGTATTCAAATAAATTACTTTGTGGTTGCTGTGAACTAGGGGTTGTTTTCTGACACAACTAGGGTCATGCAAAAAATACCTAGTGCAAAAGTACGACTATCACTATTGCTGTAGATACGATGGACCCAAACTCCACATTTGTCAATGAGAGAGTTGCAGCACTTTCAGCATCTGCATGTAATATTGATATTGACAATAAGAGGGCGCTCTAATACAAGATCTTTAACAGCTCTCTCTCTCTTTCACACACACAAACACACCAAATTAAAATAGATCAAACCCAAAGTTGACATAAATAGTAACATGATTAAAACAGAACTAATATAGATTTGTTTCAGCTAATTTTATTTCACATTTATTTGTACACAATAAATACAGTTTAACATCCACTGGTGTATAATTGTGATGCTCAACAAACTCTGCAGAGCTTACATTATGGAAATGTGGGCAGTTTGTAACTGAATTTCAGTTTCAGATTAAGAGCCCGGCCCCACCCCCCAAGGTATCGTGAATGGAATCAGGACCAGTAGCAAGTGAACAATCATCTCTATTGGGAAAAGAGAATTCAGTCTGACAACTACCTTTTTTTTCTTCTTTTTTTTTAGATACAACAGGGTAAATGTAAACTTCAAAAATAAGTTTGATGACATTCAGATCTCAAGGAGATCAACGAGAACACAGCAACATGGCTGACAGATATCTCTTTTCCTCTGATCGAATTGAACTACGTTTCAATAGGTTTTTCTCCTAATTCTAAAAAAACAAACTGCTGTGCTAATGTTTGTACAGATATCCATCTCCAAGCTCTCTGTAAACTATCAATGTTTCAAATATGATGCGATCAAAAGATCATGCCTCAATCTCAACCAAAGACACTACTACGGCTATTTAAGGCTAAATAACTCAAGAGCAGTAAAAGGAAAACAAGTATTCATACCAATATAGTTGGTAAACAAAATGACAAATGATTAAAAAAAAAAAGAACAATGTCGCATCCACAACAGAGACAAACCAGCAATACTGAAAAGGAACAAAAAGACGTCAAAAGTGCTTCAGTATGACAGTCAGCATCCATTTTCATTGGACAGCTAGCAGCTCAGGATGGTTTCCTCCTGGACACTCCGTCCGACTGCACATTAACTCAATAGAAACTGTCATGAACTGCAACTTTCTCCTCAGCTCCTGACCAAACACCTATTCTCACCAGCAACCGTTATTGGCTAGTTTCTGCCTAGATTAGTATTCATATTAAAAGTAGCTAGATCATTATTTTACAACACAACAGAAAAAAAAAATAAAAAAAGATAGACTACATTTATTCATACGCATTACAGTTATCGCCCCAGACGTTTAGGAATTTCTTAGCGTTTGGTGCAAAGAAAACACATCAAAAGTGGGGAAATTCAAAATTGAACATAAAGGTAGAGGGGATTCATTGTTTCGGAAACTGATGATCAACTCCTACTGAAATAACATCCCCCACCCAACTAAAATTGCCACTTTTCCCTTGTTTATGTACTTTTGTCTTGTTTTTGTTTTCCCAGTTGCTTGTGTTAAAGGAGAGGACCAGCCCCGTCCACGTTGGAGTTTTGATTACGTAAGGAGGCAACCGGACTTTTGGTTTGGGTTGAAGCTACGTATTGACAAAATGCTGCGATGCCCCGCCAAGCAGAACTTGGTTGCATAGTAATCCAATTGTGAAAAGTCTTATCAAAGCGAAACTCTCGTAGCTCAACGCCCGACTATGACAGTAAGGAAGAGAGACAGAGTGATGTGGCAACTGATAATGTAACTGCTGGATAATATAATAACTCGTCAAAATGTAATAACATGTCTCATAATGGGCTGACATTTTCTCACATTATCCACCAGTTATTACATTATCAGTCGCTACAAGCAATAGCAAAGAGAAACAAACATAGAAGGTAGGGTTTGACTGATATGGGACCCGAGCCACCGACAGCCGATATTCACCATCTTTCAATTTGATCGTTTTCATGCCAAAAGATTATTATTTTGACTTTGTCAGTGTTTCCTACAGGACTCTTGGCAAAAAGCCTTGGAAACAGAATTTAGACCATCATGGAACACAAAAGCGCTCCATGATTATTATTATTACCTCCAATAATACCAATAATGCTGATATATACTGGTGTGGAATCCAATCAAAATCGCAACTAAGAATCAGTTCAGGTTTCCCATAGACAGCCAGTGTAGTATTGATAAATTCTACAATAAATATATAATCAATCAAACTGCATTATACCCATCATATCAGAGGTGGATGACACCGACTTGGCTGATATTCTGATATTTAATTTCAGCCCGATATATATGTTTAACCCTAACAGTAGACAAACCCTAGAGAAACAATGAAAAAAACACATCAACAGGACAGGAAGTTAAGGAGAAAGAGAGTTAAGAGACAGAAAGGCACAATAGTTTATTCCTCCACACCACACTGACCCTACTAGTTGTTGCATTGTGCTGTGTGGAAACAGAGAAGGCAAAAATGTAGGGCCTCTCCTGGCCTCTAGGCTGCTTCGAGGGGGAGGGGGGGGGGGGGGGGGGGGGGGTTAGGGGTTGGGGGTTGGGGTTGAACAGAGCTGCTGCCACCGCCAGGGTGACACCACTACACCAGCGTGACACCGCTACACCAGCGTGATCTCCACCTCCTCCCTCCTCTTCACCTGCCCACGAGGGTGCTGCTTAGGGGGCGGAGGAGCAGCGCGGACCTGTAGACAACAATGGACGAGACCGCGGCTTCAAACATGGACGAAGCAATACGGAGTCGAGAGGTTTGACTGCATACATAGATATTGGAAATGGTTTTGATACTTTACGCTGCAATGGTCAGCTTTGTAAAGGCAACATGCTTTTTCATATTATCAGTAGATGGTTTTTATCCAAGGGCACAAGAGATGTGTTTACTTACAGGGCGAATGGTTCCCGAACCACCATCGGGGTATTTGGGAGGCTGAGAAGAGGCTGGACCTGAGGAGGGCAATGGATATCGATGGAATCGGTAAACAAATGGTACATCAAGTGAGCTTTTTACTACTGCAAACATCTATTTTTTGAATGGATGAGACACAATCATCATGTCCATTCAGTCCCCATACTTCCACTAACTACTAATACAGACAAACCATTGAATCTTACTCTGCAAGGGGCTTTTGAGTGGCGCTGGCGGCGGCCTGTGATGTCCGTTGAGATAGGAGGGTGGTCGGCCGATGGGAGAGGCCGTGGCGCTGGAGGGGCTGGACTGGGGGGAGGCCAGGGTGGGCGTCTGGAGGGGGCTGCTGTGGAACGGCCCCGGCTGGAAGGGACTGCGAGGGGATTGGTCACACTGGGCCAAAGTGGAAAGGGAGGTCTGAAAAGGGCATGCGAGAAAGATGAATTGGCACAGTGGAAATGTCGGATGTTGGGGTGTTTTGGATGGACTGGATCATACAATATCCAAATGTTAATGTCACTCTCCAAATCACAAACCCATCTGGTACAACAGAATGCCCCGTCCAGTCTCCACTCAGATTTGAGTTGTTGACCATCAAACATGTTGAAATAATGGTGATGGTCCCAACTAGGGAGGCGAGATTAACGTCCTGAACCCTCAAACACAACAAGATCATCTGTACAACCAACATGAACTAGTGCAGACTCGCTCGGATCTTCAAAAATCAGTTGTGATGCCAAACGACGATCTCGTGTGTCCCCAGCCTCGGATGCAGTACATCCATATGGGTGTCTACCTGGGCACTGCCGTCTCTTTGCTCGTCTCCGCTCTCGCCAGCACAGTTCAGATCCTCCACCAGCACCGCCGGGAAGACGCCGACGACGCCGTTAAACTCGCCCTCCCAGAAGCCGTCGTCCTCGCGGGTCTCCCTGCTTAGGATACGGATGATGGCGCCCTCCGGGAAGGACAGTTCATCATCCGTTTGCCCGGCGTAGTCATACAGCGCCTTCGCAAACGACACTGGCAGACAGAGAGTGAGAAAGAATAAACCCACACCGAAACATAGTGAGCAGCCTTACACCAATATATAATTTCATTAAAAACTGTCGGTGTCGTCCACCTCCAATATGATGACATGATGCAGTTTGATTGATTATATAGTTATTGTAGAATTGATCAATACTAAACTGGTTGTCTATGAGAAGCCCATAATTATTAAAATGTGTCCCATGGTCTAAATCAGTGGTTCCCAAAGTGGGGTCCTGGGACCCCCTGTGGTCCTTGAAGGGATTTTAGGGGGTCCCCCAACAAAATCACTATTTACTAGAAATGATCACAATTACAGAATGAATGTCTACAGTGTAGACAGATATTCAATTCAATACTAAATCAATAACCAGAAAAAAACGACACCTAATGCGTGGTTATTTGGGGGTCCATGACATGACTAAAATTCTGGAAGTAACACTGAATACTTTGTAGGGATGGAACGGTTCAAGTAAAAAATCCGAACCGTTCGGTTTGCTAGTCACGGTTCGGGGCATGTATGTATTGTTCGGTTCATTTGAAACAGGCTATGAAGCCTACTGTGTGCTTTTTTCATGTAGAGTTAAGGCTACTGTTTCTATTAATTGTCACACTAGAAATGGGGAATAGCCTCACAGGTTTCAGTCAAAAAGTCATGCGCAGAAAAAAACCTTCAAATAAAGTTATTGGGTTCGCTTTTTGGCGAATGTCGCTTTTTTCACGTCAATTTGGGGACGGATGCATCTCCTTAACGATTCCTACAGTGTATTTCTGTCAGCTCATATGAGTGAACTGCATTGAGAAAAAAATTCTACTCAACTGTCAGGACCTGCTCTTAAGCAACAGCAGAGCAGACAATCTGCTTCCTGTTTACAACGGCACGCGCATGCCCAGTGTAGGTGAATGGTTACGTGATATGCGTTTTCAGACGTATTAGCATTGACGGAGATCATTTCTGAAACGGTGCTAAAACGCTTGTGTGGACGGAGATCCTTTTAGTTTCAAAACTCTGTGTTAAAACGAAAACGTATTAGTGTGGATGTAGCCTGACACAGCAGCAAACGCTTGTCTGTGAACACACCACTCTCTCCCTGCACTGTATGGCTCATTTTGAGTGAGTGGCGAGATCACCTGAGGTAAGGACATTCGCTTTTTTCACTTGGCTGACTATTTTATATGGTTTTGACTAATATCATTAGCTCTGTAGGTTATGTATGTTATGTCTTTTCAGCTAACGTTATTGTACTCCGTGTCAGAGCAGCTTCTCTTATGCTAGATTTCCACTAATAAACTTGACGGATCCCATTCATTTATTAGTAGAAGAGTGCCATCTAGTGGTGGAAAGAGGCCAGGTTACCGTAACAAAAAACTGTTAGTAGTTTGATGGTAATTTTAGTTTTACCATGATACCATGGTAATTATTGTATAAATAATTTACCATGGTACAGGCCCTATTTAAACATTGTTGATGTTGAGTAGTACAGGCCATTTAATTTCACTGATAGCTTTAGTATTGAGAAACTTAGCACTCTGCTTCATCCATGAAACCTTAAAGGGGAATTCTGGTATTTTTAAACCTCTGGCTCTATATGTACAGATTCGTCATTTATACCCCAAAATAGGTACAAAAAGTTTTGGAATTGCCCGCGAGATCGCCTTAGCCAGCAGTCGCAAAATGGGCTCCTATGGCTGCAGTGTAATCCGTTGGGACAACTGCGCCCGATCAAAGTACACTAGGCATAAAGAGTAAAGTGTGACAGTGTTTAATTTAGTAAGACCTCACTTAGGCAGCCTGAGGGTGTGTTTTAAGGAGAGGACATTGTTGGACATTGAGGACAATTGAACTAGTTCTGAAAATTAAAAAAAATAATTTACGACTTAACTCTGTCTCTTATTGATCTGAGTATATGAAATAGAATTTCCTATTTATTTAAGCATATACCACAGGCCTTCGTCACATGGTTATATATTATTATGCTGTCGCATTTTTTTTTCCGACTTCGGGTAGCTCTCTCATTTTTCACCATACATGTTTGCATCCCTGCAAATAAATGAAAAGCATTTTGAAATTGGCAATGACCCCTTCCTGCTGTACCAAAGATGTACCGAACCGAACCGAAAACCGTGACCCCAAAACTGTGATATGAACCGAACTGCGAATTTTGTGAAACGTTCCACCCCTAATACTTTGGTATTTTGTTGATGTGAATATGGTTGAAAATAAAAAAAACATGTTGAAAATAATTTCAAAATATGGAATATTGGCACAAAATAATGGACATTGGCTGTTTCAATCCAAAACGGTATCAGTACCAGCCATACTAATAGTAGTAGTAGTAGTAGTAGTAGTAGTAGTAGTATCCCTCACCACTGGAGTCTCCATTGACCGTGCTAGCTGGTGGTTCAGTTTCAGGCTCTGTAGAGTTGCTGGAGGAATGGGATCGGGCATCCAGCGCTGCCAGAGACTGCAGCATACTGAGTAGGCTGTTGGAGGAGGGCAGCTGCAGGTATTTCTCCGGGACGTAGCCTACCTGCCCACTACGGTTTCTGGCCTGGAAATGGAGGAAACACACATTTAACCAAAAACAACAAGAGGGGGTTTCTGTGGTGTAGCGGCTATCACGTTCACGGACGGTCCCTGGTTTGAAACATCAGTTGTCATGCCAAACGGATTGAGCTGAAATGCTGAAGACTTGGGTGGCATAACCCAAGTCTTCCTGGTAACTGGAAGGCAGTGATGTAGTGGCAAATAAATAATGGGCTCCAGTATATAGTGGATATATACGTAGTCCCCTA
Organism: Hoplostethus atlanticus; assembly: GCA_034670405.1. Lineage (NCBI taxonomy): Eukaryota > Metazoa > Chordata > Actinopteri > Trachichthyiformes > Trachichthyidae > Hoplostethus > Hoplostethus atlanticus. The sequence goes on along the minus strand of JAXDDX010000015.1, from coordinate 2,025,864 downwards.
GTCCTATGATGACACTGACTGAGCTGCTGTTTGCTGTGATGCCGCCCCATCAGATCTTGATGTCCCACCATAATAAACTTTTATGCTGCTTGCCCAAACTCGACATCTATTGCACTATTGTCCTGGTAGGGGGATCCCTCTCTGAGTAGCCCCTCCCAAGGTTTCTTCCAATTTTTCCCTAAAAGGTTTTTCGGGAGTTTTTCCTTGTCCTCTGTTGAGGGTCTAAGGCTGGGGGATGTCGTGTACTAACCATTTATTGTTTCACATGTTGGGCACTGTGACGCCCTTAGAGACTGTAACAGTGATTAAGGGCTGTACAAATAAATGTGATTTGATTTATATGATCATCATCATCAGTATAAGATCATCAAGGCAAACAACCACCAATAGAAACAGAAATCAATTAAATTTCACAAAAATTTCACATTAATGTGTTTTCCCTTATGAGACCCCATCTTCATAGAACTTCAGTTTGATACTACTATAATCTATTCTTTGTTACATTATCATATTTTATGGTATTTTTTAATCTCTGATCACTATAATATTCCTGTTCTTATAGGACTTATAGTTTTGCCATGATATTTGTATAGTATCTGGTTGTAAAATGTATTATTCCTCTCTTTTTTTTTTTATATGTACTGTGCAAAAGTCTTTTATTTAATGTAAATTTGGTCTTAGATGTTTATTTTTTTGTTTTACATTACTGCTCTTTATAGTATTTTTTTATATTTAGAAACATTGATTATATTTAAAATCTTCGCTTTACAGATTTTTTTGCACAGTACTGCATATGGTTCTCCAAATGTGCCAACTGCCAACTTCAGAGTAAAATAAACAATAAAAGTCATTTGAATCTATACTATTTGATGCAGCTCTGATAAACATTACCCATACTGTTTTTTCTTTTGGAGTATTACAAAGTTGGTCAGCCATGTCAAAATAGCCATAGCAGGTCTACAAAATTAGTATTTAAAATCTGATTTAAAGAAAATTTAAAACAATCTTGTTCTGGGTAAACCATGGCCCTGGACCTTACTAATATTAATGTGTCTATAACCCACTGGCTGTGCTCCCTACTCTTCGGTGACTGACTGATGACTATGACCAGACTCGACGTTTGGGAGTCGAGTCCTGCCAGTATGGTTATGGAGGTGTAGAGTACCTTGACCCAGTCCTCCATGTCGCCATCATCAATGACCTCGAGGACTTCCTGCTCTTCGATGGTCAGTTCATCCGGCTGAGACGCCTGCCAACAAGGAAAGAGATTTCCAGTGTGTTTACATGTGCAATAAAACAAGTGCTAAGCAGGAAAAGCACACAAGCTGTGTACACACTTGTCCCCCTGCTGGTCCATTCCCATCCAAACCATACATCTTTGGATAGTTGATTAACCAAATCTAAACATCTATGAGCATAATGCTCGCTGTGTCGACGTTCGTCAACTCTGCTGTCAACTAAGTGCAAAATAACTTTGAATGAATGACTTTGTGATGTTCACAGGTGTATAAACTACTTGGTAGCTTGTCGTGTCCACTTAATTATATAAAATATATGTAGTATGAGTAAAAAAAGTATTAGATTACTTACCCAATGTCCTGCCATAATCACTATGATTTATGCTTATTATTAATATATCCTAATATATCCTTAATTGAAGTCAATTAATGCATTAATACGCAAGTCTTAAATAGCACATGGGTGGTTTTAATGTGGACTCCGTAACTTAAAACATTATGGAGTTATAGCAGTTGGAAGGAAATCAGTTTTTCCTCATTCAAAGTCAACTCTATATTCGGTATCTGTGGTGTAAAGATGAAGTTTCCATCATGCATTGCTCTTGAGTTATTGTGTTCACAAGAATGTGTCTACACACAGACCGACGCCAGCCTGACAACATACCATATACCCTGGTGGCAGGACATGAAAACCATATGTGAATTCACAGCTTATATACAGATGTGCAAAGTATACATAATATTTCACATTAGCAGCCCTAGAGAAGACCATACATAAGTAGAGAAAGACATGCATGAGAACAGAGGCTTTGAAAAGCATCCTAGAACCCCCTAGCAGCCATGTTGCAATGCAATGGCCGAGTTGCTGCTGTCAACATTGAAAATGCCATGATCAACTTTTGTTCTGTGGTTGGTTGTTCCAGAAAGGCAGGAAAAATAAAACAGTGGAGAGGCAAGGATTTGATAGACTTAAAAAATATCAAACAGAAAAAAACAAAATTATCAGAAAAAAGAATATTACTATGAAGAGACTCAATCAATCGCAAAGACATCAAGGCAGACAGCGATCGGTACAGGGTCCCCTCAGATCAGTTCATATCTGGTGAGCCATGTTAACTAGGTATAGCTTTCTAAATATAAGGTCAACAAGAAATCTTACTCCACTTTAGAAAAAAGTGGAGTTAAGTGGTAAGTAAGTCTCAGTGATGCAAACACAACACTACCTACTGCTTTCATTGCTTAGCAATGCAAAATAAGATTTGTTTACACAGCAGTTGATCTAGCAAGCAGTACCTTGCCTAGCTAGCTGGCTAACACTTTCTTACTTTAAGTGTGAAAGGCAAACTGAAATGGGTGTCATAAAACCCTGTATATTCCTGTGTTCACGTGGTTTCACCAGCGGCCCTCTATAACGATGAGGTGCTGGTCCACCAACTTCTCAGTGATCTTCCAACAGGGTGTCGGGTGTGCTTGCTGTGGTATTTAGAAAGCCCCTGCAAAGTCCCTTCACTGGTGGTACCTTGTAGGAGTAGAGCACTTTGCAGGTGAGGGGGTAGTTCCTCAATGTGCTGGAGGGGCTGGAGCTGCTGTCGTCCAACACTTCCCCGCTATCCTCCATCTCCTCCTCGTCCTCTCGCTCCAAATCCGCTGTACCCTGGGGGACACAAAAGACCAGACAATTGGCTTTGTGTGACAAATACTCAAAACAGTACTATTACACAAAAAGCTACGCAATTACAGTAATGAGATGAATTGTGATCCATTACTTCCACCCTTGGAGATGGTAAGATAAAGATATGAAAATACAATGGTGATCTTACAGAGAGTGAGGGATCGTGGGTACTGAGGTTGGCCCAGCGTTCATTCTCCAGCTCCTCCATCACCTGGTTCATGGCGCTCTTCAGCCACGTTTCAACAGCAACGCCCGCCTGCCTCAGCAGGTCCAGACGGGCCTCCGCCTTCACTTTCACCGTCTGACATTGCAGGAAAAAAAAAAAAACATAAAATCCGATTGACAATCAGATATGAATTAAACGGAAAGCTGGAAAACTTTGGAATCCATTTTGGAAGAGCTGAACACCACACATCAAAATTAGGAATAGAGTTCCTAATGATGGTTTTTTGAAGATGGATATTATGCAAATATTTTTTTGATTGAAGCTGCCAACACCAAGTATTCAGTGTCCCCCACCCCCCAAATTTTATTCTTGTCAGGATGGAAAAGCCTCTGAAACCGCATTTAGACCATCATGGGACACTAAAACTCTCTTTTGACACACATGATAATATTAGTACTACTACTAATGATAATAACATAAAAAGATATATATGCATACTTTCTTTGGGATCAATTCAGGTTAAGGGCTTCCTAAAGACAACAACACTGACTGGACCCTCATCCATTTTTAATAAAAGACTAATATCAGCAAACTAATATATTGGTCTAATATTAGTGGGGAACTCTGCTTTCGAACCAGCAGGGGGAGTATAAGGCCGCCTTCCAGTGCTGGAACACAGATAGAGAAACCTGAGAAAATCATTACATGCTCTGACACACACGCAGGCAGGCGCACACACACACACACACACACGTTACCTCTGCCCTACGAACACTCTGTCTGGCCACCTCCATCTTGGTCTCCAGCTCGCTGTTGTTTTGTTCTGAGGTCTCCTGGGTCCCATATTCCTCCAGGGTCTAAAAAGGTCATGAACAAAAAACAACCTCACGTTGACCACGGCTCTATGAAATCATTAAAAAGGTCCCCGACAATGAAAAAGGAGGATCCAAAATGTAAAATATTAAAGAAAAAAATCGTAAAACAATAAAGCCGTTAATTTAAAACCTTTCATTGAGCTAGACCGGAGAAAAAGTGACTCATTTCCTGGTTACTAGAAACAGACGGCTTCATCCTGGTTTACTGGAAAATGCGAAAATTGGCAATCAGCACATAGCTTTCACATCAGGGAAGGTAGGGAAGGGGGCAATGGTCAACTGCTATCCTGGATTCCATCAATTTATCCATCAGGAGGCGTTATCATTTCCCCACTCACACATGGTCTTGGTTAAGTGTTGTCCAACAGACGTCAGACGTCTGACCTTTATTCTCTACAATACAAGCTAAATTCAAATTAGTACAAATTACAAATATTAAAGTAATAATACGTAACATGTGGCACTCCCATAAATGCAGGTGAGAAACTTGGTCAGGTTGGTGTTACCATGCAGGTGAAAGAAAAACACTATGGTGAGATCTAAGGAGACCGCAGAGGACCTCAGGAAGAGAGGAGTGAGAGAGCATCAGTCTAGGGAAGGTTAGAAAGACATATCAAAGAGATTTGGGCTGCATCAGTCCCCTGAGACAAATAATATACAAATGGAGAGGATTTAACAAGACAGAGACTGACTAGAATTGGACATCCTTCTAAAATATCACCAAGAAAAATATTAAAACTAGTAGAAAAAAACCCAAGAATAACATTCAGAGATCTACAAGCCTCCATTGCTGCATCTGATGTCATAAATAACAAAAATAGAATAGAAATGGCTTTCATGCAAGGAAGCCAGGAAGAATCTCTACTATCTGGCAAACTGAAGACAGGCAGGTTTGTTCGTTTTAGAGACACCCGGACCAACCCGAAGATTTGTGGAAGTCTGTTCTCTGGACAGATGAGTCCAAAACGGAACTGCTTGGTCGCAATCAAGAAAACCACGACAACCCAAAACTACCCATCACCAAAATAACCTTCTCCCTACAGTCAAGCATGGTAGTGGAGTGTCATGGTCTGTTTTTCTTCCTCTGGACCTGGATGACTCGACATCATTAAGGCAGCGGTTCTCAAGCCAGTCCTCAAGGACCCCCTGTCCTGGAGGTTTTAGCTCCAGCCTTACTCAGGCACACCTGAACCAATTAAAGTATCATGAAAACCTGAAGCCTCTAATTGGTTCTGGTGTGCCTGAGTAAGGCTGGAGCTAAAACCTCCAGGACAGGGGGTCCTTGAGGACTGGATTGAGAAACACTACATTAAGGGAACCATGAATTCTGTGGGTTCCCACAGAATTCATGAACAGAACGTCAGGCCATCAGTCAGGGAAATAAAGCTGGGCTGAGAGTGGCTGTTCAACAAGACGATGATCCTAAATATTCAAGAAAATCTACCAAAAAATGACTCAGGAAAACGTTTAGTGTTTTGGATTGGTCAAGTCAAAGTCCTGACCTAAATCCAACTGAGATGCTGTCAGGACCTCAAACCTCACTGAGTTGGTTGAGTTCTGTAAGAAGGAGTGTGAGAAAATCCCTCCAGGAAGATAAAGAGACTGATCAGTGTTATAGGAGACGTTTACTCCAAGACATCACTGATAAAGGAGGAGGCACAAGTTATTGATTGAAAGCGTTCACGTAATATTTACACACAGGGATATATGAGTTGTTGTTAAATAAACCAGTTTAGTTAAATAAACAAAGTATTATTCAGGATATCTTCATTAAGATTTGAGGTTTAGATAAGGATTTTATAAGGTTATTCCTCTATGATATATGAAATAAGGACCCCCTGTAGGGCTCACAAATTCTAAAGCATGACTGCATGCCCAGTTCATGAAAACATTTGCTGTTCTGAACACCGGGTAGGTCTTTCCTGGGAAAAAATACTCTATCACACAGGAAGTGATGCGTTTTACCTCTCTGGTGTTCTGCCAAAATTTGAAGCCTTCAAAAATGTATTCCCATGGTGATGTATTTTGTCCTCAGTGGAAATTATTGTGGGGGGGATCAATCAATCAATTGATTTATAGCTTGACTTCCTGTAGAATCAATGCCAGCTTGTGATCTGAGATAATAAGATCATAAACAAGCTTTATCACCATTCATTCTGAGGCAACTAGGAAGGTTACTTTCAGACCGTGAACGTTTGAACAATATGTTCAATAAAGACAATAAGCACATTTTGTGTATTATTTGTTAAATCACATTGTGTTTATCTATTGTTATGACTTATTTTAGGAGCCATTTATGCAAGAAATTCTAAAGTGATCACAAACTTTTTCTGTACTGTATTTCTATGAAAAATCCATATTACTTATTTTGGTCGGTGACCAAACAGTAATGAATCAATAAATGAATAACCCCACTGCCTGTCTGTCTGCTTTATATGGCAAACCACTGTAGGAAGCGGAGGGATGCATTTTTGGGAACAGGGAGGTGACCACCCAATGTATAGGATTTGGTAAAAGCCATCTCCTTCCCCAAGCCTGCAGCATCTCTCTCGGGTTGGTTTGGTTCTCACCCTCTGGGTGTGGATGACGCTCTTGTATTCCCGTGCCACTCGGCTCGCCCATTTCCTCGCCTCCTTATCCAGGCTCTGCTCCTCCACTGTACCATTCTCTTTCTGCAACTGCATCACCTAAATATAGAGGGGAAAAGCAGAAAACAATGAGAGAGAGGAACAGAGCAATCATTACTACTCTAACAGTACCGGATCAAAGAAGCAAGAATCAAGTTTGCCTTATGGTTGCTGTGAGATTGTTGGGTTATAAGTATGGTGGTGGTTAGCATAACCCCTTTTCCACCAATTTATTTGCTAAAACATTGGCTTTGCTAGACTAACGTTAACAAAGAAGCTGCTGCCACCACATGGAGTTGATTTCTGCAGCTCTAGCATCTCTCTCTGTAGCAACTCAACCTTGCCACATAGAGAGATGCTGAACACTCAGAAACCAACAACAATGGCGGCTCCTGCTGCAAGGTTAACAACTTGTCCTTATGGTAACTGCACGAGTTGGACTGAGGATTGAATGATGGCGATGATGAATGGGATGATGGTGATATGATGGATTGGAAGAGCAAGTGCAGTACAAAAGAAAGAAGAAAAAAAAGACTACCAAAAAAAAGGTTCAAATGGGCTTTTGTTGTTTCACCAAACAAAATCCAGAAATGCAAGGTACATCACCAATAGCTGTTTTTTTTAACAGTGCTCAAGTGTTTTAGGTCGGATTTTTCCTTTAATAGTCTATCAACCAATGTGGGTAATATATCAGAGTTCCGAGATCATCCTTTTAAGCTATGCTATCCTGTACAATTTCACTTTAGGATGTTTTAAGGTGGATTTTTCTTACATGAAAATTCCTAAAATTGGAGTTGTGAGGTTTTCACATGACAACAGCGGTGTGTGTGTGTGTGTTTGAGATTGTGGGGTGTGGAGGGGTGCACTCTGATGAGGCCCTCTCACAATGCCTCCTTTTCATGGATGGGTCGTCAACAGGGCCCAGCCTACCTCCTGCCCCTCCCTCCCAGTTCAGCACTACTCTTTACCGGATCCCTCTGTCTGGTGCAAGTGGTATGGGGGTGGAGGGAGGGAGGGAGGGAGGGAGGGAGGGCTCTCCACCACTAATGTTTTCTTTAGGAACAGGCTGCTGCTTGTTTGACTTCCAATGAAAACAACGCGAGTGCTTGCAGTTTTAACAAATTGTCCAGTGTTGTCCAGCAGAGCAGAGGGGCAGATGGAAAGGAGAAAAGGGCAACAGGCCGGCGGAGTCGGGCATCGGACTAGCATGGCTAGGAATATGTGTGACATGGACGCCCACACAATATATCCATGTACAGTAGCTATACACTAGGATTTGACAGATATGGTGTTTTGAAGGCTAATAAACCAATATTATTGGACTGAAGCGGTCAATAGGAGATATTTGTGCCAATATTCATCATTTATATATATATGGCCTAAATAAATCCCAAAAAAATACCAATGTTCAGTGTTCCACCCCCCCAGAATTCTTGAAAGGGTAGAAAAGCCTCTGAATCTGAAAAGACCATTGGGACACTAAAACCTTCCACTGAAACCCAGGACAATAATGATACAATAAAATATATTAATTCATACTTGTGTTGAATAAGGCCAGACTAGAGTATGGTTACTCTGTGCCAAAAGATCAAAGGCGTCCCTCTCCAGGATGTTTCTCACATGTATCAAGTGAGAATAATTGGGAAGGCACATGCCATCTCATTTGACTGCCATCACCCTCTTTATGGCGAGTTCCAGCTACTCCCAGGTTCAGCTTCCCCAAGTGTGGGACCAATAGGTACAGCAGGACCTAACCTAACCTACTTGCCATCAAATTGGACCCACAGTAAAAAAGGTACAGCAGCCCAGTTCAGAGGTTTGAAAATTTGCATTACTAAATGTCAGGAGTAACAAAACATTTATCATAAAAGAACATGATAGAAAATAATGGCCTTTTGCCTTCTTTCTCACAAGACATGACTTGGAAATGATGGTACTGTTGCACTTAATGAAGCCTCACCTCCAAATGTATCGTTTTTACTGTCACAAGGCAAGGAAAGAAAGGTTGGGGTGTTGTGAATTTCTCTTGCAGATTTTGAATACCTAGTTACGATTTTAACATGTGGTGCATCTGTATTGCTTCTTATAGGTTTTTTTCTTATTCTTGAAATTCTTGAAAACTAGTGTATATGCAACTGAATGACTATTTAACCTCAAGTGGCTTACTTGACAATTTCCAATCTAGCTTCCAAGCCCACCATAGCACAGAGACAGAAACAACCCATAAAGGCGGTTAAATTTTCTTCAAAATCAACATAGCCTCACGTGAGCTTTCTATCCTTGTATTTCTAGACCTAAGTGCTGCATTTGACACCGTTGATCATGGCATACTGTTAGACAGGTCGGAAAAGTGGGTCAGCCTTTCTGGCCCAGTTCTTAACTGGTTTAGGGCCCACCTGCACGGCAGAAATGTCTTTGTTTCAATTGGGAACTGCAACTCTGAAAAGCTTAGCATTACATGCGGTGTCCCGCAGGGATCAATCCTTGGTCCCCTTTTAAATTTATATATGCTTCCACTTGGACAAATTATTCAAAAACACAACATTCATTATCATAGTTATGCGGATGACTAAGAACTTTACATATCTCTCTCCAGCAGTGACTTGGGTCCTGTAGATCCACTCATTTAGTGTATTGAAGACCTAAACTTGTGGAAGTCCCATTGGTACAACTCTGTTGTAGAAACCAAAATACTTACTTTATGTGCTAAGGCTCATACATATACCTCAATGATCAAGTAAGGTCAAATCTGGGTATCATCTTGAAGCTGATATCAGTTTTCATAGTCAATTATGTCACTAGTTCAGCTTTTTATCACCTGCCTAAAAACACTTGAGGACAACTACAGAAAATCCAAAGGGCAGTTTTGACTGGGACTAGAAAAAAAGTGACCACACCACACCTGCTCTTAGATTTCCAGTGAGCGCCAGAATGAATTTTAAGGTTTTTAATAATGGCACCGACCTACATTTTAGTGCGTTATGAACCCACTAAAACCTTTAGATCATCAGGCAGGGGCCTTTTATCTATCCCCAGGGTTAAATAAAAAGCCAGGGAAGTTTTTGTTTTTATGCACAAAGTAAATGGAATGCCCTGCCTGAGGATGTGAGAGGTCCCCCAACGCTTAATGCTTTTAAATCAAAACTGAAAAGTTTTCTTTTCAATGGTGCCTTTGACTAGGTTTTAATCAATGCTGCTCTGGGGGTCTATCACTTTTTATTTTATTATTTTTACTTAATTTTATTTGTCTTATTTTATCTTTATTTCTATTTTGTATTTCTCTACTGTGTGTTGTATGTTGTTTTCTATTTTATGCTGTTTTTATCTTTCCGTAAAGCAGATTGTGATACATTGTTGTATGAAACGTGCTGTAGAAATATAGCTATAGAAATATTATCCAGAGCAACTTAAAATCAGGTCAAATGTAGAATAGGCTTAAATTCCTTGATCACCAACATTACACGCAACCAATACTAACGACACAACCTTCCTGCGATCGTACAAGGATTACGTAAAGAGCCAAGTTCAAGGAAAATAAATAATGTAAGAACAAACAGAGCAACAAGGTGTCAAGACTCACAGTGTCCGAGTCACTGGGCTGGAATAGGAAGTCTGGGGCTCGCTGGAACAACAAGTTCTTCTGGACAAACAGCTGCTGGTGAAACTCTTGCAGCACCTACACGGAGATAGGCATGTGTGTGTTGTGAGGGGAAGACATGAAAAACATATTTAAGTTTTGCCAGAAAATAACTCACTGAGAAGAAAGTGGGAAAACCGAAATGGGAACACTCTCCCCTCCTTCAACAACTACAGTTGAGGTGCCCTTGAGCAAGTTACTGAACCCCCAACTGCCCCAGTGGAGCTGCTCAGTGGACAGCAGTAGAAGACTGTGGTTGTATTGGGCGGCTCCCAGTGGCCAACAGTAGAAGACTGGTTGTACTGGGAAGCTCCCAGTGGCAAACAGTGGAAGACTGTGTGAAACTGTATGAATGTTAAGCAGGGTGTTGCTGGAAAAAAACAAGCATGCTCAGTCAACTTTCCCTGGATGAATTAAGGTAAAAAAAACTAAAAAAAACATGTGTACCCGACTCATTATCCATGTATATTCAAAATGATTGTTTATTATTAGCATGTTTGTTTTGTATTTTCTATTTTATTCTTGTTTTCCTTTCTATTCAATTTTATTGTAATAATATTGTAATAATAGAAAGAACAAAACAAAACATAAAAACTCAAAAACACAAATCTGACATGGGCATCGTGCCAATCGTATTAAAGTAAAAGGCTCCCATTATCATCAGCCAAAATCTTTTAGTCAATGCTTTGAAAATGTATTAGGCCATCTGAGAACCATCATGCTGTCATTAGACGAGTAGGACCGGGACCGGGGAGCTGATATGGGTTTTTGAAGGCTGATACGAATATTGTTATTTTTTGGATTACAGCTGCTGATAGCCAATCTTTTGTGCAGATCATCAATATCTTTAAATTTCACAATTTCCATGCAAGAGATTCCAACCAAAAACTCAAGTTTTCAGTGTTTCCTCCAGGATTTTATTTGTGACAGAGTGGAAAAGCCTCTAAAACAGCATTTTGATCATGGGACACTAATGTCTCCATTGAAACTTAAGATGATGATGATGATAATAATAATAATAATAATAATAATAATAATAATATATAATACATACAATAATACATATTGCATACTTGGAATTTGATCAAAATGTGGCATTAGAATCAATTCCAGTTGACAAATAATGTAGCATTGATAAATTAACTGCATCATATCCATCAAATCAGAGGTGGGTGACACTGAGTGGACCATATCCGATCAGCCCAATACATCATGAAAGTTACAATGACATTTTCTGAAATATGGGCATATGCGCAGGCACAGAGCACACAAACCCACACATAAACATAATATATGCACTCATATATGCACAGAGCGCACATACAATCTGTTTCAGGGGAGTTATGTTGAAACAGGAACCACATGGGCTGAAATATGAGCCCTGTTGAAAAGCAGAGAGTCCCCACCGCTTGCTGCTCCGGCGCTTCGTTCATACACTGGTCTGGGTGGAAACAAAGTGCTGCTCCAGTTTCAGAGAGGCAAGATGACCTCCAGAAACTACACTGAAAGAGGCCAGTGGCTCAGGCGCACGTAACTGAAGATCACAGAGGTAACTCAAACCATTCAAACTTAATTAGTAGCCAGCATACCGATAGGATTCAACTCTACTGGTGTCTACATGGACGCTAAAAGATACTGAGGGGAACAAACTAGGTAGGTAGGTCTTACCCCGTTGGAGTTGTTCAGGAGGTGGTTGAAGGTGTTGTGGATGGCCTGGTAGGTTTCCAGCTCAGTCTGACACAGAGACACCAGGTAATCCTTTACCTGCTCATAGATTCTGCCGTCTAAGACCTGAAGACCCAGACAGAAAAAAGCCTTTTAGCTGGATCACTAGTCTAGTGAACATTAAGGCCACCCATTCATCCATCGACCCAGCATCCACCCGTATCTCCATCTCACACCATCCATCCAACCGGATAGAGTGTATATCCTCACCTTGATGCAGTCCATGAGGTCTGTGTCGTAGTAGCGCTGCTGGTGAGCGTTAGCGGCTGCCAGCGTGAGCAGGTAGTCATTCCTGGCATGAGTGGCTTTGGAGTTACACTCACTCCTCTTGGCTTTCAGCTGCGATGCAAAATTGAACATTGCTGACTGCACCACAAAAATGTCAATCACCCAAAGGGAGGTTTTTAAGATATCAAACCTCTTACCTTCACGCTTGCCCTCTGCAGACTGGATCTCGACTGGAAGAGACTCAGCTTGGACCTGAACAGTAGAAAAGACAGGGAAAAGTGACGAAGTGGTCATCTGTAATACTTCCTACGGCTCTAGCGTTGTGCCTGAGTGACACATGGAGGAGTGGTACATACTTGGCTTCCAACTCTGCCTTCTCTCGGACGGCCTGGGCCATGGTCTCGGTCTCCTGGTACTTCTTCCTGCTTTTGGTCAGCTCCTTCACCGACTCCTGCAGCTCGGCTTGGACCACGGTCAGCTGTTCAATGCACTAGGGAGGGTAGGAAAGAGACAAAAATGGGAAATACAAGGGAGAGATTTATACATTGGGAAATTTTTACTCTAAATGTGGAAATGCCTCTAAACCATGTCTACTGAACATGTGTGCCAAGTAATCCCATAATGGTATGTGGGATACAGGAGCTATAATGACAACCTCAAAAAGGTGAGGGCGAACAAGAGCAGTATTGTTGGCCGGAGGCAGCGGAACGTGGTCAACAGTAACCAGAGAGCAGCACCAGTCACATTTCAGCACTGGGCCAAAGCATCTTTAGACCTTACAATCAGGAAACAGGCTAACCACCAGACATAACGCTGCTTCAGATTAGGGTTAGACCGATAAATGGGTTTGCCAAGGTATGGGACCCGATATTAGGTCTTCATTAAAAACTGGATATGTGCCAGGCAGTGTCATCCACCTCCAATATCATGGATATGATTCAGTTTGTTTGATTACATATTTATTATACAATTCATCAACACTACATGGTTGGTTGTCTATGGGAAGCTGATTTGATTCTAATGTGACATTTTGAAAGGGCTCCATGCAAGTATGCATGAATATTTTCTCATTCTGGGCGAAACATTGAGCATGTAATTTGGGGGATTTTTTGGTATGAAAACGTCAAATGTAAAGATATTGAATATCAGCACATAAAATCAACTGCTGGCAGCTTCCGTCCAAGGAGTATTTTTTGGGGTAACTGATTATTTTAAAAAGTATTAAATTTCCCCAACACTGTTCAAAACATGCTGCCCTACTGCCCTTTGGGGAAGGAGACTCACATATTATGAATTGTTTCAGTACAGCTGCACAAATGTGTAAAATGGCAGCCATGTGAACGAAGGGGGAGAAGTGGCTGAAATCTGACCAGAGTTTGAGGTTGACCTCTTACCTTCCTCAGCTGCTGCTCCTTCTGCAGTCTGGCTGTCTTGGCTGGATCAGCGACCTGGACTTTGTAGTTGTCACAGGCACTGATCCTGGACTGGGTGACCTGGACAGTGCCCTCCAAATAGTCCCTCCATACACAATACATGTTCCTGAAACCACACAACCCACACACAACCACACACACAACCACCCACACCCACACACACACAGTTGACCTAACATTACAAGAATGAATGAAATACACAGCCAGGATGATTTTGTGGCACCAATGTTTTAGTGTAGAGGCAATTTGAAAAATTAGTAGCATGTAATAAACATGCTGTATCATGAAATTTAAAAGGAAACACCTGATCAATCTCATGTAACTATGCATCCTCAGTGAAAGAAAGAAAAAGAAAAAAACATCTGAAAACATGACTTACCTGTGGTCTGCTTGCTCCTCTGATAGGCTGTCTGGCCATTCCCTCTTAAGATACTGATTCGCCAACTTCTGGAGGGCCTGGAGGGGGTAAGTGAGAGAGAAAGAAGGGATGACCTCTCACCTGAGGGCATGACCCATTTCCTGTGTCTCATCTTGAGATACCTGTCCCAAAGACTGTGACCCCCATAGACCTTGGCCTATAAACCACAGGGCAACCAGAACATATGGAAAGAGGCATGACGAGTCACGGGGACTATGGTCTGCTCCGATGGGAAAACAATGAAAGCGAGTACAGTCATGAAACTCAAAGTACTACCTTTCCATAGAAATCCTCAGGAGGATTCCCCATTGATCAATCTGAGATCCATGCACTCACTAAGAAGTAGTACGCCAGACAATGTTTTCTGGTTGCAGTAGCCTAACTTTTAGGATTATCTAGACATGACTCAACACTCCATGGACTCGTTCACCTGTTGGCCAGAACATAGTTTGGAGGTTCGCTTGCTTGCTGTGTTTTTATGCTGAGGTAGTCTTATTTCTGGAGTAAAATATGTAATTCACTTTGACCACATTTCCCCCCCCCCCCCCGGAGATATATTAGGTTCCTCCTCCCCAGCCAACAGTGAGGTTAACCTTTGAAGAACTGAAATAGCATGGCAGAGTAAACAGAAGGGGGATATTTCTGGTGTGTTTCAGAGCGTCCCTTTGATATGTCAGGGAGATGGTCTTCTGCTGTTACGTGAATAAAATGACAGAAAGGTAGACTAGATGGAGCACTGTACAGATGATCGGATTAAGGTTGTCTGGCAACTGTGAGATAAATATAGGGCAGAGGCTAGCTAGCAAGACTGAAAAAAGCTCCAAAAGAGCCAAATGGTTCATTCCAAAATGTTCTTGTTTGGGTTCAAACGTCACATTGTCACATGCCAAACTGATTAGAGCAAAGAAAAGCAGTTGATAATGTTCTGCATTCATTCGAAATCATCAAAATTATTTGTTTTGAACCACAATGACAAAGTATATACAATGTTGACGCATAATGACATTTAGCACATGGGTTTCATGTAGGGATGTCCCGATCAGATCTCAAAGATCGGTATCGGGGCCGATCAAGGCATTTTTTAACTGATCGGTATCGGCTTTATTGAGCACGAACCTAAGCCTGATCCTTTGTTTTACGTCAGCTGTCACGTGTCGTAAACGGAGAGCACAATTTGTAGCAGGACGCGGCTAAAACGTCTGCAGTGTGGAAATATTTTAAATTGGAAAACGAAAGCAGTCCAACTGTCACTTGTAATGTCTGCAATGCGAGCATTTCGCAAGGCGGTAGTAACAGAGCTGCGTTTAATACTACCAATTTGATACGGCACCTAAAAAATAAACACTCAACGGAATACAGCGAGTTCACTCAGGTAACTCAGGCAAAGGCTGCACCGAAGCAACACACACTGGAGGATACTTTTAAAAGGAGAGAGAAATTTCCTCGAGACAGCGACAAGGCCAAAAAGATTACAGAGAGGGTAATTGAATTCATTGCTTTGGATGACCAGCCCGTCGCTGTGGTAGAGAACACAGGTTTTTGCCGTCTTTTGGAGCTACGGTACGCCCTACCCTCTCGACACTACATTTCAGACGTTGCCCTACCGGAGCTTTACAACAAGGTTCGTGACCACCTACGAGGTCTTTTATCAGATGCGACTGCTATTGGCTTTACCACAGACATTTGGAGTTCTGATGTTTGCCCGATGTCATTGCTTAGCCTCAAGAGCCATATAAAAATATTTTTAGTTTGTTTACTTTATTTTGTTTTAAAAAATAAAAAAAATAAAAAACATTAAGGAACAGCTTGGATGCAGGCAATTTTTTTCTTAATGCATTGCAGAGCTATTCAATTGTCAAGCATATACATTGGATTGATTTTAATAACTTAATGTACTTGAAGTGTGCACTGTGCAACTGTATTATCTAGGAAAATACAAGTATCGGATCGGGATTCGGTATCGGCAGATACTCAATATTAAATGACTCGGATCGGGGGCAAAAAAACTTGATAGGACATCCCTATTTTCATGCCGTGTTATTTCCTGCGCAGCTAGTAGGCCATTCCTTTAAATGGCACAATCAGGAAGTGGTGAAAGGTAGCTTGATACATTCTTAGTTAGGGTTTGCCAAAAGGTAAAGCTAAATTCTACTTCATGTTTCACTCAGCCAACAGATGAACACGTTGCTCACTGGTGAGACGACTTTCACCGGAGCCAGACATCATTCAGGTGGCCTATGTTAGTGTTAGACTCTTGGCTGTTGCTACCGTGTTGAAACAGTGTTTACAGAAATTGCTCCAAAATGCCATTCATAGATTCCACAACATGAGTTTAGAATAAACCAAAACACTGCTGTATTAACCGACACTCAAATTTAGTTTTCATAACAAAATTTCATGCCAACATTAACTTTTGAAATCCATCCAATGCTGTTTTTGCTATGCAGTTGATGTGCAGACGGCAGTGATGATGCACGCGGTGGTCAAGTCAGAAAATGTGGAGTGTAAATACATATGACCATAACTATTTAATGAATCAAATAAAAAAATAAAATTAAGTGCAAGTTAACTCTGTGGAATGTTATAATAATATTTTGACATTTTAATGACATTTCTTCTTCTCACCATATATCAACATGCTCTGTAGTTGAGTGTAAAGGTTCAAAACCCATCTTTCCCAATAACCTGGCTTTCATTGTTGGCCACCGAGCAGCTCATTGGACCAAGTTGGTAAGTGGTAAAGGACACTTTGATCGTAATATTGTTCTTTATTGGCCTTCAGTTTTGTTCACTGAACTGGTTCATCCTTTAGGCCCCAATGAGCCAAGGCAACAAAGCCAGAGGTTAACCTCACATCGAGGAACTGAGTCCATCTATCCTTCCGCTGTCCACGCTGAGAGGACAAGCCCTGCTATCTTGTCCTGAGACAGGCTAGGCCATGGCTCTGAACTCGTTGGTCTCGGTGGTCCTGGTGCCAAACCTCCAAACCCACCACAAACGCAGCCATTGTGGGAGTCAGAGAGAGAGAGAGAATAGCCGACTGAGCTAGCCGAGCAGACACTTCTGAATGGTCTGATGGGAGTGAGGGAAGGGGAGGAGGAGGGATGTGAGGACAGCAGGAAGAGCCATACAGAGGGGGACATTTTATCACTTTCTGTGATTTGAATATCAATCGGCTAATGGCTACAGCGGCTTGCAGGTGTAAGAGACCCAGAAAAAGAAGCGGGAAGAGAAGGAGGCAGAAGGGGGGAGGAGGAAGGGGGTAGCCAAAGGGGAAGAAGTGTTTCAGAGCCGGTCTGACCCACTTTGATTCAACCATCGGCAGCGGGTGTCTAATTGATCACATAACTAGCAGCTTACACGGCCCAGACACAGAGAGCACCATTCAAACTGAGGCCACGCAATGAAGACATCTGCTGCTTTTACAGTACTGTGGTAAGGAGGGAAATAATTGATACCACAATCATAACACAGATAACCTGCAAAAACATTTAACTATTCAACATTAACTTATGGTTATTAAGGTAAAATTGTATTCATTTCAATTCAACTGCCATAGCTGACCTAACTAATCTGGTTGAGATCAACTGAAAGTTTGTTATATGTTACAATTACAAATTAGGCGTTCAGCTGACGCTCTTCTCCAGAGTAACTTTCAAAGAATAAGTAGGTAGGGGTTCAGTGTCTTGCTCAAGGCCACTTTGACAGGACACATGGGGTTGATGGACGCCACAATGGTTATTATGGGAACTTGGGACCTTTCAGTTAAAGGAGGGTCTCTTTATCCATTAGGCCACCCTGTTTACACTGGTGGTAATGCATTGAACTTCCTGTCATTTTTTCACTTTAAATGTTTTTTTTTCTAAAATATGAAAAGTCGCAGTCTATGTACAACTTTCAACTAGTGTCCCAAACATGAGATTGAAAGCATGAGTGACGGACACCCAAAAAGCCACACATTAGGCCCACAAGGACTCTTAGCATGCTGATAGGATGGTCCATATTAGAGGAACTTGATAGGACAGAGCTGTGTTATGTTCCTCAGCCTAGATCAACATCCTGACTAGTTAAGTGCTGTTTCGTCACTTTAACCATCTGGCCTCTGCCTGGTTCAACTCTTCAGAGATTACTAGGAAGGAAGGATGAAGAGAGCAGAGCTGCCAGGCTTGTGGGTGATTTATGGCAATCTGAGGCATCGTGATCATGCCTGTACAGTTCAAATATGCTATGCAACTCGTTCAACAGATTCAGAGATAAGTTCTGATGAAAACGTACTTTCAAAACAATGGTATAAACTGGACGTACTATAAAGTACACACATGCACACAGGGTTACAGTAGCCAGGCTGCAGGGTGACCTTTGCACTCCATGGGATGCCAGCTGAAAGATGGGCAATGAGGGAACGGACTTTAGTTTGATTATTATCTGTTGAATGCATATGCATATCACTTCTAAGTCTTATCTGTAGCTCACCTGTTTTACAGGATCTTATGCTAGGTGTGATTTTAAAGATCCAGAAAGGAACCTATACAGATATATATACAGTGCCTTGGAAAAGTATTCAACCCCCTTGACTTTTTGCACTTTTTTTTTTTTTTTTTTAAACAATACCTGGACTGTAATGTCATCCATAAATGAACCACATATCCAATACTGTGTCCACCCTACACCCTAAGATCCCATTAAGATCTAGTGAAGGGACTTGGTCTCAGCTCTCATAAAAAAGTTTTTAAAAAGTTTGAAAGGAAACCAATGTTCAGAATTGCTAAATACGTAAGTAACGGTATTCCGAAATGTTGAACACATTTTTGCTAGTGTGGCAACTTCCTCAAACGCAGCAAATGTGTTTTGAAATAATTTCATCAATCAAAATCATAGTGACTATAATCAATTGACTAAGAATAATAGTCAAAAGTGGGTCTCTGAATATTGCATACTACCACATATATAGTCATAGTCAATAATAGTTACTTATCATAGTGACTATTATTATCAAATGACTATTCATGTTGCATTTCAGCTACAATATCCATGGTTATCTTTAGTTAGGAGAAGTCCGTTTCATTCAACACTTTAATTTTTTTTTTTTACATTCTCACTGCGCTTACCAGCATTTGGTCAGTCCACAAATGAGGTGTTGCACACAAGTGTACTTTCAAAATGTTAAGCAGTGAGGTAACCATTACCTAAATAACATCTAAATCTGTGTAAATAGAAAAAAGTGTAATCGTAGTTCCTTAAATCAACTTCAATGTTCCTCTGACCCTAAAAACAGAAACACAGCATAGGCTTGCTTACTTATTTTCAAAAGGCTCTCCAATGCTTATTCTCTTATTTCCCTTGCCCTGCAACTCTACATCCCATTCTGCTTTCCCTTTCTTGCCTCCAGCTTCAGCAATCTTCTCAATCAATGATCAATTGATTCTGCAATCAGTGCCAATTAAGATCCAATCCAAACTGGGGTAGATTATAAGACATTTAAGATAAGCTTGTTTCTTGAGGCAGGTTTGAACATGAGACAGGACAACTTTAATTTGGGACGCCCAAATTTAAGTTCACATAAGACCGCAGGTCTTACACGTTGCAACTGACAACTAGATTCAGCTGACAGAAACTCACTCACAATTTTAAATGGAGTGAATGTGTAGCCAATCGGGAATGGGTCTGGGAGGGTGTGTGCTGCAAAAATGTGTGTGCACACTTGTTTGTGGTAGCATGGAATATTCAGAGACGCATTTTTGGCTCTAAGCTGCTACTCCGTTTCACTTCTCTGCAATTCTTAATAAATACCCTTTTCTGTCCAGAGTTAATGGTATCTCTTTTCTTTGTCCTGAGGCAATGCTGTGACTCTTTGATGCAAGGCGACATATTAACATGATACCAGCCACATGACACAAATAATGCACAAGCAGGTATCAGGTTTTTTCTCAAGAGGTTGGACAGTAACAACCAGAAACACCACCCTCCACTTTAGAGTTTTTTTGATAGCAGTTGCTCTCGAGTGGAGAAAAAGTGCAGGGCTTTACTTTACGATGTACGTCTCTGAGTCGGACTCTGGCTGTAATTGATTTGTGGCGCGTGATGAATCCCATGTGTGTACTGTATATAATATTGTGTATTTAAGCTATCCCAGATCGCGATCAGATGCACATGTGCAAACAGACGTATAAGGTTGCGAGTCAGATAACGTGCCCCCTCTCTTCGCAGTGGTGGTGGACATTCCACACAGGGCTGCAAAGCCGGAACAGAGCCAAGGAGAAGAGAGGGGATTTTCAGACAGTCAACTGACATCCCCAGGAAGCTGTGGGCAAAAACAACACGCCGAAGAGGAAACGGGCCAGAGAGAATCACTAATGGATGTCGCCTCTCTGTTGTGGTGTTTTTCTGTGGCTTGTTACCATCAATAAGTTATCTGGCCACAAGAAGACAAAGATCTTTCCAAGGACCACAACCTCAACCCCACTGCCTGAAGCCAGACTCAAAGCCAATGTGTTGTCTTTGGGGAACAATATTGTGAAAGATAATTCTATTTCTAGGAATTCAAATGACAAGGCATGGCAAAGATGGTGTTAACAACCATCAATTACACTGTGAGAAAGAAGAGACATCATTTTGACTCACCTGGGCATAGTCCCTCTCTACAGCTGCTTTCTTTTGGCTAAATGTCCTAAAGAAAAGAAAAGGATTTTTAGTAGTTACTTCATGGCATACCAGTGCATAAAACTCAAACACCCCCCCCCCCCCCACACAAATCATATAAAACCTGTAACTTCACAATTTTCAAAGTGACATAAGTGGCAACATGGTACGGCGGTGCATTTTTGCACCCCCGAAAACCCTGTTTCTTTTTCCTAAGACACCATAGTTGCAGTCCTGATGTTTGTTAGGATCAAACCCGTCCACATTTGAACAATCCCTCCCCGCATTATGTCCTGCCCCAACGTCCTATTTCAACTGTAAAAGCAGCGAATTACAGACGCAACTGAAATTTACTTGCAACTTTAAACCTTCACTACGTAACTATGTAATTTAGGTGTTGGCGGCACCTAGGGGCAGCGAGAGGTAACTGATTGTACTTTTGAGGACTTCACTACCCTTAGCCTTCTGTAGCAATAGCCAAGGCGCTAGCTCACTTACTGTCTGATTCATCACTTCCTGTGCTTGGAGAAAACTTTCCCTCCAGTGTACCTACCAACTCCAAAACTTAATTGGGGTGAATGAGGCGAATCTACAGCGGATCAGTGAAGGGGGAGGGGCCGGTCTTCTCTGTCGCAGCCCCACTTTATGAACTAGACTGATATGGTGCTCCTATTTTTACATTTAAAAAGTTACATAATGCAGCATTAAGAGCAAGATCCCAGAATAACAGGTTGACTTGGTACTAATTAAACACAGAGGTGTGTTGTAGTACTGAATTGCCATCCATTCCTTTATTCGGCTCTGCGTCCTTTTCCCCGGGTCACTATCTTGTTGTCTTGGGTCTATTTAGAGTTGCAGAGGGGAGCTTCATAGCACATAGCCTGTTTTCTTTCACATCTAGCCAGTCCTAAAACCAAACTATCAACGAGCCCAGTGTCCTTCTATGACTAGGTTTTTTTTCCTGCCAGCAAGATAAATATTCAGAATTCTTTCTGAACTGTTTTTATTTTTTCCTGCCATTCCTCACTCTCCCCTGGGCTGCCTGCCTCTTCCTGTGGTATTCTAAGTGATGGATACTTCACAGGATAAGCTCTGGCAGAAGTTCTTACTGAAATAAAAGTCTTGAGTCATGCAATGTTTAAAAAGGACAAATCCTCACTTGGATACTCTTACAATGTTGTGCATCATTAATCTGTGATGTTCAATACAGTCCAGGAGTTATTTTGTGATGTAAGTGTTGTAATTTACTTTTTGGTGTAGCCACTTTTCCTCAACCTGCTTCCGTTAGTGATTTCCAATGTTTCCCAGAATGACCAGCGTGCCTTACTCAAATCATTAGAGCTGCATTGCATTTTGGTCTATTGAGGCTACTGTCGGTGAAGAAATTGGTATCTCTGCATCTTCTACGATGGATTTCGCCATGATTATTGAACCAACAAAGATAATGACTACTACTACTTTTCTTTCCATTGGCTTGGCAACTCAAAATAACTGAACTGACTGGTAACCCTCATGAGGAATGACAGTACATGTTTCATTCATCCACAAATATAGGGAGAGACGGGTCAGTGCACTGGGACAAACCTCAATGCAGCACAATTATTCCCAAGTCATTAAAACATGTCAAGACTGGTCTGTGATGCTCCAGCATTCACTCCACCCTGCTAAATATGATCTAGCTTACTTCCTGGGAGCTTCCCCCCTCTTCCTGTAGCCTGCTCCCTTCCCTTTCTCTCTGCTTTGCCTCTTCCATTCCTGCATTCTCACTTCCTGTCATTCTCCCAAACAGGCCCCACAGCTTTTACATGTAACCAGATGCAGTTTTCAATTTGCTGAATCATCTCTCCCCCCAAGATCACAGAATGGCCCTTGCAAATTCTCTGCAACTTGGGTTTCACTTTGATTCTGTCTTTCAGTAATGATACTAAGCCTCCCACGGTGAACGATTCGGGGCAGCCAGAACATCTGGAGGCTCTCCATGACCTTTACTTCCAGCTGTCTGGAGGTTCAGAGCTCTGCCATCAACCACAGACAGGAAGTGGGGAGCCAATATCCTGTCAACTCAACCCAGTACTAAGACTTAAAACACAATCTGTGCCTGTACATTTGAATGCAGCGTTGGCGCTGTCTGTGTTTAACAGCTAGTTATCTGATTTTTGGTAATTTCGTGGCCACAGTACACCTGCGGTACACCAGTTGGAGACGGGATTGTATTAGGAGGAATACATTATCAGGTGTGGCAGGCCTGGCTTCAACCATGACCAATCAAATCACCTTTTTTCCTTCACTTTAAAAGCAGGGGAGTGCACTGACAATTTCATGATGGAAGAAAACAGTCTGGAGCAGCTCTAGCACAAAGGCTTCTCTAAAGAGGAAACAATTGTCTTTGTGCAGGAAGTGCAGAATCGCCACAAGTGAAAGTACGGCCTCAATTCCCTTCAATGTTGTTGACCATGCATCATGACGCATACTGAGAGTTCTATGTTGGATGACAATCACACCACAGCCACATTCATAGTTAGAATGAAAAATGTATCTCATTCACATCAAAGTCAACATCCACAAAAAGGAAAGCTTTGGGAAGCTTCTGAATAGTATCTGCTCATGCACAATCGCTTGTTAAAGCCACAAAAATACCATAAAACTTGCCTGCGCTTTTGAATAGGCCGGTGCAAGCACAAATCCCTGTAATCCTTGACACCAAAATTGCACCGGGCTGCTTGATCGTTACCGACACACCCCCTACTACTCTCCTCCCAATAGGTGCAGTCAAGTTCACGGTGAGTCACCAAAATACCAAACGGGCGCAGGCGAGAAAAAAACCTTTGTGCGCCCGACAAAAATGGCACTTTCCCCCGGTGCCAAGCCCCATCATCTGCCATGCACCGCCACAAAAATAGAGCCCCAAGACATTAGAGTCAACTCAGGATAAGTGCCTCCCATCACATCAGAGGTGGACGACACTGACGACTGAAGATGTTTTCGTTTTTCTCTAGACCCGGACCAACATCCCTTAGAGACATCAGCAATAAAACTGCTTCTCTACAATTTGACCTCTAGCTTCTCACCTCAGGTCCTCCAGGAGGTCACATTCTGCCTGGTGTTTGATGTGTAATCGGCTCATATGCTCTGCATGAGTGTGTTTCAGCTCCTGGGTAACCCGGACCTGATTTGAGGAAAAAAAGAAATATCATGTCAGATGAACAATCCTCAGGGATCAAGCAACCAAGCTCCGAACACTTTAACAGTTTACAGAGCAGAGCACATTTGAGTCAGAACGATTTTTCTCCAATCAATACCCAGAAACTGAGAGGATTATTCTACTAGAAAAAGCCAAGGAGGGAACAGAGCGTTTGAGAAAATGTTTCTCACAGGTATATGGTGGCTCTACAGGCCAATGTTGTTTCAGCTGGGTTCACCAGTGATATTAATGACAACAGCTAATCAGCTCCACTCATTATCAAGCCAGTCGTCCTCTCCAGGTAAAAGTATGTCTCTCTGGACTCTTAATTGGCCCTGAGTTAAGTGATAAAGCCCAGTGACCTGAGTGATAATTGGGTGTGCAGTCACTCGGGAAACCGCTTCCGTTTTCCTTATGATCAAGATGAAAGTGCGATTTTCTAAAGGTGAAATTAATAAGCAAAATTGTGTGTTGTTATAGTGAAAATGAAAATCCACTATCTCCAGCATTTCAAACTTCAGGCCATTTCACAAGTAAAATGTGCACTTGTTCATGAAAACCCAATTTGGGTATAGCTATGTAAATAAAATCTAGCTCTGTTTAGATTTTATGTATCCCTTCCGCTGCTGGGATTACTGCACTATAACTATCAATGTGTCAACCAAGAGAAAGTGTCTTGTAGGGGTAGATCTAGGGGCAGTTTTTATTATAGTTATTGAGTTCAAGAAGAAAGAAAAGAAAAACTGTGATTTTGCCCATGGAAACCACATTGGGATGATGAGCTACAAGCACCATTATAAGAAGATATCAAACAGTGTCATAATGTGTGAACAACTTAATGTGACCAGTAGAATCATCTGATGAGGGAGATTTATGTTGGACATTTACTGTGCACTCACTCGAAGCAACGCGATCAACAAGTCACCAGAAGTCCATTCGTTTTCTATAGAGACCAGGGAAACTTGGCCGATGTGTTAACGGTCAGCTAACTGGCAAGTAGTTAGATAGCATTAATCAAAAATAAACAGAAAAAACTCACTTTACTCGCAGAATTACTTCTGAGCTTACCATCGACCACAATGATGGATGCAACTGTTCTCCAAGCATCATTTTTGTTTTGTTGATCGTGTTGCTCGCAGTGTGAACGCACAGGCCAGTGTGTAAAAGCAGTTACTCTAGCTACTGATTAATCAAATATCAGGGTGGCTATAGTAATGTCAAATAAACTACTTGTCAGGGAGATATGGCAATATGATATTTATTTAGGATATTAGGGTTTTACAAGATGTCAGAATTCCCATTCCTGGACCAACTTCCGGTTCCCATTCATTGCCACTGGTTGAGGACACCTTTTGCATAAATGCAAAGAATATAGGGATAGATAGCAAGCTTCAACCCTCATTTCTGTTTCTGTGCTGAAATGCTGAAGGACCAGCTCACTGCACAACACTACCTCAGGGGAGTAATATTATTGGCCAACCAAGGTTTTAGGATAAAATTTTAGGATTTAGTGGCAGGAGGATAGTGATTTATTTTTTTCCCTATCAAACGGTGACTGAGCTTTAATGCCATCTGTAGGAAAACCACCAATTCAGAATAAAAATCCATCTTCCACCCTTAAATCCTATTGATATGTGTCTAAAACACCTGAAATTAAACATGTCAGCAAGAAAGGCTGAATTAGATCCATCGAATA
This sequence comes from Hoplostethus atlanticus, assembly GCA_034670405.1. Lineage (NCBI taxonomy): Eukaryota > Metazoa > Chordata > Actinopteri > Trachichthyiformes > Trachichthyidae > Hoplostethus > Hoplostethus atlanticus. Next base: position 2,000,329 of record JAXDDX010000015.1, on the reverse strand, counting down.
TTGTTAAAAATGCTGAACTACCACTTCAACGTGAGGTTCAAGTAGCATATGATACGATGCGCTGCCTGTAAGGCTTTTTACATCAAATGAAGAGGGTTCCTTACATTTACAAACTAGATAGTTACTGTTGTTGGAAATTTACAGCTTCACAAATGTTACCATTTCTGGTTCTTTGAGTAGATCAAACCCCAAAATAACTTTTAGCACAAGTGTGTAAGTCAATAGAGGGTCAATATTTTGAATAAATTATTGATTAAGTGATTTCACTGTCTTTTACGACTTGTTAACCTTTAATCAATACTAGCTTTTCCGTTAAGTTAAATGTTTTATCAGTTAGGCCTATCTTGTTGATTGACACTTCAGGTCAACAGTTGTTAATAATCACCTTTCTGTTTTCCACAATTTAATGTAAGTCAATAAACACATAGTTACATAAAGATAATTATCAATATCAAAGAGAACTCTCAAGCAAAGAGATGCAATAAAATATATTGCCTTCCATCTTCAGGGATATCAGAATAAGCCTGTTACATTTAAAGTAGTATTGCCTTACCCTTTAAAATTAGACATTCGAGTTTTCAAACAGTTATTATGATGCCACGAAAATATCCGCAAAATGTCAATATCATAAAGAGTCCACGCAACTTTGTCATTTAAAACCTACACATATTGTTGTAGGTTTGTAACGGCTGTAAACGGATATTTCTTTGCTAAACTTGCTGGGGTATAAATGGTCAATTTTCTGTGCTGTTACATCGTGTTTTTGAAATATGATCCCACGTAAACATTTTTTCGCTCAGTGTGTTACCAGACTTTGCTCAGACTTTCTGTCTTTATTTAACTGAAAAACGTAAAATAAAGCTTGCGCCTTTGCCTGCTAATGTTCAATTAAGCCACGAACAACATTTGCTGAATGTTACTTTCTTTCTTCACCCCAGGCTCCATAATGTTCCGCTCTCTTGTAGGGAGAAAACGTTATGCCAAACTACTTTTAAAAATATGGCAATATGATCCATCTTTGCTAATCGGTAAACGTAATTTCCTGACAGAACATGATTTAAGCCCTTTTACAGATGGTTAGGATCCACTCGATTCGGCATAAATCCCAAACACCAAGCCGCGCGTATTTCAATAAATTGTCAAGTTTTGGATCCGGTTCGCCTAGCGTTCCTACCATATTATTCAACCAAAATACACCATGGAAAGCTGTAGTGACCAGTGTCAAACAATTCTTAAAAGTTTAAATTTTATTGCAATAAAGTGCTGCTTGGCGGAACAAGTATATGCCGAAAATACCAGAAGATCCTAATAATTCGTCAAATATCTTAAGGCGTGTTTTACGGGGTATGTAATTGTGTGTATAAGCAAGACAACATTAAACCGCCAGCTTTTTAAATGCAATTCGGGGTGACATGCTCTCCGTTCGAGGAAGAACGGCAAGTATCGGGGCTATTTTCCCCCAAAAATTGTGTCACACGAGACTTCTTAGTAACTCTCACCAATGTTCCTTCCGTCACGCTGTTCGAGGAAAGAGAATCAAAAATAATCAAAGTATAAACGCTTCAAAATAGTACACATTCGCTCAATAAATAGGGAAAATTTAAATTTGACCCAGTCGGTCGGCGACAAAGCGTACATTTTCACCCATTAAATATGCACCATTTCGTCGAGACCGTTCGCAGACAAGTAACCTCGCCAGGCTAACGTTACAACGGGACAACTCACCTTTCTCGGTGGGGGTTGCATCCTTACTTCTTGACATAAAAAATATGCAAAAGTTGAAAGTTTATCCGGAAAACTTTGTGCAAAGGTTTCCAACAAATGATAACTACAGAATGAAATTTGAGCCTGGGTCAAGCGGCCATGACGAGCCCCGTGAGTAGTAAGTTTGAGTCCCGTTGAAAACACTGTAGCCCCAGGGACCAGAAAAATACCCGTGTCAAGCTAACCGGAATAACTCAATAGTAATTCCGGTTGTACATTCAAAATAAAACCCTTAGCAAGCGGACTAAAAAAAGAGGACTTCCAGTCACTACCTCCAAAATAAAACCCTTATTGACAACAATGTTTCAACGTTTACAAAGTACTACAAAGTACTACAAAGTACAGACGTGAAAATAAAGAATGCATTTAATGAGGAATCTGTCGTGAAGGAAAATTAAATGCCATTTTCACAGCACATATTTAAGAGACATATAGGCCTAGGCAATATGCAACATATACAAATAAATTATCAAACACCAAACTTAGCAAACTTGACAATTTTGAAGGGTATCGACTATAAAAGACTATTTATCTGATTTCACTGTCACTGTTGTTCCTAAAGGCTGTAGAAGGGGAGCTCAAGTTGTTCGGGTCAAGTTAGTCAGACTAATCCACCAGTGAAATGCCCTTTTATTACCATATACAGACGGGTGACAAATTAAAGGAAAAACCTGAATAAATGAGTGGAGGAACATAACAAATGCAGATGCTTCCATACAGGAGTACTGCATGATACAATTAAGCAATTAACATCCTATCATGCTCTGTGGCATGTATAAAAATGCAGAGAAGGCCCAGTTGACCTCGGTTTTTGATCAAGATGGCAAGAGGAAAAGATCTAAATGACTTTGAAAGAGTGTTCATTATTGGAGCACGGATTGCACAAAGACTGCTCCACTGGCTAGTGCTTCAATAGGAACAGTGACTAAAGTGACATCTGCATTTAGATCTATGGGAAAGACATCAGTAAATAGGCTCAGAAATTGTGGTGGAAAGTGCACATTGGAAGACCAAGATTACATTAGTGCGATATGTAAGGATAAACAGAAGAGCAACTCTTCCTCAGGTGACTGAGAATGTCAATGCAGGACGTGATCAGATTGTCAGCAAGAACAGTCTGTCAACAACTACACAACCACAACCCCTCATTACAAAGACAAATGCACATTTGAGAGTTCAGTGGTGCAAAAACCATCAGCACAGGTCTACGGAGAAGAAAAGTGATATGGTCAGCTGAGTCATCCTTCACCATATTCTCAAGTGGGTGAGTGCATGTGTGGCGTACACCTAGTGTACACACCTGAATGCTTGACCCCTACAGTGAGGGGGTCCAGTGGCTCTGTTATGCTGTGGGGGTCCTTTACCTGGCATAGTTTGGGTCCACTTGGCCCCTTAGAGGGAAGGGTCACTGCAAATCAATACAGAGTTATTCTGAGTGATCAACCTTATCCTACGATGAAACATTTCTATCCTGATGGGAGTGGTCTCTTCCAGGATGACAACGCCCCCATCCACTGAATGGTTTGATGAGTATAACAATGATGTGAATCACATGCTATGGCCTTCGCAGTCACCAGATCTCAACCCAATTGAACACCACTTGTGAGTCCTTTTCGACCCCAGCCTTAACTTTGAGGAAGATACAAAAAAAGCTTGTTCAGTCATGCCTTTTTCATTTCAGAAATATTGCAAGTGCAAGTTCGATCTGTCTTAAACTACAGAGAGGGTTATACAAGCTTTTATTTCATTTCGCCTTGAATACTGCAACCCGAACCAAAAAGAGATAGAACGCCTCCAGTGTGTTCAAAATGCTGCAGCACGGCTTTTAACTAAGACTAATGTCTTAAACATGTACAGGTTTACAGGTTTGAAGTGGATATACAAATATACAGAATTTGTTCTCACAGTCCTACCCAAAAATATTTTTTCCAGTTCACTTTCAATAGTGAAGACCACCGTCACTGAGCCCACCCCATAGGAAACAAAGGAGGCGACATCACTTACGCGATTCATACCATTCATTTTTATGGTCTATGGACTATGTTCACGCATGAGAGCTAATGCCCACTTTTGCAGACCAGTGGGTGGGAGATTTTCTTTTTTTCTTTTTACTATAGAGTGATTTATCTTCTAAACCATAGACCATCTTTGATAATGCTGGATTCGATCCCTCTAGTGCAGGGGTGTCAAACCATGTACCACGGAGGGCCGAGAGTCTGGCACATGGGTTGACACCCCTGCTCTAGTGGCCACATCCTGTCTATAAATATGTGGATTAATGGGGGATTAAATGACTCTTGACTTCCTACACATCAGTGGACGTGGCTCTCGGTGCTTTTACAGTACCCTCCATAATGTTTGGGACAGAGACACATTTTTTAAAAAGGTGCCTTCTATACTCAACAGTTTTAGATTTGTAATTAAACAATTCACATGTGGTTAAAGCCCACATTCCCAAATTTTATTAAAGGCCCTTTTTAGACATTTTGGTATTACCATGTAGAAATTACAGCACTTTTTATACAGGGTCATAATGTTTGGGACAAAGGGCTTCACAGGTGTTTGTGATTACTCAGGTGTGTTAATTGCTTTGTTAGAGCATATAAGAGCTCTCAGCATCCAGTCTTGATTCTAGGCTTTTGGTGACTGTTGGTGTCTGTTTTTGCTGTTAGGCAACATGAGGACCAGCGTTGTGCCAATGAAAGTCAAGGAAACCATTATACGGCTGAGAAACAAGAAGAAAACAGTAAGAGACATTGGCCAAACCTTAGGCTTACCAAAATTAACTGTTTGGAACATTATTAAGAAGAGCTTAGTAACCGTAAAGGGACTGGCAGACCAAGGAAGACCTCCACAGCTGATGACAGAAGAATTCTCACCATAATGAAGATAAATCCCCATACAACAGTGTGACAGATCAGAAACACTCTTCAGGAGGCAGGTGTGGATTTGTTGATGACCACTGTCCGCAGAAGACTTCACGAACAGAAATACAGAGGCTACACTGCGAGATGCAAGCCTCTAGTTAGCCACAAAAACAGGATGGCCAGATGTCAGTTTGCTAAAAGGGCACTTAAAAGAGCCTGCAGAGTTCTGGGGAAAGGTCTTGTGGACAGATGAGACCAAGATCAATCTGTATCAGAGCGATGGCAAAAGCAAAGTGTGGAGGTGAAGAGGAACTGCCCAAGATCCTAAGCATACCACCTCATGATGGCAGTAGCACAATGACGTCTGAGGTGTATAGAAGCATCTTATCAGCTCAAGGAAAATGCCTCCCAACTCATTGGACCTTCATCCTCCAGCAGGACAGTGACTCCAAACATACTGCTAAAGCAACAAAGGTAAAAACTGGAAAAAAAAACTGAGCCTGCTTTTTATATGCTGAAGAGAAAACGTAAGGGGACTAGCCCTCGAAACAAGCAGGAGCTGAAGGTGGCTGCAGTACAAGCCTGGCAGAGCATCACCAAAGAAGATACTCAACACCTGGTGACGTCTATGAGTCGCAGACTTCAAGCAGTCATTGCATGCAAAGGATATGCAACCAAGTACTGAACATGACTAATTTACTCTACATACCACTGCTATGTCCCAAATATTATGGTGTCCTGAAATGGTGCTGTAATTTCTACATGGTAAAACCAAAATGTATAAAAATACCCTTTAATAAAATCTGAGACTGTGCACTTTAACCACATGTGACCTGTTTGATTACAAATCTAAAATTGTGAAGTACAGAGGCAAATAAAAAAGCCATGCCTTTGTCCCAAACATTATGGAGGGCACTGTATATTTAGTTATCAGATCATCTCCTGCAAAATGTCAGTCACACTAACTGAAGCCAATGTCCTCTCTCCCTCTGCGTCGGTCCACCCAGGTCTCAAAATAGCGTATACCAGGGAGTTCCCAAACTTTTCTATGTCAAAGACCCTGAGCAGAGACGCTTTCAGCCTCATAGCCACGTTTGATGGAGGTTGTATTCCAGGGAGCCTCTTTGGAGAAGGTTTTTGTCTCAACATTAAAACAAACAGATTTCCCCTTTAACTGCACAAATCTAATGTGGGTGTCTCCCATAAAGTAATCCAAACCCAGTGTTACAAATACATTCCAACATCAGTTTGTAGACCTGTTTCATAGCATAGATCATTCCTTTTAGTTGTTTGTGCAAATGGAACTTGTCTGACACTCATAGTAACGTGTTCACATACACAGAGCTAAGCTATAGACTCAATCTGCTGCTCCTCGTCCTCGCACCCTGCTTGAACCCAAGTCACCTTAACACCCTTTAAACTAACTCATTCTGTAAGCTCTGCTACAAGTCCACCCACGTTTCATTGTACATGTTCCTCTATCATGCCCTCACCAACTTCCTCTCACCCTGCCTGTTATTGTGTTGGTATCCTGGACTGGTTCCCTCTGAGAGACTGATGGGGCATCAGCAAGGGACCACTACAGGCCCCTTTTTAAACTCTTTCAACGACCCTGTTGAAATCTGATATACATCCCAGACTCACTCCATACACAACGACCAGAGGACAGCATGTGGAGTTTTCTTCGAGGTAAAGTGAGGATGGATTATCTGGCCAGTAACACAACCTGCAACTTTCCACCAACAAAGCTAGCTACTTACTGTGGGCGTTGTGTTGTGTTTGTATGAGCGATACTTCTGTACAACTGTAGCTGTGGACATTTATGGAAGTCAATACATTCTTTGTGGACATGTTCAGTGTGCGCAAAAAACGTTATCTCAGGAAGGTGAATTTCTTCACAAAGCTGGTTATGGTGAGAGTCCCTTCCCTTGCCCTCACTTCCGGGTTGGAACGTGACGCTGCAGTGCTCCACCTCTTATTGGTCCTGAGCAGTCACATGACAAGCCAAAGAAGCCAGCGGCAACACTGTAACCTCCTTGGTCAAGATAGCTAGGATAAAAAATGATTGCTTCCGGTCATGACTTTCAAAATAAACCCTTATCGACGAACGTGTTGCAACGTATTTTGAGTAATACAAGGTTAAACATTAAAATCAAGAATGTTTGTAGGTCGGAGGTCGGAATCTTATTGGGGTTTTTTTTTCAAAATGCTCTTGTCACAGTATATTTTTGTAGTCATAAGCCTGTATAAGATAAGAAGATAAGAAGATAAGATGAGAAGATGAGATAAGCTAACTGTCTTGTGCTGTGGGTTTGACGTTAGCATGAATATGAAGCATCACATTTAACTAGAGAGACTACTGACTTAAGATATGTAAGTTAAACTACTTTATCTACAACAACAAGAGTGCTAACCAAAATATAAACTTGATCAGAAATGTTACTTTCCTATCTCAAGACCATGTGTTGTAAAACCCCAAGTGTAGTATAGTGCTCAAGAAGGAAGTGGGCGTGGCTCATTCCTGACTGGTCAAACTGACAACTCCTTACAACCGTCCCCAGTCTCCCCTACAGAAAGTGTTGTGGTGTGTAGAGTAGGGTTGTGAAAAAAACAACAGAAGTACATAAAATATATTCACTATACAGATGCCGATAACATATTTTGTATATGTGCATTATTAGCTGTTCCTTTTACAAAAACGCTTTGATGGAGGTACCGTATATAAAGACCTATGGCAAGTGTGCAAAACACGTGTATTATTGTCTGTACACTATAAAAGTCAGTGGACACCTGACCATCACACCTATATGAGCTTGCTGGACATCCCATTCTAAAACCATGGGCATTAATATGGAGCTGGACCCTTTGCAGCTATAACAGCCGCCACTCTTCTGGGAAGGTGTTCCACAAGCTTTTGGAGTGTGTCTGTGGGAATTTGTGCCCATTCAGCCAAAAGAGCATTTGTGAGGTCAGGCAGTGATGTTGTACGAGAAGGCCTGGCTCGCAATCTAATTCCTCCCAAAGGTGTTCAGTGGGGTTGAGGTCAGGGCTCTGTGCAGGCCAATCGAGTTCCTCCGCACTAATCTTGTCCAACCATGTCTTGATGGACCTCGCTTTGTGCACAGGGGCACAGTCATGCTGGAACAGCAAAGGGCCTTCTCCAAACTGTTGCCACAAATTTGGAAGCGCCCATTTGGCTAAAATGTCTTCGTATCCTGTAGCATTAAGATTACCCTTCACTGGAACTAAGGGGCCAGACCCAAACCCTGAAAAACAGGGTGGCTGAAACCCCTGAACTCAATAATTAGTAGGGGTGTCCACTAATTTTTGACCATATAGTGTATTATCAGAAGATGGAAAGGGGTAGCATAGGTACAGCTAAAGGGTCAGCTGTGACACAACTGGTCCTGAAGACTAGAATGGGAGATCCAGTACCCGACATATTTATGCTTTTACTTTGAAGGTTACACACAGCACTTCCGGTCTCAGTCTGCCTAACTCTGACTAACCTTACACAACGGCTAGGCAGGCATTCTCATATTTGACCTCAGGGAGTGAATTTGACATCTCTTACACCCTGCTAGTACAGTTTTCGCTGTATATACTATACTTAGACATGCGAGTTGGGTCACACAGTGATTGTTTTTGTTTGCATGGTGTCGTGCTCGTTCTTTAGCTAACTAGCTCCCAGCGATGACAACGTGGCGCAGATTGCAAGTCCTGCTGCGGACGGGTCGTGGACTATTTACTCCCAAACGGGTGACACAACACACATGGCTTTGTGGTCATGGACGTCAAAGCCTGAGCACCGGCACACCTCTCCAGAATGACTTCTTCAAAGGTGACAACGACTTAAATGTCCGTAGCTCCGATGCTTGCCGTTTTACTCTTGTTTGTAGAGAACAGTACATCAAATATCCATTCGGAAAACTAAAAATGTAATGCTACCTTACTTATATGAAAACCTTCATACCTTCTAAGACCTTTTCTGAATCACTAATCCACTGTTTAATTCGGCATGCATATAATCCTCAAACCAGTATTTATTTAAATAAAATTCCAACTTTTATAACCGGTTCACACTGCTCGCTACGGCCCACCACGGTGCATTTTTTGATGGGAGACGATTGCGGAAATAACAGGCGAGTCAATACTAAAAGTTGAATTTGTATTGGAATTGCTGATGCTTTGTGGATTATATATATGCCGTATTAAGGAGTGATTGCTAAAGTTTCAGAAAAGGTATTGCGTCTTATTTTATGAGGTTTGTATCTTTACCGAAAAGCAAGGTCACTTTAAATTGCCAGAATTATGAATGGAGTTTGGTGTGAGGGTTTATTCTGCTTTATCCCAGAAGCAGGGTCATTTGTTTACTACAGTGTCGGTACTCTAATGAAGGGGTTCATGTAAAGGACCCACCAGTACTGTACTGCAGGTGGAGACAGTGAAGCCTCCGAACAGAATAGCCATCTTACTGCATTATCTCATTGTGCTAATTTGGAGTGAAATGAAACCATTCCTCATTTGGCTGGAGAGCACTTGAACACCTCTCAAGGTCCCCTGCTGGTTCCGGGACTCCAGTTGGGGGGGGGGCAATCTAATATTGTAGATAAACACACAACCCACTGTAACAAGCTACCATACAGTCCTTGAAGAGCTCCTTGCAGGCACCAGGCATTCACACAGTGTAATGCGATCCTGAACACTCCGTACTTTCTGCCTCAGACCTGGAGACCGAGTTCAAAGCCATGAGGAAGAAGGCAGCGGACGCCCTGCCAGGGAGTGACTGGAGTCCCATGGAGAAGAACCCAAACCTTCCTCCAGAGAGAGCTGACATCGTGATTGTAGGAGGGGGTGTGGTGGGCTGGTCCATCGCCTATTGGCTGAAGAAGAAGGAGAGGGTGCGAGGGGGGGTGCAAGTGCTTGTGGTGGAGAAGGACCCAACGGTGAGGGCCCCAGCTTCCCTTTTAAAATGATTCAAAGCTCATAGTCTTACATATTTGAGGAGATTTCACAAAGGAAAAGATGAGATGAAACTTGAATGATGGAGAAATTGGAGCAGCAAATGGCAATAGGTTACAGCAAAGACATCTAGAGTAGAGCGGAGGAGGTATTTAATCATAACCGACAATTTCAGCACTAATAAAATACAAATATATGATTCAAGTGAGCATTATACAGCATTATAGGGTGTGCAAAATAACAGCAGTAGAGTACATTGAGACAGAAAACAATACAATATGAAAATGTGCCAAAAATTTGAAACATTTATATTACATAATTCAATCAGTATGGTGTCTATAACTATTTATTACACAGCTTTGTTGAATACTCAATTCTGATTGGCCAATGGGCATTCGGAGGTCTGTTCATTCTGAATTGCAGACTGCTGTTTCACATGTAATCTTACCCATTTGTTGATTTCTGATCAGATTAACTGGCACCATCTTGTGGCAAAAAGGCAGTACTCTAGTTACTGGACTATTTTATTTTGGCAGGAACTTGTAAATAGCTTGTATTGAAATAATTATAAATCAGCATTTATTTTTTTCAAATGATTAATGTCTTTGGTAAGCAGCTGCGTCATAAGGATGATGTACAGCGAGCTGGTCATTAATGCCTCACTGTGGCCTCCCCTCCCCCAGTACTCCCAGTGCTCCACGGTGCTGTCTGCAGGGGGGATCCGGCAGCAGTTCTCCCTGCCCGAGAACATCCACCTCTCCCTGGCCTCTGCAGACTTCATGAGGAACATCAATGTAGGTCACTTGGAAATTAATCACCAATGCTGTTGCATCATGTGTTGCTTGAGCCACGGCCAGGTCAATGACTAAGCACTCTTGCGATTTTTGTTGGCCAATTTTGCCGTCCATCATATCACGCCACCCCTAAATTCTACCAAATCTGCACCAAGGGTGGGAGTATCAGGCTCCCCACATCAGGAGCAGGGTCGTGGACCAGGGTCTGATAACCCGCGTTGACATTCACACCAACGCCTGACCCAGGTCATTCCTGGGTCATTGCCACGGTGTGAAAGGTGTATAAAGGGTACAGTTGTGCGTCTGCTCAAACCAATGAGATATTTTATAGACTTTGCCTGACAAATGATTATCTATGGAGGTTTATGAGTCCAAAGCGTTTGACACGTTGTTTCCTCTCAGGAACACCTCAGCGTGTTGAATGAAGACCCGGTGGACCTACAGTTCAACCATTCAGGATACCTCTTCCTGGCTAGCGAGAAGGTGGCTCATATCATGGAGGAGAACTACCGCACCCAGAGGTGTCAATCCTTTCAGTATCATGTAACTACTGTTGCGTTACGCATGTGGGAAATTCCAACCTCCTGTTAGTAAGAATCCAAGAGGAACAGGCCCTTCAAGTCAGAATTCCATGTAGGAAACGTTTCAAGATCCCCCTGAGATGCTAGTTATCTGACGTCACGTCAGCGTGGCAGCATTCACTATAAACACTACACAGTATTACTTTTAACACGTTATGTATGTACTTACAGTTGCTTAAGTTCCATGCTAACTACTCCCCTTCCCCTTTTTTCCAACCTGGACCACTGGAACACACAGCGGTCGGAATTGCGACCCACTAGCTTGGAATTTCTGACTTCTGACTTGGAAGGGAGCGCACCGCGTGTCATACATTCACTTATACATGATTGTCGTTACATGATGCTAGGTATGCCGGAGCCAAGGTATCGCTACTGTCGGCCACGCAACTGAAGGAGAAATTCCCATGGATCAACACAGATGGTGTGGTGCTTGCTTCATACGGTGAGTGCAAATAATACACAGGTTGATATTTAATAACACCTGTATCATAGTTGAAGGAATACACGGTCATTGGTGTAATGTCACAGAAATGACAAACACTCAACCAAGGTTAGCCAATATCGTCCAGTCAGTGTCCAACTCTGATATGAAGGTTCCTCCCTGACTACAGCTAGTATTCTTTTTCATTTTCTTTTATTTCTTTTTTATATCAGATGTCTGACTGGAGAAATCATTCCAGTGTGGTGTAAAGAGGATTTTCAACAGCTTCAGGGGTGTCAGTCAGTAAAACCTGTAATGAAACCCGCCTCACCCTGGAGCTGCTGACCCACTTAAACACTGGTCAAATATAGAGTTTTAATGTCACATGTTTTAGTGTAAATGCTGTTTCAGAGGCTTTTCCACCCTGACAAGAATAATATTCTGAGGGAAACACTGGATCCATGGGATTTTTTTTGGGCCTGAAAAGAGCCATATTTCAAGATTGAATTCCAGCTATTGGCGGCTTTGATCCAATCCAACATCGGCCCTCCAAATCCACATCAGTCGAACCCTAAACTCAACATCTTATATTAAGCCAGAATACATCCATCAGGTTTTTGAGCTACACTGCATCATGAATCATGAAGATTTATTTCTTATTTTTATGTTGTTTTTTATTTGTCCTATCTTCCTGTGCCGGTCTCACCAAGGGTTGGAGAATGAGGGTTGGTTTGATCCCTGGACTCTGCTGAACGCCTTTAGAAAGAAGGCCATCTCTATGGGAGTCATTCAGTGCTTTGGAGAAGTAACAGGTTCGTTATGGCTTCCTAACACGAGAGAATACTGATGTACAGTAGTTGATGAATGTCCTGCATCCAGAGCAATGGGGATTGTATAAAGGTTTTTCAGTCGAGTAGTTGTGATCAATGATCATATTGACAAATTGGTAAAGATTTACATGAAATATGAAACAAAAATAACATACTGTTTTAAACTACTAGGGACTACTTTCCCTATTTCCGTAGGAAGTGATGGTGGTGGACGATGGGAGACTGTACAGTTAAAAATGAATAATTCCGCTATATCAGCTATAGCATTAGCTATAAGTTAATGATATTTCATTTTTAAAATTGATGAATTTACAGGCCATATACTAAAAATAAAAGACTTTTTTTGATGTTTTTACTTACTTTTACTTAATGCTAGTGTCCTATCACTCAACATAGTGTACGCTAAAGTGTTGGCATGGAGCCTACTATCACTTAACATAGTGCATGCTAAAGTGTTGGCATGGAGCCTACTATCACTGAACATAGTGTACGCTAAAGTGTTGGCATGGAGCCTACTATCACTTAACATAGTGTACGCTAAAGTGTTGGCATGGAGCCTACTATCACTGAACATAGTGCATGCTAAAGTGTTGGCATGGAGCCTACTATCACTGAACATAGTGTACGCTAAAGTGTTGGCATGGAGCCTACTATCACTGAACATAGTGTACGCTAAAGTGTTGGCATGGAGCCTACTATCACTTAACATAGTGTACGCTAAAGTGTTGGCATGGAGCCTACTATCACTGAACATAGTGCATGCTAAAGTGTTGGCATGGAGCCTACTATCACTGAACATAGTGTACGCTAAAGTGTTGGCATGGAGCCTACTATCACTTAACATAGTGTACGCTAAAGTGTTGGCATGGAGCCTACTATCACTGAACATAGTGCATGCTAAAGTGTTAGCATGGAGCACCGGAGCCAACAATCTACCGGGGACCCATGGATGAGTTAAGTGTCTGTGTTCTCATCACTTAATGGCTAAAGACGTGGCATACTCATTTAAACCCGTGCCTGTTGTCTTTATTATGCCTGTGTGAGCAGAGCATAGCCTTAACTTGTTTGTTTGCTGGCTGCTATTAATGTGACTGTCTCTTCTACAGGTTTTAAGCATACAACAAACTTAATGACAACCGTTGATGGGGACCGAGTGGATTTCAAGAGAATAAAACATGTCAATGTAAGTGTCCTATATATCTCTGATAGTTTGCCTACATTTTTGACATCGGTTGAAATTTGGCCTAATTGAAAATCCAAGGCGGTGACGGTGTCAAAACAGCAGTATAGTATAAATCCAAAACCGTGATGTCCTGGGTTTGAATCCGGCCTGGGACCTATATCACATGTCATCCCTCCTCTCTCACCTGATCTTTCCTGTTTCTCTCTACTGACTGTCAAATGAAGGCAAAATAAAAAATTAAAAAATCTTTAAAAAATATATATATATAAATGACTATAATATCTGATTGTTATTCACAAATGAAACAATGAGGATCCACAGGTCCTGAAAATCTGAATTAAAGGCCTTAGTATAAAGTATAAAAACTAAATTAAATCCAGTTATTCACCATGTAATGAGTCATTTGTGCAGAATGTACCCTCTTAGATTAATACAGAACAGGGTTGGTAGTACATTGTGCGTCCCATCTGTTTTAATGAACACAGTTGGACTTCATAACCCGTAACCATTAGTTTCCTGGTGTTCTTTTTCTTATTCTACCCATTTATAGTTTCACAGCTTTGATTAGCTATGTTTGCCTTTTATATTGGCCTTCAATTCTATTCCAGGTAGCATTAAAAGGTCTTAAAAAGTCTTAAATTTGGCTTCCTGAAACCTGTATTTTAAATGCTGGGATCACAGGACTTTTCTTGGGTTAAAGTTGGTTCATCTGCCGAAATGCCACTTCCCTATATTAACACAGCTGAATGTTGAACCTGTACCCGGCGGAAACTACATAATGGTCTTCATGAATGGTCGATGGCTTCTGTTGAGCAGGTTCGGATGCCCAACAGTCTGGAGTACCAGCCAGTGGAGTGTGCCATTGTGGTGAACGCAGCAGGAGCCTATTCTGGTAAACTGGCAGAGATGATGGGCATCGGCTTTGGTCACAAAAACACCATCGCTGGAATCCCCTTCCCCGTGGTGCCTCGGAAAAGGTAGATTGTTTAATCACAGTGCACATTTTTCCCTGTCAAAAAAGCCCCAACATCTGTCAAAATATCTACTTTTTACGAAAGGGCTGGCAATATTTGCATGCCTCCACGTGAAAGAGGGTGGTACATCACTCATGGGCCAGAGAAGGCTCTGTTGTTTACATTTTTAGGATGGAAACTACAAAAAAGATTTATCTTCAAATCAGAGATAAAAAATGAACTACCTTCTGTCATTTGAAAGGGATTTCCCCATCCTCCCAAGGGTAGAAACTTTGAGGAAAATTGTCAACCGTTGATAGTGGTACATTATTAATGTGTCCCTGGATCATACAGTCTTGTGTTGCAGTGGTTTGGTCTGTACTTGTCTGTTGTTTGTGCTCTTGTCAGGACATACATTTTTCAAAAGTTGTATGGAAATATTGTGTTTCAACCTATACAATAGAGGATAGCAAAATGGAAATGTATAAATATATACATAGAGTTTTTTACCATAATGTTTTTACCCCAACATATATTCATAAGATATTACGAAGATATTGTTTGTTAGTTAGTTAAACCCTTTGCATCTATTTTTTCTTAAGGTATATCTACGTAGTACACTGTCCCGATGGTCCAGGGCTGGACACTCCCTTCCTGATTGACTACGAAGGAGTTTACTTCAGAAGAGAGGGGTTAGGAGGGAACTACATCACTGGGGCATCTCCAGAAGAGGTTTGTATAGTACTAAGTAGTTTCCCTGCCTACTTTTATAATAAATGTGAACACGGCAATGGAAAGCTAAGTGTTTTTTTTTTCTATATCTGCCTTGCCTCAGGAGGAGGAGCCAGACACCAGTAATCTAGAGGTGGACCACACGTTTTTTGAGGAAAAGGTTTGGCCCCACTTGGCCTATCGTGTTCCTGCTTTTGAGAGCCTCAAGGTAGGATCCTTTTTGATGTATTGGCACTTTAGATCTAAGGATGTGGTATTCTTCTTCGATTACTGACTCCCAACACTTGAGATGAGGATGAATATTGTGTGCCAATATTCAATATCTTTAAATTTGATAATTTTCATGCTCAAAAATTCTAGAAACCTACAAGCATTCAGTTTCCTCCAGATTTTCATCCTCGTCAGGGTGGAAAAGCCCTTGAAACAGCATTTAGACCTATCATGGGACACTAAAACCTGCGTTCTTCCTCTCAGGTTACCAGTGCGTGGGCAGGTTTCTACGACTACAACACCTTGGACCAGAACGCCATCATAGGTATGCACCCTTTGGTGAACAACATGTACTTTGCCACCGGCTTCAGCGGCCATGGCCTGCAGCACTCCCCCGCGGTGGGTCAGGCCGTGGCAGAACTGATCCTGGATGGAAATTTCAAAACCTTGGACTTGAGCGCTTTCAGCTTCAGACGCATCCTGGCCCAGGAACCCATGCTGGAGAGGAACATAGTCTGAAAGATAAATAGCCTCGATACATGCCATTCACACTCAGCTCCATGCAAGACGCTGTCAGTTTAAGGTGACTTTTCTAATACCTTGTAGAACATCACTCAAAACTAGGGTTCGACCGAAGGGTTTTTGAAGGCCAATACGATTGATGTTGATTGATGTTGATTGATGTTGTACCAATATTCAATATCTTTTAAATTTGACCATTTTTATGCCAAGAAATTACAAGTATTCAGTGTTTTCCCCCAGGATTTTATTCTTGGCAGGGTGGAAAATCCTCTGAAACAACATTTAGGCCAAAGGGCTAAACATCTCCACTGAAACCCAAATTGTATCATAGCCATCATGTTGAAGGTGGGCGAAATATCCAAGCTTTTCTGAATTGTTCTGATTCACGAAGGAGTAACAAGCAAAACGGGTACAGAAGTTGAGATTTTTGAGCTACTTGGTAGATCACTTGCATGCCGAATTAGCCTTTTGGGTCATAACCATTCGGGGGAAAAAACTTGAGTAACGTTCTACGATTCATGTACGATAAGGAAGACCACATTAACTTGACAGCGTCTTGACTGGAGTTTGAGGTTGAGGTTCTTTCCACACCAAAAGGAACGCCATGTATCCGGGCTACAGTACGAGGAGGGATGGATAGAAGGAACAGAGATTGATGTCTGAAGAAATCTGTTGGAGGAAAAATAGAAAAGGGAACTGCCTCTCCAATTGGAGTAAAGGATTGATTGGAGAGGAGAAAGCTGACACATGTAAGGATGGAGGAGAGGGGTGGTGGGCAAATTTGGTTTAGAAACTCCTGGCAAATACTGACTTTGAATGTTTCTGTTACCATTTTAACAGCATTTTAAAAAATTGACCTTGCCATGCCGACTGCCTATTCAACTTTGCATCACAGCATTTTAACTGAACAGTAGGAACTTTATTTAACTTTGTTGGTATGTATGGGTATGTATGTATGTATATCACTGTATTTAAGATTAGGGGGTGCCATCAGTGTAACATCAGCCAGCATGCTGCTGGTTGCTTCAGGCATGCTGCTGGCTGCAGCAGGCCTAAACCTCTCAACTTTTCACTCACATTTCTCAGTAGTCATCACTCTCACCTCAATACACATTGTATATCAAAACATTCAACAAGAAAAAAAGTTTCAGTATAATCTAATTAATTATATATAATATATTAATTATTATAATCTATCTAATTCGATACTTTGTAAACGAAATTCAATACTTTTAAGGCCTTATTTTGAGAATATTAAATTCAATGCTTTTTTTAATACTTTTAAGACCCCGCGGGTACCCTGTAGCTAAAATCTCACTGTATAAATCATATAATATTAAGTGTTTTCAGAATATATCAAGTTTTGTCCAAAACATAATATTAGACAGATAAAATACATTTTCATTCATAGCTGTGTATGGCTGCCCAGTCGGATCAAGGCAGGAAGGTCAGCACATTCAACTTTTGGTTGCACCAAAAAATCTTGTGTAATTTTTAAAATTACAATTGTATCACAACCAAATTTTCAGTATATAATCTATGCAAAAAGTGCTTTCAGAATATATCAAAAGTTCTTTCTAAAACCTACTATTAGACAGCTCAAATGATGTTCAAACTAAGTGCATCAAATTGACCTTGCCATGCCGACTGCCTATTCAACTTTGCATCACAGTGTTGGAGGGATCACTTGAACATGAAATATGGCATCAATGTCAATCAAACTGCAGCCCGGAGTAGTTTAGAGTGAGTGCTTTCAGATTATTAAACTCCCTAAGGGATAATCTTATGTCTGGTTGCCAGGGTAATGGTTGATACTGAAGGGGGTCTGTTTTTGTGGTATCTTGGAGAATCCGACACCATAATTATAAAGTCCTGGAAAATGCAGAATATACACACCAGGGTATCAAACTTGATATGGAAAGATCACTTACCTTCTTATCTATCAGGAAATCACAAAATATGTCTGGTCAGTGTGTTTGCATCCATGTCAGGGAGGTTCAAACAAAAACGTCGCGAGCACTTTGTTACAGCGGAGAGTGAAAAAGTACCCTTTTTTTGACAAACAACACATAATATAAGAAATAAATATCATTCTTGATACAGTTTTAATAGCTCAGTCTGATAAAGCAACCTCTTGTGATAATAAATATATTTGATTCACGATTGTGGGACCAGTAGGTCCTGAGAAATGTGAGGCTGAAGTTGAGAAGTTGGATTGGCACCCCCTGATCTTAAACACAGTGATATGTGGAATATATACTTTTATATGAATCACTATGAATCACTTTCCTGTGTTAATGGAAGAGGACTTTTTCCAGTTAATGGACCTTATGGAATCTATTTGTGATTTACTCCTGAATCCAGATGAGCAATATTGAGATATTGAATGAATAATCAGCAATTGATCTCTGTTGTGTATCACACTGGGTACATTTTTATAAATTGTCAACATTTTGTAGAAAAACTTTCACTCTCTCTTTCACTCTCTCAGGCATTACTTGAGAGGGAAAAAAATGTTTAAATGTTAGTGTCCCTATTGCAGATACCAGATCAGCATCCTGTATTTTTAAGGATAGCATTTAATAAAGGGAGCACGAATGGATTTCTTCATTTGAAATCCATATCCTTTCTAATTGAAAATTGAAAATATTGTTCTCAAACCGCTATAATGTTTGTCAGTTCTTGAGGCAAAAAGTGTGGTTTCCTGAGCTCATATATGGTATATAAAGGGTTTCTGAAAACCCCCAGCTGAGATCAGGCTTGGTAAAACCAGCCACATCCACATCCTGGACCTTTAACTTCCTGCAGCAAAATGCTACACTTTACATGCAGCACACCTCCAAAAAGCAAAAACCTGACACTAATACATACTCAGAGCAGAAATGGAGGGTATTCCTGTACCTGTGAGCTAGGAGTCAAGTCATTAATGCAAAAAAATAGACCAACCAACCAAAAACGACTCACCTTATCACTATGATCGGGAACAGTTATGTAAGTGAAGAAGTCACTCCCAAAGCTAGATTTAGCAAGACCGTAGTCAATTCCATTCAAATAAGGTTTATTAGCATGAATGCATGAGAACAAATATTGTGAAAGCATTTCAGCACATTGCAAAGCAATTAGTACATTAGATTTACCTTAGAAATACATCATAGATATAGAAAAGTAAAGAAATTAGGTAAATGCAAGACTTGAAGTGTTACAAATATAAGAAATCAAACTACAAAACGTAGGTGCTGGACACTCAAATCAAATCACATTTATTTGTATAGCCCTTAATCACCGTTACAGTCTCTAAGGGCGTCACAGTGCCCAACGTGTGAAAACAATAAATGGTTAGTACACGACATCCCCCAGCCTTGGACCCTCACAGAGGACAAGGAAAAAATGGAAGAAACCTTGGGAGGGGCCACTAAGTTATATTATGTTTCTATTATCCATAGAGACAATAAAACAGTAATATCTGGTGTCATCAGCCAACACTTTGTGCAGCTACCCCATTGACAATCAATAGGAGAACTATGGATGCTGTGACAGCACCCAGGGTGTCTTTCACAGCTTTGACCATGACTACAAGATTAAGCTCATTTGGCTATAAAAAAAACTGAAGGAAACATTCTTTGAGTCCACAACAGTAACTTGTATGCTGTGACAATAAAGCATCTCCTGAAAGTGGGCACCTCCCATCACAGATGTTTCTGAGGTTTTATGCCCACGACACCTCCAGAAGGCTCAACAGTGATTTCTGGCGTCCCAGAACACCCCTCAACACCAAATACAACTAACAACCGCCTACGCTACCCTGGACCTATGTTTAGGCTTATCCCTAATTCCCAACATTACTCAATAATGAACTCCCTATTGATTTCAACAACAACAATAAGCTAATGGGACGGCTAACGCTGCTGGTTAGGAACAGCAGCGCTCAGTAAAAAATGATACCAAGTGCTGAGAACAGTGTACCACAGCTCAGTCCGGCTACCATGTCTAAACTATCATATAACTATCAACTCCTATCTTAATCAGAAGATATTCATATCTTTCCAAGTCTTAGTCATAAGGTGATATCTACTAGCAACCAACATCAGCTAGCATGCTACAGACAACTACAATGGCGTGAAAATTATTGTGAACATGGTGGAGGGAGCATCATGGTTTGGCTGCTTTGCTGCCTCAGGACCTGCACGGCTTCAATCATTGAGGGATCAGTGATTTCCAAAATGCCTCCTAACTGTTGAGCAGGTCTGATCAGCAACTACAGGAAACATGTGGTTGAGGTTATTGCTGCTAAAGGAGGTTCCACCAGTTACTAAATCTCATGGTTCACATACTTTTTCTAATCCAAGCTGTAATGTTATATAATATCTTCAATAAAGACATAAAAGTAAAAATTTCTGGGTTTTATTTGGTAAATCACATTGTGTTTATCTATTTTTAGGACTTAGATGAAGATCATATTTTAGGAGCCATTTGTACAGGAATGCAGGTAATTCAAAAGAGACAGGATATTTTCCATGTTTAGATAGAGAAACAATTGTATTGTTCACTGTAAATACTAAAATTGCACAGTATCTGAATAGTTCTTTAGGGGGGTTTCAAGTAGTGGGACAATATAAGATAAAATATTAATAATCCCCTGGAGGAGAAATTGTGTTGTTACAGTAGCAGTGAGATAAGAAATACAACAGGGCATAAATACGAACTATACAAATGGTATGCACAAAAAAATGGAATGTGCAAAAGCAGCTGCAAGTGTACTGACAGTGTACTATGGTGTGGGTAGCAGGATTATTACTATACAATGGTATATGAGTATACGTAGGCATATACAGAAGTGCAACATAAGCAGATGTGGCTCAGGAGGTAGAGCGGGTCGTCCTCTAATGAGAAGATCGGAGGTTTGATCCCCGGCTCCTCCAGTCTGCATGTCAAAGTGTCCTTGGGCAAGACACTGAACCCCAAATTGCTCCCGATGGTCAGGCCAGCACCTTGCATGGTAGCTCACTGCCATCGGTGTGTGAGTAAGTGTGTGAATGGGTGAATGAGAGGCATACATTGCTTTGGATAAAAGCGCTATATAAATGCAGCCATTTACCACTTGATATGAAGTCCATGTAAAGTCCGTATAAAATCCCAGTGGCCAACAGCAGAAGAATGAGTGTGAAGCAGGGTGTTCATATTACATGCACTGTATTTACTGTAGATGTAGATTATAGTGCACCTGATTGGCTATTTCTGGCCTGGCCTGTTGAAACAATACAGCCGAAGCACAGGCTGTATCTTGAACCATACGCACGCGATTTACATCCAGCTAATAGCATCTATATTCATTGCAGAGGGCCTTCTTGTTTTGCCAGGCCCTGCTGGATTCAAAACCTCCCCTTTTAGCCCTATAACAAATAGGGAAATATGTCCCGCACATATGAAAAATGTCGTCTTCCAACCCGTTTTGCCAGTGGAATAGGGGCCAAGACACCCTGTCCCTGCAGCTCTTTTATTTTGATGCAAATGCTAAGAAGCCTTGCACGTTTGAGGGGGGGATGGGGACCAGGGGAAATGCAATTGAAGGATTTCTTTGTGAGGCCCAACACAAATCCCAAATGTTCTCAGGGTTGAAAACAAAAACAGCATGGGTGCTGCACTGGCCACGTCGGCCCCCTCAATAGATGCCGCCTGCACAATAGTACTGAGGGCTTTCTGGCCACAATGTGCGACCACCGGATCCAGAATATTCCACTTGTAGAGGTTCAGGGACTACTCTATTTTTGTATTGCCAACCATGAATCCAGTAGGACTGAGGTCATTGGTTGTATTAGAGACCAGGCGGTTTAGGCGGGGTGTTGAAGGATGTCTAATATTGCTAGAGAACTGATGACCACTGAGAGCTTTCTGGCCCGGCTCCTCTGTCTGTATGAGGCCAGTGTACACAGTGGCATGTGGCTGGGATTAGGAAATTTCACTGTGGATTAAAATCTTTCCAACGCCTTCATGGCCACTTGCAAGAAGAAAGGAGTCTGAAGTTCCAACAGTCTGCAGTTTGGACCCATGGTCTCACTTAGCAGGTATGTTGGGAGAGCGAGTCTTTCTGTACTGCCTTTTCCAGAACTAGGGCTGCAATGATGTTTTTTCTCATTAGACTTTTTGTTTTGGTGGTTAAATGTGTCTAATCGTTTGAGATATCCTTAAACTGTGATTCATTTTCTTTAGAATGCAACTGATTCTGTCGCACAAAATCGTTTTTTATTTAAAAGCTTGCGTTGAACAACCGCCTCAGGGAACGCTGCTTAGGATATTTAAAGATTCAGAGATTGTAAATTGCATAGATGTTACTTTCGTCTAGTTCTCCCACTCTGGTATACAGCAGTGCATACAGTAGCAGCTTTGCAATTACGTAAGAGGGAAATACAAAGAGCCAAAGAGAACTCAAAGTGAAGTATACTCATGTCATTAGGACACCAACCTCGCAGCTATTTCTCTAATCTTATATATATATACATATACAACGTATAACAAACTCCCAAATTAACATTTATTCGATTTTAATCATCGATGGAACTGAAAAGTCAAAACAAAGAGGATTGACCCTCCAGAAGTATTGGCACACTTTGTTAAAATTAGTCAAAAAGGCTGTAAATTTGCATCAGGTCAGAAAATGTTGATCTTTATAATTTGTTTATCAGAGACAGTTAAAGAAAAAATGTTTTCAGTGTGTGATAAACTTTATTCTAAAAAATATATGGCTGTTTCAATTATTAGTACCCATTGCCGCTAAACTAAATTTCTTAAATTCTGAAATTCTTAAATTTCACCACCTCCTGATATAGACAACCTTGAGTCTAAATAATTGTTCAATCTGTGAAACTGGAACTTGTGGCATCATATAGAAACATTTGATGATATCTTCCATCAAATCACAAGCTTTCAATTAAATATACAAGGAAGTAATGCTTTGGATAACACATAGTGTGTGTACAAATGCATAACCATGTATGAATAGCCAAAAATACAGTTATAAATACAGTCAATAATACATGGGTTCTTTGTGCCTATTCTGGTTTCGGCCTATCCCGCTGTAGGCCTATACTATGAAATCTGTTCCTAATCTAATGAAGAATGAGGAAAAGTATAGATCATTATTGAGTTTGCCTGTATGTTTGCATAAAGTCATTTACATGTTAAAAAATAATTTAGAAAAATAATAATAATTGAGAAGTTATTGCGGTCATATCACCCAATATAGCAAAAAGAACCAATTTCACATCAACATCCCAATACTTCTGCCAGTGTCTGTTATCGTTTCCCTGCAAACAAGCCTCCATTTAGCACTGCATTGCAGGATATGGCTCGAACCCAATAATCAAATTCAATAATAAAATCTTTCAAAATAATCTGCATAATGCGTTTTACAGTCAAACTCTCAACTGGCTCTGTGCTGGTAGGAGGTCCTGATCTGAGCTAGAAGGAGATAGCTTCGTAAAGATCTCGTACATCTTCCTTTCAGCTCCAGGATGTTCCAGCTGATCCAGAGTCGCCTCCGGCCAGCTGGCTGCCGAAGCTGCAAAGCCCGCTTGGTCACCAAAGACGGGCACTGCAACATTGAGTTGGGGAACATTGAGTACACCAACCAGTTCGCCTTCCTGGGGGACCTCTGGACCACGTTCGTGGAGATCCGCTGGCGCTTCGTCCTTCTACTGTTTGTGGCCTCGTTCACGGGTAGCTGGTTCATTTTCAGCCTGCTGTGGTACTGGATGGCAAAGAGCAACGGGGATCTGCCCGGACAGAACCGTACAGTGGGACATATCAAGTGTATAGAGAACGTCAATGGCCTCACAACAGCTTTCCTCTACTCCTTGGAGACCCAGACCACCATCGGGTATGGTGGCAGGGCACTGACTGGGCACTGTGCCGGCACGGTGGCTCTTATTATTATCCAGTCTCTCGTTGGAGTCTTCATAAATTGTTTCATGTGTGGGGTCATCTTGGCCAAGATCTCCTTACCCAAGAAAAGGGCAAAAACCATCACCTTCAGCGATACAGCCGTCATCTGCTTGAAGAAAGGCAGTCTGTGTCTCCTGATCAGAGTGGCCAACCTTCGAAAGACCTTATTAATTGGAAGCCAGATCTACGGCAAGCTGCTTAGGACAACAACCACACCAGACGGAGAGACCATCATTCTGGACCAGGTGGATGTCGACTTTATGGTGGATGCTGGCAAGGACAACTTGTTTTTTGTATGCCCACTGACCCTCTACCACGTGATTAACAAGTCAAGTCCATTCTATGAGCTCT
Organism: Hoplostethus atlanticus; assembly: GCA_034670405.1. Lineage (NCBI taxonomy): Eukaryota > Metazoa > Chordata > Actinopteri > Trachichthyiformes > Trachichthyidae > Hoplostethus > Hoplostethus atlanticus. Next base: position 1,976,221 of record JAXDDX010000015.1, on the reverse strand, counting down.
CAGCCGACACCCTTCTCCAGCAGGAATTTGAGCTGGTGGTCTTCTTGGATGGGACGGCCGAGTCCACCAGCTCCTCCTGCCAGGTCCGAACGTCTTACATCCCACAGGAGATCCAGTGGGGATACAGCTTCCTGCCCATCATCTCCCGCAACAAAACAGGCAAGTACCGGGTGGATTTCTCCAACTTTTCCCGAAACGTCCGGGTCACCACACCCCACTGCGCCCTCTGCTTCGAAACAGACGTGGACCAGCAGACCCATAACAGCCACAACCAGCAAAACCACAAGATGGGGATTGACAACCATGGGTTTCAGGTGATTGACATTCACGACTCTGTGATCACTAAAATGTGAGAAAGGAGAAGGGGAGCAATGCATTGTGAATCAGGATGTGGGTTCATCACTTCCTTTTAAAAGCCAATTTAAAGTCGACATGGTGATGTAGAATGACTGTAGAAGAACCTTTTGAGGCTCTACGGCCAGATATGTGTTAATGTGTCAATTTTGTTTTGTTTTAATGCCCAATGATTGAAGTGAGCTTCTGAATTATCATCAACACACTAAGAATGCACAGTTGTTAAGCTTTCTGGACAAAACTGGGATACTATTGGGGGGTAAGCTGTTGCTCAACAGCTCATTCCAATAAAAGCACCTTGGGATTCTGGTTAGGTAATGGGTTTGAGAGGGAAGAAGAATAATTTCGGACAAGTAAACAAGTAGAAAATTAAGGTGGTAATGGCACAGGGGGTAGATTCGGACCTGGGCCTTTTATAATGGAAGTGTGCTATAAGGGCTGGGGGGTAAAAAGAAAAGAGTAGGACAAGCCTTTTGAGTTTTCTCACTATTCCTACTAAAAACACTAAATGTCTACTTTTTTTGTCATGTTGACAGATTTTGAATGCCTTGATAATTAGGAAACTGTGAACATAGCTGCTAACTGCGATGACTTTTATCGTGACCAGTCTACATTTTGTAGATCATATTATGTACAGTATGACTGTTCTCAGGGAAAGCAAATCTTTCATTAGAAATAAAAACTTTTTCACAATACACAGACTTCTCCTTAATCCTTTGTGGGCTTTCTGTATTTTCCTTATTGAATTTGCTGTCAGTGTGCGTTAGCAGTTCCCGAGTAGCATGACGGGATAATGTTTGTCATCTGAATTTTGATTATAGCCTACGCCGCAAGTATGGTCAGCGAGCAAGAGAAGAAAAGAAGAGGTCTGTTCCAGACAGTAAACATTCATATGCGGCAAAGAGAAATTATTAACTGAAGTTCAATCATTCAAGAGCTTGTGATGTTTAACATTTCGAATATAAGGACGTTCATGTCAATATACGGGCATTCAGTGATAAACACTGTGTTGTTCTTACTGTAAAGAAAGAGATGAACAATTTAATTCTTAAACAAAAAACTAAGACTAAACTAAGAAAACTAAAATGCTTTATCATGCATACCGCTCCTTTAACAAAAATGCATCAATCCTTAAGACAGTAGGTCACATTGCCGGAGTTGGCTAAACATTAAATTGATCTTTGACTGAATGTTAAAATGGACCAAAGCAACTCAGCTCCGGTATCTTAATATTGGCCGCCATCCCGAGCTTTTCATAAAGACAGTGTCTGGGGTTTACTGAGCATGGTTCAGTGAACAAAAACATCCAGTCAGCAGCAGTCCTGTGGGCAAATATAAGAGAATGGTACAAAATCATGCAAACTAGAGGATACAAAACAGATGTACGCTTAAAGAGGTGTTACACATTTCCCTGCGGTAGAGGTCCGTTGGAGAGCTAGCTGTGTGCAAATAATGTCTAAGCCAGGCTAGAAGAAGAGAGATATCTGATAGTAAGTAAAATAAGTAAAAGTGAATAGTCCTTTTAGGGCCCTTTGCAGTAGTTAATATATAATATATATTGTTGACAAGTTGGGTAATAAGATTAGCATAACCAGTCTGATGTAAAAGAAAAAAATCTAGTTGAAAAACTGAAAGTATGAGAGAGCATTGCACTGGGTATTGAAGGAAGGAAGGAAGGAAGGAAATAAGAAAGAAAGAAAGAAAGAAAGAAAGCTTTAACTCATTTTAAAGAGAATCTAGCCACATAGGGAGTGCTAAAAGCTCTATTACTCCAGGTACAGTTTACATACGGAGTATGCATGATATTCCAAGTGATATAATAATTAAAAAATATAAATAATATAATAAAAAAAGGTAGAAGTAGCAATGACAGCTGGCCACAAGAGGGGGTCAACGTGCTGCCCCACCCGGACTTGCATTGAAAAACTTTTTGTTAAAAATTAAAAATCACTTCTGCGATATATATATAAATAATATAAATATATCTAAAAGCATGGCTCCCTTACTTCACACTCAGGGATCCTGTAGTGTATACACCTTTTCACCACTGCCCTCCAGCTTATTGATGGTAGCAGGCAGCACTAATAAAGCAATATTTAATACAGTCATCCACTTATTTTTTTGCAATGATAGATTACGCCTTTTAAGATAGCACATTAGTACAAGTACATTGAGAAAGTCAAGTGGTTCATTAAGACTTGGTGGCATTTTGAGACGGCCAGAAAGACCTCTGGCTTGTTTTTTTCATTTAGCTTTCTAACAGCCAGCATTTTATTCAGTGGGAGAAGACTTTGAAAAGTGCTTTTGTTCCATTTTGATTTACAGGACAAGTGTGACTGGGTTTCATCTGCATAATAATGAGCAGAAATGTTGAGAGGCATTGGGAGAGTCTAAAGAAACTCAACAGTTGATGAGGCCAGACAGGCGATGAAGTGGTTGAGCAGAAAGTGCAGAGGTTTATGTTAATCTGACACAGTCACTGTCACTGATAAGAGACCCACTTCATCTCCCATCTGAAGGCAAATGTACAGTAATCCGTTTAGACTCTGAAAAACTGAGGGAAATCGCAAACAGAGTGGCAAATGTATTTTATTGACAACTCCTGGATTTCTATGGGAAGAAAATGGTAATTATTTCACATGTAAACATGTTTTATAAGGTCACTTGAATGTTGGGAGCGTTGGCGGGACACATACTGTAGCAAGAAGAGATGTTATTCCACTGAAATTCTTGTTCAATAATATTTCAACATGGTTGCATTAGCACAATGCTTATGAAAAGCTAAGCATGCACAAGAACTTCCCCGGCAGCCTCCTTTAAAACTGGTTGACGTGGATAATGAGGGTCAGAAAATGTTACTTTTCTTTAGCATAAGAAAACAATGACAATTGGAGTAGGGAAAGACACGATATGACACTCAACATGGGGCTTCAACTGTTTACCCTCAGTATGTTGGACAGCAGACCACATTCATTTAACAACTGTTGATGTTTTTTTTTTGTAAAGGCCCTACAAAAACGGGGTGCACTGATCTCTAAATTAGCAGTAGGGTGAATATTTAGACATCAGAGGCCTCATACAATTTGGGATTTATAATAGACAAACTCGACACGAGAAACTGCTTACTGCCACTTTAAAGGAATATGCCAAGTTTCTGGGAGATTGTCCTGTTGGTCAACTTGAGAACAGACACCTAAAATCATCCATTTGTCCCCAGTAGATGATTGGCTCCGGTACTGCACGCTAACATTTTAGTGCACACTATGTTGAGTGATAGTAGGCTCCATGCTAACACTTTAGCATACAGTATGTTGAGTGATAGTAGGCTCCATGCTAACACTTTAGCATACACTATGTTGAGTGATAGTAGGCGTCATGCTAACACTTTAGCGTACAGTATGTTGAGTGATAGCAGACTCCATGCAAAACCTTTAGAGTACACTATGTTGAGTGATAGTAAGCACTAGCATTATCCAAAATAAGAAGACTGACCTATTAGTAATAACAGTTGTTAGAGGTTTTTATTATATGGCCTAAAGATGAATACATTTTAAAAATGAAATATCATTAACTCAACATAATAGGTTTAATTTTGGAACTATTCAGGGAGTTTGAGGTTGGATGTTCAATAGACATTTTGATGTTTTGATCTCTCTAGCGTCTCAGTGAAATGCTCCTTCCAGTGAGTGTTTGTGAAGAAAATTCTATGTATGATGTTTCACAGCCCCTTTACACGCTATTGTTCTTGAAATTATTTCCCCAATGAATAGATTCTTTGGTGGTTAAGGACTGTGTGACATACTGTGCATAGTTGTACAAAACTTGTACATCCACTTCCGTCTCTGCCGTACCACATAACCCCCCCCCCCCACCGGTTCGTGCTCACTGTGCCTCAATGTATTTTCAGACAATGTGTCTCTGTAGACCACAGTGGATGGATGGCGGCTGGTTAGGGGCCATCAATGAAGTAATGTGCATAAGATGTAAAGTTCAACAGCTTCTCAGCCTCACCACACTAAACCTTTGATTCAAGGTCAATGTGTTCAATGGATGAGCTACATCTAAGTATTTCAGTTATTTAAGATCTATATCAATGTGCGAGACAATGGCCATATGATAGATGACAAGCTTCTGCATCACACGACCTATGGACCCCAAACCGGTCTTTCAACGTTCAGTAGAAAGGGCCGCAAGGTGCACATCATTTACTTGTCAAGAATTCAATATATTTCTTTTAATCTTTAGATCCAAAAATAATGGATTTTATTTCCCCAGCCTCAAAGTGACATGGCTTAAAGACCCCAAAAAACAGTTACAAGCTGTTGGGCTAGATGATGCTCACCTTGGTTTTTAACCTGCCTGTAAAGACAGATTGGGCTGCCACGCTCAAGGTCACCTCAATGACAGTTGATGAGGGAAGGGAAAGTGCTACAATTTACCTTCCAAACTTGTCCAGTGATATAAACCAGTGACCTCTTCTTTCTTCTGTAAAACTGATGTAACATGCTGTCTTAATCAGTGAGTCTCTGGCCTTAATTTAATATTTTCATTTCAACTGACTAGATTGTCACTGTAGGCATCAGTACTGTAACTTACTTCAGTAAAGTTTCAAGGCTATGGTCTCATCTCACTGCATTAAATCCTGGTGTTGTTTGACACGCTACATCCTGACTGATGTCTCATTTACACTCCTCTCGGGCAGCCTCATAACCTTTACTTTACAAGGTGGCATAATCCCAAAGCTTCACTCTGCCCCTTTAGTTAGATCTCGTATCGGTTAAAGAGGGTGGGAAAATCTTTAAATAATTTAGCACAATTATTTTGGCGCTAACAGTTACTGTATTTCAGTTACTGAAATCACTGTCGTTATGGTCTTTATGGCCATGTGTAATAAAGCGCAAAACCTACAGAATTTAGTGGCAAAGTGGATTTTGAGATCACAGCACTGATCATTGTAGATGTGCAGTGATCGTTACAGCCATTCACTTTTTTTTTTTTTTTACCATTTAACGTCTTCTTTTCTGACACAAATTGTGCCAATGAATTGCATCTTTTATTTCCTGTACATCGGAGTTGACGACACCCACACACATTTATCTTTGTTTATACTTACTGCTATTTGCTTTTTCCATTTTCTCCCCCACCAAGAATTAATAATTTAAATGATGAGAAATCATATAGCTAACAGTGGCTTGAACCACCAACTATGGCTTATTGTGGCGGTCAGAACATGGTTTTTCGCATTATCGTTTGTTATTTATGACAAGGAAATGTGTACTGATTGTGGTCTATACAGCTTTTTACTTTTGAGCAACCTTTGAGCATATTTTTAGTGGACAGTTTTATATAACTACAATTTTAAATGGGTAGTTTCCAGTCATATTAATGGTAAGACCTTTGAACGGAGCATTCTGGCCACTTCTTACGTGAAAAAAGGACTAAATCCGCAGCAATGATTTCCCAAAAGCCGATGCATTCAATTGCCAAGGCATTCATTGTGTCAGATTTATATCATGCTGTTGTTTAGCGGTTAGCTTGCTCATTTTTTCCCCTCTCTGTGCAATCAGGTCAGTGTCCAGAAATTTTCACAAGTTGTCATTGCTTCACTTGGTCTGCATGATTTTATTCTGAGGGGTATTGTCAGCTGGGCCCAGTTAACACATATTTTAGCTGCCAAACACATGTAGACTTGAGATGATGCATTTACGTACACGACGGACAGAGACAGAGGGACAAAAATGACTTGACTGGCACATTATTAGCTCGTCTTCAATCGTAGCAGCATTGATACGCTTTGACATTGCCCGGAATCAAATGCCCGCAGCCGCAGCTCCATCATCTGAAATGTTGGGATGCATTCATGGAAAAGGAGTATTGTGTTTGGCTGAGTAGCAACACTGTATTTAAATGATACAGCAATATCAATTTATCAATTTTATTACTACTCTTTTTTACCAAGAAGGCTGCTGGGGTAAGTCCTTGATAGAAAAAAGAGATATACAATATATTAGACTGGACAAATAAAACCTACAGTCGCAGAAACGAGCACTTCACATTTTGAGAATATTCTACTCCAAACACGTTACTGTCCAATCTCACATCAATGAAATTAAAGGAAAAATCCACCCCCAAAACACTGTAAAACTTACGTACGTTGCATTTCTGGGCCCATTTTGTTGTTTGGTGTATTTTTCTTATTCCTGTTAAAGAGCAAGGGCTTCTTTCTAGACTGACTTTCAACAACCATACAGGGAGAAATCCATCATAGAAGAGGAAGAGACACCAGTTTCTCCACCAACAGTAGCTTCAATGGACGAGTAGAATAGAAGAGTATCCGAGGGTGGATTTTTCCTCTAATCATCTGGCCCTGAAATAAAATTCCCACTAAATTTAGTAATGCTTGATGTTGCTTTTTGCCCTCAACGCGAGTGTGACAACAGACAGCACTGTCAAAATGGGCCATTTAGACTTTATTCCCACATCACTCGAGTGACTTAAGAAATAAATGTAGGCTTGTAGGCCAAATCGAAATTCTAATTCAAACCTTCAGTCAGTAAAATGATCACACTGCAACAATGCAATGTTTGAGGCGAAGGAGGGTAGATGATGATGTGGCGCGACTATGGTAATGGTTATGGTCTCTGGCATGCACTTGCAGGGGAGGAACATGAGGTCGGTGGGTACGAGTTTACCTTCACCCTGGGTCTAACTGTGCTACAGGGTTGATGGGTGGCCTTTTTGTGGCATTTTCTTCAATGACCCTGAGTGGACACAAAATGGCATGTTGGGCTAAGGTCGTGGCCTGCGAAAGGCATGTTCCTGCTGTACTTTTTGCCCAGCTGTAGTATGCACTTATATAAGTTATTCATGAGCAAAATGTATGTCATGACGGCAAATTCAAGGCTTTTCCCTTAAAAGCAAGGGATGGGCAGGGATAAGAAGAGAAGAAAAAAAAGAGAGAAAGAAGCCACCTTATGATGATAAAATGATAAAATCACAACGCTGGGCTTGCAAAATGCTTCTCACAGAGATTAAATTCCCCCTCACACAACTCAGTTCTGGGGAGAAATAAAAACACTGGCTGCCTTGAAAGGAAAAAAGCAGCTCTCCATTTACCAGGGTAAACAAGAAGCTTTGAAGTCAGGCATTTAAAATAGGATCTACATGAATAAATAAACCACTCACTGATGTGAGCTCCAACACTTCATGAAATAGCAAAAGGCAGAATGTTTTGGGCGTCTGTGTGTGTGTTCAGATGAACTGTGTTCATCTGTGATGGTGATCTATATCGGGCGAGAAACCGGCGGAGAAAAATGTTCATATATTCTCTTTGGAAGGCAGCCCAAAAGACAGCAGTGATATGCATACATGCCCTTGCAAATAACGTTACCAGATTATTAATAAATACAGTCTGTTCTAAATAATATTTTTGTTCAACTCAGCGCTGTAATTTTCTGGTATTGGCATTCATTATCTTAGGAATGGTTCCAAGTATAAATGACAATGACTTATTTGATGGAAAAAACAATGACCGTGATTTGGACTTTATTGATGTCATCATTCATTTTGATGACATCAATTGGTTCAGTTCTTGTATGAAAGGACAATAAGGTCCCTTTTTGATCTATATCGTAGATGTGCTTCACAACCCTGTGACACCCTGACCGTGTAATATTATTACAATTAAAACAAAATAAAATAAAACTCAACAATAAAAACGTCTATTCCCTGATCCTCCCTATGTCCGCTGCCTAGCTATCCCTCTTCCGCTTTCATGTTTTTTTGGATTTCCCTTATATCTCATGTTTACATTGGTGAGTCATGGATGAAGAACAGAAGTTGAAGTTTGCATTGGGGTCTCTGGGTCTGTCTTTTGCTTACATGAGACTGACAGCCACTGTTTGGTTCCATATGTTGGAAGACCTCTTGGCCAGCTCTTTGTCTTCTCCAGCACCCCCCCACCCCCCCCCCCCGCACCAAGTTATCGGAATGGTGGCTCAGGCTGTTGAGGGTTTGGCCTGTAAAGCTGCTGCACCCTCACTGGCCGCCCGTTGGCCGGCCACCCACCTGATAACTGTCCGATGACCCTGAGGCCAACCGGCTGGCCATGTCCAGGAAGTGGGGTGCTGGGGCTGAGGATGTGGGTTTGTCCTAACTGGGGTTCAGGTGCCGGCGTGCTACTTGGATGGCCTGGGGCAGAGGCAGGCGGGGAAACAGGGTAATGGGGCAGCAAGATGGCCGGCGTGAGGCCGTAGCGTAGCTGGAAGACTCGAAGAGGTCCCTGGGCTATGAAGCCGTTGGACCGCTGATGAGGCTCCTGGGGCTTCTCAGAGTCTCTCTTCACCTCTTGGAGCTTGTTCTCCTGCTCCTCTGCCTTTTTTATTTTGCCGGGCTGCCGTTTGGCTTGGCCAATCTCCTGGATCTTCTCAACTTGAGCCCGGCGGATATGATAGGCCTTTCTGGAGCTTTGGAAGGACTCCAAGAACTCCTCCAGGGTCACATTCCCTTCCATGAACTTCTCTAGCAGCTCCTGTGAAGCCAAGCAGACAAATAAACGGTGTCAGCAGACAGGACAACACACAAAGGGAGGTCCAATCCCTGGGAATCATTCAAACAAACTCTTGTAAGTCTAAAGGGGATTTAATAAGGGAATGTTTGTCCATGAACTTTGGCGTAGTTTGTGAGCTACATGTTTTTGTTGAGAGTACATTTTTTTCATGGTCTGCAAAGGTTCATAACCTTTAACAGTTACACTTGGTGGACCCTGAAAGGCCTGTGATCTGTCTCTGACTGTGGCCCTTGGATGTAGAGAGCTGGTTTTGGGCCCTAGCTAGGTGTTACATTGATGAGAGCAGTCTTTTTTGTGATGCTAACCTCCCTTAGCATACCAACTTCTTAAACAGAATTTAAAAAACTCATTGAGCAGACAGATGCAGGCTCAGCTGCACAAAAGGCTTCAGATACCTTCACTGTTGGCTGCATAAGTAGCATAAACTGTTTCCATGGTGCAACGATAAATGTGTTACGCTTCACCCTTTCCAGCTGAAGAGTTCCTGACAACGTTGGCTCCCATGGGCTGCAATCTGACAGCTGTAACACATGACCAGCTTGACCCTTGAGACACTGAAGGCGTAAATCTATCTCTGTTCAGTGCGCCACCCTCAGTTCAGGACATACCTGTGAAGCAAATCATGCTTAAATATGGAGGCTAAGGACAGTAACCCCCTTGTGGGGTGCATTGTTTTCTTTTTGTAACTGGTGAAACTGAAGCAGCATTTAACATTGAACCATTTCCATTTACTATTGTACAGCACTGAAAACTACATAGTTATGGCTTTGTCTCCTTGGTCAGGTAGCGTCTTTTCATGTTGATACCTGTCAAGGAACCTTCCTGATAGTGTAGCTTGTTTGACTGCAGGCAATAGAAAGAACATGTTAGGCAAATAGGCAGTGTCATGTTTTTTTTGAGATGGGCACAGCAGGGCTGCGATCTCTCTCACAGAATGTCATGGTCACAGTGCCACTACTGTGAAAGATCACACTTTTAAATTTGTTTCGGCAACTGCTGTTCAAATTTTGATGGTTTTCCCCTCATGACCCTCTCTGAAAGCTTAAAAAAAATAATGATTCTATCTATCTATCTATCTATCTATCTATCTATCTATCTATCTATCTATCTATAGTCTAGAACAAACATTTAATATACTGCGAGTGGGACTAAAACAATAGTCATAGAGCAGCACATTTTTATGCAAGACATTTTAGAGACATCTTTGTTGTGTTGTAGTCCTACAAACAAAAACAAACAAACAAAAAAAAGAGACCCTTGATCATTTTGTGCTTCCAGTTAGACCTACACAATCTGCACCTACAAAATCACATGCTTGTAATTTTGTTAAAAAATTATTGATGGTGGTTAAACGATGCTACTTTATAATACCTCTATCTGAGAGGTGAAAATACAAAAATGGCCAGTTAACAAGTTCATTTTCTGAAACGGATAAAAAGCAAATTTGTAATTGACAATATACTCTATTACTCAGCTGTGACATAAAAAAAACAACCCAGATGTGTTACTAGTGCAAATCTATCTAATCAACAAATGGGCCGAGTTGTGTTCTCAGCAGCTACTCACAGTTATGATAGGAGTTGCCCACTCAATCAGTGGACACAGCAACTCTAATGACTTTAAGTCAAGGAGGCATCGATTAGAGCCGTGTGAAGTGGGGGGAAGTGTTATTTATTGCATGGATCAATCTAACCCTGGAGCAGCAGTGGGGGTTTCGTCTGTTGGAATAAGCATCCCTCATTTTCTGATTCTGGGCCAAGGGAAGGTGCAGAAAAACTGCAATGAGCATTTCAATAACAAGTTCAATTAAGTATTTTTGTTCACAGTGCATAGCAGAAATATAAAAACATCGATGGCAAATACAAAATAGGCTCCTGACTGGCTGCCTGTTACGTTCCTCTATACAAAGCGGCAATGGTATATTCATTATTTTGGCCAGTAAATGTTATTCCTGGCCGGTAATTTAGCTGTAGGCTCTGTAGGCTGTAGTGATGGAAAATTTCCTGACTTTAATTTAATTTGAAATGCAGATTCACCTATTGTAAAAAAAAATTTAAAAAAAGAAGTACACTCTCCTTCAAAATATGCAGCCAAGTCTTCCCATGGGATTGGGCATCGTCTTATAAATGTAGGCAGTTCTCATTAAAAGAGTATATTTTCATGTATATTTTCATTAATGGACGATGCCCACAGCCTGCTTCTTGTGCCCTGGTTCACTTCAAAGAGACTAAATCATGAGGCTGCACAGCTCGGTTTCAAATGCAACCCACACAGCAAAATGGATTTACTGTGATTGGCTTTACTTTTTTCAATTTTTATTTTTTAGATCAAACAATAAGCAAAATACACATTTTTACCGTTAACAAACAACATCCCACCCCTCCTTTAGTTGCCTATACGTTTATGTCCATCTCATTTCATTATTCCCTCAATTTCCCTGTCATTGTGGTGGAAATCGTAAAGCCCTGTCTTCTAGGCACATCTATGGACATTTCTGTGCATTGCACCTTTCATGGGGTGTAAACCAACTGCAGTGTCTGTTTATGGGGAGAACCTATGTGAAATGCAATTTAAGTTGCTATAGAGATGGTAGACCACTCCCCCGTAGACACTGTATAGGTCTAATGTCTCTAGGGATTAGATTGCACAAAAGGGGTTGGGCTGTCAACTGGAATGCAAGCTTTTGTTCAAGGATCCTCCACAATAATACTGACAAAGTAGCAAAACAATGCATTGTATTTACAGAAATAGCAAGCAATAAGAGCTCCAGCTTTTTGTCTTTACCTCTGAACGCTCCTCAGCATGTGCCACCTCTTCCTGTAGGAGGTTCTGTGCCGTCTGCAGGCTTCGCTTCTGGACATGAGCCTCTGCAACGACAAACAAGGATCACTGATTCACATGGAGGGGAGGGGAGGGGAGGGAGTTCTGACTTCACTAGAGTTGGAAAGGAGATTCAGTAACTGAGAACCCACAGCAGAGAAAATCCTTTTCAAAAATCCCAAAGACCCTTCAGGGCATGTTGTAATGGGGAGATGGTGGTGATGGGGTGGATTTTTTTTGGGGCTGGTTAAAAGGAGGAGAGCTGTAAATATAGACCTTTGAGCTAACTCGTCCTAGGTCGGTCTTATCCACTTTGCTTGATGGAAATCCATTTTGGAGTCACTCACTTTTGACTTTTGTTCACATTCATTTGTTTCTCGCCTTTGCAGTTTCGCTTTCGACCCCATTTATTTCACACATGTATGCCAGCTGTTTAGCAATAAATCAATCAATATAAATGTATTCACTGAGCGCACATCGACTTATATTTCAAACATCTCCTTCACATCACAAGAGAGGAGACACCTCAGGCCCACGTTTCAGACAGTACACCCGAGAGATGAACGTGCACACAGAGATTTGAATTATTTATGCCCACGTCAATGCAAGAAAAAATGTGGGGGGCATTAGCAATAAAGATGTGCCTCCTTTATAAACCATCACCTCAGCAGTGGCAAACCTTCAGGGCCTTCAAGGTATTCTCTGAAGACCCTGGGAAAAAGAATGAGAAGAAAATGGAAAAAGAAATTACGTATTCCGTCTAAAACAATAAATCTGTTTTGTCTATAAGTTGTGGTTATATTATGTGTTGAACCGGTTTATATTTATGTGGGTGTGCGTGGCTTGTGATTCGCTTCTTTGGCGGTTATGTGTTTTGTAAAAAAAAACAAAAACAATCAGAATATTTTTCTTTTCTTTTTTGGGGAATTCCTAGACTGGCTCCTCCCTTTAGGGCCTTCGGTGTCTCAATGGAATACCCTGGCCATGAATGAGAGCATAATTTCATTAACCAATCATCAAACTTGGATTTGTAGCCTGCGGGTATTTTCACATGGCCTCAGGGTATTCTAGAAGGCCTTATTACGCCGGCACTGTGCGTAGTGTCTGCAGCAAGATCACCATCTCATAGCGTATTTGTAACGGTTCAGCTCGCACACAACGGCAACAGGTGGAGAAAAGACATCTAAGATTTATTATCCATGCCTTTTTCCAGGCAAACCATAGTGAAAAGTGAGAGGTACGTCCAACACCTGAAAATCTGGATCTTAACCAACCAAAGTTAGCAAGATTTCTTCCATTTTTGCTTGATCTTTGCTCTCCGTTATGATGATAAAAACTACACGATCAAATTTGCAGGAATTTAGACTTAACTGATGTATATGGAACTGCAGTGCTCACATACACAGCTGATAGAAGATTGTATTGGCTTGACCCAGCTGACTGAAAAGTGTGTCTTGTCCCTTCAAGTGTAGCAGTCATGTTCCTCGCTGCAGGCCAGATCGAGTTCAGTCAAGAGTGAGGGGCAAGTAAAGGTTGCGGTGATGACACTAAACTCTGATCCCCTGGGGGAAAAGTCTCTACCCACCCATCTAGATGAGGATAAAACAGACAGCTCAGCATTTGGTCTCTGCATTGTCACTGGACTATGAATACAGTTTAGAATAATTCATTCACATCTTCACTGCCAGTGAATTCACTTGAAAAAACAACACAGCGCTCGTCTCTCCACTTCATATGTCTTGCCATCACCTCAGCATTAATAATCTAACGCACCATGCTAAGGCTTTGGGGGTTCTGGCCACCGTAGTGTGAACTTGTACTCTGGATGTAGTACAGATCAGGCATGCGTGAAGGAATGGCCTTGTTCATGACCCCACACTGCAGATGTTGGAGATGGGGGTGTAACGAGAAGCGACAGCCAGGCAAACAAGTACTTCTAGAGCAGCTGTGTGTGACCTACATTTTAGGAGATGGGAAGTGCGTATGTGTGGGGGTGTGTGTGCGCATGTGTTTGTGTGACCCGGAGGCCGATGTGGCGTAGTACTGCGGCGATAGCGGGCAAAAGGTGTTGGGGATGGAGTAACACAACTGTCGCATCTGGGACGATGTGGAGTCAAACCCACATAAGAAGAGAACTGAGGGGGTCACCTAGCTGGAAACCTTCCTCAATGGGAAAGCCAACATGAAAGCAGTGCGCTATGCAGCACTGGGCTATGCAGCACTGGGCTATGCAGCACTGGGCTATGCAGCACTGGGCTATGCAGCACTGGGCTATGCAGCACTGGGCTATGCAGCACTGGGCTATGCAGCCAGCCTCTTGGCCAATAGCTGACCTCAACATGTTACTGGACCTTGCCAAAGGTACCAGAAACCTGCAGTGCACACTGGGATAGTGTGTGTAATAGTGTCAAAACGTATACCAAAACGTATAAAACGTTTACTCCATGTGCAACTGTATCTTGAAACATAGTGGAGGCTCTGTGTATCTAAAAGAAAGACATAGGTAGACAGACAAATACATATAAATAAATACAAATACAATAGATAAATAGAATAATAGATAAATAATAAATAAAAACAGAGGAGTCACAACAGATAAAGCTATGGCTGACCTTCCAGTGACATGCCAGCCTGCTAGATATCACTGCTGTTGAAACAAAACAAACATGTTGATGCCATCTGTCTACAGTATTTTTTTTACAGTAACTGTACCTTACTGAATGGCTATGGGAATTCAAGTGAAGAAAAACTGTTTACCATGCTGGGCAAGCTGTCTGCTGCTGATTATACACAAATAGGTCATGGTATTACAGATGGGGCCTTGCAGGGCATGGATGTATTCGAGGCCTGAAAATTAGCCAGCAAGTCAAGCAGTGAATTCTAACCCTGTAGCATTCCTTGAGCCTTGATGTCAGCGTTACGTTGGACTCCTACATATATCACGGGGGAGTGCTATAATGTAGCGGTCACAGCTCATCGCAAAGCATCGGGCAAAGTAAATTAACTGAGAGTAAATTAGCAATGGGTCATGAAGTTATGACCAGTTTCATTTAGGTGTCCCAGTCAACTGATGCTATACACTGTAGAGAGAAAAATATTTTTAAAATCAAAATGGCAGAAAATCTATCGTGGTGGGCTCTGATGGCCCAAGAGGCAAAATTGTATAACGTGTAGCTGCATATGAGGACCTAATTTCATGACTATAGGACTAAATGGTGTGCAAGATAGGGCCTTTTGAAAATTGCAGGTTTGATGTTTAATTACAACACAAATATAAGGCTAACTATAAAGAGCACAAAACCAAAACTGCTTCAGTCCCATCGTGGGCTTAAACCCCTAATTGTGGAGGGAACTACTTTATGATATATAAAGTACCATGAGTACAATGAGATGACAATCAGGTGACATAAGTGATCTGTTGAAGTGGAATCTTCCCCAGACACACAAAAATTTCAGAGGACCTCCTGAGAAGAGTTGTTGAGGCTCATGGAGGTTAGATAAGGCTACAAAAGAATTTCCAAAGACGTGGGCCTCCATCAGTCTACAGTCAGACAGATTCTATGGCAGTTTGGCAAAAGAGCACAAGGCTGTTTGGAGGAGAGAAAAAAACCCCACTGCATACCAACAGCAAAACCTCATCCTAACCGTGAAACATGGTGGAGGGAGCATCATGGTTTGGGGCTGCTTTACAAATGTTTGCGTGTTATTTGTTAAACCACATTGCGTTTATGTATTGTTATGATTTGGATGAAGATCAGACCATATTTTAGGAGGCAAACATTGAAAAACTGGAGCGGGTTGCAGTTGAAGAGTGGGAGAAACTGCCAGCAGAAAGGTGCGTTTAGAAGCATTCATCATTACCAAAGGCTGCAACTAACTTACTCAAAATACAACGTGTCTTGTGGCTGCACTGCATTCTGGTCTATTGAGGCTGCTATTGGTGGAGAAATTAGTATCTCTTCCTCTTCTATGATGGATTTCTCCCTGTATGATTGTTGAACGTCTGTCTAGAAAGAAGCTCTTGCAGGTTTGATTCTGAGGGGCTGACACCAAAACTTGATGTTTACTGTTGATGTTTAGATCGCTGAAAAAAAATGTTCTGCTGAAAAATGTTCTGCTATCGAGCTGTGCTGGAGAGACATCGTGACGTCACGTTGTCTACATTTGGCCCGTTATCCTCTGGAATGAGAAAAATACACCACAAAAACAACACAAATGTGCCCAGAGTTGCAAGGTACATCAACAACAGCTGTTTTTTCAGGGATTTGTCCCTTTAAAAAATAGAGGCAAATAAGATTGTGTATATGTGTGGGTGTGTATGTATGCAGGAGGCCGTCTATTATCTCAAAGGGTTGAAAGTCAATGCCATTAATTAGCAGTAGCACAATGAGAAAGAGGCTGAGGAAAATAGATGCCAATACTGGCAGTGGGGAACTGATTGGAATATAAAAAGGTGCACACACACTCCAAGGTTGCAATTCCACCTGGGGACCATGGCACAACATACTTGACCAGATCTCTCTCCTCACATCTGCCAACAGCAAGCTGCATTAGATAATACAGCTGTCTGCCTTCATCCACAACACAGTTTGTCTCTGCTGCGATTCCTTGCCTCAAGAAATCCTCCTCATTCATCCTTTCTTCCTCCCATGTTGCACCAAATGAGAATCAGATGTTTCGGAGAGGAAGGAAGGACCCCCACCCATCCTGCTTTGCTGGGGAGCTGTTACAGCATCTGTGTGGTGTATGTGTGTGCGTGCTGACTGCTGACAGGAAGTTGAACATTCCACTCACCTTCCATCACCGGACAGCAGCTGAGGATGTATAAGAAGTTTGGAAATGTCTTTGAAAGCACAATACATGTTCATTAGGGTCGGCTTCAACCAATCGCTGTGTCTGAGCCGGAAAGGCTTGCACCTGGTGTTATGAATGAGTAGCGGCAGCCGACACCTCGATCGCCTGTTTTTGGCGCGACTCTTATAAAATAATTTCAGGAATTTCTGCAATTTGCTCATGAGGCTTAGAATTTAGGAGCGCGGCTTATAAGACTTCCTCCGGTGCGGCCCTATAGTTGCCCTGTCAAAAGCATGACTTGCCTAAACAAAGACAAGGCCCCTTCCAGCCCGCAAATTCCTTGACAACTGCTGCAAGCTTCCTGCTGGCATTTGATATGGCCCGTTTTGTTCCCATGACCAAACTCCAGTCAGGCTGAGGCTTACGCTGAGCAGTTGAAGGCTTGCCTCACTGACACCCTGAAGCCTTTCTGTACAGTCATGTGAAACTTGTCCTTCTGCTTTGAACCGGCAAGACAGCGGCCGAGTGCCCAGACAAAAGGCTTTTCAACGGCTGATTTGCAGCACCGTTTGAAATAGGCCAAACGATGTTAGAGGGAGAGTGTGACGAGAGTGTGGGGAAGAGTCAACAAATAATTCATCTCTCGTCTTGGTGTTGAGGAGCTAGAAAATAGGGGTTGATTGGGTCCCTGTGAGCGCCTGAACATTTGGGTTGTAGAACCAGGGAAGGAATTGATAGCAGCATGGTTGGACAGCGAGACGGGGATGTTGCAAACTCATTTCTTTCCACGACAGAAAAGGTTAATCTTGTCCGTTTTTATCCCAATGCACCATTTCTGTAACAGCACCATTCAGTCACAATGTACAGAGCCGTGGGTACTAAAAACGATTCAAAAGGAGTGTTAACATAACATTGCTTTCTTTCTCTCCAAGTATCCAGTAAAGGCCGTTTGTCTTACAGCAATTACAAGGCAGGACAATGAGGAGCCACTGTGGGATATTCTGTATAATTTCTTCTAACCTTGGCGGTTAGGACGCAACCTTTCCTTGGGCTTTCTGCAATTTCTGCGTTTGTTTTGTTTTCAGTGAAGTCTACTTTGGCCTCAGTGGTGATGCAGCAAGTTTTGTTGCTGGCATGAACCAAGTCTAAGAGGTACGGGAAACTACTGTAATTTTGTTTGCAAGCAAAACACGGACCAATAAAACCGTATGTTAGATTGTGGGCCAGATAAAAAGGAAATAAGGAGGCATTTCACAATATTTAGCCCTTTAAGGCCAAACTGAATATGAGAATGAGTCGAAACATCGTAAAAACAGCTCGATTTGGGGCCTCGAACAGGCTGGAGCAATGCTTGCCTCTCGGTGCTTCGCGTTTACTTTACAAGGCCATATTTACCCATCCTGTCCTGGAATTTGAACCGGTGACCTTGCCATCACAACTACAATCCTCCTGATTCGTGTCTTGACAGTGATCTTCTGTCAGCATCCTATACTAGAAACATCAGTTTTTCCCCTTTGTCTCTCCAGCGTGGGGGGAAAACTCACCAATCTGACTCTGTTTTTCCCAGCATGCGGTTGTCAGGTTGGACAGCTCCCGGTATTTGTCAGCCAGCTGGAGTTTGCCATTATTAAGACGGGGTCGCCTGGTGAGGCTCTCCTCGGCCAGGCTCCGATTGGAGGTCAGCAGCATCTCCCGGTCCACCTGTAACTCCTGGAACTGGATACAAGTACAAAAATCAGAAAACTGCAGTCAAAAGGTCAAAGGATTATCTAAGAGGTCCGAAGTCCTGAGCAGTTGTGCTGATTTATTGCATGACTTTCTCATGGCGTGGAACACAATTTTTCCATGGCCAATATTTCTTAGTGTCTCAACCTTTATTTACCAAGGAAAGTTGACTAAGCTCCATGTCCTTTTCCAGAAATGCTCTGCTTCACATTCATACAGTTACACATAATCACACCAGGAGTTGCCCAGTACAACCACAACCTCAGTTCTTTGCTCAAGGGCACCTCGACAGTAGTTGTTACCCATTCATTTTCCCCACCCATATTTCACCCCAGCATGTTTTGTTTTTAGCACATAGCCCATACAAGCATTAACCTGAAAGGTTAAAAAAAAGTGTTTTAAGTAATCTATGAACTATTGGCGACCAGTAAGAAATGCAAAATTGGCAGAATTTATCTCCTCCTACACAAGTCACTGGCCTGTTTTGAGAGGCCATTGGTCATTGACTCATGGTGTTGATCAATAACCCTATCAACCGCCCGCAAATATATCATGGTCATTTTGTGCTATGGGGCAGTAAAACCTTGTTGCCCCTTTAAAATCTAATATTAGGGCTGCAAGATTAGATGATGATCCAGATTATTTTGCTACATTGTGTGATCATGAATCACTATGGATCATTATACTAAATGATATTGATAACATTTTGTTCAAATTAGCAGCCCTGCCAAGTACAGTTTTGGATTCATACGAGTACTTTATTGAAAAAACATGATGGCAAATGATAATGTGGATATGCACACTCTGTGGGTGTGAGTCACTCATTGCTCATAGCTGTGAAACATAAATGGGAGCGCTTGATTTGATACAGCAACTGGCGCCGCTTCACATGTTCTAAATGAAATGCGATGAAATTAATTCCCAATGCAACCCTTTCCCCAATTCATTCTTCATGAAACAACTCCAGATTCTGTACTGCAATTTTGTCACAGTTTCTACTTATACTCTGGTTTCTGGCTTTGGAAGAACAGTGTTGTTATTCACAGCTATGGACTGGATTGTCCCTCGATTGGGGACTTTTTCAAATCATGCCAACACGGTCACGTCACAGCTGGAAAGAAAGTTTTGGTGTCACTGAACACCAATGTGACGCCACGTCGTGGAGGTTCATATTGCATTTCAACAAGCATAGAAATCTGAAACCTCTCTGAATATTCCATCAGTCTCAGCATTCCTGTAATTCTGCACAGTCGGATAGTTTTCTTGCCCCGATTGTTTCTTTCAACAGGCAATCTCTCTACACCCAAAGGCTATTTCTTTGTACCCAGCCACAAGTGTTGCATTGTGCATCTGCCTCACATTTATGGGCCATCAAAAGGATGCTTGTGGGGCAAGCATAGTCCCAAGTTCAGAAGAATTTGCCAAACGTGGCCCACAGTCAAAAGACGCTGTGTGCAGAATGAGATGCTACAGATCCGCTGCTCTCTCTTAGTTCCCTGTGCGACAATAAAACATCGCAACGCAGTTCATTTCAGTCCTGCAGCCCAATAATCCGTCCCGTTTTCCCTAAACAGGAATTGAAACAGACCTTCCATTTCCTGCTTTGGCTGGTCCAGCCCGTTTATCAAACAACCGGTTTTAGCAGCCTTCGGGGAACAGCGCGTTTTGTATTCTGATGCACAGGCTGCAAAGCAGGGCTGACAGTGTTTACCATCACTGACAAATTACACTTTGGGAGCCAGGAGAGCTGGGAGTACTGTGGCGGAGCATCTCTCTGGGAAAGAATAGGAGCAGCACTGGTGTCTTCTATGGTTCAACACGTCTGACCGCATGAAATGGACAAAATATGTGTTTCTCTTCACATATGATTTGAAGTCTCTTAAATGAGGCTCAAGCCCAACTAGGCTGCTGCAGTCCTAAGCTATCAATTTAACACTAAGGTCTCCAGCGAAATTGATGGGATGCGAAATCTATTCCATGAAAGAGGATTCGTTATTTCACACCAAGCCTGTAGTCAGCCGAAAGAAATGAAAGGCTGTGTTAGTCTAGAGTGTAAGGCCAGGAAACTTTTGATAACTCTTCTCCAGTAGCATTTGGGATGAGTTTAAAAGGAAAGATCCACCCTCTGACACTTTCACACTGTTAGATATGACCAACCTGTGATGTTCAACGCATTCCAGGAGTTATTTTGGGATGAACTGTTGTAATTTACTTTTTGATGTACTGACTTTCCCTCAACCTGCCTCGTCTACCTCACCTTCAGTTTGTGATGCCCTATGTTTCTCAGAATTAATGATGATTTCTTGTTGTCCAGTCAACAACTGCAGGCATTTATCTTATTGTGCCATTAAGGTTGTTTTTAAGATGCCCAGCCCCCGACGTTAATGAAGCACACTGTTACAAAGGCTCATAGGGTTGAGGGAGACTGGTGAGCCAATGAGCTCAACTATCACTACTGTGCAGCCACACAACAACCCTGTCATGATAGCATGAGCCTAAGAACCTTTTCTGTGTCGTCATCTGCGGGGAACGATGTCGGGGGGAGGCACAGGCAGCAAACATAAACATGGGCGTTTGGGGGGTTATAGTTTACCCACCTTTTCATTTACCCCTACATCACTGAGTGACAGGCTGACTATAGGGCAAATCTCTCCTGCAAACTGATAAACCACAGCCTGGGTGACTACTCACTAAAATATTCCTGAGATCTCTGGCTCCCGGCTCCGTGTAACTCGGCTCTATTCCCACGGGAGAATTGTATGACCTCTTGGTGAGGTGCGACCACTTTGGCACCATTTTTCTCATTCATTCACAGAGGTGGGGTTCAAATATCACGTCTTTTGCCAAGAGGTGGGCAGGGGATAATCCAGTCCAAATAAGTAACGTTTTTCAAAGTAGAATCAGCTGACAATCGGCTTTAGTCTTCTTGGTAAGACAAGTAAGAGAATGCATGAATCCAGCTCAGTGGTTTTCATAGCATTTGTTTGAATTCACAATTACTGCACTCCTTAGAAGTTAGCACAAAACACAGCATGAGGATGAACACACTGATCAGGTTTCACTGTACACACTGTTGCTGTCACCCCACCCATAGCAACAACAGCTATGAAATTCTATACTGTTTCATGACTAACAACAGAAATCCTTTCAGATGGGAATCCTCAGGACAAACTTATCAAGTTGGGGGTCCATAAAAAAGTTTGGGAACCTGGTATGTGCGAGAAAGAGGCAGAGGGAGAGATGGTGTATATCTTGACGGCATGTAGCCCCGATACGCGCCTCTCTTGTATGGAGTATGGAGAGAGCATCACGCCAGACGCCATTCAAAAAATCCGACATGTGAATGCTGCCTCACTTAACTGCAAATGTACACACCTGAAAGAACATGACTTGAGACGTTTTTTGATGTTTTTGGGGGTTACTCTTAATTTCGTCGCGAATACAGTGATAAAACGACACATTTAAGAATGGGTTCGCACTGCTCAATACCGCCTACCACGGTGTATTTTGGTGGAAGAACATTGTGGCAATAACCAGCGAAGCAATTGTAAAAGTTGAATTTTTATTGAAATAATCGCCGTTTGAAACAGTATATGTATGCCGAATTGAAGAGTGCAGCCTAACGACTCAGAGAATATATCCGACCATGTTCTATTAGGTATGTACATTTGCCGACAAACAAAACATCAAATTCCCAGATTTGTTTTTGAAGGGAGTTTGGTGTAACGTCTCTCCATGCTCGAGAACGGCACGTATCGGGGCTCGAGGGCTATCATGATGCTTCCGGCATGGAGAGAACGTTTGTAAAATGTAAGAATACATCGTGTTTGCGAAAGGCAAAAAATAACGGGTTCTCCTTTGCCTCCTCGTAGTTGCATTAACATTATAACACAAACTGCGGTTGATGAAAACCAATTGGAAAACCCAACCGCTCGCCACGCAGACAATCGATGAGCCATGTAAAGCTGATTTACGTTAAACATATTGCACATCATATGCCATGACAAAAGACAACTAACGTTCGTTTTGAGCACGATAGAAAGGCATAGTGGGGAAATTACAAAACCCCTTAACCCCCTAAAATAAAAGCACAAATGATACATAGCGTTATTACGGAGCAATCTGCTTAACACAGTTTGCTTCTTTGGGGAAGAACAAATAGGTTAACGTTACCTACCTTCTCATTGAGTCGAATGATTTGGTCCATTTTTCCGTCGTTTTGTAAAAGCTCCCCCAGCTCACTTGTACTCAAAGCCCTGTAGCCATCAGGGCAAGAGTTTGAGTCCTTCAAATTGGACATTTTATTCCTTCAAATCGCGGTTGAAAACGACTTGGAAACATAAAGCCCGCTCGGTTGCATTGCGTTCACATTGGAATGCGATGCGAATCAGCCAGCAATGCCAAGCTAGCCAGAATAAACAATACGACTTCCGGCCATAAGCTTCAAAATAAAAACCCCATTGGCGCGCATTCTGTAGCAACATGTTGGGTTATAGAAAGTACAGAAATGAAAATAAAGAATATATTAATGGGGATCTGTAGTAAATGAAATTCAAATTGTGTTGTCCGTCTATTTATAATCATAGCCATATAGGCCCATGCAAGATGCCATATAGACAGGGCTTCCAAAACAAGACTTTTGTCTTCAAACACAAAATATTCAATGTGTACTACATTGAAAAAGCCTTTGGAAAACTTTCAAAAAGTCACTTTGTAAGGCTTGTTTTTACTTGATCTATGAACCTGTATCCTGTTTTGATTCTTGTTTCAGTTATTAGGAACAGACTCCTATAATACATGAACTTACATGCTGTCTTGACAAAGCCTCAGACCACCAGTAATGGATTATGTCAGTTATTAGGCTCACATACGTGGGTGGTTACTTACACACATGCCAACATTCATCGGGGTTATGCACAAATAGCACCAAACTCTCTCATCCACCTAATACACGTACACATGAGAGCTGATAAAACACTTTCATATTAACACCAACTGTAAACATTTTACTTATTTAAGCAACATGTTTTCAACCATTTGGTGCCAAACTGCACTGTGGGTAACTCCGCCCATTCTCTGGCATCGTTACACTGTCCCCCTCTAAGGGTCACATGTCCCGGCAATCACTGGACAGCCCTGTGTTGGTAGGACCCCCTCGCTGCTGTTGTCATAGCCTGGCCTCTCATGATTAGATCAGCTGCTGTCGGGGGAGTTTGGTGGCGCCCCTGGCTCTGTGGTGGGGGCTTCAATGTGGTGATGGGGGCTTCCTCCACATCGCAGGAGGTGGAGTCAGCTGCTCCAGGGGCCTGGCCAGTGCACCCCCAGGCCAGCAGTTGGGCCTCCGTCACTGCTGCTGTACTGCTCAGTAGGACCTCAGGTCCTCCCTTGTCCCTGCCACAAGGAGCAGGCCAGTCTGAAGCAGTCCGTTCACCAGGTCCAGCACGGCCCCATCTCACTGAGGAAGTCTATGCCTAAGATACACAAGTCCTGCATTTGGGCTAGCCAGAACTTGTGTCTTATGTGTAGGCTCCCAATGGTGTCTGTTAGGCAGCATCAGCCATAATTGGGCCACATATGTCTCCCACAGTTTGTTGCCAGAGTAGCGGGGGAGACAAACTGCTGGGCGCTCCGGCAGTGGGGCTACTTGGTGATCTTGCGCTGACAGCCGGGGCCCACCAAATGCGATGAATTCACATGGACTCACGTCCGCCCTGTCCAAAATGGCCAATACGGCAAAATGGTTGTGTAAATTGCATTTGGTGTGGCCCGGCTGTGATCTTGCCAGCGTCAGCCAAAGCATCTGTGGGGTCAACAATGTCACCTCAGGAAAGGGTCACAGGGGGGTCACGGGGTGGGGGGTTGGAGGGTGTGGGGGCGATGGCGGGGGGTCATCCCGCCCCAGCTTCACGCCTTTGCCAGCCACTGCTGTGGCCGGGCCCCACCAAACGTGATTTACAACGCGACCATTTTGCCTCCATTAACTTTGTATTGAACGCAAGTGTTCACTGGGATAGCTTGATGGGATAGCTTGCGATGCGAACCAGGCTCGCTGCACAAGCAAAACGTTGAGCTAATCTCAATAATAATCAAATGAGGGCAGTTAATAACGCAATATATTGACTTATATGTCGTTATAATGAGATTGAACTAGCAAAGCAGTTTTGAGTAACAGGTGTGGACTTTATTAAGTTGGGCCAATGCTAAGAAAACATTTTTATTTGGGCTAACAGGCTACTTAGGGTACTGAAAGACAGCTAACCTACAGGAGCGTAGCGACATAGTAGAGTGGATCTGTTGTTCTGTACAATACACTGGGTGAATGATGCGGCTATCCTGATTATTCAGGACTGTAGGAACTTAAACTACAGCAATAGTTGAACACACCTAGCTAGGCACCGTGGGACTGAACAGCATCTGGACTTGTTTCCACATGTGACAAAGTTTATGGTCAAACAGACCCCCCCGGCTAACTGTGGGGGTCTGTTTGAATTTGGGTACTATCCACACTTAACGTACTGTAGCGTCCCGTTAAAGACGGATACTTTGATTAGACAAACGCAACAGTTAGTTTGCAATCCAGTGCATTTATTTGACTGATTATTTGGTCACTGTTGGCTGTAACCACGCCGTACAACAGTTCACTCCGATAACTTAACTCTTAACTTCTTAAACCCAGCGCCAGAGCGTACCACCACACACAGGTCTCTCAACCTAACACCCCTGACCCGCCTCTCAACCAATCACATGTAGACTAAGCACACTAACACTGGTGATGGCCAACCAACAGTTGGGAGGTACGAACGAGCTAATAACATCTCCCATAACTGGCTATAACTAACAGTAAGCATCACATATTTCAACTGGGTTGCTACAGTACTATTTGTGATTTTAAATGAATATGTAGTGTGTTTCATGTGTGTAGTATGGTGGTTTTATGTACACGAGAAATTCCTGGATATATACTGAAAGAACTGTACTACTACAAGTATACTGCAAGAATTTCTGAGTATGCGACCCACATTACTCAATGCACCAAGATGCCCCAAAATGCATTGCTGCTATGTAACCTCCTTAGCCATGAGTCATTTCAAGCCCATAATGGGCCCTGACTGGCACCTGCCAGACCCCAACTGAGTATAAATGTAAGTAACATAAATTTAATATGGGTTATATTTCATTAAATATTACTACAATAATGATAGATTACTTGTTTTGTATTCTGAATAAATGTTACATTATGGTATTTTTCATTAAAAAAAACATCTAAATGTGTTTGATAGCTTATATGAATTGATGACATTTAAGTTTAATTTATTTATGGGTGGATGGGAGAGGGGAGTTTATTTTGTGACTGTTCTGATGATGCTATTAGACAACAGAGCTTGATTGTAAGGAATAAAGGAATAAGTAAATAATTACTTATGTCACATCTCCATCACTACCTATTGATATCAGTGAATATGCTAGGAGTTAGCTAGCCACTTAGCTAGCTA
Source organism: Hoplostethus atlanticus (assembly GCA_034670405.1). Classification (NCBI taxonomy): domain Eukaryota; kingdom Metazoa; phylum Chordata; class Actinopteri; order Trachichthyiformes; family Trachichthyidae; genus Hoplostethus; species Hoplostethus atlanticus. The sequence continues at coordinate 1,950,466 of JAXDDX010000015.1, read as the reverse complement.
GGTGGCGCACTAATACTTACTTCTGAGGCAAGTTCAAATTTCAGGCATAGCTGGATCAGAGACCTGCAACAACGAGCAAATTACCTTCCTTGTCTTTGTGCTACATTTGCTATGACTACAGCATGGTAAGAGGCAAGGGGCTTGGTTAAAATGCAAGAAACATGTTTGGGGATTTATTATTTGCTACTGTTCATATCTGTAAAGTGAATATTGTGAAGGGGCTACTCAGATCAAAGGAGGCTAAAGGAGGTGGAATAAGCGTTAATAACTACAATATAGACCAACACTATTAAATATATATTTTTATATTGATTTTTTTACTGACTTAAAATTTGAAAAACTTAATTTATTTTTTGTAGAAGCAAGTAGCTAGCGTTAATGTTTATTTACATCTGTGTTCAGCCTATAACAAATTTCCCTTAAAAGTTAGCTCAGCGCGGTCATAGTAGTATGTATGTAGTATGTGGAAAGCCCCATTCCGAACAGAACCGCTGGTTAGCTTGACGTAGGCGCAGCTCTCCGCCAGTGCAAAGCTTGCATCCGGTTCTAGTTGGAACTTCCTTTGTGAATTTCAAAATAAAAGTCTTCACGACAAGAAGAAATATAAACCACCAGAAATTAAGCAATGAGCAACGAAAGGCCATGCTTTACAATGATTTTAGAAGCTAAGAGCTATTGTTAGCAATGAAACACATCACATCATAAGACATGTTGTAAATACCTGTAAACACACACCAGTGACTGTTCTAACAGTTAATTTATATATTAATGATATACAATATATAAACACAGGAAGACACACACACACACACACACTCTTCCCCCCGATTGAAATCCTTTGATGTATGAGATTTGTAACTAGAGACTCCCATCTTTACCCACAAGATTAAACAGACACACACACTTTTTTGTCTTCTTCTTCTTCTTCTTCTTCTTCTTCTTCATAACAGAAACACATAACAGAACAGACCATCTTTTATATATTGAACAACATACACTCCTAAAACAAAGGATTTAAAAAAAATAATTATACCTGACTCATCACTGAACCTTATTTACTACGGCTGGTTGGCCATCGCTGTCCAAACATAGGCTTAGTCATCGCTCTATCTTTATTCATAAGGCTGTTCTGGGAATGCTTCCTTCCTTCTTAACATGCCCATATTAGTCAGAAATGCGGAGATCAGTTATACTCTGAGATCCCATGATTCATTTTCGCCGCCTGTCCCCAAAACCTGAGCAGCGTTTGGGAAGGAAAGCCTGAAAGCCTTCGTGACCTCTTGCCCCCTGCTGCAGAAAGAGCTGAAACTAGAGGAACTGGCCCATGCCTTTTAATTAGACTCCACCATTTCCTCCCAGCATCTCACTTTCGCTTTCTTTCTCTTTCTTTCTCTCTCTCTTTCAATTTTTCAATTTTCAATTTCAATGTGCTTTATTGGCATGACAAAAGATACATTTGTATTGCCAAAGCATTGAGAAATACAATTACAGGTAATCATTATCAACTGTAAGTGCTATTATTGTGAAGTGGAATCGACTAGGAGCAACAACAGCTCAGCCACGGACCAATCTCACAGAGCGGTGCCAACAAGTGCTGAAGCGCGTAGTGCGTAAAAATCGCCAATCATCTGTTGCAGCACTCACTACAGAGTTCCAAACTGCCTCTGGAAGCAACATCAGCACAAGAACTATGCGTCGGGAGCTTCATGAAATGGGTTTCCATGGCCGAGCAGCTGCACGCAAGCCTCATATCACCATGCGAAATGCCAAGCGTTGGCTAGAGTGGTGTAAAGCATGCAGCAACTGGACTCTGGAGCAGTGGAAACATGTTCTTTGGAGTGATGAATCACGCTTCACTATCTGGCAGTCTGATGGACGAATCTGGGTTTGGTGGATGCCAGGAGAACGCTTCCTACCGGAATGCGTAGTGCCTAGTGCCTAGTGTAGTTTGGTGGAGGAGGGACAATGGTCTGGGGCTGTTTTTCAGGGTTTGGGCTTGGCCCCTTAGTTCCAGTGAAGGGTAATCTTAATGCTACAGGATACGAAGACATTTTAGCCAATTGGGCGCTTCCAACTTTGTGGCAACAGTTTTGCTGTTCCAGCATGACTGTGCCCCTTTGCACAAAGCAAGGTCCATGAAGACATGGTTAGACTCGATTGACCTGCACAGAGCCCTGACCTCAACCCCATTGAACACCTTTGGGAGGAATTAGAACGCCTATTGCGAGCCAGGCCTTCTCATCCAACATCACTGCCTGACCTCACAAATACTCTTTTGGCTCAATGGGCACAAATTCCCACAGACACACTCCAAAGGGGTTCCAACATAGACATATATACATAGACGCCGCATTGGCTTGTGGATCGTATGTAAACGTTGCCGCCATATTGGTCCGGCCAAGACTGGCCTATAAACAAATACAAGTAAACGGGGGGGCTGCGGTTTTTCTGCATGAAAAGCACTATAACGTTTACATTTCTCAACCGATTTCAGTGAGTCGTTTTATATTCAAGGGTTTATCATCTACGTGGAGTAGAAAAAAAAGGTTTTGTCTCTAGTTACGTAGAATCTCGATAGTTAGGCTATAATCGCTGTGTATCAACTCTTTCTCTTTGGGAAACCTTCAAAGTGTGATATAGATGAAAATCTTGATTATAGGCCATTTGAATTTTCCCTCTTTATTTGTCCTCTGGGGATCAATAAAGGCGTATCTTATCTTATAATTGTCTTTGTCTGTAATTGTCTGTCTTGGAGTATATCTGTATTCTGTATTCACTGCTATAAAAATATAGAAAGCAGGACTGACTGCCAGTGTCTCACTATTGTAATTTGCTGATTTTGTTCCATTTTTCTCAATGATGGTCAATTATTAGTACTTTAAAATGCGCTATTTCGATTTTTCCCCCCAGTGTTTCAAAGTGAATGAGCTGTGTTCTGACCTGGAGCACAAGAAAAGCTAAAATGATCGGGACATGGACAGAAAAAGAACTTTCTGCACATTTCATGTACATTAAATTATATTATATATGGACGTCTCCACAAGTATAAACCAAGGAAAATAAGCCAAATCCATGCCAGCCAAATCCATGCTTGACAAACCTGAGTTTTTACAATGCCTTATGACAATGAATTATTTTCCACCACGTAAGTAATTCAGTTCATGTGAGCCTAACGTTGACACTGCTCTCTTGATCTAGCAGCGATTATAGCCTAACTAAGTAACTGGAGACAAAACTTTTTTTTCTACTCCACGTAGATCATAAATCCTTGAATATAAAACGACTCACTGAAATCGTTTGAGAAATGTAAACGTTATAGTGCTTTTCATCCAGAAAAACCGCAGCTCCCCGTTTACTTGTATTTGTTTACAGGCCAGTCTTGGCCGGACCAATATGGTGGCGACGTTTACGTATCGTAGCAATGGGCAGAAGCAGTCAATGCGGCGTCTATGTATATATGTCTATGGGTTCCAACTCCATATTAAAGGGTAATTACGGTATTTTTAAACCTGGGCTCTATTTGTACATATTAGTCATTTAGGCCAAATCCCAATTCACCCCTTAGGCCCTTCCCCTCCGTTTTGCGCGTTCACGTGTAGGGGTAGGGTGTCCCGATTCTTGTTGGGATCGAGGGGTAGGGCGAAGTGTTAGGGCTACATGGCCCTCCAAACAGAGATTTTTCAGGGGCACACTACAAACCGAGGGCTAGGAGAAGTCTCCCAGAATGACCTGCGAATCAACTGGAAGATCATGGCGAACACTACACTACCATCCAAAGTGAACCACAAATGTAGTATTTTCTTCGTTAATAAAGATTTAAAAAATATTCTAACCGTGGTGTTATCTTAGTTTAATGTCGTTTCAATGTATTATAGACCTTTTCTTTATAACAAGCATAACAAAAAAATCGCTAGTATGCCGATGTCTCTACCTCGCTAGTTAACGTTACAACATTGTTTTTAGGCTGATTTGTGCATGTCAGTCCTGCGTTTTGACATATTTCCATGTTGCATTTCCCCCCTTTGATGGCATATGACGCCCGAAATATAACTAAAGTCCAGCAGCGAAGTTGCTGCACTTGTTACGGCTCCTCTAATATCAGTGCAGACTACAAAGCACCGCTAACGCTATTCTGTCATGAAGTGGACTGGTAATGAAGCAGTGGTCTTTTTTATTTGATGACTTGTTTGATCGATTGGTAGCGTGAACCGTAACGAATCGCGAGCTTTTCTATCTATGCTTTTCTATCTCCATCAGATGAATGGCAAATGTCACTGTGATGTGTGTAATGTCCGATAACAAACTTGTTGCGTCTGTTTACGTAAACGTCATCGATGACGTATCAGGGTCTTGAAGGGTTGTCCCATTTCATAGGGGGAGATTTCAACCACTACCCCTTGTGACTCTGTTCCGAGGGCCAAGTTGAAGGGCGAGGGGCACTCAAAAACGAGCCGTAGGGGTGAAAATGAGAAATGGGATTCGGCCTTATACCCCAAAATATGTACAAAAAGGAATTGCTCCAGTAGATTGCCCCAGCCGGCAGTCGCGAAACGGGCTGCAATGGCTGCAACGTAATCCGTAGGGGCAAGTGCGCGCGATCAAAGTACGAAACGAAAGTCTCGCTCACAAGATTTCAGAGCGATGTTATCAGACACTTCCAATAACAATCTGAGCCTGAAACAAGCACTTTTAGTGGACGTACTTTGATCGAGCCATAGCAGCCCGTTTTGCGACTGCCGACTGAGGCGAGGTGAAACTTTTTGTACCTATTTTGGGATCTAAATGACTAATATGTACAAATAGGGCCCAGGTTTAAAAATACCGGAATTACCCTTTAATGCCCATGGTTTTAGAATGGGATGTCCAGCAAGCTCATATAGGTGTGATGGTCAGGTGTCCACTGACTTTTGGCCATATAGTGTATACGTATATACAAACACGCATGCACACACACACACACACACACACACACACACACACACACACAAAGAGTAGAGGCTGATCCTATTGTGTCCCGTACAGTCCAAATAAAGGCGTATTGTGGGTTCACATCCAGCAGGGAAATGTGGAAATTTCACGCCCCCGTGGAAAGAGTGTACAAAGGTGAAACAGAGAGCTCTTTAAAAAGCCAAGTTACAGAGCACAGGAGTTCCAGAGAAAAGAGAAGAGAGGATGAGAGGAAGTAAAAAAAAAAATCCTGCAGCCCGTCACTTTAAAGAACCAGAGTATGTCTGCCTTTTCTTTTCCAGGAATGAAGAAGGCCTCACTTGGCTACATGTCCTCAGAAAATGAAAATAGATCTTTCACTATAAAAGCCTTTCCCCAAATGGAATGAGGAATTTGATTTTTAAGATTTCCTTCAGATGTTTAAATATGCTATAATGTTCCTGACTGTGAGATGGGATTGTGCGTCCTTAATAAAGGGGTTGAACCATATGGCGCCAACAGCAATTGGTTTGTAAGTCCACCAAATGTTTATCACCACTGTTAGTTCCGTCACCAATGTCAGCGCGGACTTTTTGTTGAGTTTAAAGACATGACCTTTTTCAGACTTTGCAACTAGTTGAGTTAAACTATTAAAACACAGACTTTCCAATAGGTTTTTGGAGACATAATTGTATGTTTTGATTTAAAACACAATGTAATAGTCTGGACATCTGAAAAGGGATTCTGGGAAGAGTAATACCCAAACCAAATTTAATACCATACATTTCAGTGTAATTTTACGAAGTGAAAGATTTTTTTAATTTTTTTTAACCTGTTTGGAAGAGAATAAATCAGATTTAAGCGCTTTTGCATGATGCTTGGAAAGGAAATACTTTTTGTGGTTTGATCTCATAGCAAATTGCTTGAACACGTGATAAAGTTTTGAAAACTATACAACTTTTATACAACAAACGTTTTTAAACCCCCTCTTTTGTCCCAGTTGTCAGGAACCCCTACTTTCAGCAAGCATTTTACTATTGTCCTCAATTTATGCACATTAGAAAAACAGATCATTTCATTTGATATCTTCTGCATCAATAAAAATAAAAAGTCTTTTCTCAGTGAATCTCTCGGATCTCTCTACTCCGCTGCATGTAGACTAGAGTAGGCTATCAAAAGTGTATTTTAGAGTAATCTCCTTCTTGTTTTTGCCTCCTCTGTCAGATTTTATCCCACGTCGTCGTAGTCCTCCCCCTGGCTGTCGCCATCCGTCCCGATGTCGTCGTAGTCCTCCGTGGAGGCGCTCTCCGGGCGGCGGGGTGCTTCTGTCCCCGCATGCTGGTATGGCGGCGGTGGCAGAACCAGCTCCTCCGCCATCTTCACATAGTCGGGCAGCTCGCTCATGTTCTCGTAGCTCTGGGCCTCTGAAATGAATGGAATGCAACGTTCAGGCGGGACACATCACAAGGTGTTAGGGTTAGATTTTGATCCAGTCAGTGTCGTCCACCTCTGATATGAGGGATATGATGCAGTTTTATTGATTGCATATTTATTGTAGAGTTTATCAGTGCTACACTGGTTGTCTATGGGAAGCCCTTAACCTGAATTGATTCAGATGTGACATTTTGATCAGATTCCACACATGTATGCATTAATATATTCTATTTTAATATAGTTTTAGTGTCCTGTGATGGTCTAAATGCAGTTTCAGAGGCTTTTCCACCCTGACAAGAATACAATTCTGGCATTTTTTGGCATGAAAATGGTCACAAAAAAAAGACACAAAATATCAGCCGGTCAAAAAACAGTCAAATCATATTTGTTATGGTAATATTGTACGAGTCAATATGCTTTCAAAAGGTGTTTTGGATGGCTAGAATTTGATCACGTGAGAGAAACGCTGTCCCTGTGGCTAATTATATATTTTTTGTTTTCATTTGTTGCTCAACAGTAGATCGCATATGCAGAGACATAAAACATGAAAAAGCAAGTGACCTCCCAGCTCCATGTATGACATGACCCCACCACTTAGGGAGGTGATGAAAGGTCATTGCTAAAAAAAATTGAAAGGCTATATCCCTCCACAATTGTTGTTGTATAGTCTTGAATTCTGCGCTATAAATGTGACTCTTGGACCAAAACACCCAGGATTTTACATGTCTGATGCTTTGGAAAACAGTTACACTGTCAAAACAAAAAATGCTCTACAATTTAAAAACAACGTAACAAGTTAGGCCGAATCCCATTTCTCATTTTCACCCCTACGACTCGTTTTTGAGTGCCCCTCGCCCTTCGGCTTGGCACTCGGAACAGAGTTACAAGGGGTAGTGGTTGAAATCTCTCCCTATGAAATGGGACAACCCTTCAAGACCCTGACATGTCATCAATGACGTTTACGTAAACAGACGCAACAAGTTTGTTGGTGGACATTACACACATCACAGTGACATTTGCCATTCATCTGATGGAGATAGAAAAGCATAGATAGAAAAGCTCGCGATTCGTTACGGTTCACGCTACCAATCGATCAAACAAGTCATTAAACGGCTTCATTACCGGGCCACTTCATGACAGAATAACGTTAGCGGTGCTCTGTAGGCTAGCAAGCCGTGCTTCTAACGTTACCCTGCCAGTCTGCACTGGTATTAGAGGAGCCGTAACAAATGCAGCAACTTCGCTGCTGGACTTCAGTTATATTTCGGGCGTCATATGCCATCAAAGGGGGGAAATGCGACATGGAAATATGTCAAAATGCGGGACTGACATGCACAAATCAGCCTAAAAACAATGTTGTAACGTTAACTAGTGAGGTAGAGACATCGGCATACTAGCGATTTTTTGTTATGCTTGTTATAAAGAAAAGGTCTATAATACATTGAAATGACATTAAACTAAGATAACACCACGGTTAGAATATTTTTTAAAGAAGAAAATACTACATTTGTGGTTTCCGTTTGTTGCTTGTGCAGCGTCCCCCCCATCTTGCCGATAATTGTCAGAGATTTGTCATAACCCTCGGTTTGTAGTGTGCCCCTGAAAAATCTCCGTTTGGAGGGCCATGTAGCCCTAACACTTCGCCCTACCCCTCGATCCCAACAAGAATCGGGACACCCCTACCCCTACACGTGAACGCGCAAAACGGAGGGGAAGGGCTAAGGGGTGGGGCCAAGGGGTGAATTGGGATTCGACCTTAAAGTGTCCTTGCTGCCTTAAAATTGCAAGTTGACTGAAATATTACAAAATAATAGGGTCAAAGTTCATCAGTTCTTCTAATGTGGTAAAATTCACTGAGGGAACTTAGTTCAATCAGCAAATGTGTGTTTATTAGTTGAATCAACTAATTGCTGAATTGCATTCCAGGGTCACTTATAATCTTTCACTAGTGAGAAGCTTTTTTAGTGTTCAGCTGTTCATGTGGCACAAGATGATTATACCATGTGATACTAATTTTCATCACGGTCATCACGATTTTCATTTTTAATCCGAAGTTGAGCTATGATTCAGTTAAAATACTTATATAGCAAGTCTCCATGCTGTAACTTTATCCAAACAAGAAGCAGGGAGAGGGAGTTTCTGGAGAGGTAACTCAAATGCAATGTATGCTGGGAAGTCTACTAATAAGCTCACACTGTTTTTTTAAAAATTTTAATATGATCAGTTTAGTGAACGCTTGGTGAGATGTTTCGACTGTTTTTCATTTTAAGTCACAACTCCTGAAGTCATGATTAGAAGTTCTGAAGATGATAACTAGCGATCATAAATTGAAATTGACAAATGCCGACATAGATTTAGTTAATGATTAAAAGTGTGTTGAGTCCACTAAATTAAGTTTTTTACAGTGTACATTTGCTTACAAGAGACATATTACTGTGCTAAAAATGCATTTATTTATTATATTTACATGCATGTAAAGCATTACTTTCTATGTAATCCAAAAATATATTCTAGAAATGTAAAGGTAAAAAGGTAAAAATCGAATTTGTAAAACAAACGTGTTTTCCCCTGTTTTCATACGTTTTAATTGTCTTGGCTAAGGATGATTGTTTGAATCCCCTATGTTAAATATGACATCAGGTGTCATCTGTACATCTCAATGTGTGTTTCACGACGTAGGATGGACTCAGTTTAAGAAACTTTAACAAGGTGTGGAATACTTTTGGAAGAGTCCAGTTCCTTGGGTTTGGCAAAAAAAAGCAGTCAACCCCCTGTCCATTATAGGCAAAAGTACACAGGGTTGATTTTCCAGTGTTCTTTATCTTCTCTAACTTTACTGTCATCACTTGGTTTCTGTCACCCAACTCACTTGATACCACATATATAGTCCTTTTTTTTGCCCTTTAATTTTTGGATTATTTAAAAATAGCAGATTGGATGATACGCTGCATTCAGTGTGGTGATGGTGAGCAGGGTTCAAAGTGCGTGGTTCAAAACAGAGGGCGGGTGTTTTCTCTTGCCTGATCTGAGAAACTGAGTCCTAGGAGGTAGAGGGGGCAAATCCTCTTCAAGGTCTCTCGGGTGGTATTTGCTGCCCCTGAGAAGTCGAGAAGAGGTAAGGTAAAATGTTAACGTTGAATTATGTTTTGTAGTCAGGCTGCATAGGGGGAATACTTTTCCTCACTGCAAAATCCAGTGAACCCATTTCAAGAGAATACATTTGCAATTCACGTGTTGGTAATGATCAAATCTAGTGTAATATGTAATATATTTGTACATTACTGGGCATAAAATTCAGGTCCTTGGGGAGATTGTGGAGTTCTCCATTTATCTGTGGAAAAAGAAAGAAAGAATACAGTTAAATTCAAGAAAGAGAAAACATTGTTTTTTAAGAAATTAAAGGGGCACTAAGTAAGATTTTTACTGCCCCATAGCACAAAATAACCATAACACATCTATGGGTGTTTGATAGGATTGTTACCAATACCAATGACTCAGTGATTACTTGGCCAGATGTTGAGATTTCTGGCTTTCAAAACTCACTTTTCAGCCTGTACCCTGTTTTGGAACAAAAACTCCCCACCCATTAAAGTTTCAAGACCCCTCCCCTCCATCCCAACTATTTCAACTACGAGGGCTAACAAGCCTCATTCTGAAGCCAAAAAAACAAATGCCAAAGCACATATTGACATAACCAGGTCAGAAAATATAGCAGTATTGTTTTTTCTTGCATAATAAGGTACTTTCTGACACTACTTTCTGCTACTTCCCTCTGTCATTAGGATTCGATCATGAGAACAGATTATGTCATTTCTAAAAAGGTACAACAACGTCTTTACTTCTTGAGAAAATGTAATTCCTTTAATGTGCGCAACAAAATGCCGACTCTGTCTAAAGAACTTTTATTGAGTCGGTGCTGTCTTTTTGTATTGTGGCGTGGTTTGGGAACCTGAATCTAGCCAATAAGAATAGGCTTGGTCGGCTTGTCAGAGTGGCCAGTAAAGTTATTGGGGTGTACCAAGCACAGCTCTCTGACCTTTACGATTGGCAGGTCGTAAGGAAGGCCCATGCCATATTGTACCGTACTGACCACCCCTTGCAGAGGGAGTTTGAGCTTCTACCTTCAGATAGAAGATATAAAGTCCCAACTCAGAGGACTAAAAAAATCAAAGATTCCTTTGTTTGCACTGCAATTAGAAGGCTGAATTTGCAGAAATGATTGCACTAGGCACTTTCTGCACTCAGATTTTTGATCGACTTTTGTCTTCATATGAAGTGATCTTGCACTGTACTGTATTGTATTGTTGTCTCTGTGTTCTGTCTGGTATGTTGCATTTATGTTGTATTTATGATGGATTGAAAGTGTTTTAATACCTGGCTGCAACCAAATTTCCCCTAGTGGGATAATAAAATTTGACTTGACTTGACTTGACAGATTGCCATAACATTGCCCACATCTATGGTACCTGCACCTGGAGATTCAATAAGGTGAATAGCAAACAATGCACATATGCCCTTATGCACATTGTGCACATATTTAAATCTACATCTGTAAATTTGATATATTTGATAATGTGAACAGTTCTTGTGGAAGCACATCTGGACACATTTCTGTATATGACCTTCTATATACCTGATAATGTGAATAGATGGTGATGCGCATTTGCACATCTGCTGCTGATAATCTAATCAGAGTCAACAATGCACATTTGCACCCTATGCATATTCTACATATGTTGTAAATTTTAAGATTTTCATATGATGTAAATTCATATATTCAATCATATTGTTTTTTTTCAATATGTTCTATTGCTTGTAATAATTGGTGAATAATTGTTATATTTAATACCCTCAATTTGTTCTATTCTTATTTATATCCAAACCACTACTATGTCCTATGCCGCTCTAACAACCCAATTTCCCCACAGGGATCATTAAAGTGTCATCTAATCTAATCTAATCCACAGTGGACCCCTAATAATAGGAATTCATACAATTATAATAAGTTTTCCTGCTTTGCAATGAACTGCTAATAGCAATTTTTACAGGTACAATTACGATTACAGTCTTTTTGTTTTTCCTTTCCTGCTCAGCACTTGTCAAGTTGTGGTGAAGGTGTTGCTATTGGCGCTTCAGTGAACTGATAGACCATTAGCATTTTTGAAAATGAAACCAGTGGGTACTGGTCGCTTATTATTATTATTAGTAGTAGTAGTAATAGTAGCAGTAGTAGTAGTAGTAGTATTACTATAACATGAAGAAGAAAAGGGGGGGATATGTTAAGAAAATCAATCGATCAAAGAGGTATTCCACAGAAATCCAACCTACCTTTCTTTGATATACACATGTTGATCAGAATGAAGATGAGGCTTATCACCAAAGACACAAAAATCATTCCAATAATCACCCATAGCCACAAGTGTTTGCGTAAAATATCCATGGGTGCTCCGGTCTACACTGCAAAACATTCAAATAATACAGAGAATCAGATTGCAGCGATCAAATGGCTGTAATAAACAAGACAACATCTGCCCCTCTGCTGTTCAGTATACATTGCGTTGCACATAGGAAAGAAAATGATTTGCCACTTCCCCTTTTTCTTAGCTGACTAAGTCTTACCGTTATTTTGGTATTCACAGTAGGAGTCGTCTGAAAACCAAACTGTCCTTTTGACAAACTGTAGGGGTTCTTTGTGGTGAAAATGGTTATTTTTTGCATGTATCTCTGACAACACTGACAACAATCAAAATGTGATGGAATTGATTTGGTGTTGACACATTCACAGATTATTCTAAGGTGCCAGGGCCCACACTATCTCCTGAGCTGAAAAAGCTGTCCCCCCCATAAGAACAGTAAATTACAGTCAGGATGACCAATTTATCTCTTCCTATTAGTGTTTCATGCTGTAACACCACAGGAGGGTCTGGATGTTTAATATTTGTACAGGTTTAAATGGAATAATACAGGGCCCATGCCATCCTTTAAACCGGGCTGGGGAAGACACATTTCACACAAATTGTTTTTGCTAAAGAGCTCTGTTTGCGTACTCTTATCTCTACGAACCTTATGTCATAAATGCTCTTTTTTTGGTTTGTTTATCGGTATGCCTCATATCCTCTCACAGCAACATTGTCTAAAAGTGTCTAAACAGCTTCCTGTCAACTTCCAAGAGAAAGAAAAACAAAAAAAAAGCAAGTCGAAGAAATTATGCTGATCCAAAAGTTACTTTTGTTGGATATTGCACTACCTCTTGAAGGGGTCAAACTAAATTCTTTTCATCAAACATCATTTAGTATAAATCACTGATTTAAGTACTACTGTTGTAGCTTTAGCTGGCCTCTGTCATTGAAAGTGACGGGCTGTTTCAAGCCATTCACTGAGGAATCAGTGATCCCATACAGCAATGCAATGATAATAAGTATAATCATAGACCTCAATAATAGGCCTGCATCTTTAGGCTTGATTGAACTCATTTCAGTAATTTTGTTCTTACCAAATAGTCAGAATCTGCCTTACCTTCTCAAAAATGAATTGATGTGTTGCAGCGGGTTACAGTGCCCTGGTGCTGTCAGTAAATTGATGATTGTATTGGATGGAGAGATTTGGCAGAGTCATTATGTATTTAGAGGTCGGCTTTACTCTGAACTCATTTCCTTCGCTGAATAAAGGAACTGTATGACTGCAAAATCTCCACCCTCTGCTATGCTCCAGTGACCACTGAATGTGTGTGTGTGGTTGTGTAACTGTGAGAGTGTGTGTGGGTGAGTTAAACAAGTATACCAAATGTATATACCCGTGTGGAGACATGCTCAGTGTGTTTGCGTCATTGTAGAGTATGTAATAGTGATCTGAATACACAAAAAGCCTGCCATCCGATTTGTATGCCTTGGAGTCATCAGACTGTTCAGTTAGCAAACTAAATTAAACTGAATTAAGACATTACATGTTTTTCATTCTGTAAAAAGTATTTTTTCAATCCGTATGCATTGTATTGGGTGTTAAGTGACATGTGACCACTGCATCTTCATGTTTGGTATTTCAAACTTTATTTTAACTTGACACGTTTCCACAGAAACTTGATCTCTCACTTCACTAAAACCAAACCCGACAACCATGGTTTTTTTCCCAAACAGTACAAATCCTGAACTGAAAAACATTTTGTGGCGTTTTTTTACGGAATGAAGTTCCACATTCAGTCCCTGTGACATTAAATATGTCAAAACAAATATATTTGGGCTTATATCTTCTTAAAACTCTCATAAATGTCCTGTGGTGAATATGACAAAGCCAGAGCAGAACATTTCATAGTTTGCCTTTAGTTTTCAATTCCTGCTGTATCTAATATGTAGGTTTATACTGGGCATGATGTTGACTTCCCCATATGCTCTTCCAAGTTTAGATATCTTGTGATGTCTTGTGAATTTGCACTTTGTATGGCTCTTGTGTTAATGTTCACTGTTGCACTGGTGTTTTGATTATGTGTTGTGTGTATTTTGTTAATGTAAATGTTTCATCCCACTGTGGCAAAAGAAAGAACTTCAACTTGAATTTGAAACTTGGTACTCTATTTCTCTAACTCCAATATAAATTAGTCATGTGAATTTTTATTTTGAAAAATCAGACCGGAACTACAAAAACTAGCCGGAATTAGCATGATAGGTGATGGGACCTTCAAAATACCGCGTAAAATGGGTCACTTTTGACAGAAAATGCTTTTCAGGTATATATGTGCTGTGAAAATGACATTTTGGAAAAATAAGATACATAATACATATATAATATATTGCAATTAAATATATAAATATATATTCTTTATTTTCACATAGGTACTTCTCTCAAAACATGTTGCTGGACGTTCGTCAAAGAGTTTTGTTTTGAAAGTTATAACCGGAACTCTTGTTTTTCACGTTGGCTAGCTTGACACTGTTGCGATGTTAGCCTGTTTTCTTGGACACTCCTAGCTCTTATCCCCCTGCTTTGGTAATTTCCACCAACCCCCTTAGGAAACCATGGCCGAGCAGGCCTCGGGACCCCCCCGGTCATCCCAACATGACGGTAAATTTATTCTGTTTTTGGAGTTTTTTCGTGGGAGTGTTGAGGGTTGGGAGTACCGAGGCCGGCGGCCTCTGCATCCTTCACAACATTAACGTTAGTTAGCATCATCAGAGCGACGTGTCACTGGCTGTCACTGACTAATGTTTAAAAATTCAGACTACTCAGTATGTGTATTTGCGCATCTCGACATGTGCTAATTTATGTGAAATAACTGCAGCTTAATATTGTTCAATAAGAATGGCGTGTTGTCACGTATTAATATAAGCTCACGTTGTTTTCGAGTTTCGTACTAGCTAGCTGGCTACCTCGTAGTTTAAGCTAGGCTGACTAATCTAACCAAAGGTCGGCACTGAGCTCCTAGGCTGGCCCGGGCCTCGCTGCTCTAACATAGATAATATGAACCCTATCAAGACATGTCATGGGCTACTGTGTCCCACTACTTCATTGCCCTGTGCAGTCAATGGCCTGCAAACTCGGGGGTTGGGCCATAAAAGAGGAGGTTGATCTAGTAGGAGGTTTTTCCTACTGGTTCTCAAACTGGAGTCCGGTGACCATCCAGGGCTCCTTAAAGCGGTTCCAGGGGGTCACTCATGGGCGTCTATTGGCTATAGCAAGGCATGGCACTCTCCATACCTTTAGCCTAAGTGAATCCAATTTTAATGTTGTACTTTTATTATTATACTGGAGAGCAAAGCTAAAACAAAAATCGATATGTTTAATCTATATGGAGGCCCTATCTTAAAAACATCACATCACTCTAATGACAACAGAAATGTTCCTACATGGGGATCCCTGCCAGGGGGTCCCAAACATTTTCATGTCAAGGACCCCTAAATAGAGCATTAGACCACGGACCCCCATTTGATTGGGTTTTGTTTGAGGGAGCCCCATCTGAGATGTTTTTTGTTGATATATATATATGATTTCGGACAGAATGGGACAAATGTTTGATATTGTAGGTGGGGGAATTGTAACCTCTGATCAGAACCTGATCAATCCGATATTATCCGGTCACGTCCCTATCTTCAGATTAAATAAAAGTTCAATTATACTTGTTCTTGTTTTGCTCTGGGACTCCTCTCCCATCTTGGGGGCCACTGGTTAATGTTATGTGAAGAACATAAACCTTAGCAAACCCAAACCGGACCTCTGACTTGCTTTGTTAACTTTGTGTCGGTAACCCATACATCAGCTTCCATCAACTCACAATTCCTACCCAGTTTAAGAATTTATAAATTATTGCCATTGCAATCAATATTTGTGAACTGGACCTGTGATCTAACATTGACCACCGTTAGTTGTGAGGCGTTGCAGGGAGAACATTATCTATTTGGCCTTTTGTTTTAGCAGATGATTGAGTTCAGAGGTAAAAGTTCAGTGGTAGTAGTAGGTCAATACTTGATCCTTTGTTAATCAGCAGTGGAAATACAATTTCCAATGAGGTGTCTAAAGAGCATGTCTATATTGATTATGATAGTCAATTAACATTAAAGCCATTTATACCCCATTCCCTAGTGAGCTTAAATATAACACTGACCAGACTGCTAGTTTCATTTGGTATGTCTTGTCACTGTAGCTTCAACAGAAGACTCTGATGGTGTTTGCATTTTTTTTTCAATTTGCATGACTGCTGGAAGATGGAGAGCCACTGAGCCATCCATATTAACAGCATAGCTGAATGGGTATTGAAACTCTTTGTACCGGCTTTGTATTTTTTTGCATTCCCAAATCGATTGACTGAGTTTTTGATACCAGAACTAACAAGATTGTGACAAGTTTGTTTATGTGGGTAATTTTTGTAAACTTTAAAGTAAACCACACCTGTGTTTTGAGGTACAAAATGTTAGGAGAGTTGCAAAGAGCTTATCTTCCATGATGCTCAAGTCAAACTCATCACAAATGTTTGTGAGGATACCTAAAATGTATACGGTAATGTGAACTCTGCACTGGAGTTTAATCCCATGTCACATGATTGTGGTGGAAGTTGTGCTGTACAGCCCTGCTTCTTGTTACTAAGCGTTTCCATTCATGTGTCTGTGGCCGAGAATATGAGCAGCTTCTTCTTTGGCCCACCGCGTAAAGAAGCATAGTTTAAGGTGCAAGCAATGTGGCATTCGCAATAGAAATTATGATCGTCGACAATTTTAGATGTAGGCAAAGCCAATGACAGTTTTGTTGAGTCCTTTTTAGAAAGTTTTGGATAATAAAAGAAAAACAAGAATTTGCCAGAGATAATATAAACATGTCTTGTGTAACATAAACAGGAATATCTTTTAAATTTGGATTAATCGTAAAAAGTGTTCACCAGTGATTATGGGATTATGTCTAATCTAGTGACAGATTCATTCCCATCTAAATGTCAGGCACCTATTTGAGACCACTGGTTGATCAGGTCCAATTAAAATACCAGATACAGTTTGATTAGTTGCATAACTGCTTTTTTTTTCATGACAAATGATTAGATGACGAGCTATCTGCCATACACCTAAACTAGCCTCGTCATTCACTTTGTATGCAGGTACTATTTTATTAAATACAAAAAAACTGGTACTGAATCTGAATTGGTTTAAAAGCGGCAATTTGAATTTTCAACATACCAATGTATCAAATGTTCATATCGATCTATCAAGTTCATGCTGTATATATTGGCCTTTTGTTTTAGCAGATGATCGAGTTCAGAGGTAAAAGTTCAGTGGTAGTAGTAGGTCAATGCTTGATCCTTTGTTAATCAGCAATGGAAATACAATTTCCAATGAGGTGTCTAAAGAGCATGTCTATATTGATTATGATAGTCAATTAACATTAAAGCCATTTATACCCCATTCCCTAGTGAGCTTAAATATAACACTGACCAGACTGCTAGTTTCATTTGGTATCTCTTGTCACTGTAGCTTCAACAGAAGACTCTGATGGTGTTTGCATTTTTTTTTTGCAATTTGCATGACTGCTGGTAGATGGAGAGCCACTGAGCCATCCATATTAACAGCATAGCTGAATGGGTATTGAAACACTTTGTACCGGCTTTTTCATGACAAATGATTAGATGACGAGCTACCTGCCATACACCTAAACTAGCCTCGCCATTCACTTTGTATGCAGGTACTATTATATTAAATACAAAAAAACTGGTACTGAATCTGAATTGGTTTAAAAGCGGCAATTTGAATTTTCAACATACCAATGTATCAAATGTTCATATCGATCTATCAAGTTCATGCTGTATATATGATGAATCGCCAACAGTGAGCTCTGCAAGATTTTGGACAGCAACATACATATTTTAGCTCCGTGCTCGTATTACTGTGGATAAGGTGAAAACAGAGCTATAATTTGAGGGTGTTTTTTAGCCATATCAAATCAAGAATTTAAGAACTAAAGCCCTTTTTTTTCCCCTACATCACCCAGGGGTGCTCCAGCAGCGAGTGGCAGCCCTGGAGCAGCACGAGAGGGCCGAGTTCATCAAACTCAAGCAGCAGCTAGAGGCCGAGTTCAACCAGAAACGAGCCAAGTTCAAAGACCTCTACTTGTCCAAGGAAGGTAAGTACATCACAACTCTAAACCCCTTCTCCACAAATGGTGCGGTACTGAAATTGTGTGTGTTGGTGGGTGGATATTTGAGAGTGGGTAATTAAAGGTGCATATAAACAGCCTATCCCCTAAGACCTTAGCCAGGATAAGGGCCAGTAGCTCAAACACTGTGGACACGTAAACCTAGCCAATGACACTGTAGCGTGACCAAGCCAGTATTGTGTAGCGCTTTCTTTTATCCTTCCCTGAACATGCTGTGCTTTTGGCTCCTACGGGTGCCTGCCCCCCCTCCCCCCCTTCTCTTGGTTTCCCTCTTTTCTGCTCTTGCCTCCGTTTTACTTTCCACCCCCCCCTTCTCTCCCCTCCCCTCCCTTCCCAGAGGAGCTGAAGAGGCAGGCAGCATCACTGGAGGGCACCCAGGCCGAGCTGAGCTCCGTTCAGGCCCAGCTGGCTCAGGTCCAGGCCGAGATGGAGAACATCAAAGCCGTGGCCACCGTGTCGGAAAGCACCAAGCAGGAAGCCATCGATCAGGTCCGCAGCCAATGGCAGGAAGAGGTGGCCTCGCTGCAGGTCATCATGAAAGGTAAAGCCAGCTATGCTTAAAGGGCCAGAATTGGTATTAGTATAATCATGGTATTGTTTAACAAAGGGCCTGTTAATGTAGACCCCTCTTATCAATTATGTTGCCCTAAATATTATAACTATAATAAATGTTAAACTATAATAAAACGCTCTGATTGGTCGACAGCATGGCGGTGGCCCGTAGGTGCTGAGATTCCGGCGCTGAATATTTACATAAAATTCAATCTGAAATATGTTTGCCGTTTTGATAATGAGGCTTATTTGACGCGTAGGGGGCAGAGTGCTGTGTGGTTGATGGTGTGAAAGAGAGAGAAGAGGAACTGAGAGTTTGCCTTGGTGGGGTGACATGACAGTAATGCGTTTACTTGCAATGTATCACAACTCTCCTTATCTGCAACTGGCGAGACAGAAGAGAGGGAGGGAGACACCTCTGTGTTGCTAACTCTTGTACTTATTTGGCATGGAATTTAACATGTGGCGTTTAAAATATTTCATGATTTCTTGAGTATCTTTTTTTGTTTCGAAAAATAATTTTACTTTAGCACCAATTGTACTGGCAACATGAACTAGATGTTTCCATTTCGGACGTGATGGCCAATAAAATTGTCTGCTATTGTGCATGTTGACTTTTGTCCATAACGCCACTTGAATTCAAGTTACTAAGTAAAGAATCTCTGTTAACAAGCCGTTTAGTCTATTATTGTGTCTCAAAATCACTCCACTAGTATCAAGGTAATGTCACTCATTTTTGTTAACCATTTTTAGACTCAATACTGGAGTAAACAACTCGTTGATTATGATTTTATTTTTTTTTTTACGGTGTATCCTCCCTTTCTCCCACCCCTCAGACACAGTATGTGAGTACGAGGTCCAGTTCCACCAGCGGCTAGAGCAGGAGCGAGCCCAGTGGAACCAGTACCGCGAGGCGGTGGAGAGGGAGCTGGGCGAGCTGAGACGCCGCCTCACCGAGGGCCAGGAGGAGGAGAACCTGGAGGACGAAATGAAGAAAGTGGGCCTCGTTTTTAACTCTATATTGTGTTGCTTTTTCATGATCAAATATTGCCATTTTTTTCAGTAAAAGTTAAGTAAATCTGATATTCTGACAGTCAACCAAAGGCTAAGCGTACAACTTGCTAAACTATCTACCCTGTAGGCAGGTAGCTGGGCACTATGCGTGTATGCCAAATTCACAGATGTGCACAGGCTTCTTGATTTGTTTTGTCTAGATTTTGATGAAAAAATGTCTTTGGAGCATTTTTACCATCGTGCCCACAAGAATGTCATATCATGGTTGTTGCAGCTGTTATTATAGCACCTCAAATACGCCACAGAGGAATTTCTAGAATTTGTCACTGTGCCTATGACGACAATAACAATCTAATGAAGCTAAATAAAATAAAATAATGAAGAATATAAAAGAAATGTGACTTGTGCAGCCATACGAATGTATTTTAATACTTTAAAAGGCCCAGGAGGATGCAGAGAAGCTGCGTTCAGTGGTGATGCCCATGGAGCAGGAGATAGCAGCACTGAAAGCCAAGCTCACCACAGCCGAGGACCGGGTGAAGGAACTGGAGGCCTCCAAGGTTAGTCCCTGAGCACATTTATGTCATAATCGGAGTAAGCAATCTTCCGGTTTATTAGGACATGTAAACGCCTTGGTCAGATTCCTCTCGGCTTTTGAAACTGTGAGCGTCAGTCACCAACGTATGTTTTTAAATCGCGTTACTGTGAACCATGTAAACGTTGCAATCAAAATATTGCCTTAAGCTGTTTACTCCCTGTAATCAGGGTATGTATGTATGTGCATGTAAACACACTCTCTGTTGAATCAGTGGTTCAGATTTTAGGGTAGTATGCATAACTGCACAGTGCTTTCCTCTCCCACTCCTGACAGGTGCACAATTTAACAGGAGAAATGGCTTCTCTGTAGCGTTACTAATCAATCAATCAAGTCTCATTAATCAAAAGCGTACGCTTGATCGTTAAATGACCATGCGTTGCAATTAGATGAAATCAACTGCAGACCTCGTGTCAAACAACATTTGAAGTGGTAAGCAAAGAAAACAATGAAACTGCATGCGATTTGTGATGTTTGCTTGTTGAACAGATTGATCAAGGACTTTGGGGCCAAAAGTTTGACTGGCTCCATTTCAGAGCGACATGCTGCCCTGTAGCAGATTCTTTCTGACTACATGTGCACAATAAAATAATTGTTGACATAAAGTAGGACTTTGCAGAGCTTGAAGGCTTGTAAAATTCCCTGAATTGGCAATTCCTTGTATCTGTGTACTAAGTAGCTCTAGGCTTACTTACATTATGGGTCTGTGCCCTCAAACATCTGATACAGAAGTGCACTAGAGTAATCAGAGTTGCAGGTAAAGTGTTGGATTACAGTCTAGTTATCATCCTCAATTAGTGATCATTAAATACAACATTTTATTACTGTAGGCCAACCTAGTGTCCCAAACTAACACTGATCTAAAGGTCAGTAGTCACACACCCTGAAAACTATCACAGTAAATTTAGCACAAATCAATTAAATCTGATCAGTGTGTCTAATCAATGTTGACTTGATCGACTTACTGCACTTCATTACAGTGCATTTTCATTGTCACAGTGAACAGTAGTCAGGAAACAAATGTGATTTTTCTCTTGCAGGTCAAGGAGCTCAACCATGTTCTTGAGGCTGAGAAGTCGTGTCGTACAGACCTGGAGATGTACGTAGCCGTGTTGAACACTCAGAAGTCTGTCCTGCAGGAAGATGCAGAGAAGCTACGGAAAGAGCTTCACGAAGGTAGTTCCTCATTCTGAGAAGAAGATTTCCATTTCATGGAAACGGGTCAGATAGAAATTTGATGTCTCCTTTGTTGAAGGGTGGAAGATAAACATAATGTAATGTATGCCGTATGATGTTGATTTGAAACTTTAAGGCTTTATTTATCTATTTAATAGAAGATTCCACTGCAGATTCTAATTAATGTGAATCAAACAATTTGCACAAAATGACTTATTTATATTAACAGGTAGGCATCTTTACACTAACACTATTGTCATTATGTCCAAAGAGAAGATTTTTTTTTTTTTCGATAACTTTAACTTGTAAATCTGAATCAAGGATATCTACCTA
Source organism: Hoplostethus atlanticus (assembly GCA_034670405.1). Classification (NCBI taxonomy): domain Eukaryota; kingdom Metazoa; phylum Chordata; class Actinopteri; order Trachichthyiformes; family Trachichthyidae; genus Hoplostethus; species Hoplostethus atlanticus. The sequence goes on along the minus strand of JAXDDX010000015.1, from coordinate 1,928,811 downwards.
CGCAGCATATGCAGCTGGGTGGGTAGCTGAAAAAAAGAGAACTGAACCGAAACTGAGGTCTGAATGCCAGTGCACACAGTTTTAAATCACTGCTGCATGGAGTCCTTTCTTTCTCTGCCAGTATGAACTACACACGTTTTAGTACCCTAAACCTTCCACAGTAACAAATAAAATCCTAATCCGCGGGTCACCAGACAAGTCACAAATCTGCAGTATTCCAGAGGTAAAATAAAAAATGTTGCAAATACAGAAACATATTTCTTTAACTTCTACATTATGGTTAAAACTACACAAGCCTTCCCCTAGCAATATATAAACTGTTAATCAAAGGGTAATATTTTAACGAATCAGAACTATCGTCATAGTTAACATATAGCAGGTATGTCGGATTACATCATTCCTCAGCTGCTTATCCCTCAGTCAAATGTGTTTTACTGCAACTCCAAAAATAACTTTACTTTAATATAAACTGGACATAAAACACTGAAAGAACACTTACATCAACTATAAAACGGTGCCCTCTGTGCTGTAATAACCTCTATGGGTTAGGGTTAGGATGAAATGTGATCTGAGGGAAACGTGGCAACAGGATAAAAGCTCAGCTGTACTTCAGTGGTATCTAGGCCGAGTGGCGGTGATGGGCATTTCACAATTGCCACACGCCATATCTCAGACACCACTGATTGCAATTGTGCAATCTCCAAATAAAAGAGAACCAGGGGACAGCCTAATGTTTCCCCTCTCTTTCACTCTGCTTTCTCTCTCCCTGCCGTTTGGTGGGTCAGTGTGTCATAAGTTGGAGCTGGAGCGCCAGCAGCACAACCAGCTGAAACACACATGGCAGCGAGCCAACGACCAGTTCCTGGAGTCCCAGCGCCTCCTGATGAGGGACATGCAGAGGATAGAGAGTGTGTTGTCCTCCGAACAGCTGCGCCAGGTGGAGGAAATTAAGAAGAAAGACCAGGTACACACATACACACAAATTGATTAAGATTAATCTACTTGTTTGACCTAATTCTTCCACTTAGTTTGCATACAGTAAATGTGATTTTCATCACATTGTCTTTCACCACAGTCATAACCTGTGAAAATGTATAACCCTAAACATATACTGTATATATACATATATGTATCCGGTAGGGGCCTATTTCAGTTAGCAAAGGTCAGATGTGAGTCACAGAAATAGCTAATATGATCTGGCATTGCAGTTAAAGAGCTTGAATCTGGAGTATAGCTGCACAGCTTCTTTTTTCTCTGATTATTGCAGTTAAAGAGTTCTGTTGTTTAGGTGTATTGCACTCCCAGTTTCACAAAACATGGCATAATGAGATTCCGTATCACCACCAGTTTTAGTTAATAATCTCTGGAGGTGTCCTAAGGCTACTGAATGATTGCAGCTAGTTAATGGTACATGTATTTCAGTTGTTTTAGGTTTACATAAATGCTACTGTATCCTCTTCATTCACCAGGAAGCCCAATACATTCTGCATCATGGCTAAATGTTTTGCATCTTGGCAGATGGAAGGCTTACAAACTGACACAAATAGCCATACATGAAATGATGCTTAAGGGCAATCATGAAACTGTATCCATTCATTCACAGTTTTGTTTGGGAACAGGCTTTATTTCACTTGTCACATGATAGTTTACTAATTCAAGTTTAATATGACCCATATTTTTTCATTTTGCATCAACATAAATGTCGAGTGAATTAATGATAAACAGTGCTGCATTTATGTGCACTTGATATTCCTTAATATGATTTAAAAGAAAATTACTACAAGGTATCAATATTATCAGCACGATAGGGAAAGAAAGCATCTCGTCCTATCACACAGTGTACAGATGTAATTGCAATGTAATTATTAGAGCAACTACTGTTAAGATTTTTAAGAAAATGTTTCCATGACTGCAGTGTTGAGTAGATATTGTTTAAAATTGCTACAGGACTGTAGCAGGCAGATATCAGAAGCAGATTGCTGGAAAATGTTAATACAGAAGTTTGAATTAGGGGTAGTGTTGTCATGATAACTGAAATTTCAATACTACTTAGATATTGTTGCGAAAGATTGAATTAAATATATTTTATAAATGTTCAATATTTTCACCAAGCTGAAATTCCACTTCTACATTACCCCCAGAGGGCATGTACAGTACATGTGAATGGCACATGGATTGGTATAGGTTAAAAAAAAAAGTTTCTACAAAGCTCAAGTATTGCCATTGAAATAAAAATTCTGGTAGTATGACATCACTAGTCTGAATATCCTATCTATTGCGTGATTTGTAAAAGGTGTGTGTTTATATTGTTTTTCGATGTAACTCAGTACATGTAACAATACTACAACACTATTTCTTCTATCTTAGGAGGACGATGAAAAAGAGCGGCTGAGCCAAGTCAAGGAGATGCAAGAGGAGGATGGAGGAGACCTCACAGAGCCTTTAGATGACTTATTCTTAGGGCTGAGCGTTGAAGAGGTATGAGGATCATGTTATTATAATATATCTTTTGTTGACCCTCTCTCATACACACTTTATACCTTTCTCTTTTTGTGTTGTTTTTATTAAATTTGCTCTTGCAATTTAGTTTTCATGCAAAGTTGCTATTTTGCTATTTGCAAGCCTATTTATTCGCTTCAACCCAGCTGAAGGAAACACACCTAATTTATATAATTTTTTTCATAGAATTTGCTTGAGTGTTGGATGGAAACATAGCTTGTGAACTCTCTCTTGCTCCCTCTTAGCCCCACGCCAACCACAGCACCCACGGCTCTATGCACTCCCTAGACACCGAGGTGGTGGCAGGGGGACCCCTTGACCCCTACAAAGAAAGCCTGCGGCGGGTCCAGTCAACAGATAGCCTCGGCTCCACCCTGTCAGCCCAGCAGGGCCTGGGTGGCCACAACCATAAGGCCAAGTCAGCCAGCCACCTGGATGAGTCAGACTTTGGACCCTTGGTGGGGGCCGACAGTGGGATGACTGAGGGTAATTTTGGCGACACGACGTCAGTCAGCTCCATCAAGCTGACCGCCAGCCACTTCCTTCTGACTAAAGACCAGGAGAAGGCCATCAAGGCTATGACGCCCGAACAGGAAGAGACGGCGTCACTGCTGTCCAGCATCTCCCATGCCCCCGACACTGCCTATTTACCACCATCGGGTTACCGGCTGGTCAGCGACAGTGAATGGAACTTGCTGCAGCAAGAGGTGGATCGCCAACACCATTTAAACCATGGCTCATGTTTGCTTGCCTTGTTAGCTGGCAAGCAAACATGAACATTATGTTTCTTTCATTTTGACATTGACTGTGTTGGCTAACATAACAAGCCAGCATTATCTAAATGTGTTTTTCGTGACTAGATATGTAGCAATCTGCTGAGCTAACAGTAGCTTGTAGTTACCAGATAACCTGTAGCCTAGCTAGCAGTAGCTAATGGGTTGACTTGGGCCATGTAGCTGTTTTATAAAGGTCTTCTTGTGGTCTGTCATGAATGTGTTATAAACCAGAGTTCATGTAAATTGTTACTTGGTCTGTCACTAGGTGAAAAATGCTGGCAGGAAGCTCGGCCGGCGTTGCGACATGTGCTCCAACTACGAGAAGCAGCTGCAGGTCATCCAAGGACAGGAGGCCGAGACAAGAGATCAGGTTATCTCTCGAGTAATTTCAGAAATTGTGATCTTGAGGGGTCCATTGCCTACATAAACTGTTTTAAACATTAACCCATAGCTAGTTAGAAGTAGGGTATCTGTTGATTGGAGTGAGTCAGTGTATAGGGCTGTTCTGCCACAACCCACAAGATTACACTGTAAATCTTGACGTGTAGCGTGATGACATTTGCGGAATATGAGAATTGAGCGTGAGACCAAATAATTATTTTTGAAGTGGTAATGTGGTGTTCAACTAGGTTGCCTGTTGTAAACCATTCACCAGAAGGTTTCTCCATCGCTCTGTCTCTCCCAGGTGAAGAAGCTGCAGGTGATGCTGCGTCAGGCTAATGACCAGCTGGAGAGAACAATGTCTGAGAAACAGGAGTTGGAGGATTCAGTCAAACAAGGCAACGAGGAAACCACTGCCAAGGTTTGGAGATATACTTCGATTTGTGTGACTTATTGACTTAAATTAAATATTAAAGGAATAGCTCTCTGCAAAATGAAAATTCAGTCATTACCCACTCACCCCCAGTGTGTTCCATCTCGGCCTTCTCCCAAACTGTTAAAGTTAACGGGGCCATATTTTTACAGCCCCCCCAAAAAACCATAAAATGTCCTTCAAATTTCTCCAAAGTTCCTGCAGCATAATCCAAGTGTTTTGTAGCCAAACGCTTGGGTCCAAAGTGTCCAATGTGAACCTCATTATCTCCTATATTTTCCTCACTGACAATGCTTTGTTCCAATCACCCTCCAATAGCAAGCCGAGTCTTCACCAGAGCGCCAGAGGAACCAATTATCATAGTGGTGTTCGCTTCTGTGTTGCGTTCTAGGTGTCGGCCCTCATCCAGAGCGTCCAGGAGTCGGAAACACTTCTCAGCACTCTACAACAGGCCTTCAGTCAAGCTAAGAGGAACACGCAGGAACAGATGGTGAGCAGCACATTCCCCCAAACCTCTGTGTTCAAAATTAAGTATTTCGTTCACCTGCCAAGGGCTGGTAAATTAAAACATTTAGCTGCCAAGAATAATTTTTACCAGCCAAAATAATTATTATGCAGTTTTCACAGAGATATCACCCTACCTGTTTTCAATGCTAATCATTTCTCCACCCTGACAGTGGAGAAACAGAAATTTTGATGCTACCGTTTTGTGTAGAACAGGCAGCCAATCAGGAGCCTGTTTGGAGTCTTTTGAGTGTTTTGCTTTGATTTGATTGGGTCATGGTCAGACAATGTACGGTGGTCAGCAGGGACAAAGTTTGAGAACAAACAAAGACCAAAGACTGTGTATAAACAAGGCATTTAAATGTTATTGTGTCAAAAAGTGACGTTCAGCCTGCGGGTGACCAGCAGTTGGTGCTTGTCAGGTGTTAATTTTGGGTCATGTCACTCGCCCAAGAAGGCATGTTTTTAAAAGGTAATTGTGCTCTGGCACAGGGAGCCCTGGGAGCTTGTGTGGTGCCAAAATATATGCCAAAAAATACTGAATATTTCAAAGGGGGAAATCTGAATCCCCTGCACTAGGCAACTTTGCACGTTGGCAACTCTAAATGGAAACAAAGTAACTGGATGAAATCTTTGAACTTGAATAGCCAGAAATCAAGTACGGTGATGTCAGTAAACTGCACACAGCACACTCATGTTTACCAACCTGGCCAGTCTGTGATGCTTTATACCAAAGGGATGAGAGAGGCAAAAGATCTAACATTGGCGAGTCCAGTTTTATCTGGACAGAATGCTGGCTGGAGACAGTTTGTATTTCACTCTTCGATTTGTCACTTGTTACTTGTGTGTGGAGATTTCCCACCAGTGTACATACCCAACACCAAAATTGAATTTGGCCAAATCTGGTGAATCTATGGGGTCTCAATTAAGGGGTGTGGGATGCGCTCAGAAAGTTGCTGGCCAGTTGGGTGACTGTTCATTTTAGAGCCTGCTCATACCCTTGTCTTGACTATCATCACAGACCCCGCTATTGCCCTGATACAAGGAATCGGGAGTCTTGGGAGTCTTTCGTTGTATCAGTTGTTGCCTCACCTATGGGGTCCTGTGCTGCTCCATTAAGATTTCTCCCTCTGAAGCTCATAGAGGTCTATTACAAAACAATGATGTTGAATTTCACTTATCCAAACAGTTGTCCGTGATCCTTCACTTTTCTACTTTCACCGCCGTGGCATGTGCTACATCTCCTATGCACAAATAAACTTTTAAACTTTGAGTAAGACAAGTATACCCAACATCTCCATAGTAATGAAACCAAAGATGGCCGACTATGCTTCTGAGCAATATGCTTGCTGCTGCCACCGGTGGGCTAAAGGTAGACTGCATGTCAGACAGATAACCAATAATGGAGGCTGCAAGTTGTGCAGCCTCCATTATTGGTGCCTTTAAACTGCTCCTACCAGTGGCTCTGATTTAAATTGCACCTTTCATAGATTGAAGGATAATGTCACAACTACCACTACACGGCTCCAAAAGCAGATGTTTGCCTGTGAGTCACCCTCCGGCATGCGGCTGGCTGGTTTCCGTATAACATGAATCACAAAAGGGAAACTAACACGTGATTTGACATGGTGATGTGTTTGTTTTTTCAGGCGGTGCTGATGCAGTCGAGGGAGCAGGTGGCAGACGAACTGAGCCGACTGCAGAGAGACAACGAGAGCCTGCAGGGAAAACACAGGCTTCACCTAGAACTGCAGCAGCAAGAGGACTTCCAGATACCGACCACTGTGCAAGTACGAGGACTCGCTGTTAGAGTTATTAGAGTGAATTTCATTATGTTAGATGAGACAATTAGATTAGTTGAATCTTTAATGATCCCTGTGGCGAAATTAGGTCGTTGCAGCAGCAAGAACACAATATCGATAAGAATAAGACATTAGACGGTACTGAGGATAACAGGTAGTCACACCAACTGAACATATTGAAGATAATATAGCAAATAAATGAATAAACATACAGTGTCTTCATTGACAGATTCATAGGCTAAGCAGATGTGCAAGTGTGCATCGCTAACTATTCACATTATGGGAGAACAGATATACAGATACAGTTGTGAGAAAGTTTGTGAACTCTTTTGAATTATCTGCATTCCTGCATAAATGATTCCTAAAATATGGTCTGAGCTTCATCTAAGTCATAAAAAATAGATAAACACATTGTTGACAAATAACAAAAAATGCACTTACATGTTTTTATTGTTGTTTTTTAATGTTCGCACATATCGTTCAAACATTAACCTAAGCTGGAAGAAGTATGTGAACCTTTAGGATAATCACTTCTATGAAAGGGGGTAATTGAAGTCAGGTGATCCAATCAATGAGATGACATTCAAGTGTGGATTAGAGGTGTTCTGTCATATAAAAACCCCACAAAGGTTGGTTACCAATAGAGTCTGCTCTCCAAATAAAGAGATCTGTTGAAGTGGGATATGCCCTTGTTAAAAGGAACTTCAGAGGACCTCCAGAGAAGACCATCAATCTACAGTCAGATAGATTGTATACAAATGGAGAAAATTTAGTGCCATTGATAATCTCCCTAGGAGTGGAAGTCCAGCAAAGATCACAGCAAGAGAACACCACATAATGGTCAAGGAGGTGACAAAGAACCCAAAGGTAACAGCTGAGGATCTGCAGGCATCTCTTGACCTTTCTAACATCTGTGTCCACGAGTCAACAATAAGAGAAACACTAAACAAGGGTGGTGTTCATGGAGGATACCAAGAGGAAACCACTGCTCTCCACAAAAAGCACTGCTGCCCGTCTCAAGTTTGCCAAACACCACCTGGATGTTCCACAAAGCCACTGGAACAATGTTCTGTGGACAGATGAGACAAAAATGTAAATTTTTGGCAAAAGGGCACAACGCTGTTTGGAGGAGAAAAAACACTGAATACCAACAGCAAAACCTCATCCCAACCATGAACATCATGGTTTGGCTGCTTTGCTGCCTCAGGGCCTGGACGGCTTCAATCATTGAGGGAATGATGAATTCAAAAGGAGAACATCAGGGTAACGGTCCATGATCTAGAGCTTAATAGAGGTTGGGTCATGTAGCATGACAATGACCTCAAACACAAAAGCAAATCTTAAAAAAAAGGCTTAAACAGGAAAATTCACATTTTGGAATGGCCAAGTCAGAGTCCTGACCTTTTTTCATGGGCTAGCTTTTCAAGAGAAATTAAAAGGAAGAAGGTGACAGTCCTATCTGGAAACCCCTTCTGTATCTAATCCCACATATATTGAATTGTGCTGTACCGTGATTCCTCACATTGATGCCTGTAACGTGGTTTGATCCGCCATCAGGAACTGCAAGGCCTGGTGCTGCAGTTGCGAGAGGACATTGTGGCGGTGCGAACGGACGCCGATCACCTGGAAGAGAAGCTAAAGGCTGAGATCCTGTTTCTGAAGGAGCAGATCCAGGCAGAGCAGTGTCTGAAGGAAAACCTAGAGGACACTCTTCAGCTGGAGATCGAGGGCTGTAAGGAGGAGATAGGTGAGACTCGCAGCATTTTTTAGTGTGTACTGAAAGAACATAGTTGGATGAAATCTGCAATGTAATTATATAATCCCATATAGGGTGTGGGTTATGGGGTTTTGAAGGCCGATACATTTGGATTGAAACTGCTGATTGACAATAGTTTGTGCTGATGTTCAATATCTTGAACATATCTTGAACATCAGCACAATTTTTCATGCCCAAAAATGTTAAATATTTATAATCTCCCAAATTTTATTCTTGGCAGGGTTAGAAAGCCTCTGAAACAGCATTTAGACCATGGGACACTAAAACTCATAAAGACCCATGATGTTATAATAAAATAATAATAATAGTTAATCTCATATACCAACTGATTTAACAGACCACTTCAAATGCTGGTCTGGTTGCCACATACATTTAACTGAGCATTCAGCAGACATGTAAGAACACCTTGTATAGCATTGTATTTTCTATATTGGAGGTTTATGATAACCCAGAGCCGGGCTTAGGTGTTCTGCTTCATGGCTATATACCTAAATGGTGCATTTCCGGCTCTCCACAGTGAAATTGCATTTGTGGAAATGTTTTTTTTCATGTTTCTTTTATCCTCTCAAATTGCTCTCTTTCTTCTTTTCTTTCTTTCTCCATTGATCACTGTTGTTCAGACATCTTGGAAGGTATGGCGAACACTTTGAATAAGGTCACTAGCTGTGTGTGTTTTTTAACAGCAGTAGTCAGATTAATATTTGTATGGATCCTAAAACACAGCACTTTTCATATTTTAATTGTCTTGGAGTGGCAAAAGTCATTAACACAACAGCCAGCATATTTGCCATATGCTGTCCTGTATTATGCCATAGTCTAGTTTAATGGCACATTACATTGTTGCTTTTACTGTAGATAAAATTTAATCCAGGATGTTTTGTATTTTATATCGATTTAGTAACACTGTTGGGCAGTTGTAGGAAATAGGCATGTGTGTGATTTGATGCATTTTTGCACTCTGGCCTTAACACTTTTGAATGTGTTGTATGTGTTTTGTTTTTAGTCCAATACTCGATGCCTCACTGTAGCAGTCTAGCAGCTTTGAGGGCTTGTCATGATCTATGGCGCTCTCTTTCACACAAACCAAACACACAATCTCCTTTCAGCAAAGCCGCTTTGCCTCCACTAAAACTCACTGCTCAGCTTTGATGTGTTATTGATGAATTGACAAAATTTTCCAGAAACCACATTACAATGCCAGAAAGTGCCATTCAGGCTAGTGTTGTAATGATCCCTCCATCCCACAGCATCCTTCTCCAGTTTGAAGACTGAGTTGGAGCGGGTGAAGGCTGAGAAGGAACAGGTAGAGTATTTACTCCACGGTATTTAAAACTCAGTACCTTTTTCAAAAGTACCTTTTTGAAAAAGCGCATTCTGATTCATGACTGTATATACAGATGTAAATAAATCGGTAGGTTACATTTAACCCAGGGTCCCTAAAAGCATGGAATGAGTACAATGCTGTTTGTATAGGACGTGTGCCTGTGAAGGCACTGTGAAGGCTTATTACAATCATACCCTAAGAGAGAGAGAGAGTGCTGAAACATCAAGGTTGGTTGGTTGGAAGGGGATGGTTCCATGTTTTTTTCAAATGACAGCACTTGAGTTACATCTTGAGGGTAGATAAGGACAGGCCCTATCAAGAATTGCGGCATGCAAGGGAATAATATCAATTGCCTGACACCGTGTATTAAATGCACTCCGTTTGAAAGAGTAAACCGCTCGACTAGAAGAGACACAAGCACTCTGAATAGCGTCCATGACATTAAAACTACACTAGGCAAGATTTTTATGTAAACAAAACACCTTCCCTAAGTCACAATGTGGGGCTGCAATAGAGAAGCACGCCCAATCTCCCCTAATTTAGAGCCATAGATTCACCCTATGTGCCCAAACGTAATTCTGGTGTCTGGTGTGGACACTTCTCTGCCTAGTGAGTAATCAAAACTGTTGGTGGAACAGTGGTGGCTTGTAATTTAAAATGCATAGTGACACCCTACAGAGCACTTAGCAATGACTGTACATATAAATACAGATTCAATATTTATGATAACGTAATTGTATCCATCGGGTATTGTAGCACTTAATTTTACATTAAACATGCCAGTCCATTTTTACACTGCCATAGTTAAGCATACTTTTATTGTTCATTCCAGCGCCTTGGTCTATTTATGCATAGCCCATATGTTTGATGGTGTCTTTCTCCAGTTGCAGAGCAGCCTGGCAGAGAAGAGCGAGACACTGCAGAGCGTCCAGGGCCTGAAGACCAGCCTGGAGCAGCAGCTTAAAGAGCTCACCACCACTAAGGTCAGAGTGGAGCACGGGCGCAGGACACACCACCAGCCCCATCACACCCAACTCCACCTAAGACGTTACCGTTGTCAGCAAATGTAGCATCTTAAGCCCTATTCGGACAGGTTTCCTTCCTTCCTGTTTCCTTCCCCTTTGCACCCATCTGTAGCTATGTTTCTATGTCAAGCAAATTTTAAGTTTTGAACAAATGTTCAGTGCCAAATTGGTACATTTCCAGCCACTGGGTTGAAGCGAATAAATAGGTATCCTGAATATCGAACGGATCTGTCAGAAAAATGGAAAGAGTCTTTCAAGAATTTATTAGTATTGGCCAAGTTCATATTGTTCTTTGGTGTCAGCTAATGTTGCCAATATTTAATGCTGTCTGAAGACGAAAACTATGAAATGCATCAACTAACAAGGAGCCTTATACATGGGAGAGACAACACACATGACCTTCCTAGGAAGTCGTATTGGACACATATTTTACAGACAACATTTCAGAGTGAACTGTTGCGCAATGAGACTGAACTAGGCCAGTCTTGCCAAGCCTACACCATTTATCTTTTTATATACTTATCTCTTACTCACTTTGTGTGTGTGTGTGTGTGTGTGTGTGTGTGTGTGTGTGTGTGTGTGTGTGTGTGTGTGTGTGTGTGTGTGTGTGTGTGTGTGTGTGTGTGTCTACTGCTGCAGAGTGCACTAGGGATTCAGGTCCTGGATGAGAAGGACAAAGCCCAGCGGCTGCAGACTGAGCTGGATGTCAGTGAGCAGGTTCAGAAGGACTTTGTCAAGCTTTCTCAGACCCTACAGGTAAGGAGGCATACATGGAGGATGTTTAAAATCAAAGAGAATATGGTTGTTTTACATCAGTAGGGGCTAATCTTCGATTAATTGTCAAATATTATCTGAACAAAGTATCTGGGAGGGACATGCACAAGATGTCAGGACCAGGAGAATGACACTGATGAATAACGGTCAACCTTGACAGAATCATTCTCATTTCTATATTTAACTTTAGCACTGCATCTATAGCAATCATATCTGCCACTACACATTTTACTAGGCCTACCAGTGTTGTCTCTGTCAGCCTGGCAGTAGTGGCTTTTACTTACTCTACTAGTCCATGCACCAGCTGGGAAAACCAGCTGAGATTTTTGGTTGAACAAGACACTCTCCCCACATTCAGTAAACACCACGCTTCTAACCATAAGCATTTTAGCAGCTTTGCTATCCATGTCTACGGTTTTATAATCTGTGAATGCAGCCTTGCGGTCGCACGAGAATGCACCTGTCAAAACTTTTTAGGAGAACGAACTGCGTTGTTTGTGTGGGCTACATTAGCATAGAGAGGAGAGAACATCCCAGCCTGAGATCTACCAAAAAAACAAATCTTTCAAATCAGCAGTGTGGGAGCATTTTGGATATGTCAAAAATGAGGTGGTTGTTGAAGACTGACAAAGAATCCAATCTGCAAAACATGGCGCTGAAAAGGGTCAAACGCATTTAACTTGCTACAGCATCTTCAAGATCACCATCCATCCTTTTATGCTCGGGTCATGGTAATAAAATAAACAAATTTGAAACATGTTTAGCTTGGTGGCAGGTTGCTTCATATTAAACTAGTAGGGGTTTAAAATATAATTGTCACTTACAATCCACAAAGAAGTGGTGAGTTAAGACTTGGGCTTTCAGTGCAACACAAGCAAACGTCAATAAAGCAGGAACAGGAGTGTTGCAGCATCGATCAGTTACATTGCGTTTTAAAAAGCTACAGCATGTAATCTAGGCCCCTACATACTTTTTTCCACCACGTTTTCTTTACAGGACCAAAAGAAATGTTGTGAAAAACACAAGTAAAACCTTATAAATTATAAAATACTAATTTGATTTTCCCCGTCCTAAAAATCGTAACCGCGGGGGGGGAAAATCTCACCAAATGAGGACCCCTCGGGATCTGCTTCATGCTTTCATTTGGTCCAGTTAGTTCCCAAGCATTAGAGCTTCATTAGGCTGGTGAGTTAACATTAGAACATTTGGTCCAGAGAACATGTAGAGGACGTCTTTTATCACAGATGATTCCACAGTTGTGCATTTAGAGAAAATCCAGCAAACGTTACATTTAAATGGGGGTTGTAAACTACTCAGTGACGCAATGCAGCTCAGTCTGTGTGTGTCCAGTTGTCCTAACGAGATGAATTCATTAAATCGATCGATCTTTGTCCATGTCCCCAGGTACAGTTGGAGCGAATACGACAGGCAGACTCCTTGGATCGCATCCGAGTCATCCTCAACGACACCAACTTGACTGACATCAACCAGCTTCCAGAGACATGATACCGTTGAATGAAAACTGCTCCCAGTCCTCCCCTTTCTATCTCACTGGCCCAGTAACATTACCCGACCCCCTTCCCGAGCCACTCCTCCCCATAACACACAGTGGAAGCGTTTGGAGGGAAAAGGACAGGCGAGACTCGAGGAGCTCATGGCCTTTTCTGTACATTAAGACTCTATGAACGCACCACGGCTAGAATAATGAAGAAGAACACTACTAAGAAAACTGTAAATAACTTGATGGCTGTCTATGGCGGAGGGAGTGGGAGTCCTTCTTCCTGTGTGTCTGTCTATCTTTTGTTTCTACTGTAGATATGACTGTGTGTATTAGCTCAACCAAAAAAGGAGTTTGTTGTCTTCTCAAGCACTTTTCATCTGCAACCTCTCTTCCCAGGTAAATAGAAACAATTGGATGCATACCTTCTCTTTTCTGCAAGCAGTCGGTAATCGCTAATTTGTTCCGCTCACTTGTTTCTTTCCATGTGTTTTGTTGTCTGTTTTTTTTTCTTCAGGCTGTTTTTCCTGTGACATTTTCCGACTTGTTTTGGTCATTTCACCCCGTGGGACCTATGACAAAGAATCGATGAAGGGGAAAAAAAAAAAAAAAAAAGAACGTAACACATTGTGAGCAATACCCTCCATCTCTCAAGCATCTATTACTGCATCCTACTTTACCCTTGCTCTTAGCTGCCGACAGGAACCTTTCTGGAAATGTATGGAAGAAACATTAGTCATGTTTGTCAAGTTGTGGGTTTTATTTCTTGATCGTTTAGGAATCCATTGAAACACGCTAGTTAATCAGGGCTGTACCACTGGTAAGGAAATGGGTGGTTGTGTTGAACAAAATGACAGGGTCTCAGCATGTGAGTGTAAATGAAATATAATCGATCGTTGAAGTAGCACTGGAGTCTAGTCATCCTAGCCTTTGGATTGCCCAAACGATCAGGCCTTTTTTAAACGTAATGCTACTTCTCTCGTGTTACGATAGCCAGCGACTTCCAACACCGCCATATCACAACACTGACACCAGACGCTTCAATAAAGAGAAGGATCTGTCAAGTCCACAGCTGACAGAAGACCCGTACAGACCTAGCACCAGGGGCAACAAAGGCATCTAAAACAAGTCCTATCAGAATTCAATGCTTTGCTCAAGGACACTTTTTTTCTTCTTTTTTTTTTCTCTCTAATAACGTACATGATTACATTAACCGGCACTTGTAAGGGGTGTAACTTTTTAAATTCCTACAATATCAGTCTGAAGATCTTACTACACTACCTGGCAATTTATTTCCATTTTGACAAGTTATTCAGTTGCTACAAGCCCACTTTTTAACCTTCAGGCCATCATTGCACCCCAGTCCTTTATCATTTTGACAAATAAATGAGCACACACAGGTAGGATTTTGAGTCTTAATAGAGTAATGGTGTAATATTGATTATTATAACACACAGGAAACGGGAAAATACAGTGAAACATAACAAGCAATGGTCACAACGGCACCGGAGGAGCTGCATCAGCAATGGGATGCACTTTTTTTCACTTTGTATGGCAACGGTTGAGACTTTGAGAACCCCCACTTGTTTGTTTTTCTTTTCTTTTCTAAAGATGTGTTCAGACTTTCAAAGTATTTGCACTTTACTGATTTAAAACCTTTTCAACTGTTGGTAGTCAAGGTCTCCTTTTGGATTTAGGTGGTGTGGTTTTATGCTCTGCACTCAGCTTATTTGGTTTTCGGGAAAACGAGAGCATGAATACAAATTTTTCCTCCTGGTTGTAAAAAGAAAAAAAATATTCCATGCAGGCAACGGTTCTTTGGTCAACGTGCTTCGGGACAGCACGCAATATATATACACATACGACAACATTGTATGATTTAAGGACATATTGATGCCGATCACCGATTCTTTGCATGTATTACACTTCCACATGGGTTTGCATATGTCTGTACTGCAGATGTCTTGAGTTGATATTTATCATGGATTCATGCAATGTATTGTGAGGTGGATGTGTGGGCAAGCCGGTCCAAGTTGCACTGAGAGAAAATTGTATGTCTTTGGCTTGTATGATGGACTGACTGGATGTGTTCGGCCCCATCCTGAGAATTGGTGTAGACGTCTTACAGTGGGCTTAATTAACAATGTGATTCTGGACATTATTTTCTCCAGCAGGCCTCATTGTGTCGGCTTGGTATATTTTGACATTTTTTGTGACATTTTTTGTGCCCCTTTAATTAATATCTGTGTATTTACAATAACGTATCAAATTACTTATTGCCCATATAGCATTAACATGCTAACATTTTCCCCTTGGAAATTCTCATAAAGAATCATAAACACTCTTTATGATGACTGGCCAAGAGAGAGTCTGCAATCGCACACATATGGTATGAAAGCTCACACTGTGTACTACCTGCTAAATTGTATACAGGTGACATGCATAATGACCAATGTCCAGAATTTGTCTAATCCATATTTTATGTCCAGTGACATTGTTAATGAGAGTTTGATGACTGGGAAATAGGCTTTTTGGAGTTTTCTTCAGCCATCATTACTGAAAATACAAGTCTGTTTTTACTACAGTGACTACAAATGTAAACTGCCCCTTGACAGCCTCAAAACACATGTTAAGCTGCACACATACTGTCGGCCCTTGTATCAAAAGCTTAGACAATACATTTCTGAGTGAAAAAAGTATTCAATAAATCACAGTGTAAACATAGCCAACAGAGGGGTACTGTACTGCAATAGTTTGCAGTCCACTATGATTCTGGCATTTGACTCTTATTGGGGATGTGCAATGACTCCATAGTGCACGGTTTGAGCTTTCACAGATGGCCTTTATCCTTCCATACTGAATCAAATCATTTTTTTTTGTCATAATGTTCAAAGTGTTTTACATCTGGTTTGTACTAGGGTTGGACTGATATATAGGTTTGCCAATATATTAGACCAATATTGGGCTTTTATTTTATTAAGTTGGATGTCCAGCAGTCAGTGTTGTCCACCTCCCAATATGATGATGGTTCCTGCCTTTCTCTACTAAACCAGCTTCAAACCAGAATTTCATTAGCACGGGTTTCAATGGAGACTTGTATAATCCCAAGGTCTAAATGCTGTTTCAGAGATTTTCTACCCTGCTAAGAATACAATTGTGGCGGAACCAGTGAATACTTAAAATTTTTACAATTTATTTGGCATTAAAATGGTCAAGTTTCAAGATACTGATTATCAACTGATGACCACTTCAATCCAAAACCCATATCGGCCGAACCCTAGTCCGTACCTGTGAAACTACTTGTTCCCTTTCAAACTTACCAAAAAACGGTGAAACTTTCACAGAAATTGTAATTTTATCCATTAGGTGAAAAATAGGCATGAGCAGCACGCCGAACGATGAATACAGTGACTTTTAAACAATATTTACTATAAAGTTCTGCCCACTGAATTGATGTCTTGAGTTTTTATCAACACATGATAATCTATTGCAATTGTCTCTTTTTGTGTTTAATGTCACATTAAGCATTAATCCGTTTTACAATTTTAAAACATGATACTGATATTGCTGCAGCCGCAACCATCTCCATAAAATTGAAAGATTTGTTAGGAATAATGAAAATAATGGATTTCAAGTAAGATCTTAAGGTAGCTCTCTGAGGGTGTTGCCAGTCTGACAGTTTATGAACGGCGTCTAAGCATCTTTGTGTTTGAATACCATTTAATCATTAGACTAAATTGGTATAGCCTTTAGTGTTTCTTTGAATGTTTTTAAACTTTTTATTTTCTTTGGCTCAAAATCATCTGTAAAAAATGAGTATGATTCTTGATAGCTTTTCCTAACCCAATGAAAAGAGAAAAAAAATATCTTTTATATTTGCAGTCGTTTTTGTTTGGATGAATTAGAATTTTGTGATTAAGTGACATCAATGCAATTGCAATTTGGGAAAATCTGGGTAAAAAAGTGCAGGTAACACTTTCCCTCACCAACTACTGTCAACGTGCCCATGAGCAAGGCACTTGGTGCCAAATTGCTCCTGTCGAGCTGCTTAGTGGCCAGCAGCACAATACTGTGTTTGCACTGTTAATGGAAACCGGCTGTTGGAGCAGGGAACATAACCTCTCTGGGGGTGAGGGAGCCAGAGCGGCTGCAGGATGTTGAGAAGTATCAACTTGATATAGGTGGGCTCATCTCTCGAACCAAACTTCTGGATAGGGTGTTGTCTCCTACTCAGGAGGTTTCTGGGATGAAAGGCTCTGGGTGGGTGTGAGGTGGCATCTCTGCTGTTTGCAGATGATGCCGTCCTTGTGGCCTCATCGGACTGTGATCTCTGATATGCAATGGAGTTATTCAAACTTTTTATTGGTAACCCCAGTATATGGGTTAGTACCTCTATTGCTGGATCAGACTTAACAAACCATTCAGGTGCATAAGCACAGTACAAATGTGAGTGATTCATTCATTCAGTGGGCTAGCAGTTAACTTATGAACCAGCTCTGTATGCCACTCAGTGAACATTTAACCTGTTTGTTTTTTTACATGAAACAATTGAATGGACATGGTAGCAAGCCTGCATTGGCTGCTGAATGGGGCTGAGCATACTCTGCCAACGAGTTGAGTTTTTACAGCTGTAAATTAGTTTGAATTCTTGACATATTTAACCAAACCTAACATTAGGTGGAACAGCAAAGAAAAGTAAGTTATCCTAGGTTCAGTTAACCTCGTATTAGACTATCAGCTACTTGGCTTGCGCGTATAAGGTTTTGTTCTTTTCAATTGAATTGTTTTATACTGTAGGGTATTTTTCTTGTTTTGTGATGGTACTGGTCCTCATTAGTCGTGGTGGTGGTGGGGGACGGGGGTAGCCCAAAGTGCTGTTTGCTATGAAACTGTCATTTTTACAAAGGTGAATCAAATGAACCAGTTCTGAGTCAAACATGTTGGTCATGTTGGAAAGCCTGAAAGAATCGATTTAGTTAAAAGAATCGGTCTTCCAACCACTACTAATGAAACATTCAGGCACCCTTAGTGTTTAGGAGGAGGAGTGAGAGAATTAGCCCCCTTTCTGTAAGATGGCGCTTAGTATTTGAGCTACCTGTAGATAAAAGGAATAACTACAGTGGCCCTGAAGTGCAAAACATATTAGCAAGTCAGAAAACACAGCAGGTTTTCACATTTACTGTTGTGTTTTCTGTTTTACTATTGTGTTATCTGATGTACTGTTGTGTTTTCTGATTTGCTATTGTTTTCTACCACTGTAAATAACCAGTAGTAGCGCTACTAGACCTGTGGGGGCAGCAGTCCGCTTGAGTCATCCGCATCACACTCCCATGAAGAAGGAGCGACCTGGCTGGTGGAGTGGAAAAAAGGAAATAGAGCTAAGGAACTACTCCTGTTTACAACATTATGGAGCCAAAATGGTTAAATACCATTTACAATTGTGTTTTACTGAGTGGATTCACGTTATGTGTTGTATTCGGTGAGTATTGTACCCCAAGCTAGGCAATATTTCCCATTTTGAAATGTTTATTTTTGGGCTAATCTGTTAGGTTGGGTGTCAGGTTAGCTAGCTAATGTTAACGTTATCTCACATCTCTTGTACGGAGAGATGCTAAACTGTATTGTATTCAAAGCTCATGCAATTTCATGTGCCCTTGCTTATCGGCAGAGGTACATACCTGATAGCACATGACTTAAGACATTTTATGAATTGTTACGGTCTTCCGGAAAATTCGGCACAGAGGTAATCCACCAAGCAGTATTTTATTTCTTTAAAATCCCAACAAGAATTTGTTCACACTGTTCGCTACCGCCCTTCGCAGTGTATTTTGGTGGAGGGTGGTGGTGGGAACAACACACGAACCAACTGCACAAGTTGAGATTTTATCGAATTCAGAGTTGCTGGGTGTACTTGGTGTATGCCGAATTATAAATCATTTTCTACCACGTTTGCCGAGAATCGAGGCCACTAAACTGTCCGAATATTGAATGGAGTTTGGCGTTAGTTCCTCCGGTGTCTATCGAGACTAGTGAGTAACGTTAACGTTAGCTTGGTAAGCTAACCACATACACAGGTTGACGTTTGTTCATTACAACGAACAACACTATTTGTTTGTTTTATTTTACCCGTAACTCAATGTTACCTAGTTAAGATACTACTGATATGTAACGCTAACGCTTCCGTGTTGTAGGTAACAGTTAGCTCGAGTGTTGGCTACCTGGCAAACGCGAGCTTTTGCAACGTAGATAACAATATCACTCGGATCAGTATGTGCTCGTTAGCTAACATCTTGCTAATGCGGATAGTAAAGAGACTGAGATATATCGTTATCCACGGAAATAAGTAACAACAGTATTAAACACACATACTTGTTGCTCAGAATTGGTCTTTAGTGCCAGGTTGCACTGACTTGCCATGCCCACAACACTGATGCAATAAGCCCAGTAACGACTTCAAATGTTGTATGTGTTGTATACTACTAATGGCTAGCAGCACTTAATAAAATTGCAATAGTAAAAAATCACACAAACAAACTGTGTCAACCATAGAAAAGATGTGCATTTCTTGCACTCATCAATTGCAGAATTAGCACAGGGCTAACTAATTTTTCTCTCATTTTGACTAAGGATGTGCACCAGATTTGATAGAGTGGATTAAAGATCCAGTAGATGATCGTTCATATAATTGTCACTACTGGCTGAAACTCAACAGCCTAAAGACTACACCCAGCCTAGAGCAAAAAAAAAAATCATAGCCCTGAAAATTAGATATCACAGAAAATGCAGTAGTACACACCCTTTTCATGTCATACACCTTCTCAGACTCATTTGCTGAGTGGCTACAAAGTCCACCCATTTGAAATATTGAGTGCCATTAAGCTGAAGGTGAAGTGGACTGGTGATTGTCCTGTTTCTGGTTTGAATTCCTTGCTGGGAAAATCTGGAATTCAAACGGAAGTGGATGAGAAACGCTCTTCCTTCCCTTAACACCTTTTGTCAAGGTTGAGCAGGGTGCTCATCCCCCAACCCTTTAGTGTTTTCAACAAACACTGGCTGCTGGTCATATAGCTGATTACTGACTCCTTTGCAGCTGGCTATTTTTTGTATAATGCTAATGCAGGATATTCCCCTGGATCTGATTTCTGAATTGATGTTAGGAGCCTTGTAGCTGTGCAGGAGAAGAGAGCTTTGCTCCTGATGCATCACATCCAATCTGACGGAGTAACTTGACTCTTGCTAGATGTGTTCAATTGCCAACCACTCTGATAAAAGTGAACGAGTGCAATGCCATTTTGGTTTTGGTTTGATATGCAAGGGAAATAAATCCTTTAGTTTGTATTGTGTTTGACAAGTCAAACAAACAAAGGTTACATGCAGAGAAAAAGCTAGAGGGAACGTGGTCATAAAGTGCGATCAACCATCAGCAGTGGTTCTACAAGGCATCTACCAGTACAGATTACAGATGTTTATAAACCATTTAATTATCCATAATCAACTGTGGTTTGAAATGTGTGTTGCTTTATAGAGAAAGAACACCCTACTTGTAAAGTGCATGAAGAATTGTGCATTTTTAATGTACAATTTTATGTTTTTTATTGCATTTGTGTAAATTTAAATTAAATTTGATGAGTTGTATAAAGAGCAGTTGACAACTGAGGAAAGACCATGTGACCGCTTGGAAAGAAGTGCTGACCATGCAGTCAATGTTGGTGTGATGTTTCCACTTGTGTTAGTGATGTGTCAGTTTTGCCAATATACTGGGCTGATATTGTTATTTAAAAAAAAATAAAAAAAATAAAAAGGAAATAAAGATAGAAGATAGGGTTGTCCACATGAGATATAATGCAGCTTATTTGATTATGTGTTGGATCTATGCTGGTTGTGTATGGGAAGCCCTTAGAACCAATTGATTGGATTCCACCAACTGTATCAAAAGTTTAAGTAATGCACTTTTACTGCATTTACCACTGCTGAAAAGCTAAAAAACATGAATTACTGTAGTGTCTAAAAGGCATTGAACGTGGCCACAAAAATCTCAGCCATCAGTGGCTTCAGTCTAAAAATATCAGTATTAAAAAACCATATCGTTTGATCTGCAGATTCCAGAATTCTGATTCAGGAAACTCACTTTTGCTCCCGCGTTTTATCAACAGGTACAAAACCCACATCTGCCGTCGACATACATGCCCCGGCCGAAGTGATCGTGGAGAATGGCACCGTGGGGATCCTTAAATGCTTCTTCAAGTCCACAGAAGTGGTCAGCAGCAGCGCCACAGTGACCTGGATGTTCCGACCAAGTCGATCTGATACGCCGTCCTCTGTTATTCCGTCCTCTGTAAGTCCAGCTGGGCCCCGCCCCACTCCCGGAAGATTTCCCCAGAGCTATAGGATGTTTTCCTTCTATTGTTTCAGCCTTCAGCCTTGTTTCAGCTGCACCTCAGGTTGAATGGCCTGCAATGATGACAAGAACACAGTTGGCAAGTGACTTCAATACGGGTCGCAATTGTAATTTAGACACAATTTCAATACTATACATTTATTGATATATGAATATCATATGCACTACTGAAATTTACAAAGAATAGATGCAAACAATACAGTGTATCATGTATATTCTGATACAACGTGCATTATTGGTGTGGTTTATAGGGCAAATTGACCCCCAAACTGCTTAATCGGTTCTTATTAAAGGGCTTTTAGAGTTATGTAAACAAATTATTATTATTATTATTATTATTATTATTATTATTATGTGTGCTCTGATGCAGTTGAGCAGGGCGGGGAGCCTGACTGTCTGCACTAATCTCCAAGCCTAATGACATGGCCTGAGGCTTTTTAACCAGCAGTCAGCGAAGTCAGCCGGTTGCAGTCATCTTGTTCAAACTCACTAAATAATGTCTGGATTTGAAAATATGCACATATCAAATTTGGGTCATTTATCACTTGAGCGAGAAAACAATTTCACTCTTTAGTATTCTCCTCATTGAAGAATAAGAGATATGAATTTAATACCATCAGCGATTAGACCACAATGCTGCATAACATTTTTTCCTTTGACACCACTAAAAATGGTTTGGCAAAAGATCAGACTATTGTCTCCAGGTATTCTTTTGATCAGAACCAGGTTCATTTTAATGAGACGCTCTCGCAAAGCACAGCCTCCATTTTTATAAAGCAGAATAATATCTGAAGAAATGCTCTGATCTTCTAAGCGAATGGAGTGGTAAAGATTACTTGAACCGGACTGTTTAAAAAGCTGCATGAAACCTGATTATCTGTTTTATTTCAAAGGCTGAAAAGAGAACTTTGTCAGGCTTGCTGTGGAGTTCTTGTACAAAAGCAACTTCTTTTCAGAAACCCTTAGTCAGGACTTAAAAAAAAAAGAAGAATGCATAAAAGCAGAAGTTACCTTGGCCAAAAAGGTCTCAGTCATGAGATTTGTTTTGCCACTGACCATTGACCTACAAAAACTTGATGTGTATATATGTTTCTAAAATATAATAACCTTTTGCATGTAATGTAGAAATGTAAGAAGAATGTAAGAAATGGAAACAAAAATGACACCTACATTCTACCAGACCCCTGCCTCTTCCTGGCACAGCAAATGGCAAGGTTTTATTTTCCGATGTGATTGAAGCTTCTTTTACATGGTAGTAATACATAAGACTGTTTTGCTATTTTCAGGTCATCAAGTTTCAACTCGTCCCGAACTCTATATACTTACCACATTCCCATGACATTGACACACTCAACAACCAACGTTGTCTACAACGTTTATGTTTATCACGGTGTGTCATTCTTGGCCAGGTCTCTCAATGTGGCCACCTGGTTAGCTAAAGGTTAAATAAATAAAATGATGGGAATAAATATGCACATTTATAGCCAGTATGCTGAAACAGAAAGGGTCAGAGTAACAGAAACCTTAATACATACAAGATAAACAACCATCAGAAAGATTAAAGCTACACTGGCTCTCTTTAATACACATTACTGCCTTCATGCAAGTATATTAATGCAAATTAATGTATTTTATTTTAATGAATGGATTCACAAACGTTTGTTTAAATCAAGCAAAAATATGTATTTCATAGTTTGAATTTCTTATAGATTTGACAAGTTTGCAAAGAAATTCTAGTAAACTGAAGAACATAATCTTTCTATGATTGTTCCATTTTAAGACAAATCTATTTAAAAATCAGTGGTAGTTTTGTTCTCATAACTAACTATTTTAATTTTAAATCTCATTGATAGTAGCAAATACAAGTTTTGAAAACATGAGAATTCTTTTTTGGCCATTTAAAAGGTCAATCGGTGTTGGTATTAGTCAAATTATTAAACAATACAGATCAGACGCTTGGTTTTCTGAAGTTAGCTTTAATGAGGGTGGTTCATGTTGACAGATAATACAGAATGAAACATGAATACCATTGTAGGCTGGATTGTTGCATTCAGGCTCAGGTATGGAGCGTAACTCGCGGTGCTGACTTGAATTTCCTCCCCTCTGTAGATTTTCTACTTCAGCAATGGGAAGGGATTCCCGGGGCCCGAGTTCAAAGAGAGAGTGCAGTTCATTGGCGACCTCAACAAGAAGGATGCCTCAATACAGCTGAGCCAGGCCCAGTTCAGCGACAATGGTACCTGGTTCTGCGACGTGAAGAACCCCCCAGATATATCGGGAACTCCGGCTCGAACAGAGCTCAGGGTCGTTCTGAAAGGTGAGGAGGCTCATTTTATTCACCTCTTACAGTTTCTCAGTCAATCACGCTAACTACACCATATCCCCTTATGCTTCAGGTTAGCTAGTTAATGCTAGCGAGATAGATTGCAAGTTGTTATCAAGCTTTGTGTCGTACAGTGAGAATGATCTTTCCTTGTGCCCTTTGAGCTCCAGCTCTCTGGTACTAGCAACGCTCACAGCTGCACTGTACAGGAAGCCTCCTATCTGATTATAAACTGTTTTATCACTCTGCAGAAATGTTATTGTTACTGTGCTAAATGATACCAAGAAGGTCCTGACAAATACAACTCGACTTTGCAGCAATGAACTTCTGTTTGAAAAATTCAAAATACCATGGGCAAAATTCACAATCCACTGAAATTGTTAAGAGTATCACTTTGCAGAAGTAATTGTTCTCATTGTTTTTTTTGTTTTTTTGTTTTATTTTGGTCCAGAATCTCTTCCTCAGAACAACACTGCAGTTATAATCGGGGCAGTTTGCGGCGCTGTCATTGGAGTCATCCTCATTGGCATTGTTACCTGCCTTATCATAAAGAGGCATCACACCCACCACGATTATGAAGGGTAGGTGAATCACCTTGTTTGTTGTTTCACCACGGTTAGTGGGACCGCCATTAATTTCTCTCCTGTTTAACCGGCTCATGTTAGCACGGCCAGAGGGGTAAAAACAAATGGTTTCAATTTGGTGTCCACAAGAATTTATTGTTTATGCATTTATTGTTTTTTTTTAAATTGCCAAATGGCACAACCATATCAAAAGTTCAAATAATACTGTATTTACCACTAATGAAACCCTAAAAACATTAATCACAGTCTAAAATGCATATGCCATGGAAATGTGCCTTTTTTTAAAATGCCTTATTTATGGCACCTTTATTGCATTTCACTGGAAGGCCACTTCCTTATGTTTTCATACACTTATTTTTGTGAAAATAAATAAATACAAAGATTGTAAAAAGGAATAATTCCATTATGTAAGTTATATTTTGTTAATTAATTTTGTAGTTGCATTAAGAATTCATTAAAAAATGTAAATTCACTGTGGTTGCACCACCTGACCATGACCCGTAATGGCACCTGACATTGTGCTTTATATTAGTAATTGTGCAACCACATTTTGAATGGTTGTGGATATAAAGCAAAACACAGACAAAGCATTTATGTTGCAGTGTTAGCTCAGTGCACCACTCCTCCAGCATAACCTTTCAGTTGAGTCATTCACTGTTTGCTTTCAGTGCTGAGAGGAATTGTATTCTCTGTGGAAATGTGCATCCTGGTGTTCACAACTATCCTTCCCTGTTAGCAAGCACTCCATATATGTAATATACTGTAAGGCAAGGCAATTTTCTTGGATGTATTTTATACCCTGTTTGGTTGAGCGGTTTGCTGCAATCTTTCTGTTTTCCTCTCAGTTCCTTAATTCTCAGCTAATCGGCACTTACACTTACACCGCTAACTCTTTCTGCATGGAAGCAGGGTTCATTAACTTTGTGTTAACCTGAGAAGGGCAGTGTGTTTTTGGCTGTTTGAATAATCTGGTGTATTACTAATGTTTTTAAAAACAAATCGATTCTCTGACGCATCGCGCTTTTATTTTGTCCGACTCAGAATCGACTCTTCAAATTTTAATATCGATACTTGAATGTGCAGACCTGACTAGACGACACTTGTTGCTAAATGCGTGGATGTGAAGACAACCGGATAAGACGTTCTCCTGTAAACGGGCATCTACTTCAGTCCGTGCACAGAAATTAAGAGTTGCTGACAGGATATACGCCATTTTTTTTCCTCTGGAATGTATTCAACTGTCTACTAAGTGGGCAAATAATTCAAAATGCCAGTCTAGAATTTATCAAATCGCATGGTGTAGATAATTGTGATCAGTTGAGAATCGCATCATGAGCCCCAAGAATCAAAATCAAATTGTGAGATTCCCAAAGATTCCCACCCCTGCTATTATTAACACAATGCCATGTCAAAACTAGACATTATTTGCTTGTGTGCTTTAGCTGGGTTGACCTTGTCTACCTCTCATGCTTAATCTGACCACACAGCCCTCCCTCATAACTGCAGTTTAAACCAGGACATTGAGGATAGATGTCACAGTTGCTCTAACTAGAAAGGCGAGATTCGCACCTTGTCTTGCATTGATGAATCCCTGGTAATCAACTTTAGTCAATTAAAACACAAACAAATATATCCCAAACATAAATTCACAAATGCGAGGTCTTGCCAGGAGGGATTGTATCACAATTGCATTCCACTGAAAGAATGCGCCTCTTAACAAATATATCATTTTAATAACATTTTGAGTAGAATTATGAAGTAGCAGAACTGTGGCCAATTTTGGACAGCCATTGCTAAATCCTACAAATTGGGGAAGCTCAATATCAAATTTTAGAAATGTATATAGATCATAACTTATAAGCGAGCAAGAAGTGTGAACACTTAGATTGCATTTTGGGCAATGGTGTCTTAGTGTTTTAGCATAGTTAACAGTAATGCATATATCTGTGAAGATTATTTTTAAAAAGATCCAGTGGTGGCGATATTGGCTGATGAAATAAAAGACTTGAGTGCCTATAGCCTGCAATTCCTACAGCCATCTGTAACATTGTGAAGGTACAGCAATGGTTAATATCGAAACCGGCATTAAGTGCATTGTCATCCATTTGCAGGGACTGGACAAAAAAACAAATCACAAGTTAAGGTAAAAGTGATATTAAACTAAAAAAAAATAGATGTAGCCTGATAAATTTACAAGGAACTTTGAATAAAAAAACAGTACAGGATGAATTCTATTCATTATCGATTGTAAATTTTTGGTCGAATTTTAGCAGAACGCTGTCGGGAACTGGCCATGCTGGCTTTCCGTATCATTTGAATAGAACCTGTGTTGGTCAAGTTTCTCGACACTCATCGGGGGAGTGACGAAACAAAAATGGCCTACGATCGCTTGATTTGAGAAGGGGTGTCTGAAGAAAACCATCTGCCAGCACTGACTGAATTGTTAGCAACATCCAAGTATTTCCCCCTAGCTGTTGCTTTTGATGTGGTCTACCAAAACCAATTTTGAGGGTAATTGAGCCTGTGAACTACCATATTGGACCGGATAAAATTGGCGTTGCGGTTTGCAACGGTGCCAGCCACTCACTACCATTGAAGAGCAACTAATTTCACGGCAGTACATCCTACTAATATCACGGCCATTCTTTGCTTATTGTTGTCGTAATATTCACCGTCCATCATCATTTGTCACTCACATTATTCATCTGAAACTAACCACTGTCTCCATCAACGGTGTCTCTCTTTATCACCAACTTTCTGTATTTGTATTGTTTGGATTGTACACAATGAAATGATAGGATAGAGAAGGGTGACAGCTTATCTGGTGTTAAAATTGACAATTTCCCAGGTAAGTATTCATCTCCCACTGAGAAACTGCCTTTCTTACTGTACCTAGTCTTATGCAGTGTCTTTGCTAGAGGTGCACCAATGCCAATTTTTCAGAACAATTTATGTACTGAGTGCTTAATTGAGTAGTACTCCGATCAATACCAGCTCAGTAAAGTAATTCATGCCACCTAGTATTGGCTTATTATTAAATATGTAATGGAACAAGTTTATTTATTCATTGACAGTCTTCAATCAAATAAATAATGACAAATGATACCTATAAAATATACCACATAACATAGGCTAGGGAATATAGCTTCTCTTTCATTACACTGATCAAAGCAGCTCTAGTCTTTATCCAATGTCATTCCTTTCAGCATTTCTGCCCACCCACTGGGAGAATTTTTTTTTTTTTGCATCTTGTGTCCATATGTGCCATATGTCATCTTTCTCATTGTTTTATTTTTGTCTGTCTCCCATTTTTGTGTTTGTTTTTGTCTCTCTTTTGCCATTTTTCTTCTGTGCACCTGCCCAAATTGCTCGACACCTTTGGCGCCTCGTAAACCAAAACTAGATGTACGTCCTTGGAAAGCGTGAGCTCTCATGCTCCACAGCCACGAAAGAAGGTGGAGTCCAGCTTGGAGGGCTCCAGGTGTAGCAGTCCCTCGGGCCCAGTACAGGTAGGAGCTGGGTGACCAAGAAATCCACTGGCTTGGGAGGTGGGGGCAGTTACATTATTATTAGGCTCTTGACTTTTTGATTTTGGGCTGGTCTGGTGTCATACTACAAAGATCTTCACCTTCTTTGTCACCTTTGGAAATCCACACTACATTGTCACTGTCATTCATAAAAGAGAAAATGAAGCAAAAGGGAGTAACTGATGCTGTGGGGCACGTTTGGTGCATATCAATCCAAAAACCTTCACACTGCAAGCAACTTGATTGATGATCACTATATTCTGGCCAATTGTGGACGGTGCAAGAAGCTCCAGTTGCATCTATTGGTCCGTAAACAAACATTTTCCTGGACAAATCGGAACAAGGGGCAGGGAAGGGAAAAAGAACTGCAAGCCGAATTTCAGTTTAGAACACAAAATGGGCATCATTCTCAAATGACCCAGTCGCAGGTTATAAGCCTTCATTTGACTGTATCAACAAGGAAATTCTAACCAGTACAAATACTCATCAGAATATAATTTCCCCATGTGAGGTTTAGGTAAACAAGGTTATGCTGGACTGTTTGAAGCGTAATTTAATTCAACCTTGAAGTAACAACTTTTCTTCAAAACAGGAGAATATGCTGTTCATGTTAGTGTTGATCGTAAGACCTGCCTCGCAGTACAATGAATTACTTGTTGGAGGCAGAATTATGGTTGTGAAGATGAAATTTTTTGGTTGTAAATAAGATGTTTTTTTTCCATCGGCACCTTACAGAGTTACGTATAGCTTTTAGCATCAATGTGTCAGAAGACAGATGCTTGTACTAAAGGATAGCTGCACCCAGGGGCTGAAATTACCACCCACCGAGTGTCAGACGCTGGCAAAAATTTGTCTTGAGCAGATTAATCAATAAGGGTCTTCTGCCACACTGACCGGTAACTTTGTGAGACAATAACATTTGAATGGCCTCAGTTATATACGCTCCTTGGCTTTGTCACTGCTGACGTAACGTACTGGTGATCCAATCAAAGCAAAACAAAACAATGACTCTGTATCAAACAGGCTCCTGATTGGCTGTCTGTTACACTTCTCTACACAAGAGGTAGCGTCTAAACTTCCTGGATGGTTAAGTAGCCTTAACATGAAACTTAAACAACACATAGAAAAGAACAAATGTAGACTAAGGCCAAAAATGATCTATTGTATACTATTGTTTACCAGCACTTGGTTAATTTCAGACACTGCAACAGCCTTTAAAGACCTGGATGATTTTTTGAGATGAGGCCTCCTGTATATATTACAAAGAGGCATTGCTAGAGGGCTCTATCTCTTTGGTTCCCACTGTGACTTGACTTGGATGTTACTTGTATGTTTTTACCAATCGCATGTCTTTTCCTTTTCCCCCATTCGGTCATTCTGTCCACAGGGACCGGTGATATATGCCCAGTTGGATCACTCAGGCAGCAAAAACCCCAACTCATTCCGTAAGATGGAGCCAGTGGTCTACGCTGACATTCGGAAAAACTGAAAAGGAAAGGGAGCAATTGGGGACCAAAAAACAGTAAAGTAACAGACCTCTCTATCAGCTGCTCTTGGGATGGGAGGGAATCTATTATCAAGGACAGAACTGGTGCAGTTTGATTTTATTTTATTTTATTTTTTTATTTTATTTTGTTCTTTTCTTTTGTCCTCTGAAAGCATTACAGATAGAATAATGTATTCATACTCTTTATGTTAAGGAAACAACTGAAACACCTTTGCAAACACTATAGTTGGCACTAACAGCATGTGTTTCGCTTGAGACTGCATCCCGCCTTGAGTTGGTTTTACAATACAGGGACCCAAATTTTTATGTATTCATAAACATCATTCCATATTTAAGGAGACTTCATTTTAATTTGCTGTGGGTTCACCTGACACTCCATTCACCTTGGCTGTTAGCCAGCACTACAGCTTTTAGGGGTGTGAATGTAGAGTCTTGATTTTACATTGCCTTCAGTAAATTTGCAATCCAAAACAAATATCGGTACTCCTCAACTAATAGTAAAACAGTCATTGCCATTGTATTACTGTGAATACTAACAATTTCACTTCTAGCATGTTGTTGTGGTACCGTGATTTCCGTTTAAGTAGAACGTATCTTTTTGTACCGCCCCGTTGGTTTCTAAGCCAATAGCAGCTGAGTATCCAGACTTGTCTTTTGTTTTGAAAAACTGCTCACGTACACTTAATTGTGCAACGTAGATAGAAATAACTTTTGCCTATTTATACAGATCACTAATAAGTTCTTGGAGGGAAAAAAAACACTACACTACAGATCCTTGGGGCAGTTTTTCAGAATTTCATTTTGCATTATGCATGTTAAAAAAAAAAGTAAATGTTCAACTAAGGTGAAATTTGTTTCTACTAAAACAAGGAGCTCTTTTATTGCCATACAAACTAAACTAAATACACTGTTTGCATGCAATGCAGTTCATTTATTAACACTATAATCATCATTATGAAAATAATCATCCTTGTTTAAATATGTATGCCTTTAAAAAAAAAAAAGTGCTTTTTTGTTTTTCAAAGTAATGGGCCAAATATCTAATATCAACTCCACTTTGATATTGGCTATGTACTTTTTAAGCTTTAAAATGCATTCCAAATTCACTGTTCTCATGTCTTGAAGCATTTAAAAGCCAAATTTCTGTTTATAATTATTTGTTTGTAAATGGTTTTGTTGCCCATGAGCATGGTTTTTGTGTTGCATCCAGTTTAAACGCCTTCAGCTTCAGCTTGTGATGCCCAAATGCAGTAAATTTCCATTTTGACGAATATTTGTATATATTTCTTTCTCATGTAAGATATAGTGCTATTTACTGTAACTCGTTCCTATGTCGTATGGCTATGGATGTCTTGGCAGAGAAAAAGTTGTGTTCTATGACTCCAGAAAGTTGGTGGCATGCTTATTTTGTTTCCCTCCTTCAGTCTTAATTATTGGACAAACAGCCAATACTCTGAACCAACGCCTACAGTGCCTGCAGAAAGTATTCAAACCTTTTGTGGTGTTGCATCCTAGATTCAAAATGGACTAAATTTAGATGTATTTGTACAAAGTAGTTTGTCTGACCTGATGCCATGTTCAGCTCGTATTTACCGCAAATCTGATATGACACAAATGCATCATTATATTAGACGTAAGTGTTTTGTTTTGAATCCTGTCCAGTCAATTGAATTGCCCACAGGAGGGCTCCAATCCAGTTGTAGTGGCACCTCCAAAGACATTCAAAGGAATTTGGATGCACCAACCGAACAGCCTAACTCCCACCATTTTCTATCTTGACCCTATTTTCCCATTTATCACACCGATCGATTCTGACCAAAGTCACGTCAGTTGCTTCACTATAGAGCATCACGGCAAAGGGGCTGAATAATTATTAACTCAAACCATTTCAGCTTTTCATTTTTAGTTAATTTGTCTAAATTTGACAAGATTGAGATCAAGGCTGGATTACCGTATTTCTTTTTTTGTGTTTTGAGATAACGTTCCAATCACATATGACTGGACGGGGATGGGTGGGGGCCCAGTGGACGTGCTTGCCCCAGGGCCCCCAGGTGGGTTAATCTGGCCATGAACGAGATTGAATGCTTTCTGAAGGCACTGTAGCCTTCCAAATATTTTTTTTTTTCCCTTAAATGTTTTTATTTTTTATTTTTTTTTACTAGTTATCATGTATCGCAGAGTATTCACCAGAATCAAAAAGGAAGAAAAAAACAACAACTGTATGATACTGAAAATAATGCTGGTCCTTTTTTTCTTTGTTCTTACCCGTGACTTGTTGCAGTGTTTAGTACCGTGTAGAAATTGTGATGTTGACTATAAGTTATGAAAGATTTCCAGATCGTCAAAGCTCAGATGCAACATGTGTTGTTTGACGTGTCGGAGTCTTTAAGTTTGAATGAATGCAGGTCGCAATATTCATTCCTCTCATGATGCGTCTTAAAGTGTGTGCTTCGTATTTTTGGATGGTAAATAGTGTGTGTTGTTTGATAATTGTCAAGTATGTTATGTTGTAAAATCTGCACTATGTCTTGCATATCAAAGACAACAAAAGCCCTGTGATTTTTATTTCCCTTCATCTCTGAATGACCTTTTGTCTCTGTTTGATGTCTTAAAAACTGGAATCTTGTACATTTAGTGCCTTTTACATTTCATCTGCTAACTTGAACAGCCGCTCAAAATAGAAAAGATAAGATTCATTTATTTTCCTTTTTATTGTATGTATTTTTTTAAAAACACACTATCGCTTCTGTATCCACTGTTCAAATTTTATATAAAACTTATTTCTGGCCAATGTCCTGGTGCTTGTTGTTATTATATCGACGTTTGTATTTTGCAATTCTCTGATTTTTTTTATTTTTTTTTGTCTCTTGAAAACCCAGCTATCAAGCTATTAAAGCAGTACAAAACGATCATTTATGGAACAAGCTTTTAATTTTCTTCCTGTTTATCTAAACAACCTAAAACAGGCTCCGTTGAGTATACACTTGTAGACGATAGGCAACACATACATACACCCAAACTTGGACTCGAAATATGTATATTTTAAAAATGATTTGCAAAATATAGTAGTAGTGTTGTTTCTGAATGCATTGAGAATGATGGTGTCTGTCTATCTGCTGCATTTGCTGTTGACTGCATTTTGGTGTTTCAAATGATTCTAGGTTTTAACACACCTGTATCTGGGAGGTCCCACGTGTGGTTACTGCATTTCCTCGCAAAAACTACATGTAGACGAAGGACCGTTCTAGCAAATCTGAGATAAGGTTATTGAAAAGCACCACTTAGGGGAAGGATATGAGAACATTTTCAAGGCATTGAATATCCCTAGCAGTCATCAAAAACATTCTGAAGGCAGCTCTGAAGGAGTTCCAGTCTTCCACGGCTGAGATGGGAGAAACTGCATACTACAATAGTAGCCCGGGCGCGTCACCAGTCTCAGTTTTATGGGAGAGTGGCAAAAAGAAAACCACCCTTGATAAACACTCGCATGAAATCGCAGCTAGAGTTTTCAGATAGCCTGTGGGAGACTGAGACCAAGTGGAAGAAGGTTCTATGGTCTGATGAGACGGCCTCAACGCTAGGCACATCACCATCAACACACCATCCCTACCGTGAATCATGGTGGTGGGGATGCTTCTCTGCAGCAGGGCCTGGAAGGTTTGTGAAGATGGAGGGTAAAATGAATGCAGCAAAGTACGGGGAAATCCTCGAGGAAAACCTGCTGCAAGAGAACTACGGCTTGGGAGAAGATTCAACTTCCAGCAGGACAAACACAAACTGAAACCACACAGGAATGGCTCAAAAAAACAAAAAGTTAAATGTCCTGGAGGGGCCGAGTCAGAGCCCGGGACGTCAATCCAACTGAGAATTTGTGGCAGGACTTGAAAGTTGCTCACTCATGGTCCCCATCCAATTTGACAGAGTTTGAGCAATCTTGCAAAGAGAAAAAAAATTGCAGTGTCCAGATGTCCAATCCAAATAGACCCAAGGCTGTAATTGCTGCCAAAGATGCCTCTACAAAACAGTTGCCTCAACAGGGGTGAATACTTATGGAATCTATTATGTCCTTTTTTTTGTATTTGTAATTAATTTCGATCAATTTGTAGACATGTGTTTTCACTTGGACCTTTTATAGAGTTTTTTTTCTGTTGATCAGTGGCAAAAAAAGGCCTAATTAAATCCACTGTGACTCCATGTTGTGAAACAATAAAACATGGAAAAAGGTCACTGGTGGTGAAGGCTTTTCCATAGCCACTAAACGTTCGAGAAAACCGCTGTCATAGAACTACGGCTTGGTGATGATTCACTTCAGCAGACAACAACTGAAACCAAGATGGTCAAAAACAAAAGTTAAATTCCTGGAGGGCCGTAGTCAGAGCTGGGACGTCAATCAACTAGAATTTGTGCAGACTTGAAGTTGGTCTCTCATGCTGTCTGGCCACCAGTGAAATTTACAATGCTAATCTTGCAAGAGCCAAAATTGCGGTGTCGATTCATCCAATGGACCTCAAGGCTGTATTGTGCTAAAATGTCCTCTACAAGTTGCCTCAACAGGGATACATGGAATCTATATGCCTTTTTTGTATTTGAATTAAAATCGATCAATTTGTGACATGTTTTTGTGGACTTTTATAGGAGTTTGTTATTCTTTGTATCAGTGCAAAAGGCAATAGTCCACTGGACTCCATGTTTGAAACATAACATGGAAAGGTCCACGGTGAAGGCTTTTCTAGCACAAGTGGAAACATCGCTTTGCTTCTCTACCACTGCAATGTCTGCACGAACCGAAGCTCATAGTTTAACTTGTGTTTCCTGTTCTCCTCAGTGTATCTTCCTGATGATTCACTGGAGCAATTACACTACTGTTCACTCCACCGGGGATGTAGTAGAGGGTAAACTCACCCAAACTCAGTGTACCCCACCCAGTGACGCAAATCTTTATCAGACAAATTTGTGGTGTACATCAGCACTGATCTTACAATTCAGATGATCAAATTTGGAGGGATAATGCATTGATGCATTTGGTGTTCTGGTGTTTAAAAAAATACACTTGACTGGCCCAATGGAGCTTCTATAAATAAAGGTCAAAAACTTTGAAAGGCCATAACTGCTACACCACCGGTCCGATTTTGATGATGCATCTTGTTATTGATTGGCCCAAGGGGTGGCTGCATCATTCTTGGGGTAAAAAATGTTTCACTTGTTTAGATTTGCAATGAGATTAGATTTTAAAAGATTATATTATATTAAATGTAAGGCATGTGCAAATGAAAGTGATTTTATTCTTCCTAAATTTACTGGCTTCCAAAACTAACTGACTACCTATATTAGAAAATAAAACGACATACAGCCGAGAGTTTTGTTGATAGAAGCAGCAAAAATGTGTTCTTGATGTTCAGGCCTGAAAACAAGGCTGTACCAGAATATACACTATATGGCCAAAAGTCAGTGGACACCTGACCATCACACCTATATGAGCTTGCTGTACATCCCATTCTAAAACCATGGGCATTAATATGGAGTTGGACCCTTTACGGCTATAGCAGCCGCCACTCTTCTGGGAAGGCTCTACAAGCTTTTGGAGTGTGTCTGTGGGAATTTGTGCCCATTCAGCCAAAAGAGCATTTGTGAGGTCAGGCAGTGATGTTAGAAGAGAAAGCCTGGCTCGCAATCGGCGTTCTAATTCCTCCCAAAGGTGTTCAATGGGGTTGAGGTCAGGGCTCTGTGCAGGCCAATCGAGTTCCTCCACACCAAACTCACCATGTCTTTATGGACCTCGCTTTGTGCACAGGGGCACAGTCATGCTGGAACAGCAAAGGGCCTTCCCCAAACTGTTGCCACAAAGTTGGAAGCGCCCAATTGGCTAAAATGTCTTCATATCCTGTAGCATTAAGATTACCCTTCACAGGAACCAAGGGGCCAAGCCCAAACCCTGAAAAACAGGGTGGCTGAAACACCTGAACTCAATAATTAGTAGGGGTGTCCACTGACTTTTGGCCATATAGAGTAGTCAAACGAAGCTGCATGATCCTAGTCTCGGCACTAGGAGGCAGGATTGACCTGAATAAAGTGCAAACCTTCAAGGTAAGAACTGCACATAATATACATCCTTTTCAGTCACCTCCTTGCCACTTATTAAATTACTGGTAATAATACTGCTAATGTTACATTGACCTTATTTTCTCTCTCTAGGACACAAAATCTGGAGACGCACCACATCCGTCAGTGACGTTGAGGTTGAGCTCCGTGAAAAGGCAAACAAGAAGTCTGGGAATCCCGGGAAATAAACGGGATAATCCCCTGGGAGGATAGCAGGTGTCGTATGCTTTGTTTGGATCAGCGAGCCTGTAAAACTGAATGCATGATGCCGCTTATAAAACATTATGAAGGACAGTGGAAGCACATCCTCCCAGGTAGGTGGAAGAGTTTTATCTATACTACTACTACTACTACTACTGCTAATAATCATTTGTATTTATGTAGCACTTTTCAAAACAGTTACAAAGCGCTTGACAAAGCAATGAAAACAAGGTCAAAAATATAAAACCAAGGCAAAAGTCATGAAAGGGAGATTAAAAGCAGTATTGAAAATATAAGCTAACAGTCTGTCATTTTGCATGAATTTTACTGAAATAATAGTATGGAGCCGAAAAAACAAATGTGCTGCTGCTCAAGTATTCATGAAGATCACTCTAAATGTAGGATACTACATTTAATGGGTGTATTGAAAACTAATAATACAAAATACTAAAAAGTATTAACATTAGCTCATGCATTACCACACCTTAAAATAGTTTGATTTGATGTTTGATTGCCTCATTTTATAAAAGTAGGTGTCACCTTTTGGGAATGAAACCATTGTTGACAGATGACATTCAGTTTTATTCTTCTTATTATTAGCCTTTATTTATTGAAGGAAAGCGTTTGCTGAGCTCCTTTTTGGCACCTTGCTGCTTCACATACATACAGTACCACGCATTTACACTGGGAGATGCCCAGTACAACCACAGTCTTCTACTGGTGGCCACTGGAGCAGCTAAACTGAAGCAGTCAGGGGTTCAGTGCCTTGCTCAAGGGCACTTGGACAGCGCTACTCGTTCACTTCCCCTACTCATATTTTGGGATTGTAGTAAGTTGTTTTTTTCAGTCATGGAAAGTTTGGCCACTTCTGCTTCCATACTATATATAACCTGAATAAACTGTCATGACTCAGTACTATAATTACACTGGATACAGTTTTGTTAGGTTACAATATGGCTAACCACAGAAAAAACCACATGACAGACAAGCTTTCTCCCACACTGTTAAAAGGGATGTGTGATTTTCAACATACCCACGCTATTAGTTTGCGACGACACACGTTTGTGTTACTTTTCCACGTAACTTATATTAATAACAACCTGTCAGTATTGCTATTGGCGTACGTTGTGTTGAAAAGTGAAAAGCGAATGAGTGTTGTCCCAAATGAAACGTGTTTCGCAAGAGTACATTTTCAGAAATTCATAGAGACCTAGCTGCCCCAAAGGTAAAGACAAATCATAAAGTATTAGGGTAAGCGTGATGGGGGGGGGGGGGGGGGGGGTTGGTGGGAGACGGGGAGCCTCCTTGAGCTGGAGCAGGAACTGGACTTCTCAAACCCCTTATAAGGCATTTCCCTAAGAAAAATGGGAGGGGGGAAAACAAGAATGATGCAGGATATTCTCACAGGATGTGATAGCTGGAAAGCAGCCGACGCTCTGCAATGTGGAGGAAAGAGTCAGCTGAGAGAAGAGCTCAGAGTATAGCTTTGCCTGCGCCGTCTATTTTTGAGTGGGTGGGTCTGGGAGGATGTGAAATCAACATGGTCAGAAGGCACTCCACATATTAGTAATCAACTGAATGTGAGGTAAATATACCGGATCGGTTCTCTACTTTAAAGCGTTCAATCTATTGTTGGTGCTTGGTTTTGCTTTCTGGGGGGTGGGTGGGGGGGTGCTCCGTTGTCTTCAGAGGTTCAATAAATTGGAGGAGCTGATAGGGATGTGTTGTTTGTTTGCACTATTGGAAAATCTGTGCATGATTACAAAATTGATCCACGATTTGTGGAGGATATTTCTTACTTGACAGTAGAGAGTGTTGAGCTTTCAGGTAGCTGACATTGGGCCACATGAGTAAAAAAAAAATAATTCCACACTTTCTCAAATTTCTCTTAAATGTCCCATAAAAGGGTTCTGCAGAGTAACAATTGTTTTGTAATTTTTGTATTTACATTTCCATGTCATTTTGCAGACCTGCAGTTTGGAAACAGCTTAATTTCTACAGTTATGCTGCTTTTTTGCATTAACTGGCAGATGACTTCCTAAACTGTGAGGGTTTTCTAGCCCATATTTTATCAATTGCTAACGCGCAACAATATTAATTGCTGTCCAAAGTTCAACACCTTTCTGGTGTATTAGTTGCATGCAAAAGTTAAACAAATAAGAAGCTACATGACATCAAATTTTATGTTTTTTTTTTGTGTTTTATGTAGCCACAAATGGTCTTCAGTGTATCTGCCTAGGGTTTGTCCAAATCTAAATCAAGAAAACCTCTCTTATATAGATTTTAAGAACCAATCTGTGTGTACGCACGGCACACTTATGAATACTACACTGCTGTATTGACATAGAGCTCTCATTAGGAGATCATGAAATATTAAATGGTAAATATTAAATTAATAGTAAATGGTAGGTGAATTCATTGAGCAAAAATATCAAAATAAAAGTTCCCGCAGACTGAAAAACATGCCTGGGGTTGAGCCATGAAAATGTAACTGCTGTCTGTCTGTTTTTAAGACATTGTGGTCTGTTTATTAGGTTCAACCTCATACACAACCTTTCCATGTGCTTATCATTCTCTTCTCATATGACTTTTCTCTGTGGGGTATTTACCATGGCATTACATACCATTACCATACCATTATTATTGTGATACTAACTACTCCCACATTGCTCGTTCTCAAAGTTGTTTTATCAGGGGAAAACTTTTTTGCTTAGTTTCCAACAGAGCTTGTTTTCTTACGAAATGAATCACAAAGTTCTAACGAACAATTTAAAAATACTACTGCCAAAACACCTTTGTATTTCAGGGCATAAATAGCATTGTCATAGGTCAGTGTGTTGCATAGTAGGTAGGGCTACTTCCCTCTTCCTTCCCTTCATATCGGCTTCAGCATGCTTCCTGTGTTCTGTTTCTGTTCTGTCTGTTTTCTTGTTCATTTTTGTTTGAACTCTTTGGGGACGCAGCACCATGGCCCGTTTCCAGCTGCTCTTCCCGCTTCTCGTCAGCTATGTGGCCGCATCCTTACGTCCTCCACGCCAGCTCCCTCCATGCCAAGTTGTAAGTAAAAAAAATTAAGGCAGCAATACATGCTGGGATACTTGTGTGTGTGAGACCTGTGGAATTGTGACTTAGAGC
Organism: Hoplostethus atlanticus; assembly: GCA_034670405.1. Lineage (NCBI taxonomy): Eukaryota > Metazoa > Chordata > Actinopteri > Trachichthyiformes > Trachichthyidae > Hoplostethus > Hoplostethus atlanticus. The sequence continues at coordinate 1,890,244 of JAXDDX010000015.1, read as the reverse complement.
AGAACGATCCTGAATAGACAGGGAACAGAGAGAGGGAAAATCTGATTTTGTTTGTTTTTTCAGCGCGTGCTGGTCACATTCCTTACATTTACACTTCAAAAAAGTATGGGATGTGTGTGGGTTTTCCATCTGTTGTCAGTTTGTTTTTACGTGTTATCCATGGCAATTGAGATGAAGTAGCTAATATATCAGGTACTTGAAGTATTTGCAAAGTATCTACAGGAAAATTGTTTATTTGAACACTTGTGACCGTAACATATGCAGTTTATTGGTTTTTGTCCTGTTGAACCATGTTGACCGGCATGCTTTAGCATTTGGACAGTAAAATGATTGTATCATTTGGCTCCATACTGCTTTGGATATTCATCATACATACATACAATGACTATGAAAGCTCTTTAGTATATGATGCCTTAAATTATATTATTATTATTATTATTATTATTATTAACAGTTAAAGTGATAAGTCCATGAGATCACTATTTATTTTTACAATTTTCTCTCCAACTTTGGTACTAAGTGCTCATTGCTGTGGTGTTTTTTTTTAAACAAACCGTAAACATAAAACGCATCACTTCCTGTGCACCAGAGAGTAGTGAGACAAACATTTATTTTTATGTTTCTAACATTTATTGAAATGTTGCGGACAGGGGGGGCAATGAACTAAACAGGCTTTGGCTTTATAATTATTTATCTCATATTGCTCAAAATAACCTTAAATTAAAGGTGAAACTGCAATTTTACCTCATAGTAATTAGTTACTTTCATATCCAAATAAATGAGAATATGGATGGCCAAAACACCAGACATTGTGTTTTGGAATACGTATGGATTTCACTACAAATGGAAATATGCATCACAAAATACACTCGAGGGTCATATCAAGTCTTTTCCAGAACAATCTAGGATTTAGCACATATTTACAAATAAACTTTCAAATTAAGATTTTTGATTTTATTTGCCATCTATTGGACAGGGCAGTTACAGTGTTGCTTTACGATAGCTGAAGCAACATCCCGCTTGGATCTGATGTTATAGATACAAACTCCTGATGTAAATTGCAAGAGCACTGAGGAATGTCAGCAGATGCACTCCAGAAAGGTAGAGCTGATGTGGGATCACCGATAATACCTCTGTTATTACAAATATTCACCCTCCTTCTGTGAGAGACTGCGATTAAGGCATCACAGTGTGTTCTGTGCATGCTATTCTCTATTTATGAGGGAAAAGGTAACACAATACACCAAAACAAAGAGAAGAAAATATTTCACCCTCCTCCTCCTCCTCTCAGATAGTAGAACATAAAAGTGTGATGATATAACACGATACATGATTTACTTAATTACTGTGGTTAAAAGCTATACGGGATGCTTGTTTGTACTCAGAAAAAAACCCTGATCTGAGCTTGTTCATAGCCAGGATACTCTGGAATGCCACTGACTTCGAATACCACAAGTATGCCAAGAACCTCAGTGTACTTGCTTGGGAGAAAAAAAGAGAAGGAGTCAGTTTTATGAGCTGTTGCTAGAGAGGGTCTCTGTCCAGATGGTTTCAATTAGAAGCTACACTAATAAGTTAAATATTTGAATCTATTATGGGAAAAGTGAAAAAACACTTGTAACAACAAGGTTTGGTGTCGATGCAGGAGATGGATTTTCTTTCAAATCCCCCAAAAATTGAAAAGTGTTTTTTTCTTTTAAAAAGTTTTTATACATCATGTCTCGAATGGAGAATACAGCATAATAAACCTCAGTGGACTCTCTGGCTGCCAAGAGCATCGGTAGACTGACTCATAAAACCACCCTCCACGTAGTGCTTTAAACATTTGGCCTGTATTATGTCATGGTCAAGCAATGTGGGAGTATGCCCAGATAATCAGACGTGTGTGTTTATCTTTCTTTGTTCGTAGGTCCAGGTGGATGTGTTTTGCAACGACCTTAGCCTGAGCAGCGCGCCGGTCAACCTCCCTCATCGTATCCAAATGCTGGACCTCTCGCGTAACCTGCTGCAGAACCTTACCCATGAAACGCTGGCCTTCCACACCAGCCTCCGTCGTCTGAATCTTCATTCTAACAAGATACAGTTCATCCAGCCCGGTTTGTTCAAAGACATGGCAGATCTAAAAGTCCTAGATCTGTCCAGGAATTATCTAGATGTTTTTGCTCTCTCAAAAACCAACGTTGGACGTCTTACAGCCGTAGAGTCCCTTGATCTTTCAAGCAACGGGCTGTATACAGGGATGACAGACTATTTCCTAGGTGACTCTCCATCGCTGGCAAACCTTTCTCTGAATGGGAATAGTATCACCAAAATAGCAAAAAACACCTTCTGTGGATCCTTGGCCTTGAGGAAAATCAACCTCCATAACAACGTCATCTTGGAGATTGAAGATGGCGCATTTGACTCATTGCTCCATCTGACTGAACTCGATTTGTCCAAGAACTCGATCACTTGCATCACAGACTTTAATCTCTCCCAGTTAAAAGTGCTAAATCTCAGTAAGAACAGCATGGAGACTTTCCAAACCACAGACTCCGATGTAGTGTATGAACTCCTTTACCTTGATCTTAGCGAAAACAAAATTCCCTACTTTCCTCTTCTCCCTAGACGGAACAAGCTTGTATACCTGGATGTTTCACAAAACCAACTCCAGAGTGTAAATTTTGCAGGAACGGCAGAGGAACTGGCAAATGTGGACACATTTTTAGCTCATACTCCACCCGGTTTAAGCACCAGACATCAAGTCCTCTCAAAATTGATATACCTGGACCTGAGCTACAACCAAATCAAAAGCATACCACAGTCCTTTTTCTGCAGTATGATATCGCTTGAGGTCCTGAATGTGAGCAATAACTGTATTGGGTCATTTTCTGTCAACCATGAAGGCTTTCTACAGAAAGTGAAGCGCCTTGATCTCAGCTACAACTCCCTGCAGAACCTGTCATTTGTCGAAAACACTCTACAATCACTGGAGGAGCTCTTCTTACAAGGAAACGTCCTCAACACCCTGGACCCTCAAACATTTCAAAGACTTCCCAGTATTAAATACCTGCAAGTCCAGCAGAACAATCTGAAAATATGCACCTTGCAGCAAAAACGGACCAATCCGAAAGACCAAAACCACCAGGATCCTCCAGGTTGTGTCTACTTTTCCTCTATTCCGACCTTGCAGTTCCTATATCTCACTGAAAACAATCTTGAGATTCTGCCTGAGTATGCCTTTAATAACACCCCTCTGAAGTTACTGGACCTGTCCCTGAACCCAGGATTAGAAATGCACCCAAAATCCCTCTCGGGTCTTGAGAACTCCCTGGTTCACCTCTTACTGAGGGAAAACAACATTTCCGAACTAAACGCAGACCTGTCCTTGCTGTACCGCCTCAAATTCGTAGACCTTTCGACCAACAAGTTAACCACTGTCCCCTTGTGGAACAAAGAGTCCTCCATTGAGTCACTGAACCTGCAAAACAACAACCTGGTCATCCTGGAGTACGACACAGTGCTCGCTCTGGAGCGCTCGCTGAAAACACTCTACATGGGCTCCAATCCTCTCAGCTGCTGTAGCAACCTTCGCTTCCTCCACATGGTTCAACGCTCGGCCGTGGTCGTTCCAGACATCGAAACCGTGACTTGCGTCTACCCGCAGAACTCCGAACCAGTCAACATAGAGAGGGTGACCCAGGAAATGTGTCGTACTCTGGATGGTAGAAATGTAAGCATGATTGTCATTTTAGTGGTAGTGCTGGTGTTGATTGTTGTGCTGGGGCTGCTGGTTAAGTTGTGTCACTCACGGAGACGAAAGCACAACAGGAGCTTCAACGCCTAACGACGGTCCCCAAAGTGAATGTGTGGAAATGAACAGTGGACATGAGGGGACATGAAGGAATTCATAGTTGGAGGTTTTGCTGTTTCTTTCTTGCAGCTTTCCATTGCGAGAGGTTGTTTTTTTTCAAGCCATCAGTTTATTGAATGTTAAAGTAAAAACACTAAATCCACTGAATCAAAATCCTCTTTATTCATGATTCATGAACGAGGATTTGATTCAATTAATTTAGTTGTAATTCACTGTAAGTCACTTTAGGTGACTGCTAGGGTTGGACCGATATAGCAGGCCGATATTTGCCTTTCGTTAACTATCAGTTCTCGGCCAGCCATGTGGTTCACCTGTGATGTGATGGAGGTTCCTCCCTGACCACAGCTACAGAAAAACAGTCTGTAAAACCTGGAATGATATATTCTAAATTCATTCAAAATTTAAAGGCAGTTATGTATCCTGAATAGGTGAGGTAGGTAACTCTGCTTTGAAAAGCTGCTAGTTTTAGTGCCCCATGATGGTCTAAATGCTGTTTCAGAGGCTTTACCACCCTGACAAGAATACAATTATGTGGGAAACATTGAATAATAGTAATTTTTTGGCATCAAAATGGTCAAATTTATAGATACTGAATATCGACATAAAATATTGGCAATCAGTCTAAAAATATCAGTTTCAGCCTTCAAAAAACCATATGGTCAAACCCTAGTGACTGCACAGCGCCCAAGAGAATGTTTGTTTTTCTTTTAAAGCAAAACCAAGTTTTCCTATTACCAACGTAGTTTGCACTTTAATTTCCTTCTGTGTGTACCTTCCTCTTGTTTGTGTATTAGTATCTTGTTCTGTGACTGTTCAGAACACTTAGAAAATAATTATGCTAGCATTCCAAGCCGAGGTTCATATGTTGATATAATTTATCTTTTTTTTTTTTTTTTTTTAACCGTCGACAGTGACTTTCTGAATAGTATATTTTCTTTACTGAGGCAGCAGGAAAACTGAGAGGAATTTAGAGTGATTTGATCCCAGGCCTGCAGGGGGTACATCTGGTATCTCTGGAAACAATGATTATGTACCCATATGGGGTGAAGCTCAAAACTGTAAGAAGCACTGAAATTAATAACGGTGATGCTCTGCTATGCAATTATATTCCCTCTTGTTGGATTGAATTAGGAATAGTGTTGTATTTCAGCGGTCTACAGATTTTTTTTCCTCCTGGGATCCACATTTTCAAAGCAATTTTATCATGCCTGGTTATTAAGCCGAAATGATGATGGAGATTATGTTTAATATTAGTATTATCATTTTTACCTACAAGTCAAATTGATTTGTGATATGACTTTCACACTGGGTCTGACCTCTGTAAACAATGTTTGTGAATCAAATGAAGGCCGATTTCCCTCAAAGGCGGTGTGAGAAAATGTACCACTTACACAGAAGCGCTGTATTCTCATCAGCTTTGCTCTTCGTCGTTTAGCCAATATCTTAAAGTGATATTTCACTCTGTTGTAACATTTGGAGTTTCTGGCAATATCGGCTGGGCAATATCGGCTGTCCCGGTTACCAGCAGTGAGACTCACATTATTTATTTGGTAACTCTCTACTTGAAGTGGTGCGTTATAAGACATCATAAGCACATTATAAGCACATTGTGAGTGGATTATAATTACTATAATCAGAGCATGACATAGGAAACACAATCTGCAAATAACTAATTAGGGGGTTTACTGTATAGGCAACTGTATAGTTTATGATATGATGTTAAACTGAATGTAATTTTCTGATGTTTGGCTGATTATGTTGTAAGAAATGTTCATCTACACTTCTAATGGGCTTATAATCTGTTTTGTAATGCACTTCTGTGTTCTTTGTTATCCTTTTCAAGAATAGATAAAGACAGTCCGGTGAAGCTGAATGTTGGTGGGGAATTTCACATGCAAAATATCTTGCCCAAGTTTGTTTAAATAATGCTGCAGTATTGCAGACCATGCAAATGACAACGACAATGTTGTAACTATGCTATAAAACTACCACACAAAATGACACACTAATGTCATTGCAACATTTTACACCAAGGCCTGGGAAAATAATAAATTCTGACTCCGTTCATTTTAGGATCTGCAAAACATAAAGATTCTTCATCGAATTCTTAACAATAAATTCGTGCTTTCACAGCAAGAGTTATATGTTTGTGTAAATACTAGTTTTTAATAACTTACTTAGATAGACGTGTGAACTTTTTTGATGTGTCAATTTGGACAAATTGTCACCTAATAATCAAAATATAGTTTGAAGGAATGTCTTTCATTATTTGTTTTATTGTGTTTCTCCATCCCAGGGAAGTGAAATACAAAACCTTGATTCTACCTTCTGATGCTCAAACTGTAGACCGGTAGAAGACTGTGGCAATTTCTGGCATTATGTAAAGTAATAAAAAGCAGTCGATTTCACAGACCATTTTTAAGCTTCATGATGTGTATAGTCACCTTTTTTGTATCGCAAAAATTTCATGCCACATAATTTCGTCACACCACTAACTACAGTCCCTGAATAAATAATTTCACCTTTTACTTTATTTAAAGCTGCACTAGGCAACTTTGCACATTGGCGGCTTCGAATGGCAGCAAGAGGTAACTGTTTGAAAAGTCTGAACTTACCCAGAAGTACCCAGAAGTCATGTAATGTGACCCGGCCGGTCTGTGATGTTTTATACCAAAGGAAACCCCTGGATGAGGTACTGCTTGTATTTCAAACTTTTGCTTCCACTTGAAGTTTTCCCATCAGAGACCACACCCAATACCAGAATTTCATTTTGGCTTGGCAAACAGGGTGAATCTAGGGTTTCAATTAGTTGGGATGGGACGCTCGTCTCTACTGCAAGCCCCCCTTGGTCATTTTCACATCAAAATCTTGCCTAGTGCAGCTTTAAAGCTACCATACATTGTCACAGAGGTTCGTGTTTTAATGTGAGAGTGGTGAACTTTCTCCACCCCCAATACCGCAGCGCGATGTGCCTGCATTGCTCTTGTGTTTACGTTTGGATTAAAGCTTTGAGAGTCGAGAATGTGGTCTTGAGCGTGAGGAAATTATCTTTGCAGACAAATGAAGGCCTCCTTCTCTCTGTGACTCAAACCCTCCCGTCTCCTCCTCCTCTCCGCCGTGAGAAAAACAAGTACTGTTACTGTAAGTCATTTGCTGTCCAGAGTGGTACAGGAAGTTGTCAATGGGTGTAGTGTTTTACGTCAAAGGGGAAAATGCCTCTCCATCATTGTCGAGCCAGGAACGAGAACCCCAAAGTTGATCGGCAAAAAAAAAAATAAAAGACACCGATGCAGACATTTCATCATGTTTAATAAAAGTAAACAGTGAGCTGAATCACGCTTTAAAGTGCTTAAAGATGCAGTTTTTCTTGAGCTTTGAAGACATCTTGCTGACTCATTGCAGTAGTATGTGCTTGAGTAGTGGAGAAATCGTTGTCATAAATGCTATTTTTCCTTTCAGTCTTTACACTAAGGCTATGAAGATCCAAATAAATAAATACATAAGTTATATTTTTTTCTTAAATGAGACTTTGAAGCACGTAGAAGTCACTAAAGGCTTGCATGACATCAGAGCAATACACTGAATTGTGAAAAGACATTGACCAGCAGGACACGGCTCACTTTTTGACATGGCACAGATCTTTTTGATTGAACCTACGCAAAGTGCTTCATTTTGAATTGAGAATTCAATGCAAGTGTGACTAAGTGGCGTTTGTAGCGAGGGAACTCGAAAGCCAAAGTCTGATCTACATCCTTACTGTGTGCAGCTGATTCCCAAATCTGATAACACGATCAAATGTCTCAGACTGTGTTTGTGTAAGAGGCAATTACATTTGCTGGCCACCCTCTGCTGTCTGTTCCCGCCCCGGAGACACAATGGAGTTACATAACTGGATGACCTCAACGGATGCCTAAGTCTCCAAATTGAATGCAGTCCTTTTATTGATTGATGCTCCATTTTTATCAGTGCAAAACCTATACTTGTGAATGTTTAAATGTTTAAACCCGAATTAAAAAGGAATCCTTGCGCTGCTTTTATAGCAGCAAAAGATGCTTTCAAAACCAGTTTCAAAGGTTTAATGAATAATTAAACCTTTTTCTTAGTGGATTGTATTTTATTGCCTTTGTGGATTTGCAAAAAATATATAGTGCTAGTTTACGCTTAGTCGATCATTAAGTCAAACTCAAGCTCTACCATGGATGGAGCTGCACAGCGTTTCTGAGATGTGACAGTTAAACAGGCCTTTTTCCACAAGATTTCCAATTCCAAGACAGCATCACTTCACACTGAATGAGTTTGTCAGAGAACTGTAGTTCTCTATATAGTATATATATTGATTCCAAATCTGTTGGGATGATTTATCACTTCAAGGGGACAATTATACACAACAAAAGAGGTCAATTTCCCTTCAGAAACGATTTTAATAAGCTTGACAAGCTGAACATTTTGATAAATTAAAATATAGCAATTAATTGAAATAATACCAGTCAAATAACAGGTGCCAAATCTGAACCTGTACAGTCAAAGCAGAGTAGAAAAAGGTTTAAAGAGGACATGAGCAAATTTGGGACAGCTGATTTTACTTGAGTTTACTTGAACAGTGTAAATGGTGGACACAAAAAGCGCCGCATTGCAAAAAGTCTGATCAAAGTGGCGTTCATCTCAAGTCTTCTTGCCTCCATCACTTTGGTCACATTCGCGGTGGCTTCCTCGTACCCCGCTGACGGTGATTCTTGCCAGGTAGGCTGAGAGCCGGTGGTGGATGACCTTTCCCGACTTTTTATTTGAAAGGTCAGCCGCGCGTGTTGTCTTCAGATATTTTCACTGCCAACAGGAGACTGTAAACCTCAACTTCTCGGGCTTGAATTTCATTGAATTTGTAGCTCCACAGCTGAGGCATTTCACAGCCTGATGGTAACCAGACTTTTCTCACTGCAGCTCCTATTAGGAAAACCTCAAAGGCGGTCGCAAACATTATAATGCTGTCTTGACCTTCCAGATGTTGACAGTGAAGAAGAAAACCTTACAGAAGAGCACTGAATTTGACAAAATCAAGCCAGCATATGCTGGCATCTAAAAGAGCAGATGTGCATATACAACATGCACATCTGCCGTACCTCTCTTAGATGTTAGGATCTGCTCCTAAATTATGGTTGCAGGGTTTAAAGTTCATTTGCACTTCAGATTTTAAGCCAATACTCATATCATCCCAGGCCTGCTTAAACTTCCCTTTAAGATTATTGGTGGGCTTGCTGAAGGCTAGCTTGTTCTTTTGTTATTTATTCACTGTTCTTCCTGTTCTTTATCCTTTATCTTTATTCTTTTCCACAAATCGTTGGACTCTTATAACTCTTGCATACTTTCAGCTAATAACTCCATTCCAACTTTAAATTGTTCATCTATTTTAGGAGATTCAACTCGGTCTATTTGTCAAATGAATGTCAAGTGACGCAACATGTCAACAACAGCTATGCAGCTAGCCCACACAGTTTCTATTTGAAACTGTATTTTCTAGTTAATCCTTTGTATTGTATATTCGAAAGAACCGGTCTCAGTCATAACATTAATCCATTACGTATATTCTGGTCTGGGTGGGCACATATAACATAATATTGGTCTTGCTGCTGTGTGAATGTACATTTCTGTGAATGTAGCCGATTTGCCAGCGTCATAGGCAGGGGTGGAAAGAGTATCAAAATATCCAACTCAAGTAAAAAATATTGTTACTTTGCTGAGATTTTACCTAGAGTAGAAGTGAAATTACTGCTGTAGAAAAGTAGCTCATGTATTCAGAGGGAAAGTTATGGGGTTACTTATTTCTCATCCAATGTAAAAAGCAAAGAGTTCAATATGTGATATACATGTTGTTCCAAAAATATTATTCTGAAATTCATGTCGTCATTCAATCTGTGATTTAAAAAAAAACTGAAAATGCCCATCCCCAATTATTCAGTACATTATTATACTGATGAATCATCTGTTAGTAGCTATCCAACTAGCTAGCAAAGCTAGCAAACTAGCTAGACAACACCCAGGCTAGCTCAAACCAATACTACTGTAGCTGGATGGATGTTAACTAAGCTACTATCATGGCTAGATGTGAGCATTTAATGTTACAGTTAGTCAAATTAATGTTTCCTCCACAAGATTGTGCAGGTTTAATGCATGTAATTCATAACTATGCCTCTAATCCAATGATTATGGAGAGCTTTTAAAATGTAGCAAAGTACAATTCTTCAGTCAAAAGTGAAATTACTGACTTAAAAAAATACAAAACAAAAGTACAACTGCAACAAGTACACAAATTACTATTTGCAGTAATGAGTAAATATAATTCATTACTTCCATGCTTGGTTACAGGACAGATTCCCTGAACTGTACTAGGGGATTACGTGGGACTACTACACAGCCACTTGATTTATTTTTCCTCCATAGTATCACCTCTCCAGGGCAAAGTAAAAATAGACAACGGTGGACCCTCCCTTCCCTGGGGAGGGGTGGGGTCAGAATATTTTAGTCACTGAAGGGACTCTGTTTCCAGTTCAAATCTATCTTATTGTACATGTCAGAATGCAAATAGTTTTACCTTTTCAAGTTCCAAAGACAAAACAAACTTTTTTTTTTTGGGGGGGGGGGGGGGGGGGGGGGGGGGGGGGGATCTGGTTACTTTGCCTTCACCAGAAAGATGTTGTTAGCAGCTATGCCACCCTGCCTAAAGGTCTAAAGGCATCATTTCCTCTGAAACACTTTTCCTGTTCTTCTTTTGTGAAATTCCAGCACTTTTTTCCTTGTTTATAAGATGACCAGAGATAGGATCAGAGTACGGGAAATATTTGTGGTTCCTTAATTGGAAGCAGACCTCAGTCACTTTCCTCTTCTTTGTGAGCACAGGTTGAGTCATTTTGTTTCTTAATTCAACCTTTATTCAGCCAGGTTTAGTCCTGTTGAAGAATCACTTCTACAAAGGGAAGGCCTGGCCAAGACAACAGCAGCACTTTAAGTTACAGACAAACAACAATAAAAACATTTCTTAAAAGGTAGTAGACAATCTCAGGAGAAAGTGAGAGAATGAGAAAGATTAATCTTCCATAGCCCAACAACTGCTTTAAACTCACTCAGCTCTGCCTCCTCCAATGAGGGTTACGTAGCAAACAATGGCAGAGGAGCAGCCAGTCATAAGACCTATTGGTATTGGTATTCTATTGAAAGGAGGAGGAACCTGAGACACAGATATTAAAACTGATGTCGAGTTGCAACTTTTTCCTGTAGACAGGTCAACACAATTTACATCATCTAAAGCACATTGTCTTTTTTGTAGTTTTATGGTAGATTACTTAATGCCCCTTTAATAATGAATTGTGCTTGCAGGTGATACCTCTGCAATCCTGTTGAAGAGAGAGTGCCCAGCAAACTTGGACGTTATACTCTTGGCTTGACTATAATTGTAGCCTAACATCAAACAACAAATAAACTGTTCAGTGTGTGTAGACAATAAAAGTGAAGCTTGGCAGGACATTCTACTTATCTCGCAGCATTACGCCCTAAACCTAATACTAATCATAAACTGTGCAGCTTAACGACAAACTGAATTAGTTTTAAAGCACAATGTTCTTGGAAAGGCCTCAAAGTAGAGCAAATATTCCTTTTATTTTTTTTGCAGAAACAGCAGGATGTATCATTCTATTGTCCTGAGTATTTATCCTGTTTTGGTTTTGTCTGCTGCCCTCCTCGATGCGTTAGACATGGAATCCAAGCACAAACAGCTGTTGAACAGTAACAAGACTCGAGATGTAACAACCAAAAAAGGGCTTATTTGAGGATTACACATGCAATTAAACATTTCATCAAATTTATATAACTGCAAGCAGGGAATAAACATCAGTTCACCTCTGACCTCTCCCAGGCTCCTTGGCAATAAATCAGGGTATGAGTGGGAGCGCTGGGATTACTGTGGATGAATAATAGGATGCTGTCTACTCTCAGTGTGCCAGCGTTTCTGAGTACGAGCCAATCGCTGAGTCTGGAGACTATGGAGCAAGGCACAACTATATACACACACACACACACACACACACAATCTCCACTCTTACAGCTCCTCACAATGTCAGTTTCTTGACTTGAAACAGATGGGCATTGGAGCCGAGTCATTATCAGTCACAGATTTACATTACCTTCCTCTGAGTTTCAGATGTATCATAGATGAAGCTAAGATCATCGTGCTTCCATTGCATGCTAGTAAATGGAAGTAGTGGGCCTTTAAGGACAGACTTCTAGAGAGACTTTTAGAGAAGTTAGAAATTTGTTCGGTTCAAATCCCTGGATGGATCGGGCCAATCTCGGTTGGGGTTTACTCCCATCTTCATTCAAGAGCTACTGCTGAAGTGCCCTTGAGCAAGGAACCCCAACTGCTCCAACAGTGGAGCTGCTTGCATGATAGCTACTGATACACCTAGAAAAAGGAGGGTTCTTCGGTCAGGGCAGGGGTTCTTTATAAAACCAAAATGGCTAAAAGAACCCTCGGATTCGTAACTGTAAATCCAAATAAAGACACCCAGCGTGTGTTCTTAAGTTTGTTTTGATACTGCCGGTTTGGTTCATTTCATTAATTCCAAAAGGGTTCTTTACAGCACCATAAAGGTTCTATGTAGACCCATCTGAGCATGGTTCTTAACGGGGTCTTTCTGGCACCTAAAGGGTTCTGCTATGGTGAAAATCTAAAGAACGGCTATCTTTGACTATAAAGAACCTGTGTTGTTGAGAGCGTAGATCATAGATGAAAGGAACCGATCTCAAGGACCATTATGGGCCTTCCAAGCACGACTGAAGGACCACGCGCTGACGTTCCTGGTATATTAGACGACGGATGCAATAGTGTAAACTCAGACTCAAGGAATGCCGCTCTGACTCCATGATAAAAGACAGACCTGCAGGAAGAACTCCTACCCCAGCCCTGCACACCCATGACCCTCCCTACAGAAAAGGCATATTTACAGTCACGGTGAGATCACTAGAGATCAATATCGAATACTCAGACTGGTCACAAATCATCCAACACTTTAAGTCTTTCTAAGGCATTAACTCTTCAGCCCCTCTTCAAAATTGGCCAGTCGAGGTCCACGATGTTTATTTGATTATTAATATCTATTGTCTAATTGATCAATACTACATTGGTTGTTTATGGGACTCCCTTAACTTTAACTGATTCTAGTGTCCCATGATCTAAATGCTGTTTCAGAGGCTTTTCCCCCCTGCCAAGAATAAAATTCTGGGGGAAACTGAATACCTTTTGAACTTTTTTGGCATGAAAATGCTCAAATATAAAGAGTGAATATCGGCACAAAATATGCAAAATACATGGATGATTTTGGTTGGTTTGGTTGGAATGATGATGTCATCGGCCTTCAGTAAACCATATTGGTCAAACCCCATAAGCCCAAATAAACTTGGGGTTCACAATCTACCAAAAACTCCTTTACTCCTTTAAGGCATTCACAAGACAGCACCACTGTCTGTGGCCAGCAGCCTGTTCTTGGTAGCCATGTCAGGTCACACTCTCATGGTCCTCCAAGTTCCTGAACGTCCCAGTTTCCTCTTCCCAGTTGGTGGCCATCATACAGCTTCTGCAGAGTGCATTAGGTGGCTTCCTGCATACACCACCACAGTTCTCGCATACCTTTTTAAAAGGGATATTTCACTTACTTCATCCATGACCAGTCATCTGCCCTAGGTTTCTTCACTGATGTCCCTCACTTGCCTTCAGTTTGAAAACCTGGTCCATAAATTCATACTTGTAAAGCAGTGATTCACATAACATTGTTTTTTGTCCTGTGGCAAACCTGTAAAGAAGTAATTCTGCCTGGTTGCAAATATCAAGAAAGCCGTTACACTACAGGGATGCTAATATTGGAGGTTGACTGTTTGGCCAGGGTTGTCTTCCAGATGCATTGCACTGTGACAAAGGTTTCGCATGTGTTGGAATCCTTCTACTTATGCGTTGATGACGTGTAAACCAAAACCAATGTTTTACAATTTGTGTGGCGAGATCCTTGCGGGGAACTCTGCACACACTTTGCAGCAACACAAATGTACAGTATTAGGGATTAAATCTGATCCCAGTGTTGTTGAAATCATATCAAGGAATGCATATTGAAAAATTATTTTTTTTCCACGGGACTTTGGCACCATTAACCTGGCAGGGGTTCAGGGTGGAGGTATGGTAAGTCAGCATGCTGCTAAACAGAGCCACATGTCTTTGGGACAAGTCCAACCAATCCTACACTGCAGGCTGGATCTTAGCCCTCAGGGGCCGACTGGATCGCTTTCAAAATGAGGAGGAACGGTATGGAACAGGGCTTTGCCGTGGAGTATGCACCACCGATTTTACAAGTGGGCAGAGCCAATAACAAAACTGATCGTAACTCCCAGTTGGAGCGAGCCTTTGTCCAATCAACAGGAGTCTTGGCTCAGATGTTCATTAGAATACAGTAAATCTCTTCTACATACAGTGGCCAAAAGGCCAAAACTCAAAAAAAGCCATCTGAATGATCTCTCGGGCCAAGTGTAAGTACATATATATGATTTGGTTACAATTGGTATCGATAAGGCATTCATCCTAACCTTTATTTTTGCCCGCCTAAAAACATTCAGACTGCTGCATATAGCCATGGCCTGTGACACATCGAGTACGCATCCCCAAACTTCATGTAAGTCAACTGAAGGGGGGACCGACTGGTGGAACTTTGAACATTTAGCCATGAGGCGGTTACACCCGACGAATCTCACAATGCATGTGAGTTTTCTGTTAGCATCTGCTTATTAGGATTCAAAATGTGTCCAATAATTGCCTATAAACGTGCACGGACCATGGGAATTGTTTCTATAGTCTGGTTCATTTGGCAATTAGCAATAGGGATTAACCAGATGGACGAAAAACTACGTAGTGGCAATTTCACTTGATGAAACTCCTATTAGAAATTTTATATATAGACAATACAAATATCATAGACAAACTATACGTCATGAATATTATTGTAGTGGGTTTGTGTTTGGAAATTTTGGAAGTAGGCTATGGCGGGGTAAAAGCCCACAGGAATCTGCGGATCCCAATGCAAGGTTCTCTTTTTAAATATTTACTCCCATAATACATACACACTTGAAACTCTCAAGCAACTCTGTGTGACATTGGAAATGACCAAGACGCTTGAACAGTAATTCAGGTACTGTCATATCTGACTATCTAGTAGACTACTAAATCTTCTGGTTTTAAATTCACGGATAGCTGGTCGTTTTGGAGGAAGCCTCGGGTTACTGGCTAGATATGGCCTCCATCCTAACCTTTATTTTTGCCCGCCTAAAAATATTCACTGTTGTAAGCGTTCAACTGATTATAGGATTCGTACAGCAGTCTGCACACATCAAGGCCTTCTGGTTTAACCTCAAACACAACTATGTGTCCCATCCAGACCATGAATTGAAGTGATGGTGTCATCGTCAGAACCACAGCACTCTTGGAATTTAAAGAAGTCCAACAAACAGCGTTATCTAACACAGTGTTTGTCCTTTAGTCATGACATTTGATCCACATATGCTCTATAAATTTGCCTTTGGGCGACTCAAGTACCGCATGACGGACTCTTTTGTGTTCTGATGTAGCATTAGCAGTGTGAGATACATGATTTACAAACCAATTCACTCAAATTAAGTGGGCAGAGCCAATTACAAAACTGATCGTTAAAACTTTGACCAATCGCCATGAGTCTTGGCTCAGATGTTCATTTTGATACAACAAATTAATTCTTATATTGGAAAAAAAACAAAACCCCACCACTATTATAGAACGTTCGAAATTTCAGGATTTGGCCGACTCAATGGTATGAAATTCTGTGAATATGCTCTCGGGACACGTCACGTACAAACATGAGATTTGAGCTCTGTATTTAGAGTATGCATCCCCAAAGTACATGTAAACCCATTGAAGGGGGGAACAAACGGCAGCACTTAGCATTTAACATTACGCCAATAGCAACAATGTTAATACTAAAATGGACACAGCTTAATAATCTGAATGATTTGCTGCTTATGGCAATACTTGCATGTGTTCAAAAATTAGCTCAACTGTTTGTTGTACTGACTCTACTTACACTTATAATTACATCTAATTGGGGAGACTCAAACCCCAAAACTGTCTAACATGGAAAATATGAGCGCACAGTAAGTAAGATGAGTGCACAGTAAAACGAGACTTATTGTAAAGCACTATTACCACAAACTCAATTACTATGAAATGGAAAAAGCTATTAACCTCAATCAGAAAAGTTTCCCAACGAAACAAGGAAATATTCTGATATTTCCAAAAATAGGAAGGGCTGCAATATTATGATGTAATAAAAAACAGATACTGAAACTGTTACAGCTCAGTGCCACTGTTCTGCTCTTCCTGACTGGGCCTTTAAAGATATAAAAAAAGGGATTTCCCAAAGTACGGCTTGATACACGCTAATTTTCAAGCAGAGTACATTTCTCTCTACGTTAAACCCTCTCAAGCTACATTTGCAAGTCACAGTCGTCTTTGCTGTTGCGTTGTTTACATCCATTTTTCAGCACAATCCATACTTTCATTTTCACAGTGAAGTTGTAATACCCCATCAATACCCCCGTCATTTTGAAAAGGACAGGCAACTAGGTAGTTGCATTTATGTCATGTGGGAAACTTGATGGGTAACTTCTTACTAAAATAGATACCGTTCACCTCAGATTTCAAGTGATACTACAAGGAAATACCGTTCACCTCAGCTTTCAGGCATAAATACTACTTGGGAACTTCTCAGACTTCCTGAGATCTGATGACTACAGGAAATACCTGTAGTCACAAGTGTAGGGAATGATATATTCATTTCAAATAAACAAGCGAAAGCATGTAAGTCATTTGTGAAGTCTTGAAAAGCAATGTTTAGCTTGCTGTAAATCACAACACTCATTAAATGGTTGCCCACGATGTGCTTTTTTTACTCTTAAGACGCATTCAAAGTCCACGGAAAACTTCCAATTGTGACCTATTGATGTCGTCGAATGAGTTTGGGCTCCGTAAACACTTTCAAGTGATTGCTTTTAACCACCAGGTTGCTCATTCAACCTGAATACAGCATTAGAGTCTAAAGGGAGAATCCATTTTGTTTGCCCACCAAATACACACCAACCAACGAAAACTGCAAAGCTGTGCTCATATGTTCTGCTCTTAGTGGAAAAAAACCCCATTATACTGTAGACATTGTTTCCCCTCCATGTTCACGAGCTCCAATTACTTTAATTAGTGGCCAATAAAGTTATTGTACACATTTAAGTGTTCTACCAGTGGGTTTATTGTGCAGATTAAATGATTTATTTCTTTCAACTAGTCCTCTAGTTTCAAAAGGTATAAAATAAATGCACAGTTTGAACAAACTATGTGAAAACAAATGCATACTTTGTGAAATTCAACATTTTGAAGTGGCACATTGCTGTATACATTTTTTTTTTTAACATCACATCAGTTAGAATGAACTACAACACATCTTCCTTCCTTCTTATTAGATCCTCTTCTGGTTCAGCTTTATAATACACATAGCAATTTCATTTGCTACATCTTCATTTCCCTTTTGAAAACTATAGATTTTCTGAACAATAGTCTGAACATTTAGTCCCCAAAGTGTCATAAATTTTCCTGTTACAAAGCTCAGTCAAAACAATCAAACTACATCTGATGAAAAACCTTCCCAAGTATCAAAAACGTCCGTCTGCAGCGGGACAGTCACTTTCTACCAAAAATATGTATGACTGAACCAATTACTGGGGGACATTTATTTGCTTAGCTGTCCCATTACCCCGCAAAATAAATGTAGGCCTGGGAAAACGCTGTTCGTAGCGGCCAGGCTTAGTTGTCTGTTTTTGAAAAGACGAGGCGCAGGGCACAATGCCAGAGATATGCAGCTTCAACATAGAAAACTGCATTCAGCTGCGTTCCAAATACTTTCATCAAAGGAAAATTGGCTTGCAAAATTCCTGCAAGCACCATTGTTGACATATTTTAACAATCAAGTAAGTTTTGAAAGGCTGCCATCCAACTGTTCTTCGTCTGGCTTCGGGAAACGAAGCCTCCGACCTCGCTCCCATATTTTATATGTAGCGCTGCTCGACGGCAATAAAAACCATGTGTTCCGATTTGTTGAGAAAAACTGGCATTCGTTTGAACAAATTGTCTGTGTTATTTTACAAAAAAAAAGAAAGAACGTATTGTTGTTCTCGAATAACAGCCAGCATTTCATGGTCTAGTAGGTCTGAGGCCACAGAGAAATCCTATGTCTGTTTTTTTTCCCACCATGAAACAAAAAACAAAGGCCAACATGATGTTTGGGGCTCACCGTTCCACTCCATTCTCATCCACTGGAACATATTACCAGTGTGCTGTTTTGTGGCAGTTTCTGGCAGTGGAGGAGGTCTGATGAAGTGGGGGGGGGGGGGGGGGGGGGTATCTAGGGTTGGTCAGCGTTGTCTTCTGTTGGACTGGCAGCTGTGGCTTCGTCGTTGCTGCTGTCCACCTCCTGCTCCATGGGGCTGTCTTCCTCCAGCTGCTGGCTGGTGTAGTTGGTGATCTCCAGGAAGCCGCTGGGCTCCACGACCACGTTGGACTGGCTGGAGTCCGGCAAGATGGAGTACTGAGGAATCACCTACAAACAAGGGAGCATGTGTGGATGTCTTGTCAAGATTAGGGTTACAGTCAATTCACTTTTCAAGTAGTACCCTTACTTGAAAAGATTGGATATTGGTCTATCCTTAGTACTTAATTTCTAGTTGACTTACCTCAATTACATCAAGGTCTTCTTTGTTCCTCTGCGCTGCGAGGCCTTGCATGCGACTAAACTGGCTATGTTGGGGCTTTGGGTGGGAATGATGCATGGCGGCCCCAGAGCTGCTGATGAACTGGCCTGAGTCCAACGTCCCCGAGACGGCCTGAACTCCGACATCTAAGGCTTTTCCCAGGGGGCTACAGTCGCTGGAGGAATCGACCACCATGGGCTCGGTGCTCGGATCAATTTCTGCCTCCATCATGGAGATCTTGAGGATGTCAGACACCGAGGGCTTGTCACCCGAGGGCCCGGAGCTGGACTCCGGGACAAGCTTGGCGGTGGCCTCGCCGCTGCTGAAGACGGGCGATGAGTGGTGGGTGCTGCCAAAGGTGATCTTGGTGACAGTGGCGCTCTGTGTGATAATTGGCTGCTGTATTGGGAGAGATTTAAGGGGGTGGGGGGGGGGGGGGGGGATGTGAATAATAAACATGTAAGAAGTGTGAGGCCCCAATGGCAAAAATATCATCATAAATCCCAGCCTTCCACCCCTCCCATTCCCTTGAACTACAGTGGCCTGTAATTGACAGTGGCTGTGCACTTTTTGAAGTGTACGCAGCAAATACTCACTTGGCTGGAAGAGGTCTTTTCTGTGCTGACGGGGTGGTGGGCCTGGAGCGGTGGCGGCTGGGACATTGGAGTATGGATGGGCCTGTGGTGGGACGTGGGTGCTTGCTGGAGCTTAGGGAGCTGGGGGGTCAACAGGGGCTTGGTCGGCGTACCCGGTGTAGCGACCTTAGCCCCTGCCTGGGCCGATGCTGAAGGCGGTCTGTCCTTGGGGGTCTGGGCAAGGACCTGGGGCTTGGGCAAACATTGTTCTCGTAGTTTGGGGAGTTTCTTAGTCAAAGAATGTGTAGAGGCGAAGGCAGTGGAGGAAGAGGAGGGCTGGCTCATCTGGGGTTTGCTCTGCAGCTGAGGCAGTGGAGGCTGGGTGGAGCTGGATCCATGCCGACTCTGCTCAGGCTCTGCCTGGCTCAAAGGCAGCGACTGAGGACCCGAAGAGAGGGTCGAATGCTTCAAAGGGTCCGCAGCAGATTGGCTAGAGCGGTAAAACAAGCCTGTCTGGGGGTCCAAGGTGTCACCTTCCAGCTCCCCCGCCTCCAACACGGTCTCTGTTTTGCCATGGCTGTCAGAGGACTGAAACACATTCACAATGAAGATTACTGAGGGGTATAATCTATTACATTAGATGATACTTTAATGAGCCCTGTGAGGAAATTAGGTTATTTCAGCCCCAGAGAACAGACTATAGATAATAATAAGAGAGTACTGAAGATGATACAACCACCCAAGTGATTACAACTATTGAACCTATTGAGAAGAACAGATAAAGCATCTTTTTATGTATATCTAAATCACATGTATGCTCTACTTGCAACGTGTGCACGATACATACGCCATTGTGTATTTGTTTACTTTGAAGATTGTTTGTCTATTCACTAAAGCTGCCATTTGTGCTTTCACTTTGATTTAGTTCTTGTATGCGTTAGATGTATGACATTTGAGTCCAACAGAAGCAAAATGAAAGCACGCAAGGGACTTCACTATGAGTAACCTAGACAGCTAATATGGGTGGCTGACTATTCCTGAACCCGACTGGGGACACGTTTCAAAAACAATGTTACACCAAACAGAATGTACCTTCCACCGACGTGCCTGATCATATTAAAGACATATTAACAAAGAAACTCTAGGAAAGAATAAATAGAATTAACAAAATTTACTGCTCATCTTTTATATTTTCATGTGGCATAATAAATTGATTTTGTGATTAATACCATTTTTCCTCTGTAGGATTTGAAAACTGAGCTTTCTCTTGAAAATAACTGAATTACATCACTACATAATGATACAACTACTAATACCAATAATGCTTGATTTGATGTTAGTGCGGGGATGGGTGATCATGTACCATGGAGGGCCAAGAGTCTGCAGGGGTTTTTATCAACCAAACACTATACCAGGTGATTCGGGGTTTAACACACATTCAACCAGAGAGGAGGAACTAATTGGTGAAATCACCTCATGCAGTGTTTGGTTGATAAAAACCCCTGCAGTCTCTTGGCCGTCCATGGTACATGATTACCCACCACTACGGTAGTGGTTTCTCCAAGACTCCAAGTACTAATATTCTTTCCAAATGTGCCAAAATGAAGTAACCAAAAAAATTCAAGCGCTAAATACCAAAACTAATAGCAATAGCACATAGTGCAAAATATATTAAACATTTTCCGTTTATGAAACTTGCTGATGTCTTTAACAGACTGTGCGCATCTCCCAAGTGGATTGTTAACAAAGACGCAATATATTTCTGAAAACTGTCCCCATGAATTTGAATGTCCTGTAGTTCAGTGTAGTGAGCCCAGAATGGTGGTCGCGCCTAATGGAGATAATCTGATCCTACTGTCGTGGTGATTTGATGTCAAGTGTTTGACCTCACCATTTGGCCGAGGTGTGAAACTGGGGCTGCAGAGGAAGTAGGGACAAGTTTGGCCACCATCGTCATCTGGCTGCTGGTTTTGTAGGGCTTCCCCAGCTGCTGACTGGAGGACATGACCACATCCTCATCACAGACTCTGCCAGCTTTACCTGTGCAGGGAAACCCTCATCACGCCATCATGTTCATCATATCATGTTCATGGGCTGGCTGATCTGTCGCGTTCTCCCATATCAACTAGTCGCTAGCTGACTAGACCTACAGTTTTCTAATTCAAATGTAGCTTGAATATGGATAGATACATTTCATCATTACTATATTTAAAATATTTTTTTTAAGAAAAGCAAAGAGGCTCTTCGCCAAATAGTTCCAAACGATAGTGGGGTGCTTCATTGTTTCTTTGTGGTACTGAAATTCTGAGTTTGCAAGCAGCAGTGGCGCCAACCAAAAAAGGAAGTGTATAGCTCTGAAGAGCCTTGGAAACCTTTATTCTTGTAATGAGCATGATTTGTGTTTCAGATTGTACCTGCTGTGATGTAGTCAGGGCTGGGATCAGCTTCTGATGTTGAAGGCCTTGGTGACTCTGGGCTCGGCTTCTTCTCCTGGGCCAACTGGATGGGCACTACCATCTGGCTCAGGTCTATGGTGTGCTGTCTGGGTTTCGACTCTCCCTTCTCCTTCACTGTTTAGGGGGAAAACGCTGATATAACTGGCGATCTCAATGTGCCATGGTTACACGTCAAGTTAGACCAATATATCGAGTTAATATTGGCCTTTTATAGTCTGTGTTTTCCCCCTCTGATATGATGGAAGTTCCTCCCTGACCACTGCTAGTCAATATGTTTTTGTTAGGTTATTCCCCCTGCCTTAAGGAACTATTGACCCACCTGAAACCATTTCAATGGAGAGTTTTTGTGTCTCATGATGGTCTGAATGCTGTTTCAGAGGCTTTTCTACCCTGACAAGAATACATCTCTCGGGGAAACACTGAATCCTGAATCCACTGAATTTGTTGGTCATGAAATTGGTCAAACTCTTAAATATTGAACATCAGCATAAAACATTGGCTACTGTCAGCCTCAATCCAAAAATATCGGAATTGGCTTTCAAAAACTCATGTTGGGGCAAACAAGTTACAAGCATTTCCATATCGGTTGACAGGTGTTTCCCCATTGAGTTTCATGTAAGAAAAAAAACATTAGGTAGCACTAAAACATTATTGAAAGAAAAGGACTGAGTACAGAAGACAGACTCGTTTTGGTAATAACTCGGTCATTTGCAGACATTAAAAGGGGATACTTGCTAGTTGATGTCTAATTGATCTAAGTGTCATATAACAGTAGTTTGAACACAGAGTCACCTTCTAGCCACCTTATTCATTTATTGTTTTTATTTTTCCTAACCACCCTGCACAACCCCTTTGAGCTGTTTGTAGCTTTAACATGACGTATATCAATGTCACATGCAGCTGCTCTCACCTGTTGTTTGCTGTAGCTCCAGCAGGGCTTTGATGGTGGAAGTGGCTGACTGGGATTCCCCACCAGACACATCCTGGTAGATAATAGTGGGGCTGGACTCGACAGCTACTTCCTGCTCTGTCCACTCCTGCTCTCTGGAGGACACAATGTGCACTACATGCTGAGGGCCTGAGGAATGAAGAGGGAAAATGTAGGACGATTTGAATTTCAACACATCTCGCAGTCCCGGAATGTTTTAAAGCATTGCAAACATCTTGCTTTTGGGATGGCTTAGGATCCAAGACCCTGCTGAAATGTCCTTGAACAAGACATTGAATCTGACCGAGTACTCAAGAGAGTCGAGCGGTAAAAAGTGATACGGATAACCTTCTTGCATGTAAGTTTACCTTGGGCACTGCTGTGGGAGGCCTCTCCAGGTGAGGTGCTGGTCTCTGTGCAGCCACCAGACTCATCCTTCGTGGACCCGTCCTGGCCGGGGGTCTGGCTCTGGCCCATGTCTGTCGACCTGGACACCTGCTGGAGAGTCTCGGTAACCAGCTGTCTGGTCTGTTCACTCACCACCGCTGTCTGGAAGACGGGCTTGGGTTTGATGAGAACCTGGAATGAAACAAAAGGTGTTGTTCCTTAAACCCGCCAGCAGAGTTGTGATATTATGGGCTGAGACAGTTATGGTAGAATGTTTTCTGATTCATAAAAAGGTGAATTACTGTAATTACTGGGTCGGTTTTACATACCACCACTTGAAATAAATGTCTATGTTAAAAGAAGTTAAAATATAAAAATCATGAAAAAAATATGCTACACTGCGTCATAGAAATGTCATCACTGTCTTTGGAAACATTGATAAATTTGACATACACATTGACTGAAATTATTAGGTGACGTTCAGATTGCAGTTTTAAAGGCGAGAGCTTTCTCTGCCGTTCTGGCAGATCTAGTTTGTGGTCCACTGAACTTGCACACAGGCCGGATAATCAGGGTGGCTGTTAAATTGTCATTCATTCATTCCTTTTCTTTAACAGCTTATTCCTATTCAGGGTCACAGTGGGCTGGAGCCTAGCCCAGCATTCTCTGGACAGATCGCAGGGAAACACCCTGGACAGGTCACCAGTCCATCAAAGGGCTAACACATATAGACAATCACACACACACACACACTCCCATTCAAAATTTAACATCCCAAATGTTGAAATCAATGTCACAGTCAAAAATCAGTCAGGCCCTATTAGGGATCCATGAGTCAGTGGAGTGGGATCAATACTGTACAGGGAATGGTGCATCCAAACCCAGCAACTCTGGCATGAATTGCAGTCAGGGTTATCTGCAGGTTTTGGAAAGGCAAATTTAAGACTTTTTTAATGCTTGAATTAAAAACCAAACAAAGCTGGCTAAACCAGCCTATTTCTTATTGAGCATAGCTAATCACAGTTGTGAAACTATAAATGGGCAGTATAAGAAAAAGGACACCAGGATATTAATTGTTCAGGGATATGAAGTCCAACAGATGGGATGCAGACTGTACTGCTTACACTGTTCTGTACTAATCTAAGAGTGGACACAGTGCAAAGAAACCTGTCGTTGCATGGTGAAGACTTCTAAATGTAGACGTAAATGTAAATTTTATGATTCTTTAAGATCTTTAAGGACCTGTAGACACCTGGCAGTGTTCTTTTGCCTTGAAATGAAGAGTTGGCATGAAGTGTTTACATAAAGAAAGAAAGAGCAAACAATGGAAAGAACAACAACAAAAAGAAGACAAAGAGAAACGATATTGGATTAGATGACTTACCTGTGTCTTGCCTTGCTGGCCGTAGACTATCTTGGTGGGTATGATCTTTGTGGCAGTGGACTGGGACCCGGAGCTCATGCCTTTGGGCTGGGTGACGATCATCTTGGTGATGGGTCTGGAGGCTGTGATGATGGCAGGCTTTGCTCCTTGTACAGCCTGAAGACTCTTTTCACCCTTGTGCAGAGACGCATATGGTTTAGACTGTGTAGTTGGCATAAAACTAACATCTTGGCTGTTGATAGTACTATCAGAAGATGTGAACATGAACAACTGTAGTTCAAAGCTACTATATAAAGACTAACCTGAATTTTATTAAATGGTACTCCTAACATTTCTGAACCAGAATAATATAATATCCATTAGCTCTTAGTCAAACAGTTGTATTACTCTTTCTACAGCTTACTGAAAATCTTGGAAGTATTTCTAATAGAAAGGCATTGGTTCTGGTCGCCAATTTCTCAAAGACCAAAACACTGGTGTAAAATGTTCTGGATGCCCTGGAAGGAAACAATGAGTGATCCTGAACCCACTGTTTAGAAAAAGGTTTATCGTATCATGGTTTCAACTGACCCCAGCATTTAAAAGCGTGGTGACCACATTCTTGCCAGGCAGTCCTTGGATGGTCGCTCCTTTCCCTGTGGTTTTCTGAACCACAATGACGTTTGGCTTGGAGGTCATGGGTATGGTGGTGATCTTAGTCGTTGTGCCTGTAGCAGAATGAAGACAAAACCTTATCAAGCAACTTCTGACCACTCTACATAATAAATAGTTCCTTTCCTACCTTTTACCTTGTGTTATGGGACATAAGATGTAAGGGCAGGTCTACACTAAGGTAACATCAAAAGAAATGATTCTCAAACTCAGGATCATGAATCTTGAAATCGATGGGCTATGGCCGTGATCAGATTGTACAGTTTTTTCCCCTGCTCAAAAACAAAAGCTTTGAGTGTCACTAGTAACAGAGTGAGCAAGAGGTCAATGGGTGCAAGGAGTGTTACATCAGCTTTCTGTAGCGATAGCCGAGGCGCTAGCTCACTCACTGCTGTTTCAGAGCTGTGTGCGTTCGACTCCTAAGATTAGATTCACCACTTCCTGTGCTCGGAAAAAACACTTCCACCTGAGTACCTACCGACTCCAAAACTTCATTAGGGTGAATGGAGCCAATCTACATTGGCTCAATGAAGGGGGAGGGGCCAGTCTTCTAGACTGATAAAGCTGCATTATCTAACTTTTCTTTATGTAAAAATACAAGCACCTTAATTGTTAAGTGCCTGTTAACTAATGTTATAATATCTTCAATCCATTTCCTAAGCTATTTCATGGCTGATCTGGGCACTGTCAGATGCAGGCATCCCTGCAGACCTGCTACCGGATGTAGTTAACTCACCAGACACAATGTTGCTGCTGATGATCTTTCCACCCAGTGTGGCTAGAGACTTGGGCACCACTGTGATGATGCTGCCGCTGGTAGTCTTGACGTAAGTGGCCCCGGCAGTGGATGCTGATATTCTGGTGCCAATGTTGGGGCCAACAGTAGGTCTTGTATAGGTGGCCTGGGTCGCTGCATGCAAAAAAATGTAGTGGTATTACTTCACAAGGCACATTAACAGGAATGGTCTTAAGGGTAGAGATGAAACAGCTACTTTGGTAGTCTAGTATTTTCAAATGCTCAAATTCAGAAAAAAGGAAAGAAGAACATGTAGAATTTTCTATAACTTTTCCAGTCCTGGGACCTAGACTTTTCTAGGTTTTCTGTTAATTATAGGAACCAAGCCTTACACAACCACAACCAGCTGTTCAACCTGGTTGCAATCTGAAAATTATGTACTAGAAAAACATTTGAAGTGAGATTTGGTGGGTCAGAATGACAGATACTATACAGATGAAATATTACATCTCTAGGGCATTCTGCCCAATGCATGCTGAGATAAGCTCCAGCCCCTCTGCGACAGGATTAAGCAGGTACAGAAAATGAATGAATGAATGGAGCGTGATTTAGAAGCATTTTGGAGCCACTGGGAGGTGGTACAAAAAGGGGGTTTCAAACACAGACAGGCAGGCAAAACATTTCTCAGTAGTGACCAGCAAATATATACAGTAATCATTTTTCAGTTCATCTTTAAACTAAAGCACTTATTTTTCTGCTACCAAGTATTTTATCGTTTGTTAAGAATGAAAATTCTGTTAAAAGTATTTGTTTCCTGATTGTCTGTACGGATAAGGATTATAGCTCTACCTAGCATCCCTGCCATAGAAATCCCTGTCACTGCGCAGCACACTGAGACTGAGCTGCGTCCTGCACTCTAAAACCATAGAAAACCTGTGTAAGTAACTGGGGAAGGGGTCAACTGAGGTGCTGTTGCTATGTAACGGAAGCAGTATGAAGCACAATTTAAGTTATTCTGACATAAAAAAAAAAAATGACATGGACTGTTCTACCAAAGTACAGTCAAATCAGTCAACATCATTTTCTACAAATTCTGTGTTCTTCATTGACAAGTATATAATTAATCAAAGGAAGTTGGAGGTCTAGTCATGTGAATTTTTTACTTTAAATATGAATCTTCACACATCAGCTGCAAATTTTCAGAACTTCCTCAATGCTCTTTGTGTATTCCAAAAGAAATATACATCCTTTCCACAAGTAGGCCATGGGACTGAAGAATCTGTGCTGGCTAATACAAAGCGAAGAACAGACCGTCAAGAAGTTCCCAAGACAAGATTTGAGAGTTAGTTTCAAACTGTGTAACCTACCAAGGGTTTGAGATCGCCCACCTGTTGGCTGGGAGACCAGCTTGGTGGTCATGATGGCTCCATTGCTGCTGACAACCATGATCGGGGAGGAGCTGCTGCTGGACAAGGCCACTGAGGAAGGCTTGGGCAGGATCTTACTGGGCTGAACCTGCTGGGTGATTATCTTCACTCCTACAGGCACAATACATCTACTCACTGAAAAGAACAAACACGCACCGTAACATTCGCTACAGTCAACAAGTTTCAACAAGAACTTCTTCATTTAAGATAAGTAAATATCCATTTTGCTACTTTCTATCACTGATTGATATAACACAACAGTGATTCAACCTCTAGCGAGTTCATGAAAGATTTTACATTTGCTGTTCTGAACACCCGGTGTCTAGTAGGTCTTTCCTGTGATGCATTTTACACTTACACACGTTTTTGGAATAAAGATAGAAGAAATATAGAAGAACTGGGCAGTTAGCATGAGTAGCGATAGCTACTGTGGCTGAACAGACAAAGAAAATAGCGCAGAACCTACAGAAACTTCATCAACCAAAAATAAATATTTATTCTAATTTGTAATTACAGGAAAAAAAAATTGTCAGTCATAGATACCACATTAAAATCTAATACATCTTTAATATGAGCATTTTCCCTTATAAAATATGAATAAAGCAATCTAAAAATTAGGATTCTATCTCCTCCAAACCATATAGCGTCCCTATTCTTGCTTACCCGACTCTTGTTTGATCTGAATGGTGGGCTTGGTGCCGGGTGGGGTGGTGGAGGTCTGGGTCTGGCCGACGCTGGCAGCCCCCATAGGCAAGCCCTGGTGAAGCTGTTTGGGCGACTGCTGTTTGGGGAACTGGGCCAGGATCTGCGTGGTTGACCCCACCATGGTCTTGGGTGAAGGGAGCCTGGCTGAGGCCACCTTCACGCCAGCAGAGGAAGAACCTGCAGAAGGAAAAAGAGGAGCAGTGGTGATGTGATTAAAATAAGACAAGGTGACCAAACTGGCGGCTGGGGTATTCTGGCACTATGGTAGCACGATAAACAATATTAAATTCACAACGAACTGACACTTCTTTCTTATTTTACTGTAGAGCAAAGACCTACATGGTGCAACAGTTGACATGACCACAGAGGGACTACAGGAGACCACCGTGGTCACTGCTACTGTGGTGGGATTTGAAGCAGGGCTGGAGCTGGCCGGAAAGACCACGGTCTGTTTCTGGGTGGACGCCGTCAGCATGGACGCCACCCCCAGCTTGGACATTGCAGCGTTGTTGTGGGAATGAGACTTGGACAGGATGTTGGGCACAAAGTTGGAGCTCGGAGAAGTCGTCACGATGATCACCTGATCGGGCAGAAAGGGAAATAAAGACCGTACTCAGTATTTCGTCATTGGCATAGTCAAGTTCGTAATGGTCATGCTTCACCGAGTACCCACATTTAGTTATTTAGCAATAATAGTTTTGAAAATTATTTTTCTATCAGATTAATTACATGATTTAACTGATCAAAACGATTCATCCTGCAGAATAGTACGTTTTTTTACGTTTCGTACAACGAAAGCATGTACAATATCATCAGGAGGGACATTATAATAATTTCAAATGAACAGGAAACTCAAGTACACCTGATTCATAGCTGGCTGCCTAATACCACGGCACCAACGTCTATATAGACCAATATTTAGCTGCATTTACAACACAGATCAATACAAGCGGGCTACATGTGTATTGTTATAATTGCATGAAAATAAATAAAAACATTCAACAGAATGGGTGTTATATTGGCAACTGCAATTACAGAAATCGATTTGGGAAAACTAGCTAAACTAAAATATGGGCTGACACTAAACAAAATCTGTCATGGTGAAACATCATACTTTATGTTTGTACACAGCAAAGCACTTGTGATTGCAGACAACAGGAAGGCAAAACTGTGAGGGTCACTATTTCTGATAGGCCGAAGTTGGCGGCTGTGACCTGAGTATATTTATTTATGTACAGGGTTCCCACTCTAAGTCAAATGTTAAATTCCCTGACTTTTCCATGACTTTCCATGACTAAAAAAAATGTAATTTCCATGACCTATAAACGTAACATGACTAGGGATGGGATGATACACGTTTTTATCTTTTATCGTGATAAAAACACTCAAGATAACTTTATCGTGGTGAATTTCCATTATTGGGATAATCGTGATAATTGTTTGATTGTTTTTTTTTGCATTCATTCTGCTGTCCTTGTACCTCTGTCTGTGTGATCTGAAAACAAAACAAGTTATTCAAGATATGTGTCCTATGATGCAATAAAAATATTTGTTTCTTAACAAAATGTAAGGTAAAGTGATTCCAGTATGTTTTAGTGCTATTTTAAGAGTTTTAAGCATAATTTGCTGATTATCGGGATAATATCGTGAATCACAATTATTTTGGCCAGGATAATCGTGACATGAAATTTTCATATCGTCCCATGCCTAAACATGACATGCAAAACATCATTTCAAACACACTTTAGATGAGGGATCTCAGACTCTGGTCCTCAAGAGCCAGTCCTGCAGTCCACGTCCTTCCACCCACACCACCTGATATCACTAACAAGTTACCTTAGGTGAGTTATTTCAGGTGGTGTGTGCATGCTGGAACAAATACCTGCACTGCAGCCCCCAAGGATCAGTCTGATCAGTCTACCATCAGACACAGATGTCATCAAGGTGTCATGTTCAATGCATTCCAGCAGTTATTTTCTTGATGAATTGTTGTAATTTGCTTTTTTGGTGTAGCCACTTTCCCTCAACAATGCCTCTTCCATTTCTACTTCAGTTAGTAATTTCCTACATTCCCCCAGAATGCCTTTCAACAACCCCCAGAGAACCGGCATGGCTTTAGCTTTAGTGTGCTCATTCAGCTGTGGGTTATACGTGTAGGTGAAGAGAGCAATAGCGACAGTGTAGTAAGAGCAAGAGTCACGCCCTTACTCAAAACGCAACATGTCTTGTGGCTGCATTGCATTCTGGTCTATTGAGGCTACTGTCGGTAACTCTGCCTCTTCTATGATGGATTTCTCCCTGTATGATTGTTGAACATCAGTCTAGAAAGAAGCCCTTGTTCTTTGATTCTGAGGGACTGACACCAAAAACTGACGTTTACCATTGATGTTTTTGATCACTGAGTCATTTTCCCCAGTGTTTCAGGGTGAATTTGCCCTTTTAAAAAGAATTGGCACCATTACCAAAGATGAGAGAGAGTCCTGCTCACCTTCTGCGTGGTGGTATTGGTGGTCTGTATGGTAGGCTTGGTGAAGGTGATCTTGACCGGGGACAGGTGGGGGGGCAGGGAGTTGGCGATGCTCTGCATGATGTTGCTCATCTTGGGGCTGCCGCTCATGGGTACTGTGATGTTCTTGGATATCGGCGGGGTCACCTTGGTGACCTCCTTCAGCACCACGGGGGACGAGCTGGATGAGTTGGTCCGCCTTCGCTTGCGGGGTTTCTCGTCCTCGTCGGAACAGCTCACGCCTGCGAGGGGAAAGAAATGGAGGACAGAAATTCATAAAATAACTAGAATAAAAGACTTGTGGCTCTGGATGCAGCTCAATCCGTACGTTTATTTTTTTTGTTAGTCACGGATATCTGTGTAACTCTTGGCCTGATTCTGATGAAATTTGGGTGTGTGATGCCTCAGAGACAGAGAACCAACCAGCAAAACTTGGAGCTTGTGTACTACTTGAACTGTGACGGTGGCCAAAGTATAGTATTACATTACAGTAATTTTGCAGACGCTTTTATCCAAAGCGACTTGCAATAAGTGCATTCAACGTACGTAGGGAAGAGATTGTGTGCGCCCACGATCTCATCTTTGTTACACCCACCTCAAAGGATTTTGGTAGTATGGGTTTCAATTGAGAGTTTCAGGGCACCTTCACACAAGCATGTTTGGTGCGGTTTATCTGAACTGTGGAGTGGAGTGTGAAGGGTTTGCTCCTTTAGTTCGGTTCATTTGGCCAGGTCAGAACAATGCCATTCGAACTTGGGCGGCACCAAGATGTCTGAAAATGTGGGACTCGCTCGGTTTTATGGGTATAAGGAGACGGATGTTTACACCTGATATCCAGCAATTCCTCATTCTTGGAAAGTCTAGCATAACAACATGAAGTGAGGGCATTCTGGACTGATGCTCATATTCAGCTATTTCTTCATGTGTTCCTAACTGAAGGGAAATTAAGGAAAAGAGTGCAGTCGTTTAACACACACTGGCAATAGATACTTATGGAATTAAGTAATCCAACGGGATTAAATCCTATCAGACCCGTGCGGGGAAATTCTGGATCATTCCTCCTGTGGCAACCCCAAGCCATCACACACTGCAAAGAACTCCAACGCAAATGAACGAGCCGCAAGAATTCCCAAAACAGCTGAGAAGGCATCAGAAGCATGTAAACATGTTTCAAGAAAAATTGCATTTTAAGACTCAACACAGGACAAAGTGACTTGTTGAGATGGACATTTTTTTTGCAGTGCGGGGTTTGGCATGTGAGAGGCATTATGTCCCAGCACAATGGCTGCTCTCTCTCATGTGTCAATACTACAGAGATGTTACCCAGGAGATTAGAGTGAACCAGGAAAGACACAACGATCAGATTTCTTTCCCTCGCACACTTCCTGTCATAATATTTATGTCCTTTGAAGTGAATCTGAGAGAATCCTCGCTTTTTATTTTCTTCCAGTGTGCCAGAGGATTTTCCAACCCGACACTGAGTGTTTAGAACACAGATTGTCACCGATTATTACTTTAAAATTGACTGTAAACACATTGCCTCAAGTATTGGGACAATACATTTTTGACAAGGATGATCACCATCTGATTAGTTTGAGTGGGCTTCTATATCTGCAGTTGCTCTATGTGGATTGGAGACGCATTGCATCTAAACGTGGCCAAATGCATCCCTGACCAACTCCGGAGGTGGTTTGGGCGATCGGCTCTTCAATGCTTCTTGGGATGCATTTACACCTGGATATGATGCTCTATCAGGTTACAATCTGATTGCCCAGGATGCAAGTTAATGTCAGGTGGAAAGTGGGTCTATGAGTTTAAACCCTGAACACATTATAAACAAGATTGTACACTAACGCAGTGTGGTATACATGGATTCAGCAATAATCACAGTACTGTCCCTGTTCCCAGCTAATAGTCCTTGGCCGTCATCCCCCCGCTACTATGCCAAAGATTATGCACAGTGTACTTTCCAGTTAGTTGTTCAAACATTTGATTCACCAATTAGATTATTTTGAGACTCACTTTTCACGTAGACAGTGCTCCCGCTGGGCAGCACCACCACGTTGGAGGCAGGGCTGGGCGGTCGTGGCAATTTCACCGTTGCTCCTATAGTGCCGCTGGTCGCCGTGGCACTGGTAGAGGTGCATGTCGTGCTTGTGTAGGAATAGCATACGACCACTGCAGGGAGGAAAGCACCAATCCCCGTTTAGACGTATACTCAAATGGGTTTCAAAAACGGACCGCGTCAAAGTGATGCAGGCCTACCTTCTTTGTTTCCCGTTTCAGCCGGCAGCAGGAGGGAGGCATTTTGATTGGCTGTGACATTGGCTACCGCATTGGCAGTCACGGTAAATGCCGTCTGAGGGACTAGTCTTGGCATCAAGGGGACAAGCCGGCGTCCTTCGATTGACCATTCTGAGGCGCTGTTAGGACCGGACATGCTGTAACAGGAGGATATAAGGAGTTAAATTAATTCCTGAGCTTAATATACAATATTCCTTCTTAAAAAACTCTGGAAACTTGTTTTTTACATATTGTCAAAGTTGTATTAACTTTCCTGGTTGATTTATCAGATGGTGAGGTTGGTTGACTCCAAGGGAGCCTACAGCTAGCTTGTCCAATAAATATCAACAAGCTCACAAGCCCTCAGCACAGTGCCAAACTTGCAAAAGTTGAGTTTTGCAACATTGTTGGGCTCAAGATGTCCAGGTGCATGTGCTACAAACACACAACTTTCAATGCAGTTTTTTTTCAAAATTGTTACTGGACATCAGTAAAGAAAGTTCTAGGAACATTGTTTGAAAGGCCAAGCTGTGATCAAGTGTTGGCCGCCCACCATCTTCCAACTCCATCTAAGGTATTGCCAACATAATGGTTGACACTCAAATAGACAGTTATGTACTCACTGATACGCAATTGTCGTGAGTCGTTCATCGTTGACTGCTCTGCGGACCTCTGCACGATGGCGCTCTGTGGAGATACTGGGACGATGGGGGGTGGGATACAGCACATTTTAAAACACAGCAAAGAGGACATTGTACATAAATGGGTGCTTTGTGTACAGAAATGGGAGTGAGTCCTCAAAAGTTGTTGAGTTAGCTGCCAATGATCTGATGAGTAAACTATAAAGGTCTGAATGAATGGAATGAGTGGACTGCAGGCAATATAGTATAGGTTCATCCTACAGTGATTCTTTAAAGTATAACTTTATAAATGTCTAGTTGACCTATTTACACAATGTAGCTAACAATTACCCAAGAATTTTGGTGAGCTCTCCCAGGAGATCTTTCTTGTCCTTCGTCAGATCTCCTTGGGCTCGCAAGGCACTGATAACCCCAGCATATGCCTCCAGTTCTGGGAAACACATAGGTGAGACATCAAAACAACACTGCAGTAATTGATTGATGAAGTAGGGAAGTAAAACCTAATTTTTTTTTTCCAATGATGCAAATGAAACAGAAGAATGCCCAGTGTGTGTATGTGCAGGCAGATTTCTTGCTTCATTCCATTATCAGTCGGATGAAATAAAACAAAAATTCTTGCTTAAAGATACAATCAGTGTTTTATTTATTCACTTATGTTCTTGAAAAAAATCACTTGTAGATGGAGAATACCCCCATTATAATGCAAAAGAGAGACTTATTTCATCTGCTACAAATGTAAATAAACATTTTAAAATGTATAAAATGTGTGTTTAACTCGTAAATAAATGACTTTTATACAAAAAAAAAAAAAAAAACTCAGAAAATCATTATGTAAACCAAGCCAGTTGTGCGGCAACAGTGTTTCAACAAAGGGCGACTTGCAATGGCTTAATTTATTTCAGGATTTATTTCATGTTACATGGCTGATAGCATAGATTTTGGTCCCAACCAAGCTACCCAAATATCCTCCATGAATTTATTTATTTCCGAGTGTCATTTTTGTTGCTTGATCTTACCCAGTTTACGGAGAATTCTTTTGCACTCATCCCTGCCGAGGTCAAGGATGGTGGGCCATACCACAGGCATGGTCCCAGTCAGCAAGGGTTTCTCCAGCTGAATCATGGGCTACATGAGGAGAAAAAAAAAAGATGCACATTGTTGTCTTTATTTGTCTTAATGATTTGAGCGAGTATTTTACATGCTCACCATAGTTTAAAGGTGCGATATATAGGATTAAGTGTTTCTCAAAGACCACATTTCCCATCAACTCCATTGCTTCCTGTTGATGTTGATGCTTCCATGATGGTCTCGTTTGTTTATGTGGTAACGATTTATTGATGTAAAAAAAATCGGTTAACAAATCGGTAAGTTGCGGAAATAAGATGTTTAGGGGATGGAGAGCATGGAAGCCATGTCAACAATTACTGTTAAAAGTATTGTATTTTCACATATGCTATTATTTGGCATTCTATTCTTCTATAAAATAGTATTATTACACGTTTATACTTTCACTTCACGTTTTTCTTTTAGTTGCCAAGCATTTTGTACATACTTTTAAGTTGTCCTCTTGGTGTTAGACATTATGCACCAATTTCTGGCTAATCAGTGAAAACATCAGCTACAGCGCATGATGTGCATTTCTCCTCTATGCGCCATATACTTATTTCTGTTACAGGAACCAAATGCACCGACCAGTTGTAGTCAGGTCTTGGAGTTTACGAGGAGACAAGGAAGGCAGCAATAGCATCTGCCCTGGAAACTAAACAAAGCAGACCACAGACAACGATTCAACAGAACAATCAGTTATCGGCAAACGTACATGCCTGGTAGAACATACTTTAAGATGTTTAACGAGTCGTTAGTAGCAACTCTTCCTTTAAGCATACATATACCCACCACGTAGCATTTATTTAAATAAAACCTTAACTTTTGCTGCTCGCTACCGCCCACCACGGCGTATTTTGGTAGAAGATTCTGGGAATATCGG
The DNA here is from genome assembly GCA_034670405.1 of Hoplostethus atlanticus. Lineage (NCBI taxonomy): Eukaryota > Metazoa > Chordata > Actinopteri > Trachichthyiformes > Trachichthyidae > Hoplostethus > Hoplostethus atlanticus. The sequence continues at coordinate 1,854,872 of JAXDDX010000015.1, read as the reverse complement.
GCGAACCGAGTCTAATAGTTTGCTTGGTGGATGGTCTGAACGCTTTTTTTAGAAAAGCGTTTTCTAGAAGAAGATTTGTAAAAAGTCTTAGGTCATGTTCTACTAGTTATGTACCTTTGACGATAAGCAAGGGAGCATTAAACTGACAGCTTTCCGAATGGCGTTAGACGTGACGTTTTCGCCACAGAGGGTAGAACGGGACGTACCGGGGCCATCCTTCCCTCAGATTATCCCATGATCCATTGCAGTACAATACATTGCAGTAACGTTACAATCCATTCATACGACGTTGAGACTAATGCTATAAACCTCTATGGGGGCTCTTCGGGTGGTTTGCTTCCAACAGAGCTTCTCCTATTTTGATAACGCAGATTGAAACCCTCAAATAACCAACGTTTGGTTAGCTAGCTAGCTCTGTGAGTCAAATCAATGTCTTACCATCCGTTAGCAGGACAACTTCCAAGGCCTGGGTGACAATTCCGAGGTCCAAACAAATAAAACTGACTACATGACATGTATCACATCATGCAACTATTCTCCAATAAACGCCAGCATCAAAATCAATTGCCAATCGGCTGGAATGCGAGTTCTAGTCAGAGATGTTGGTGTTTATGTTACCAGCTAGTCGTCTCCTTCCTCTGTTTGGCTTTCTTCTTCGTCGAAAATAGGAGGAAGACTAGATGCATCTCAGGCGCAGTGCTGCCCCCGACAGGAAATGGATGGGTAGGAAAAGTGGCGAATATCCGTTTCTCAGAAAAAAACCGTTCATGTTCACACATATTATGGACATATGGAATTAATATTTAAGTGTATAAACTTTATCAGAAAATACATTTTCTGGATAGCTGGGTATATGCTGGATAACAGCATTTGTGGAAAATTATAGAAACACCTGTATAAATAATATTAACAACTACTAATCTACCCAAAAGGAATTCTAAACCACAGGATTGTGTGCTGGGCTTTATATTTTTCTAAAAGTATTGAGTAAAATGTGACCGTTTAACAAAGTTTTAACTGTTTTATATTAAGTAAGTTGTTTTTTATTTCACTCCAATGAAAAAAAATAAAATCAATTTTTAAAAAAAACATTTCTTTCAGGAGTTGAGACTTGGCAGTATGTCTATACTCCTCAGGGTGATCTCTGCTGCTGACATGATCAATGAACTGTCTAAAATAAATTATGACATTGTTTCTGAGACAATGAAACAACACACTGAAGTGTTTAAAGTTTCTTTAATAACATTTGAACACTATTGTCCTTCCTTTAGTTTGGGGTTCAGGCTATTAACCTCCTGCACTACCCAAGATCATCAACTACAATGAAGTGACACTTGTTTTTGCAATCTTTCCCTTCATTTTACACAATAGATCAGCCAACTTTTAATTGCTCACCTAAAAAGTTATTCATGTTTTCAACCAAGCCAGTGAACATACATAGAGCTCATAGTAATATGATAAAAAATATAACATTTTGACAGGAATATTTATAAAACAGATTAATGTTTCTGGGATATTTTACCCTATTTTTTTACCCCTTTAAATAGTTTCTGTTAAAACATTACATGATTGTATAATGTAGAAACAGGAAAAGAAAAAACAGGAAAAAAAGCTTACTTTGAGAGATAATTGTAATTCCCCCCCCCCCATTTACATTGAAAACAGCCCACAACAAGAAGTCCCTTTCACAAGTAATGGAGAAACTGGAATGACTGTAGGGGGAAAACCTCCCAACAGGAATGATGACACACTCCCATTCCCAAGAATTACAGCAAAGGCAAAAACCAGTCCCATCACCTCACTACAGATCCCATATCACTGAAATGCAGCACACTCTTATTCATCCCTGGGGAATGGAAGTGAATGGAGTAAAGAGAAAACAGATGCAGATCTCTCTCCGAAACGCTCTTTAAAGTGGAATCAACTCTTATATGGTGCAAAAGCTGTTAGCTGCATGCAACCTCAAGAAAACACCACCAATTACCACAACCATTACAGTACTGTTATGCACGGCTGCATGTTCTGCCTATTATGCCCGTTGGATAGACTGAGGGGCTCAGTGAGGAAGGGGGGATTTTGTTTATAATGTGGTGCTTTGCATACGGTGGGTGTTCCAGTACTTGGGAAATATTGGAGGAAATTCCCCAAAGTCGAGAAAAGCCTCCTACTGTCACGTTAAGTGCTAACATTTCTAAACCGATTTTATTATGCATACAGCTCATGTTTGCGTTTACTTGTCGTTTTGTCTCGCGGTGTCAGGTGTTATATTTTAGGAGTAACAAATGAATGCAGAAGAGAAAACCCTCGAGAATGAGACGACGCATACGTTTGGGTTTCCAATAAGTAGAAAGTAAATCCTGTGGAAGGCTTGCAGGGATTAAAAAGACCTATTCATTCACAACCAGAATAAACACCCTTTAAAATATACTGCTCTATACCACATTGTGGATGTGTTCTTGGGTTTTTCTGATCGTAACATTTAGTTTATGTAATAGCTTATTAGCCTTTCAAGTGTGTAGTTGGAAGTGTTCCCGTCTGACGCCTGTGCTTTCTTGTTTTTTTCATGATTAAAAGGTCTGCGCTATAGGATGAGCTCTAGATAAACATGAGGTGATTTTGAAAAGCTTAGGGGTGTGAGGGGTTTCCTTCGTCAGTTTGGATGCACTCGGCCCTTATGGACAGTAAAGCCTCGACTGGCGTCCTGTCGAGCGTGGCGTTCAATGAAGCAGGGTCCTGGGGTTGAATATGTGAGCTTATGTTACAGCAGCGCTCTAAGTCCCGAACAAGGAGAAATGCCATGGTCCTCAGACAGTCATCGTGGATACCGTCAGTCATCCTCTTCCTCCATCTTTTCATTTCTCTACTGTAAGTCTGTGTGACATCACAGATTTACCCTCGCTCTTTCCTGGGTGACTCATCTTGCGGTTTTCTCTTTTATTACTCGTGTTACAGAATTATTTTTTTAACGCCGTTGGTAATCACTATTTCACGGTGACTGTTCATTCATCTATAAATTTAAATGTCGTTGGGCATTTCAGTGGCATTCTCTTTTCAAGAACAGAACTTCAACTGTTTGCAAATGTGCTGCTGCTGAAGATGAAGATGATGATGATAGTGATTATGATGAGGTCTTCCACTGATTGGCAGGAAAGGGGGATCTGCCACTTCCCTTGGCCATTTCAAGCCTCCATTATTGGGTGATCGCAGTGTAAGTGTTTGAGGATGTGTCCAGCATGGAGTAACCTGCCGCTTGGCTTGTACAACCTCGAGAAAGGGGACTCCTTGTCATCACTGAATCCTATCTGAAAACCAAGAGAGAGTAAAGAGATTCGTGAACAGCCGTATACAATGGTTGATCTTTGAAAGTCCATGAAAAGCAAGCTATTCTTTTGACATCATACTGAACTGAACAGGTTAACGTACCATTGTTCTCATCTGAGTCAGTAGCCATGTCACTCAGTGTTTGACGCAACTGGTTATACTTATTCTCCACCTCCTGAAAGCAGATCAGTGTAACAAAACTGAGTTTGATCCATCGATTGGGCAGATACAGATTTACAACTTTACAGATGGGTGAGATAAAATGTGGCACGTTGGACAGCTAAAATGGATGGTCGATGAGTGAAGCAGATGTAAGCAGAGACTCAACCGGTCTTTGGACAAAAAAGTATTAAAATATACACCAACATGATCCTTTGTCAAGTGAGGAGCCGAGCTGGAGGCCAAATTACTCAAGGACTGCTAACACTAGCTAACATTATGGATCAACATCGTGGATGTTTCCTTCAGTAATGTTTATGTGTAATTTCAACTTTTTGTCCAAAGACCAGTTGAGTTTGGCTCTGTTTCCCTCTGCATCGCTGGAAGGTAAAACCCAAATAAGTAATGTAAAGCAAATGATCCCAGTCAGTTACAGCAAGTGTGGTTTGAAAAGGATTGAACATTTCAAAATATTATTTAACGACCACACAAACCTGCATTCATGTTCCTGTTATCTGGCACCACTATAGCTTGTAGTTGTGTATGGTAAGTGAAGAAACTTATGGGGATATTGATGCATGTTATCCCATTTACAGATGGTTATTGGGATATTTGAGAGCGGGTTATTAAAGGTGCATATGAACATACCATCCATAATAAGTCCTTAAAGTGGGATATGAGTCAGTATCCAGAATACTGTGTGCATGTAAACGTAGCCAATGGCTTTGGAAACACAAAGATTCCAGTACCTTCAGATGCTGCAGGCTGGCCTGTAGGAGGCGTACGTGGGTCATGAGCTGCCGGTTGAGGTTGGGGCCGCCGCCCCCTGTCTGCGAGGAGGAGGACAGCAGTTTCTTCAGGTCGATCCCCACATCGCCGCCGCCGCCTCCTCCCCCATCGTCATCAGTGCTGCTCTCTTCGGAGCCACCGCCAAAATCCAACACCACAAAGCCACCTGGGCGGAGAGCATGGACGGACAAGAGTAACCAGAGAGATAAACAGAAATGGTGCAATGCAGGACTATTGGTCTGGCTTTGCTGCAAAGAAATCAGCAAATAATTGTTCACAAAAAAAAAGTCCAAAATGAAAATGAAAAACAAACAAACAAAAAGATTAAAATTTAGTTTGTTGGAATTCCAAAAATACCAGATTCTTGACTACACACAGACAAGCACATTAGTTAGACTTCCAAAATGACTTTCATCATCTTTTTGTTTTATTCTTTACATCTCACCATTGCTTTCAGCCACCTCAAACAGCCTCATATGTCCGGATGGGAGCTCAGGGCCGTCTTTGTCTAAGCTCCTCTCAGATGCTCGGTTCTCTTCGAACACAACAGAGGGCCCCTCAGGGCTCCCTGATGAAGCGGCCCTCAGCAGACACCTGGGGGCCCCGCCCTTACTTTGCCTCTTCTTTTGTGTCTCCTCTGTCTCCTCCTGTTCCTCTCTGCTTATCATGTGGTTGAGAAGGACCTGCTTCAGCATCGCCACTACGACACGGAGGAAACAGAACATTCATATTAATATTTGGCCTTTTATTAAAAATCAGCCTGTAACTATTGTCCGCCTATAATATGATGGATATGATCTTTATTATATAATTGATCAAGACTATGAGAAGCTCTTAACCTGAGTTGATTCTAATGCAAGAATTTCATTGGATTCCAAATGAATCATGGTTTAAATACAATTTTCAGAGGGTTTTCTCCTCTGTTAAGACTAAAATTTTGGGTGAAACACTGAATACTGCTAATTTTTGGCATGAAGATGAAGATGGCACATCTAAAAACATCACCCAACCCATATTGTTCAAACCATAGTATCAATAAATTACAGAAAAGCTCCTCTTATCATGACCTTGAATGGGTTTTGTTAATGTAGTGGAAGCTAACCAGCAACAGTGATGTGAACGTGACAGGGAACCTACATGTCCTGAGAGCTTCTTCGGCCCTGGAGGAGGGCACGCCAAGAATCTTGTGGTCTTGGTCTTCGATGGCGATGCCCTGGCGTGACCTTTCCTGTAGGAAGGGCAGCCTGTCCGCCAGCTCCCCATCTAGGAAGGCCTCCAGTTCCTCCTCGTCCACCTCTTCCTCCTCCTCCTCCTCCTCCTCCCCTCTGTCTGCCAGGGCTGCGTACTCTACCTCGTCTTCTGACTTGATGCCCTCAAAGGGGTTGATGCCTGTTGGTGGAGTTTGCAGGCCCGGAGAAGAGGTGGTGTCTTTATCTGGGACAAATGAAGATTGGTGTTCGTGAGGAGAGGCTGGACTACGACACTGTTTGAAGCTAGTGTGGCTAACCACAAAAAAACGACTGGATCACTTGGACTGATCGTAACACTAAGGGCTCTAATTTGAGGCGCACTCAGCTTTTATGTATGTTATGTTTGTCTATTTTACGTTAAAATGAAACGTTTCTGCTGAGAAAATGGATGGAACTACAGTTGATGGAAAGTTGCAGCTAGCAAAAAAAAAAGAAAACTCGACAAAATTGGTGCATTCCTTTAACTGCAGCTACCTGGAGACGGCACACTCCCAACTGACATGCAGAGAGGATCTTTGCTCTGCTTGGGCATCAGAGGGTTGATGATCTCAATAGCATCCCGCTCAGCACTGACACACACACACACACACACACACACACACACACACACACACATATGTACATTAGAGAAGAAGGACGGAAGGATGAAGTGAAAGAACTACAACAGTAACTGAAGCATCGGCGTCGGTGAACTCACTCAGCCTGAGCAAGAGGTATGACGTTGTGTGCTTTGGCTTTCATGGCGTCAGCACACTGTGTGATCAGATACTGCCACCTAGGTGAAGCGAGGTCACACAACAGGATGAGAAAACACACAACAACTGAAACGCTGAATCAGCGGTTTGTGGCACCAGACTTACGTCCTCTGATCCGATACCGTCTGAGCCATCAGCTCGTAGATCTGGGCCCCGTTGTCCGACATGGACAGCACGAAGAAAGACTTGTTGTCTGAAGAGGACAAAATGCAAACAGTTGCTTTCTGGCATTAAACGTTACACTTCATTTACAAATGTATTTCATTCTATTTAATCAATTTAACTATGCTTTGCTCCTAAAACTAATTGATCAGGTCAAACAAGACACAAGTCACTTCCTTCTGAACTATTGAAGTGAAGATGCACCAAGATGCAGTTGAGAGAAGGAGACAATACAGTGAAAAAGTAGTTCATCAGTGCATAATACAAAACTCAATACAAGCCCAAGAGGCTGCAGTTGCAAGCTGCATTGCCATGGGGACAGATGGACTACTGCAAGTTGTTTTCATAAGAAAACACTATATATATATATATATGTATTTGCTCTCTATTTTGCATTTGGTGTGCTAATGAAATTATTTCCAAATGCATTAGTTTGGGATTGTATCAGGTTTCTATGTAAAGTACTCTGAAGTACTTAATTTGAGGTCCAAATAGCAGTAACAAATCTAGCTGGCAAAAGCGTTCACCCCTATTTTTATGTGGCTAAATAACCTTATTGGCTAAATATCGTTTAGCATTTCACATTTTTGTGTAGATATAGAAAACCTAGAAAAACTCCCAAGTAAATAAATCAGAAAATACATTTTCTAAATCTAAATGTGCAAAAAAAAAAGGGTGTGGGGGAGTGGAAATATTTTGTGTAGCTCTTACTGGTGGCCACAGAGCGAACCAAGACGGTGTTGAGTTTGATGATGGGGCTGAAGATGTGTTTGGTGTCGGCGGAGCCGGCCAGATTCTTGCTGTGGCATTTCAGGACCAGACGCTCATCCTGTTTCTGCAGCAAAACCAGAATGTCCTCCAGGAGGATTGTGTACAGCTCTGGAACAGAAGAGAAATGACACCAATATATGTATTTTGAAATCACCTGTCTACAGCGCCTGCCTGCTGTGTTACTAAGTTTAATCATAGGAAAGCTTTTGGGGATTGAAAGAAAATATTTGCCTTTCTTCTAGATATTTTTTTCAGTTGCTCAAATAAAATAGTTTGTAGGCTTCATAATAGAGCCTACAAACTATTGGAACTAATTTGTTATATTTGATTTTTATGAATGTTTGCCCATCTGCAACTGTGAAAGGCTGATCTACTAGGTCTAGGTTTAATTAAGTGTGCATTAGATTAGATCAGATGAAACACTAGTGATCCCCGTAAGGTAATTGCAGCAGCAGAGAACAGGATCTAGATGACAACAGAACAAATACAGACTGCTGAAGAGAATACAAGACAAAAACAACAACAAAAAACAAGATAGCATCTTAATAATACAACAAACAAATAAAGACACAGTATGTCTGTGGACAGATTTACATGGTTTAGGGAGTAAGAGTAAACACTGGGAAGCTGATCTGTTAAGGTTACTAAAGAAAGTTACTTACTGTGCTACCTAAATAACAATCTGTATCTTGAAATCTTTATCGATCAGTCCTCTGAAAGCAGCTACTTGTCGTGAATGACAATTGAATAAAACAATCCAAGAATGAAGAATCAGAACATAGATCGAAGGTTGAGCTTAATGCCCAAAGGATTTATCATGTCTGTCCTTAACACTGTGTGTGTGTGTGTGTATGCATGCATGCGTCCATGTCCATATACCAATTGTCTTATCTTTATTGACCTTCCAGGAGAGAGGTCCCTCATGTACCATCTTCCTCTTGGTTAGGTCCAGATTCTGAAGGACAAGGAATTCAATTTGATCATGTCAGGGAAATATACAGTTGAGATTTATGAATAACCATCTCCTGAACATCTTCCAGAGGGTCGGGTATGAAAAAACACACTGGTGTTTTTCCTCACCTTGAACTCCAAGATCATGGGGTTTTCACTCTGTTTGAGCGAGGACAGGTCTAACCTTCTCTGATATTCCTCTAGCCTCTGTTGAGGAAGCAACATGCCCAGTTATCAACTGCTCTTCCAACATCACTGTAGAAGATCATAGCATAGCACTAGGGTTCAACTGATATGGGTTTTTATGAAAGCCGATACAGATGTTTTTGATTGATGTTGCCAATATTTTGTGCTGATATTCAATAACTTTAAATTTGACCATTTTCCTAGGTCCTAGGCCGGATTCAAGGTGCCAACTGAGCCAGCAGGATGCCCCTAATAACCCATTTTTATTAAAAGGGACAATATCTAATATCTAGCCTAATATACTGGTACACCCACATATCAGTCTAACCCCAGCAAACATATGCATTACTATAATAATATCTGTGCCTGTTTGTTCTCAGCCTCTCTGACAGCCTGGTTGACGTGGTTGAGGATCTTCCTGCAGCATTCCCCTGCCTTTTTCACCTTTTCCCTCTCCTCGGTGTCCTCTGTGGGGAGATAGTCACCGGTGAGTCATTGAATGCATCAACAACAACAATCGCCAGGCAACAGTCACAGTCGATCAAACTAACTATACCTGTGTACTTGGCTATACTCTCCAGCAGGAGTGGGTATTTGGTGAGTCTCTGCATCTCTACAGGAATAATGTCCTTCAGCTGCAGTCTGCGACACAGACGGTTACTCTCGGCTTCCTGAAGGACGAGAACAAGGAGGGTCAACAGTATCCAAAACCTCTATAGTGTCCTCATTATCTAAAATATAGATACATTATATATTATTTAGTATTTGTAACGTGTACTGTAACAAAATACTATTTCAGCTACCAATCAAAAAAAAGTCCTGGCTTTACATTACGTTATCACCCCCTATAAAGTATCAGTTTGAACTGATTCAACAGATTCAAATTGAAATATCCAAAATCTTTGCCGATTCATTTTCATCATAATTAGTTGCCTTCTTGCACTAAACTAGAAATGGTAGAAAAGTTGCAGTTTGGTTTCTTGAGCAGGAAACAAAAGTAATTGCAGATTTGAGGAAAATTCTACATTAATCCTACATCCGTCCACAAATGGAAGATGGGGCCTCCTCCGACGTACAAAGCACTCTTTGACATTTAGTGCCTTTAGGGTTGCAACTGCAGAGCTTCACACAGTTCCAATGATGACTTTTACATGTGCTTGGGTTATGAATACAACCCCAGTTCCCTGAAAAGTGTAATCTTTATTACTCAAGCACATGTGAAAGTCAACTGTAGTGTATTATATATTGCACTGACCTGCATGAAGGAGCTAAACCTCTGGTCTTTCTTCTGCCTGGTCTTGATCAGCACCAGTGCAGAGGGCTGGTTACTACAGAAGGTTCCCACTGCCCTCTTGATCTTTTCCTCCTCCTCAATGCTGAACTGCAACAAACACACACTTACATTACAAATACATTTAGCCAGTGTTCTTATCCAGGGCAAATTACAATGCCAAAAGAAATTATAGGGCTCTATTTTTGTGATGGCGGATGGTGGATGGCGGGGCTTTGCGCCGGTTGCACTTTTTCAGACGCACACAAAGAAACGTTTCTCCATCTGATCCACCTCCTGCATCGAATGAAGCCCGTCTTACCCATGCTAGGAGGTCATCTCCGATCTGACCGATTACCGACGTCTCACTCCTCTTCCTGATTGTCGTCATTTGCTCTGTTATAGAAACTATGGGGCACAGAGAAAATAAACTGTGAAACACAATTCATGATTTAGATTTCATCGTTGTTGTCATTGCTAATTCACATCTTCACATTCAAATCTTATATATCTTCTATATATATATATCTATATATATATCTTATATATCTTGTAGTCTCATCCACTGTGCCGCAGAGGGTCGTGGCATGTATGACAGAGATTACCGTGCAGCTGAATGATCTCCTCCAGGTTGGTGAAGATGTGTTTAATATCTTCTGGAGGGAGGATGCCGTCTCTGTTCAGCCTCTGGTAGAAAACAGAGTCCAACACCTTCAGCTTCCGCAGGTGGGCACGCTCGGTGTAGAGCAGCTCTAAGGGTGGACACACACATACACACAGACCCACATCAACACACAACATCAACAATCCTCACTGTGAAAATTCTTACTGAAATAAACAACAAAGTCCTGCGAATATTTGAACAGTTCTTGGCATATAACAGAACATGCATAATCATCAAGACAGATCACTACAAGATATTCATGCTTATTTCTCATCTTCTCCATGTTGGAAATTTTGCATCTGCATTGTGTTTGAAATAGTATTCTCAGGAGGCATCTGCAGGGTTACACTTTATGATGTAGGGTTTTTTGAAGGCCAGTGGCAATATTTCTGGATTGAAGCTGATGGTAATAAACATTTGACCATTTTCATGCCAAAAATATCCAATTTTTGGTACTCAGGGTTTCCCCATGGCCCAAGGAAATATTGATCATAGCTAAATTGCATTTAGCATTTGTTTGCAAAATGTATTTCGCACATTTACAAATAGCAGTTCACAACTACAAAATATATCACAAGTTTGCAAATTGCAAAGCATACACCAGTGTTTCCGCGTTATACATTCTATGGCAGCAGACCGGTGCTGAGAGATTTTAACTGCTGCTCACAATCTGATGAAATGTCAATCTCACAAGCGGTTTTCAGCCACTTCTATTCAGTGTGACAAGCGAGGCTGTGCTGCCTCTGTGGTGGTGAAAATACATGCATAAAATGTAGAGCTTGTGGCTAAATTTCACAGTTTACGTCAACAATCCTCTGGGTTAAGAAAGTAAAAGTCCTGCCAGACTTGTGCTCTTAACCAGGTGATCGCAATTATTAGTCCCTCCCCTGTTGAATGGGACTAATTAGAAAATCTAAATAAAACTTTCTGAACCTGGATTTTCCCACCACTGACAATTACATTTCTGTTTCAACAGTAAAAGTTTTGAACAGCAATATATGCGTGCTAAAATATGTTTTGCCATCGACTGTCATTTCATTTATTTATTTTAGTTTATTTCTCTTATGTTCTGGTCAAGTCGGCTCTTTGTCACAATGTGAACTGTTTCCCATTCTGAAATGTTTAAGGCTCACCGTTGATGACTTCCTGCCTCTTGATTTCCTGTGGCGTCAGCCTTGCCAGGACCCCTCGGCTGACCAGGCGCTGCCAGTTCAGAGGGTCTTCTTCACATTCGACCTCGGTTCCCTGGTCGTCTTCGCTCTGAATGTCAGCCGAACTCACCACGCTCTGCCCATCCATCCTACTGCTGGCAGCAGAAAGGAAGAAGGGGGTGGGGGTGGATAAGGAGGAAGGAGGTAGAGAAGGAGGAGAGAGAGATTGATAGAAGACAATAATGATGGGATATGAGAGAGATGAACCATGGGAGGCGAGGATGAAAATATGGGAACATAAGAGAAGAGAGTGGAGGACAGAAGGTAAAGAAGTAATACCTGCACGTTTCCTGATCTTCCTCCTGTAACTGGTCCAGGGTGGAGGGGCTGAAGTCAAACTGGGTGCTGGTTGGGTTGGTGATGCGATCCTGGTGGTCGCCAGACTGGAGACCCTCGCCCAGTCTGGGTGGGATGGAGGATGGAGTGACACCTGCAGAAGAAATAAGAGGATAGCAAAATGAAGAGGAAAGAAAAGACTACAGGTCAGACGTCTGTTATTTCAGGTTAGAGTAGAGTTAAGTGAAATTTGGGGGTGGAGGTGGGGGGGTTGCAGGCTGGTATCTTACTGGAGTCGGAGTCTTGTCCGCTGGTATCTGAGGCCTGACTGATGGCGGTGCTGTGTGGAGGGGAGATGGCGGAGGGCAGAACGTGGGCACTGGTATCCGAACTCTCGCTGGACTGGCTTCCTCGGAGCCGGCCAGAGTTACAAGAAGCAGAAGAGTCGGCGTGTTCAGGGATGCTGAAGGTCGGCTGAGGGAGCTGCTTTGGCGACCGCTGCTTGTTCAGCTCCATGGCCTTACCGACTGAGTGCGATCCCACGTGCACAAACAAACGGACGAGCAAATACAGTGAGGCATCGATGTCACGTACATCAATGAACGCAGATATCGGTCAGTCAGTGTCCACCTCTGATATCACAGAGGTTCCTCCCTGCACACAGCTAGTGAATGTTTTTATTATTATTATTTTATATCAGATATATAGCAGGGGAATCATTCCAGTGTGGTGTGGGAGGATTTTCCTCAACAGCTTCAGGGGGGTCAGTCTGTAAAACCTGCCTCACCCTGCCTTCAGGAGCTGCTAACACCTAAAACTATTTCATTAGTCTGTCTTTCAGTGGAGTTTTAATGTCCCATGATGGTCTAAATGCTGTTTCAGTGGCTTTCCCCCCCCTGACAAAATAGGGAGCCGAAATGGAAGTTAACCAGGACCCACTAGTGGCTATCGCGATTTGCCGACCACATGTCTCATATCAACTAAACAAAGCAATAGATTTGGTTGAAAACACCTGGCAGCACTCTGTTATACAGTATAAGCAATCATAAGAAATACACATTTCTGTAATTTTTGTTAAAATATTGTGTGTAGACATAGTTTGTTTGAATTGTAATGTAATGTACAACAGGAAAGGTTACTCTTTGGTTGTTACACTCACTTGAAGTGGAATCCACTCTGCTGGGTCGCCGAGGCTGGCCAAGGATGCTGGGAAACCGAGGCTTCTTCACCTTCTCTTCTCCCTCCTTCTCTGGTTTGATGCTCTTCTGCTTGTTGAAATTACACAAATTTCAATTGATTTCTTAGGATAATTTCTTAGGAATATTTGGTAACAGTTTACTTAAAATGCATCATGATGCACTACAGAGATAATTAATTTGATATATTCAATTCAATATTATGTTATTAATTACACCATAAATATTCAAGCAGTTTTTTTTTTGTTACAACTGTAACAACTGACAAGCCAACCTAAAGGTCCCATATTATATATTAAATTGAACTGGAGAGCCTCCACTCAGCAGGTTTATCTCATTTAAATGAGAGGAGCTGGTGTTGTCGGCCAATCAGGGTCCAGTATTGTAACGACTTAGTCTTCAAATTTAACTAATTCAATTCAACTTTTAATGAACTACATGTATTTGCAAAACATCATGAAGAACATCATATTTGAAAACAAAATCATCAAATCTGAACGATATCTGACCTTTAACAAAGAAAATATGTGCAGACTTGGACAAACAAATGGCTGCGTGTATTAGCTATATACATATGTCCAGTAATTTGTTAGCCTGCGTGTTCAATGTGTGTGTGTGTGTGTGTGTGTGTGTGTGTGCGTGTGTGTGTGCGTGTTTCCACACCTTGATCTTGGGCAGGAAGTTGATGCGCGCTCGTTTAGGTTCAAGGCTACGAGGCTCCTTCACTTTCACCCCAAGGTGCTTCATGTAGGTGAGGATCACATACTGCATTGTTGTACTGCACCACAACACGATACATAGTCAAGAAAAAAAACTGTTATCTTATCAATTTTACTACTGCTACTGCTACGAATAATAATAATAGTATATATAATAATAGTATATTTTATTATTGTTATTATAATATTATACTATATTTTTAGATATGTGAACGGCACTCTAACTGCTGCCCGCTTGTGACTGATTTCATGAAATTTGGTATGTATGCCTCTTGCTTCACACTTCATTTAATCATACTTCCATGCATCTTTTTGTACTTCAGGCACTGAACATGTAGCTTCTATCTTCTTCAATCCACCACTTGAAAAGGATCCAATTCAAATGACAAATTGGAGATATTTCGACAAATTTTATTGCGTTTACCTTATATTCATTCTTATTTTTACTTGATTTTTTTCTTTAGAAAATAACATTTTAAATAAATTAATAAATTAAATATATTATATGTTTTCTATTTTTAATTTTATTTGATTGATTGTAAATTATTTTTTTAAAGCGCCATATCAAAAATATCAGTATAATTACTTGAACAATGTTGACTCTGATATTTTTTGTACTGCATGTATTGTACTGCATTGTGTGTCAGTGGTGAACAGAGTGCCTGTTACTGAGATAATGTAAGTGGAATATGTGTTTTATAAAATGAAAATGTTCTACCAAAGAGAAACCACTTTAACTGGACTGCAGCCTGCTGTTAATGGAAGTGAAAATAATCCCTCCTCTTACCACTTCTCTTCTTCTGTGGGTTGTGACGTCAATCTGCAGGAGAGACACGCACACACAAAATAAATTGCTTTTAATGGTCCAAGACATCAAAGCCAACAACTTCACTGAGACAGGGACAAGAGTCTGGCTTTGGAAAGGGACAGATCCTAATGATCCAGAATAGGAAGAAAGCACGTCAGTGTGTGTGTGTTCAGGTACTCACATGATGTCCTCTATCTTGGAGATGATGTGTTCAGCACAGGTGCATTCCCTCTCCAAGGCCATTTGGTCCTTTCCTTTCTCCGAGTCCAGCTTAGACAACTCCTCCTCCGCTAGCGTCAGACCCATGCTGCGCTTCTGTCTGCACACACGCACACACACACACACACGCACACACACACACGCACATATACACACGCACACACACACGCACACACACACACACACACACACAAAATGGTGAATACTACAGGGAACCTTTCCTAGTATACTGCTTATACAGATTCCACACCCGTCGCCACTCACATGTCCCCTTAGCCATTGACCAATGACGCCCCCGGAAACCAAACCCTATTGTCGTTGGTTCCACTTCTAATTCTGGTCGTTACCACAATGTACTTTCCAGTGATCATGATAACCTTGTCCTCATTAAACCCAACTCATGTGCTCCCCTTACTGCCTCCTAACCACCACCAAGAGATATGTGAGTGCCTGTAACCTCCCACATTCCTGTGTGTTTCTAAAGCAAAGACCAAACCTTGATCTTGAGCAGGAAGTTTATGCACGCTCGGTTTAGGTTTGAGGCTCCTTCACTTTCACCCCAGGGTGCTTCATGTAGATGAGGATCACGTGTGTGTGAGTGTGTGTTACCTGAAGTCCTCCAGGTTCTTGTGGAGGTCCGGAAGGAGTGTGTCCTGTAAGAGTTGGGTGTACTGTTTACAAAGCTCCTCTGGGATTAACTCCAGCCTCCGCCGCTCTGTACACACACACACACACACACACACACACACACACACACACACACACACACACACACAGAGACATGAAAAACACAGACAACCTGTGAACTTCTTATTACAACTCTTTTTTTTCTAACAGATTAAAGAAAATAATTTATTTTTGAAGCAGTGGTGAAGCTGCACATATTGGCTGCAGGTCTAACAATCATATTTAGGAATCAAACCCAAAAGCTGTGGATGTCTAGATATTAAATATAAATAGTTTTATTAATACTGAATATCACATTGTGATGGCAATAAAGGTCAATTCACAAAAGAAATCTGCAAGAAATTCTACTTCTTCGTCTTTCTACCCCTTACCCAATTCAGCTGCAATGGACTCTGGCACAGGCACTTTAAGATTCTGGAAAAGAGTTACAGACAGTAGGAGTCATATCGAGAAATATATTAACAAATCAGGCAAAATTGTAAAGACAGTATTTTATATTTGCCACAGAGAAGGTTTCACTGCGGCTTTAAATAATATTTGGCATGCATCTTAAAATGTATGTCAGAGCGAGAGAGATAGAGAAAAATAGAGAGAGAGGGCGAGAAAGACAGTAAAAGAGAGAAAAAAAGAAGAATGACTCACTGCTGCTCGATCCATGAAGATTGAATGGAAGTCCACGAAGAGGCGTCGGCTTTCTTTAGAGTTGGTTTGCTTGTGCAGGTCAGCGTATAGATAACACAGCTAACAGAGGGAAAGACAGAAGGGAGTGATAGCATTATACTGCTGTCATTGAGTGTTTTCAGATCTCATCCAACGGCTACAGATCATATATCATGATATGATCTGTATGATATCTTTATGTGAACTCCATCCATCAGAAAATCAAGCTTTCTTGAGATCAGTAATGGCATTCCACAAGGGCATATCCTTGGCCCACTCTTATTCACATTATACTGTATATAGATATATTATTATTATATTATTAGTAGTATTTTCAACACAGCATTGCAATGTCCATCTATGTTTTTCACTAGGACTCTGTCTATTAATACTAATACGCTAATCTTGGTATCTATACACAAAATTGTACCCAGATTGAACTTGTACAATCATAAAAATGTACATGTCCTTTACAAGTAATATAAAGAGATAAAAAACCATAAGAAATAGGTAAAAACCTTTTGGTCAATACAATTATTATGGGTAGCATGTGTATTGCACATGGCACAAAAGTGTGTATTTTGAGTGTGTTGCATATGTACCAGAGGAGCAGGGTCAAACTGTGAGACAACATGATGGAGGAAGGCTGCAAGATGAGCCGGCCGAGATTTCAGCAACTCTAGGCTCTGGAAACAACTACACTGACCATTGATCTGAAAGAAAGAAGGAAAGAAAAAAGGAGGGAGAGAGGATGTGGATGAATATTTAGACTATGTTACTACTACTATGTTATTACCACTATGTTTTATATTTAACAACATATTTAACCATTTTAGGTATGTCGATGTTCATCCGTCTTCTATGGAGGGGCACTAAGCACAACGGTGGTTAATATTACCTATACTGAATTATATATACACAGTTTGTGTAGGTAAATCAGGTTGCATTTACCTTTCGCAAACACTATGATAGCGTTTATTTCCTTCAAGCAAAGCCCATTTCTAGCCATACAGCTAAACGTTTCCAATTTCAAGTCAAAACCTGATGTGTTTTTCTATAAACGGTGCGCTCTATTGGATTCAGGTGAAAGTTGACAAGTGATACAAAAACACCACAGCAATGACCGCTTAGCACCAAAGATGAAGACAAAATAAAAAATGATCTCGCAGATTAGCACTTTAATTATACCTTTAAATTGATGTTGGGTTGGCTTACTGTGTGTTTTCAGATTAACAAACCAGTAAAGACTTATAAATTATTAAGTGATTAAAGATTAGAACTGAAATATTCACTCGTTATTTACTATGTCTGTTTCTTTAGCTTTATTCAAATTTCAGTCCATAGCCATAGTAAATTAGCAGCCTGTGAAACATTACCGAAACTTGTATTTCTACTATGTAGGAGTGAAATGCTGTACGACGGTAATTTTCTGCAGCGAAGCTTGATAGATTAACAGCAAGATATGTTGTTGATCAGAGATGAGGCAAACGGCACTGAAAAGGTATCCAAATTTCTTGTTTCTATCAAAGAAGTTTCATTTTCAAGTTTAAAATGTCTTTGCCAGTTCAGAAATGAACCAGAGTGATTATAATTTGATACCCACTCAAATTTTTGTTCAGTCAGAAACATTCCTCAAAGTACCTGTTCTTGTTGAGTGTCAAAGTAATCGTCTTCTGCTCCAATGATCTGGTTGTTGAGGTGGGATGGAGGGCTACCCACGATGCACTGGGCGTTGGAGTCCTAAGTGATATAAATAGGGTTATATATGTTGATAGACATATCTGAACTCACACACCTTTGCATGTGTACACACAGAAACAAGGACTGTCACATTAACAGGCGGGATACATTCATCCTTATATGTAAGCCTGGACATGAACACACGTATGCATGGGTACAGTATACCAGGTGTGTAGGCCTGGCGCACCCATTTGAGAGGGGATTAATGGTGAACAATTTTGCTTCAGTAACATTCATAAGCGAAATTACCCAATACCCACTCAAATTCACTCATATATGAACCACACACCTCTCTCTCTCATCCATATGTACTGGCTTTCAGCTGAAAATGTGATTTTAGTTAATTTATTTAGTTTAATTCTCTTTCACACACAAACTAAGACAGTCATTAAAACAAAACAAGCTTTAATAATTACTGAGTGCTATCAGTTAAGGTACATTTAAGATAGAGTTTTTTGGGGGGAGGAGTCGCTGAATTGTTGATCATTTTTCAGTTAATTTTGTTTTGTTAATTTTGTTCTTAAAAAGGTACCCAAATGTTTACTGCAGTCAGACGGCTGAACTGAGAACCGTAATATAGTTGAGTCATGACTGAAAGAATTAAGAATTAAAAAATCAATCAATCATAACCTAACCCAGAGCTAAAGCTGTGTGTGTGTTGTGTGTGTGTCTAACCAGGTCAGGGGTGTCCTCGGTGGTAGGCAAGGAGCAGAAGTTGAGGCCGTCTTGGGGGTTGATCTTTGGGCTCTGGCAGGGTGTCTCTCTTTGGCTGGGACTCTCTGGGAGGGGACTACCAGGCACCTGACACACACACACACACACACACACACACACACACACACACACACACACACACACACACACACACACACACAGAAAACACTGACTGTTTAGTCTGGCGCTGAACACTGGGAAATACCCAGAGATCTGAAAGTACAACCGCATCACCCCTATTTATAGAAACGGTGATAAGAATGACTCAGAAGGAACAAAGGAATCTGTATAAGCAGAATATTAGGAAAGGTTTCCTGTAACTACACTGTACGCATTCCTGTAATATATAATAAATAACATTCTTTGATCACCACCAGGACCTTAACAAAAGGTACATTTGGCTTTTCATAAAAACACCATACAACACAAACCATGTATGCAGCCTTTACACAGTCACTGAAAAACTCAGAAAAAGAAGGACAGTGAACAGCGGCATGTTGGCTTTGAAGTAGGGCACTATTACAACTATGGTGCATATACCAACATTGCTGAAGTTGCCTTAAGCAAAGCACTAAACCACACTATGACCTCTCCAAATAAATGCAAAGAAGGGATAAGAAAAAAATCCTGCAAATTCAAGTTAACGTGTGTAAATTAGCAAAATAAAATCTTTAAACAGACAAGAAAGTGTCAAAATTGTTTATATAAGAAGAAATCATCAAGGAAAGGGTTTAAGCTAAGGCTAAAATTTTAGCCCATAGAATTTGAAAAGCAATATTTCATACACTCGTTCAGGGAATATTATTATTATATGGCAGTAAAATCTGATCCATTTACCAAAAATTAATACACAAAACTGTAAGAGAACAGTTTCACTGAGAGTTCTTCTAAAATAATTAAATAAGTACTAAGTACTCAAACTATGTCAACTGCAAATTACACATAAAGAGAAATTTATACAGCTGTATCATTTCTGTAGCCTTGCTTGCTGGAATTAATAGATCATACAGTTGACTCTGTGGATGGCATGCAGCTGCTCTATGGTTAACAAAAGTGGTCAAAGGCTGATTCACTGTTTCACCACGTTAACTGTTGTGGTCTATGATGATACCCACAGAGCTGCTGTTGGTCCAGGGCCCATCGCTGCTGCTGTCACCCCGTAAGGAGGGAGTCGGTTCCCTGGGAGAAACTCCTCCATCCCCCTCCTCATCCTTACCCTCCCTGGGTGATGGGGCACCATCCTGGAGCACACACACACAGACATGAATGTAATGCACACACACAATTTGTTCACGCCCTTAGCAGTTACACAATACAACTAACAACTATGCACTTTTATGTGTAACTGATAAAAAGTGTGTGTGTCTACAGTACCTGTGATGCCCCTGCAGCCTTGCTGAGCTGATCCTGCAGCAGCAGAATGTGTTTCTTAGCCTCCTGGATCTCCTTCAGTAGTTTAGGTCGAACGTTTCTGCTATATTCCTCCTCCATTGCCTATAAATACAGGCCCAGGCCAAGAACACAGAGGCTAAAGATGTCAAAGATCCCTTAAGCGGGACAAATTTGGTGCTTCTTCAAGTAAAAAAAAAATTACACACACCTGTAAGTCCTGTTGCTCCTTTGTCAGCATCTTTTGGAGGATGTCAACTTTCTGGCTGTGTACAACTTTGTTCTCCTCCTAGAGGAGGAAAGAGATGGGACACACTGAGCCAAAATACAGTGAAAAATACGTTGTTTTTACAGGGAATAAATACAGGGAACAAAAGTGACAGAAACCAGATGTGGAAGTGAAAAAAACAGAAAAGGAGAACAAGTAGACATTTCAGTGTCAACTTGTTCTCCTTTTTGATTGACTTACAATACTACAATAAGGCTAGTGGGACTTGCCTTAGGAACAACGAATTTACATGTGAAACGGATCGTATATGAATTAATTAGAAATGCAAGATTTCAAAGTGTACCAACAATTTGGCAATGATGAATATTTATGAATATGAGTATCACTCTTATTTTGAAATTTGGTGCATACAGGATCACAGAGAATGGCACTTGCACAGCAGGGCAAATTGTTGAGTCATTAGTATTGATCAATAACCCTAACAACCCCGCACAGATATTTTAAGATCATTTTATGATATTGGGCAGTATATCTTACTTATTAGCCCCTTTAGCCATCCTGATTCTAACTAACCCCTAAACTTAAAATAAACACTTTTACAATTGGACTTGTGAAGACTTACTACTGTATGCATGCATCCACACCCACCCACACCCACACCCACACCCACACCCACACCCACACACACACACACACACACACACTTATCCCTCCCCTTCATCCCTCTATGTCAACCTTACCCCCAGGGGCAGAGGGGAGGTGATGTGGTCCTGGGGGCTACAGGAGGTGCTGCTGGGGAAGGGGCTGCATTGCTCCCCGACTGGCAGTGCAGGTGAATGGGGCGCTGACAGAGAGGACAGGCTGACGTCTCCCCCTTCCTCCTCCCCCTCCTCTTCCTCCTCCAGAGAGATCTGAGGAAGTCCCGGCGGCCTGCCCAGCACCGTCAGGGCTACATAGGAACCCGCTGCCAGAGGAAGGAGGCATGGGAAAATAGTGAGGGGAGGGCGAATGGAAAGAGGAGGGAGGATGTTGTATTCATATTGGGGTGGTGGACAGATAGCATTCGTTTTCAATTAGATGTGATGGGGAAAATGCAACAATGCTAACGTTGGCTTTCAACATGTTTTTGTGATCCTCTGCTAGGAATTTTACAAACCAGACGTTGAGACTCAAAAGGCCACCATGCATCCAGGTCAACAGATCAAACTGTATTTGGGTGCAGCAAAATCGTATTAAAAAAATGCTCCTGAGACGCATTGAAAACCTGATCATCCAAACCAGCTACGGAGGTGGTCAGAGACACATTTGGCCACATTAACAACAAAATGTAAATGCAATACGTCTCCAATAGCAACTATTAAAATGGAAATAAATGTTTCCGCACCAAATCAAACAGGTGTAAATGTAATCGATCACATCTATACACAATCCAGATAAGAGATACATGTAAATACCAAGTGTAAGGGGGGCTTGAATTCAGCATGTCCTTTTACCGTGGCACCCTCTTACAGCATGCAGTTTGCAGTAATAGCTTTATTATAGTTATCTTGTGATAATTATAATGCTCCTTCTTTTGTAATTTGTAAAATATAATGGCAAATAGCCAAATGTGTGCAGTGAGGCAGCACCAACTAATACTGACTAAAAGAGCTTTTTTAAACAATATAAGGGAGAGAAAATGGTGAGTACCAACTTGTTTTTATAGCCTCAGAGCTAACCTAAGTTTCACAACCTAGCATTTAAATGCTAATGTGATAAAGCATACTGTAGATGTACTTATAAGTAAGTACTTACATTTTATCAGCTTTACAACTTCTATGTGGTTTGACTGTGTAACTAAGGTCCCATTAACCTGCCAGAAAAAAAGAGCATTAGGAGAGAATTCAGCTGTAAAAAACAGCAATACAAATACAGCAATACAAGAACTACATAACAAATTTAACATATCAGCAACAAACACTGCATGTAATATAAATAACAAAAATAAGCACATCCGTTATCACTCTGACATCCCGACACAAGTCCATATTTTTCCATACATAAAATCACAGAGGAGGGTTTTTTTTATTTTCAAAGCAAAAAACATCAACTTTTTTCAAATTGGCACATTTTTAACCCAAGCTGTATAACACATAACAGGTACTAATGGTACAGACCAGTCAAGTTGTAAACTATGTGCTACTCTGAGTCCGGTCCATGTTTATATTATTCCAGTTCCTGTTGTGTAGTTCTCTTATTGGCCAATAAGGGTAGTAAGACGTCTTGATGAAGCTTGATGGATCAGAAGAAAGTCACAGCTGGTTGGGATCATGTCTAATCTATCATATCCTCACATAGCAATTTTTACCACTACAATGTAAAACACTTGTTTGGATACTGATACTACTGAATGTTCTTGCAGCTGTTCTACTGTGTTCAGTTCTTGCCACATCAGTAACATTTTCAATATGGCTGTAACCTTTAGTCACTGTTACACTAGTCTGTAGTCAGCTCCACCAATCAGAAGTAATGGAACACTAGTCTGTAGTCAGCTCCACCAATCAGCTTTTTTCAGCTTTGTCAGCAAATCAATCTTTAAAGAATTCAACAGGTTTTGGCAGATTGTCCCGTTGGTCAACTTAACCGTTAAGTGATGAGAACACCAAAATCATCCATCTTAACGGCTAAGTGGGCTGGCATGATGTTACGACATGTAGTTAACCATACCAGGTCAGTTTTTCATTTCGGTTCATTTTCAGACCTTTTTCAGACAGAGATGTTCAGCTGATCCTGGATAAGTGAATAATATGTGAATAAATAAACAAGTCTCACCTTAATGATCCTGTCGCCTGTCTGGACACCAGCTCGCATTGCAGCTCCATCTACAGGACAAGAGACACAGCGCCAGGGAGTTAGAGATGCTACTTGGTCGTGTGTGTGTGTGTGTATATATATATATATATATATGTGTGTGTGTGTGTGTGTGTGTGTGTGTGTGTGTGTGTGTATATATATATATGTGTGTGTGTGTGTGTGTGTGTGTGTGTGCAGAGCCTTACCTTCTTTGACCAGCTGCACAAACACAGGGTTGTCTCCACTCACTGTCAGCCCAAAGCCATTCTCATCTCTCTGGATAATGACACAACGCTGGACAAGGCCTGCAGTGTAGACACACACTGCTGTAAGTGACAATGTAAAGTCCCTGTGCATTGTTCACAGATAACACTTCTACCTTATGGGTATTTGTATACAATGATGTCTAATAATGCTGTATGAATTTTAATTTAAAATGCTATTAATTAATTTACAGCAGACTAGTAAGAGTTGCAACAAGAAGAAAGTTGGCCATTATGGAGGACCAAAGCTGACATTTATATTAATTAATTAAGGTATAAATATATAAATAAAATTAATTTATATTTATATATTAAATAATTACTAATAAATATAAATAAATCAATCAACTAATCAGTGTGTATAAATATACAAATAAATAAAATAATGCATGAATGCACACATTCATAAATAAATGAATAGATGAAATCTGGTATAAATGTATATTTCCGTATTATTTTTTGCCCTATTTACTTATTGTCTCATTCATCAATTTCTGTTTATATTTATTTCCCTATTTACTTATTTGTGTATTTATTCCCTTAGAATTGAATTCTGCATTTCTAAATGTCTCTTTATCTATTTCCTTATTAATGAATTTCAGTATATATTCTTTTCCCTATTTATCTATTTATTTCTGTATTTCCCTGTCCTTATGATAATGAGGGAGGCAGTCCATCATGGTCATGGTGTTCCCTTACTCCCATTGGTTGATCGGTATCAGAGTGTGTAGATCGATTGTACCTGCCTTACTATGCTCTCAAATCAAAAGCAAACAACTTGTCTTGTTCATGGGTTGCTAGCTAGCCTAGCACGGTGCTTGCAATGGTGCTGGCTTGGCTAGTGCTTCGCTCAGGCAAAACATAGCCAGAGAGTTAAGAGTGTTGGCTGACCTTGACGAAAATGATTGTGGCAGACTGGGGGAAGGGTGTATAGGCTGGGCATAGGCTGGATGCAGGGGAGAGTTGAGTCAGTGGACTGAGGCCCAATCCCAATGTCCCCCCTAAAGCCTAAGCCCAGAACCCTCACAGACTTAATTGACGTCACCTGGTAAATGCTTGAGTGTGAGAGGCTACAAGGGCTCGAAATTGTATAAATAGGAATGGGACAGCACTTTGCGACATATCACATTACCTTGACGACACCAAAACATGTTACGTACGCTTGTGGGTTTGGTAACCCCGTATTCAACGTCACAACTCTATGAACTGTGGGTAATTCCCTCAGGCAAAGTCTGCAGAAATGCAGACTTACGGAAAGTGTGCATAAAGGGCTCAAAAAGTCTGCGAGAGAGCCCTCATGCACTTGACAATTTGACAGTGGGACAGCCCTAAACCCTTGCGGACTTAGCGGGAACACGGCTCAAAGTCCGTGAGTGTGGACATTGGGATTGGGCCTGACTCTCCCTGTATCCAGCACCGGCCAATTAAGGCCGATTGCAGCCTGCTGATATGATTTAATTCTGCGAGCAGTGCGGTGATTTTGAACGCTACAACTGTTGGGGGATGGCTCTCTGTTGGCTCGACACCTCCCCCTCCCTGGAGTGGGCTGTTTTTTTTAATGAGAGTGTAGCAAAATGCTAATATTAGCATATTAGCCAGTTAACTAGTGAACTCTGCTTATTTCCAAAAGCTGGGGTAAACCATGGCTACAGAATGAATGCCACTGTTTAAGATGCAATGAGACACATTTTCAACCACACTTCAGTCTTTTATGAACCACATGGTACTGCTGCCACCGCGAGTCAAACAGCTTTCCTGGGGGAAGAGTCACTGGGACGGAGACGCTCGGGATAGCAGTGACTGGGTTGATAGTGCACAGCCACAGAGATTGAGACTATGTGCGGTCACAGTTTGTGCTTGAAACCATGGCTGATATTGAAGAACAGGATTACTCAACCTCTGCACAACCAACAGGATCAACTGGTGAAAGAGAAAGACGCCAGCTGGACCAAGAGGGCAAATGACTAAGAAGTAAGTCCCTTCAACTAGCTAAATGACAAATGTGATGCAAAAAAAAAAAAAATTGCCACATGTTATCAGGCCCATATATGGGTCATGGGCCAGCTAAGTTAGCTAGGTTCGTGCTAGGAAGACAATGGGCTTCATTCACAACATTTTTCTTAAAGTTGAGTCAGTGCTGGATCCAGGGAGAGTCAGTCCACTGACTCAACTCTCTCCTGGCTCCAGCCTACGCCTCGCCAACACCCCCCCCCCCAGTCTGCCACAGTAGGATTCATGAAACATGTATCAGATGATGAATGCCAATCGTTTGGAAATTGGATGCAGGTGTCTGTTCAAGTCGATTTGCATAGGTAAATGTATCCAGGCTGCATCTTCATCAGATGGTAGGACTATGTAATTGTATTTGTAAGGCGTTCAATCCATGTGATCAACCCATTACAAGTTTGACAGTTTGACAAATACACCATTGCAGCCTACTAGGTCTTTTTTTTCTACAAGGCCTCTGAAATATGTTGTTGTTAATGAGGTTTCGCACTACTGTAATTGATTTTGCGTAAAGAATAAGGCATTATTAGTGCCTTCCCACATGTTTAGGGTTAGGGTTTGTGGGGTCGTACCAACGAAAAAACTCATACGAACAAAATGATGAATCAGACTATGTTCGTAGAAACGTTTGTACGAACGCTTTACGATCAAATCTGATCTTACACACATTTCGTGAATGAGGCCCAATGTTTTTCTACTTCTCTGCTGCCTCAGTTGGCTGTGCCCCTTTTTTGAATAAGCCACCCTAAAGTGCTCAGTGTTGCACAAGGCATGCTGGGAAGCTAAGTATCTCAACAAATTAAAGGAAGCTGGCTTCTCTGTTTCTCCCTGTGCAGTTTCTAATATATTTCTGCACAATCTAGGCTGTTATGTAGTATATAGGCATGGTTAATCGTGTTTATGTCCTTTAACCCTCCCAGTGTTACCCTCCTTTAACTGGTGATAAAGTATTGTGGTTCATCAAGCTGTGTGTGTGTGTGTGTGTGTGTGTGTGTGTGTGTGTGTGTGTGATGACCTGGTTGCACAGTATATTGCAAGGCCAAAGAATTATCCAGAAAGCAGAGTTGATAATTGGTCATCTGCCCTCCATAAAGGAGCTGCACGACTCCAGGGTGAAGAAAAGGGCAGGATTGCTTGCTGTCAACCCTGCACACCCAGGCAACCACCTCAACAACATCTTCGCGAGAGCTGTCACCCATAGGACCCAGCCACCATACACTCACAATTTCTGCTGTCCCACTCACCAGCCCCTATGAAAATGACTGTAATCTTAAAGTAAAGCTTAAAGTGAAGTAAGTATAGCAATAAAGTATCTATCTATCTATCTATCTATCTATCTATCTATCTATCATTTCCTTACTTGAAAACATAATCGGATCTGTCCAAAAATAACGTGGTCCTACTTCAAGGTATAGGATTAAAAGCATGTATCAGCCTTCGTACCCTACCGTATCTCCTCCAGAATTTAGGAGAACTCAAGAGCTGCAATGCTTGTTGTGAATGTCCCGGATGCAACTGCTCCATCCACAAAAAGAACCTGCGCCCTCTCTGCGGAAACCAAAGTTTGATCGACTTTACGCTTTTCGGCGACAGGGAAAATGCATCTATCTATCTATCTATCTATCTATCTATATAGCCATCCATCTGTAGTGTCATGAACAGTGTACAGCACCTCCACTTGGTACTGTTGTCTGTATTTAATTTAATTTTTCTGCATCAAACTATCTAAATATGGCTCTTTGAATGTGCTGAATCCTTAGCAACAACTACAAAGAAACACAAAGAAGTCTATTCTTCATTGAGAGTTTCTTAACTACTTCTCAGACGCATGATAAATACAGGCCCAAGTGTATAGGGTTTCAATAAGGAAATACTTGAGTGAAAGCCATATAGGTTTATCAGCCAACTATGTTTTTAGAAATGATAATAACTTATCTTTTAACATTTTTATTCTGTAAATATTTTGTCATTGTAAAAATTACAGAATAAGCAGAAGAAAATAAAGTGAAATTCCAAAACCTTCGGTGTGTGTATTCGGTAATATATTTAGTTTTTTCGATACCCAACCCCAGAGGGGTGTTCCACAAAGCAAGCTTACCACTTATCCAGGCTTATTTCACTTAGTCTGGCTCATTTTCAGGTTTATTCGGTTCCACAAAGCAAGCTCAGCATAGTTCAAGCTAAGTTGCTGTGGCAACTTATCCTTCAAAACTAGCCTGCCTCGGGGCAGGCATGTCAAAATGTTTCCACGGTTGCTAGGAGACGCATTAACTGTTACTGTATGGGATTTACAGTCACTGTAGAACACGCTTTCAGCCAATCAATTTTCAGGAAGGAAACAACCGATTTCATAAAAATATAATAAAAATGAGATCCAGCCCAGATAGCTTATCAGTAGAGCATGAGACTCTCAGTCTTAGGGTTGTGGGTTCGATCCCCACATAGTGTCAAGTACTGTACAATGACTGTAATGTAGTAAGATGTAAGACGTTACGTCTTTACTACATCATTTATGGTGATAGATAGTACATTTACAGTCTTGAGGTTTTATATATGGCATGGTTTCATTTATAATATTTTTAGCACAGCTTTTCAGTTCTTTAATATTGTTGGAACACATGATATTTAATAAGGTCTATACAATTTGTTCGTTTTTAATTCAACAATTTACTCATTCAATCTATCAGCAATTTGTTGCCAATCTTTCTCTCTCCCTTTATTTATGGCAATCGTATTTCCCTTTTCATCATCCACTAAAATTCGCTGTTCAGTGGCCGTGAACATTGCGGCTCTGTCTTTACCATCATTTTTCGCTATGATGAATCGATCAGATCCATGATCGACCTCTCGGGCTGCTTAAATAAACTGTGTACAACTGTGCACGCGCAATTATCTGGATTGCTTGAGCCTGGCTTGGTTTAGCCAGATCACGGTAGCTTGACTTCGGCTTCGTGGAACCGCTTTAGCCCCGATTGACTTGTTAGGTTAACTCAAACCAGACTTGCGAGGTTAATCGCCGCTTTTCTAAACCTGCTTTGTGGAACAGCCCCTAGGTGTATATCATTGACATGAAAGTCAATGATATAGGTCAGAGTTCCTCAAATCCGGGCCTCAGGGTCCAGAGTGCTGCTGGTTTTCTCTCCTACCAGGAAGTTAATTGCATTCACCTGGCATCCCAGGTCTTAATCAATCCCTGATTAGACAGAATGGAAACTACCTGGCAGAATAGAAAACCAGCAGTACTCTGGACCCCGAGGCCTGGATTTGAGGACCACTGCTCTGTGTGTGTGTGTCTTACCTGTTGGGTCAAACTCATGTTTGAGGGAGACGGGAGACTTGTCACTCTTAGGTTTCTTGTCTGGCAGGTCCTTGTTGAGAATGCTAGGGGTCCTGGGGACACAGGTGGTGAAGTGAGAAAACATATAGAAAACAAAACCTCACGTTGAAAATAAATAAATTAAATATATATTGATAAATCCAATGTTGGAGAAAAAACTGGGGATCTGGGGAACAATGATAATATGCACATATCCAAATTAGTAGTGTATTCTGCCAAAGCTACTTTTCCTTTTCATTAATCTTCTACATGTATAGGAATGTATGCACATATAAAGAAATCAGGAATCACAAGAACTGCGCCGAAAGTGTCTGTTCAACAAGACAGTGATCCTAAGCAGTCAAGCAAATCTACCAAAGAATGACTCAGGAAGAAGTTTAGTGTTTTGGATTGGCCAAGTCAAAGTCCTGACCTAAATCCAACTAAGATGCTGTCAGGACTTGAAGCGTCTGTTCATGTGAGACCTCAAACCTCAGTGAGTTGAGTTCTGTAAGGAGGAGTGGGAGAAAATCCCTCCAGAAAGATGAAGAGACTGATCACTGATCAGACATCACTGATGAAGGAGGAGCCACAGGTTATTGATTGAAGGACTAGCACTGATCTACAATAAATATGTAAACAAACAAACTGCATCATATCCGTCATATTAGAGGTGGGCAACACTGACTGGGCCTTTTAATAAAAGGCCAACCCTAATACTGACATCAGCAGCCCATGTCCTCAAGCATCATTACCCCTCCCTAGGCATTTGTTTCACTGTTTGGCTAATCCAACATCCACATCCCTAGTCCCAAATGTGAGGCTGACTTGATAGTGGTGGTTCTTCATATATAAATAGCAGAGATTCCCTTTCCTTCTCTTCTCCACGCCCCCCCCACCTCCCCTTACTCCTTCCGGGGGGGCTTTGTTTGTGTTGCTGTTCCTCCCTGGGACAATGGGGCCCCGGGCTTTTAACAATGGCTCTCACGTCAGCGCCAACTTACTACACTGTGGCTTTGTGGGACAGATTCCGGGAAATAGAGACTAGGGCTTCTGGCTGGGCTCCCATTTCCTGAATGTGGGAGAAGGCTGGGAAAAAACGAGAAAGGAGGGAGCCGGGGTGGGAGGAGGCCCGCGAAGTATCTTTCAGAGACAGAAGATGGGATTCTGGGAGAATATCGTTTTAGCTCCCAGTGTGTGAACCATCCTGTTTGAAGTGCCGTCAGAGAAAAAAAATGAATTAAATGAAAACATATGTGATTCAAGCAAATAGACGAGACAGCCATAAATATTTCCCTAGGAAGCACCTCTTTGTGTTGAGCTCTTGGGATTGAAATGCTGCCACTGAACCAGACAAAACAGTTGAAGCTGACTCTACTCTCCTAGACACAACAGAACTGTCACGATGATTGAGAAAAAGGGGAAAGGGAGCATATTACGCCTAACCTCTTTTTATCTGGGAGTGGAAGGCCCATTTAAAGGGCCTCTACTTTGCTGTGGAGATTAGGAGTTGATAAGGCGGGGCTCGACTGACTTGAGTAAGGACAGATGCATCCTGCTCAGTGGGTGGCAGCTAAGTCAAAAGCGCTAGATAAGATATTTAGTCCCTTTAATTCAGAGGGAGGTAGTGTTTACATTATTCCAGTATTTTAGTACAAAAAGCACTGCACATTTTGTGGTTGAGGCAGTGAAAAGCAGTTTGTCTTTCCGTAACAACGCCAAATGACCTATAAAGCTGGTAATGATGTACAGAGTTTTGTTTATGTTGTAAGAATATATACCGGATACATAAACTAACATTAGATACATGTATGCATGTTGCATACACCACTGGTTTGACCACAGCAAAGAGGCAGAGGAGCCAATCAGCTGCCTGAGCTCCTCTTCCTTGCGATTGGATGGCTCACAAATAAAGTGGTCCACGTCACGTGCACTCCTCTAATGCTGCATTCGTGTCATGTCGGAATACCCATCGGAAAAGGCTTAGAAGTGTTTGCACGTTCCAACTTGTTTGAGGATCTGGTTGATCCGGATCAGCTTTTCACACTAAGCACACATGTACTTAGTGAGTAATGCAGTTGAGTTTGTTTTTTTACAGCCAACCAAAGTCAACCAAACCAAAAATTCGTTAAGTGGTTGTATCCTGCCATGATATGCGATAAGTTGTCATCCCAAAATAACATTTGTGCTGAAAATTGTTCATTTTCTTTGTTTTATTTTAAATGAATACAGGTATTTACCAGAGGTGGAGGTGAACGCAATTGTCTGAGTATTGGCTAGCGTGCTAGCGTGAACGGTATTTCACATATGACGAGAATGTAGCAGAAAAAAAAAAACTTTTCTCAACTTTAGAAAGCACTCCACTCGACCTAAAAAAGAAGCCAGCATGTTTCCAAAACTGCTCCCCGTTCATTTTAATGTAAAAAAAACAAGCTGCCAATTTGTGCTTGAGTTAGTTGGATCAATGGGATACCAGAAGAAGAAGAAAGTTTAATGGCAGTCTGTTGCTAACCTTAATTAATTAGGAGTTAGCTTGTTAACGTCACCCTCATACTAATGTAGCATTTAGTCAATTTTATCAGTGTTTAATCAGCATGTACAGTGCTACTGATAATATAGAGGCTCACTAATATAGCTTTCCTCCTGTACATTTCATTAGATTTAATGTACTTTTGAAGCAACAATGTTTCAAATGTTCATGAACCCAGGGTTAAAAAGGGAAAAAGTCATCAGTGTCATGTGAAATGTTTATCAGTGTCTGCTGGGTTGCATGTGTCTGCTGGCTGATTTGTTCAAAGACTTTCTTTACTTGCTTGTTGCAGTTATCAGAGGACGAAAAAAACTAAAGGAACACTTGTGTCTCAGATGCCAAAAATACCAGACAATTCCTCAGGGATGATAACAGCAAAGGACTCCACTCCAGCGGGTTGGAGACAGAAGCCCAATAATCGGCCTTAAGGCCTATGAGGATAAAGCTAAAACTCCATTCTTTGGTACATACTTTTGGATAGGATTATTATTGAAAGCTGCGGGCTATATTGAAATTCAGCATGATTTAGGCCTGGATAATAATTCATTGCCGATTTGGCTTTCTGTCCAGGTTTATTCTCATAGAGCACCACAAGAAACAGTACTGCTTCCTTCTGACTAACTCCAATCACACCTCTGTGACCCTATGAGAGATTTCCTAAAAAAAACACGCAGATCTTATGTTTTTCCCTCAGCTCTTTTCTTTGCTATTTCACATCTACTTAGATCAATTGGGGCTATATGCGCAATTCAAAGTTGCATAACCTCCTGCTGCTCATAGGATTGCATTCAATCTGAAAGTGCAGACAGTATCTCTCATGAAATTGCCCTTGTGATCTGGTCCCCGAAGAAGCCCATAGGTTTGTGGTGTTTTGGGGCATCAGAAAACATCATAATGCACTATAATGCATTATGAATCTGGTATAATCAGGTTATGAGACTGATATAAGTAATATATTTACTACTGGAACCCATATTTTACTTTTGTTTATAAGACATCAAATTTATTATGGAATGTGGAAACCCTAGAAGCACCCATATTACTCTCATGGGACGGCCCTACATTCTTCCTGTGGTTCCTACTTAAGAGGGAATGATGGAATCTTGAGCAAAATACAGAAATTATCATCAGGAAGTATTTAACATGAATGGGACTCTTTATATCCAATCTAATTACATACCCAAATATAGTCAATGACCAAAGCATTGGGCCAGTTGTGTGAAAGTGGTTCTTTATGCTCCATACTCATCTGATCTATGCTGGTCAAAGGATGGGCTAGAGGGGCAAACAGAAAAGTTCCAGCTATTCTGATTAGATATTTGCTTCCATGTTAAAGGTTTAAAGGGAATTGA
Organism: Hoplostethus atlanticus; assembly: GCA_034670405.1. Taxonomy (NCBI): domain Eukaryota; kingdom Metazoa; phylum Chordata; class Actinopteri; order Trachichthyiformes; family Trachichthyidae; genus Hoplostethus; species Hoplostethus atlanticus. The sequence continues at coordinate 1,822,446 of JAXDDX010000015.1, read as the reverse complement.
TGAACCCAGTTCCTCAGATTTCAGTTGATCGTAATCACTGGGACTAGTTTTATGTAAAATCCTCACAGAATTGAGAATTAACCCCAAAGCACTGTGTTTACCTGACATGCATTTGGACAGAATTTGTTTTCAAACAGTGTCCTGAGATTGAACTTGACACACAGGTAGATTTGACCAGTGTAAAATGCAAGTGGATAATACGTCACCTGGCACCTCAGAAAAAACAACAACAACAAAGAAAATACAGAAAACTGACTGCACTGCCTGAAGCAAAATAAAATGATACCTGGGGTTATATTTTTTTAAAAAGAGAAAAACAGATTTCATATGCAACTACTGTGCAACCTGCACCAATTTTGCATCCTGCATAGTCAACGCAAAGCCAGACAGTAGCCATTTATTGTTCAAAATGTACTGCATGTATGCATGTATGTATTCCCTTAAATTATTTGGATGTCCTTTTTCATAGATTACTATTATCAGGCAACCTCTCATTTTGCCAAAATGTAGTGTGTAAAAGGTGGTGGAAAGTTTGCATTAAAATCTCGGTGACGGCCCAGACCGTTATATTGCAGAGTAGAATGACAATGAGTGATGGTTCGTACTCATCCTGCATGGCTGTTTCCAGCACTTCTGTCAGTCAGGAAGGGCCGGTGGCCTGATGGGCCTGACATACATTGTTTACCAGTGATGTCACCACTTTCCGCCAGGGCCTCGGGGTGGGAGGGGGGCAGGAAAACACCCAGATCAGCGAAACTGTGTGACAAACAGCAAAAGAGCCGGTCCACGTCCTGCAGTCAACTTTATCCCACTTCCTGGCTCGGAGCATAGCTCTTACTCTTAGGTGGTTTTACTGTAAATTGAACGTACAATGATTTCTGCCAAACAAGTGCAGTTCAGTCTGAATTGTGATCGGTTTGAAAATGAGTCAAAACACAATCATACAAAATGCTCTCTCACTGATACTCATATTCTACCCCTAAGTCTTAGGTATTTCATTACCTATCAGGGTGGAGCTGCCACTGCAGCAGAGCTGAAATATTCAATTGTATGTATTTTTACAAATACATTTTTTGTCCCAGAAAGCCTGTTGAAGTTATATCTGCAATGTTGAATTTATGTCCAGTATAAGTTATACAAATATGTTTGCAGCTCAAAAAAATGTGATTTAGTGTTGAATATCTCTAAGACCTGCATAGACAGAAAAGATCTGATCTGATCTTTGCATCTCTAACCAGAAGTAACCTCAATGATGCCCTCATGCTCCTTCTGTTGTGGCAGCTCCAGAGAAATATCAGTCCAAGAGGAGAGCCAATGACGGCCTGGGGAAACAGAGACTTCGGGGAAAAGCGGAAAACTCTCCTCCCAACATGGGAAGGAAAACTATGTTATGTATGTTATCCAGATTGCCTGAGGGCGGGAACATGTATAACACGAAGATGCTTTCATTGAGCTCTTGGTTTGGTCTGTTTACATGCCCTATCAGGAGAAGTCCAGCCCTTCCCCTTGTCAAATGACTTACTGGACTTCAGTCCCCTTACTCCAGTCCTGCGCTTCATTAGACAAATCTATCCTCGGATACTCTTGTACTGTTATCGTCAATCTGTGACGTTCAATACATTCCAGGAGTTATTTAGTGGTGAAGTGTTGTGATTTACTTTTCGGTCTATCCACTTTCCTTTGACGTGCCTCCTCTATTTCTACTTCATTTAGTGTTTTCATACATTTCCCAGAATGACTTTTGACAACCCCCAAAGAAGGGGGTTCTTTCTGCTGCATAGTGATAGTTTAAAACAAATAAGGAGTAGAGAGAGAACAAAAAACACAATGGGCCCAGAAATGGAAGGTATTTCTTTCCATTAAGGGGCTACCAATGGCCTACTATTGTTGCTATTGCATTTGCCCTGTCTCAGGGAACATTACATTACATTACATTTGTAACTTGCTGCTCCCTTTTAGTTAAGTTATTTTGTGCAACATGAGTCACGTGGAAACATGCCACGACCCCGACGAGGTCTATGCAGTACACTAAGAGGAAGCGAAGAGTTAAATCCCACGAGGCTATGCAGATGGGAGAACATGTTCCATGCTGGGAACTGTCACATCCAGGCGGTAAAATCTCACAAATGTTAGGAGAAACCTAGCTGGCTGCAGGACAGAATTCCTTTTGCTGAGAAACCCTTGAATAATGTCCAAGAGGTCACCTAACCGCTACTGGAGTTGGCACAAATGCCAGGCAATTAAAGCCTTTCTGCAGTACAGGCTTTAGTAATAACCACCAAAAGGCAAAAGGGACAAGTTTATGCACTGGTGTAACAAATAGTGTCATGTAATATCCAGAGGACTTCAGATACAGGGCAAAGGGACAGTGCAAGATGTAATACAGACAGCAGACAATACATATCCCTCAACATTTTGAGGTTAGCATGAGAAAATGCTAAAAGTACACATTGATCAGTCAATGTGGACATGTGCCAGCTGCATTGTAAAGGTGCACCTTTACCAATCTATCACCCTTCTAGCACGTAGCATGTGCACATTTCCCAAGGTAAATCTGGTAAATCAGTACATGTACATCAACATAACAGTTAAACCAGGTGGAAAATACTAATGACAGAGCAGCGGGGGAGTTGCGTACCGAACCTGCAGCCATGGAACAGCGATTTACTGCTCATCGTGTTTGACGTCATGTATACATTTACACAAGGTCTTTTATTAATTAATCAGAGTAGGATATCAACTACATAGTGTTTGGTGATACTAGTTGCAGCTTGTTGCAGCTTGTTGCCCTTAGTGGCTTTAGATAGATTCTTACAAATTATAGGTGTGAGAAGAAGTCTCACACCTGTGCCAGTCTTGAGGAAAAAAATACTTTAATCAAAGATTTTCTGCTCTTAATTGTCCATTAGAATAAATTATATTTTAACCAAAGGGCAGAGTTTCCGGCCATTCTAAATTTTTAGACATGTATTTTATTCCTAAACAGCAGCAAGTGAGCACCAACATTAGCTGGACCTCTTCACCACCTCCACCAGACACTAAGACAAAAGATATTTACTTTACTGACATTAGCTTACAGGATTTCTGGGTAATGCAGTCCTCATAATTCAAACTCTTGCCGCCATTTGGAACCGCCGACGTATGAAATTACCTAGCGCAGCTTTAAGGTCTCTTTTGAATTAAGCTCCTAAGTATGTTTAGACTGTTTAGTGTCTAATGCTTTCCATTTCCACAGTCTGTTCTGATTTTAAAAGTCATATGTCTGTATATGGCATTAGTGATGAAAACATTACAATCAAAGCAACACAAAAGAGGACGCCTGTTATACATAATGTACCAAAGGAAGACTGAAGGTCAAGAAATTAAATGACTGTTTGACTTTCCGAGGCAGTCATGTGTGCCTTTATTTTGGCGTTTCGTCAGAGGAAACTATGGATTACCGAGTCTAAGGATACACAAATGACTTAAGTGGGCTGGCATCCAAAAAGCTGAAAGTAAGCCATTTACATTTCTACAGCATTTAACCTTGTAATGATCTTACAAAACGTGAAGGCTGCCAAAAGCTTTTGATGTTGGCACCAAATGTCTCCAAGTCCTGCAAGATTTCATCACAGATTTATTTCTCTGCCAACAACAGGACAAAAAAGGGTGCAATATTAAATGTTATTTTTCCTCACATGCCAGCCTGTTTTTTGTTTTGTTTTTGTTGTCATAGTCATTTGGTCCCTGATGGGAAAATTTATAGTCATACTGTATGATGAAATTTGTAGTAGGTGGATCAAAGATATCCAGACACTCTACATTAAATTATAATATAGTATATCCATGACAGGTGTCAGGTTCTTGTCATTGGATTCTTCCCTTCAATATAACCCCACCAATTAACAATAACCGGTAGCATTTAATAGCATACAGATAACCACAGCCTAAAGTGTCTCAAGTGTCCTGACCCGGGGGTCTTTGACAGAAAAAAAGTTCAGGAAGACGCCCCCTGCTGGCTCGGCGAGGGAAAACTTGTCACCCACAGTCATGGCTAACCCCCCCTCTACCTGTCTTTGGCAGCCACTTTTCTAAAGTAGGACTTATCCAACATTACAGTATGTTTTAACCTTTAGAGTAGATAGAGTCGCTAGTTGAGACTTTACGTGCGATGTGCGACTGAGAGAAACAGCAGTGTCCGGTTTTCCACCGTGCTAGCTGGAGCAGCAGCCTCACGAGCTCATAAAAGGGGAAAACCAAGCCCCGCTACGTTCTGTTTCCTCTTGTATGGAGGGAACGTGACCCCAAAGTCCGTTCAAAATGCTGTCAAGTAAACGTTGCCTCGCTTATTGGCAAATATACCTAACTGATTTAACATGACTGAAGAGCTGTGTCTAATGAATAGTAGCCACTCTTCAATTCGGCATACACCCAATACAACAAGCACCACTCGTTTCAATACAATTTCAACGTAGTCGTTCGCCTGTTTATTGTTCCACCAACAATACAAACTGAGATTTTATTGAAATACAAGTGTTGTGATGGACTATACGTATGCCGGATTTCCCAGAATACCCTACTGGTTTGTAAAAAGCCTCGAGTCATGTGCTACCAGGTGTGTGCGTTTGTCAATCAGTAAGGAAACATTACATTTCCAGATTTTTTTAATGCACTTTGGCGTGACAGTCTCTCCTGACGAGAGAGGGGACGTTACCGGGGCAAGGGAAATGTGAACTCAATGAATAGTCAGGATTATATACAATGCATTCAAACAATAAGAAATAATACATGTAACAGAGGAGTTTTGAGAAAAAGACCATTTACCTGTCAGTGAGTGTTGACTGTGTGCCACTCATTGGGCTTCCCTTATGCGTTTTTCCAAGGATTCATCCAAATAACATTTTTTACCACAACGCCTAACTCCTGTTTATTAATACATCTTCCCCCTCTCAGTGTCAGTCCATATTCAAGGAAATCCAAAAGTTGTTGTACAAAAGTTGTTGTATCCAAGATTTCAGTTTAAAATCCTGTTATTTGTAGCGGAAAACTGCTTGCTGAGGGAAAATCCCAGAGCGGCGAAAAGTAAACACTGCCAAGGATAACGATAATTTAACGTTAAAGTAATATCAACTCTACTTACAGTTTCAAGCAGACATAATCTCTTTTTTTTTTTCAAGAGAAACATTTGATGCGAACCCTATTGGCTCTGCCAGCCGCTGTCCGCATCAGTATCTGGCAAACTACCGTGCCAGACTATTTATTGATAACGTCTTTCCCAAGAAAAGTTTCTTCTAAGTTGCAAATTCGCGGTTTTCTTCCAACTTTACGAGGAGTATCTCTTTATTTTTCCTTCACGAAATATTTTCACCATGGCACTTCAGCCTACCCTTGATGTCCGGAAGAATTACGTCAAACTTTGGCTGCCAAATCCAGCGTGAACTTTTTCCCCTGATTCCCACAAATTCCGACTTTCCCGATTTGGAAGCATTGTAGTATCGGTTACATCCTGTTCCAGGGCTCCTCACTTTAACCGTCACACATTTGCACAGCTTTGGTTTTTGCTATACAGTGTGATGCAAATGGAAAAAGCTTTGTACCCCCCACTCCCAGAAAGGGTGAAAAAAAAAACACCTTTCTTCTTGTTGCGTTCAGGAGCTCCTCGTACGTCGCTAAATTACCAAACTTTAGAGCTTACATTTTGGTTGACACACATTTTCTGAAACTACACTCCTTTTTTAACTAAACTAAACACAAAACAAAAGGCACAGGCACAACATGCAAAAACAAAAGGAAACCAAAAACAAAAGGAAACCTTCAAAACTATGTCATGTCTTCTCGAAATTGTGCCCAAACTATACACACACACACACACCATCATTTGAATAGATCTTTAAGACTCAATTACACAAATACAACAACAAAAAGGCAATGTTCTGGCTAAGCAGTGGGGGAAGTATAGACTGGCATGACAGATCTATCCCTGGATGGATGCCTGGATGCTCTTCCTCCTCCCCCTCTTACCCTCTCCCTTCCTCTCCCTCTACCTCTCTGCAATGTTACCATCCATCCATCTCCAAAACAGGAGAGTCATGTTCTGCTCTAATCTGAAATTGAACAATTTAGCAACTAGTGTTTGTACCTGTGGATAGTGAGTGTGGCCAGTTTTGAATGACATTGTTTTCTATGTGAACACAAGAGATTTTAGTGAGTGAATGAAAAGCAGAAACTATTCTTTTATTTTTGGTTGAAGTTCCAGTGTGTACACAACTGAGAAAAATTATCTGTTGCGCCTGACTCAATGCTGCCTTCAAATGCATATGGCTTGCCTGGCATTCAAGTGCCCTTGGTTGGAAATAAGTGCACTACCGTTTTATAGGTGAGAAATGCATGATCGGAGAGAGTAAAACTACGTTGACTTTGAAAGCTCTACTTGTTAAAGGTCCCATATTATTCAGTTTTCATGATTTTGTTTTCAAATACACTATGGCTCAGGATAAGAATGATGTTCTTCATGAGGTTTTGCAAATAAATGGTTTACTCTAGAGTAGCAGCTCTTCCAAATGTGCTTCTAACTCAGAAGATTGGCCCCTTGTGGAATCACAAACGTAAGACATCAGAAATACATTGGCTGAATTCTTGAGGTTCTCCATGGAATAAGTGTTGCCAAAGTGGAAAGTTGCCTAGGGCAGCTTTATCGCATGCATTTGATTTGTGTTGGGAGCCTTGGGATATTATTCCCTTTAGAGCCTCTGTGATAGACATCCTTGTGATTCTGCAGGAACCTTTTGAGAAAGTCCATTAAGATGCATCTAGTTAACCTATTAGCTTGCTACATTGGCATTAAAGGTAAGTCATCAAATATACTGTACTTATACTGTAAATATACTGTAGACTTTTCAAAGGGTGCACATCATTTTAGACCAGTGTATAAATCTGTTGTTTCCTTTTGGGGTCTGTATTAAGGGATAGATACAGCCGTGGACGTGGTGGGCCTAGTTGTAAGGGAAAGTGATTTATTTACACTGTCATGTATAATTTTTGCTCAAGATACGTCTATGGTCTCTAGGCACCCTAATCCACTATATCCTAGGGTGCCCTAACCTTTCCTGTGAGTTTGTGACCAAGAGGCTTTTTTCTCTTCCACCCTCTTCCAATGAATCTTGGAGTGAAGGATGCTTAATGTCGTCGATGCAGCATTTCTACATGGAACGCAACCAGACTGTATGCTTATGCTACAGCACTTGTCACAATGGATCGTGGAGGCTGTCATTAAAGTTTATAATGCAAAAACTCTTTAAATTGCCTGGCAAAAAATTCACACCAACTCCACTAGGGGAAAGGCCACTATTCAAAGGTTCAGTGGAAAGGTGTCTCTTCTGCAGCCATGGTTTCCTCCAACATGATTTTCCTGTCTGGATGTTGTATGATTGGTGGTCAGATGGTAAAATAAAATGTGTTGCATGTGATGTTCTATCTGCATCGTCTCATGGGGTGTAACCACCTTATTTCTCCCGCATGGGCCACATCAGAGTGTGATGGTACATTTTCATGCAACACGGTGGCTCAGTGTTTAGCACTGTTACCTCACAGCACAAAGGTCCAGTCACAGATTAGTTACATATAGCAGATTTGCACTTAATAAGAATCACTCTTGACTAACAATTTTGTTCCTAAACCTTTTGGATACTTTTGGTACAGAATGGGTTTCACAAAGCTTTATTTTGACGTAAAACAATTTTTTTTTTGCTCAAATTTCACTTCCTAACTTTTTTTAATCCCAAACCAACAAAAGTTAGGCTACAGGTAATACGTGTAGCTATACACATCAGTATCAATATATCATTGTCAAATTAATGTTGATATCCTTGGCATAATTACTGTAAACAAATGAGACCATGGTCAAGATGATTGGTAGCCTCTATCTCACACCAGTGGCATTGTTAGCGCTAGTGTTTCTCAAAATTAAGACCACATTTCCCATAAATCCTTTCTGTCACAAAAAAAGAGAATGTTGCGCAAAGGTTTTCTCTATTACTTTACTGAAGAGGATGAACATGTTGGAAGTGATTTTTCATCTACCTTTCACCATCTGCCACTGCAAGAAATTTTGATCGTAAAGTAATCTCGCAGATTTCCAAAATCCGACCTGGTGGCACACAATGTAAAATGTGATGGTCTTGTTTGTTTACGGTTATTACACTGTCTCAAAATGAATGTTGTAGTGATTTATTGATGCTAAAATGCTACATAGAACCTTAAAAAGTGTATGAGCCCAAGTGGGAGTCCAAGCAGCCCAAGATCTGTAAGCCTTTGGAAGATCTTGCAAGATCTCTGAGTCTGAGTCTGTCATTAGAAGACAGTCTGATGAATTTCTTCATTCATTCTTGTCTGAATGCCGATCCAATTTTTGCCTGTTATCGTCCCCTAGCTTGCTGTTCTCTATCCATCTTTTATACTTGGCCCGGCTTTTCTTGTAACCAAATTTGGCTATGTCCACCATGAACACCCAGGCTAGCACGTACATGACCACACCGCCAACCTTCATAATCAGCGAGGGCCTGGGAGAGGTGAGCTCACAGTAAAACATCACGGTGCCGACTCCCACGCGTACGGTGGCGAACAGCAATATGAAGAGCAGGTCCACTGCATCGCCCAGCAGACTGTCGTACCGGCCCACTTGGCGGAGGAGCCAGCGGGTCTGCAGCAGGGGGTTGGTGATCTCGCTACCGAAGATAACGGCGCAGGTTTCACAGCCCGACTCGCCCATGAGCAGCGCCAGCAGGATACCCGAGATGCTTGCAGCGTGGTGGGCCAACATGATGGGACCCTCGGAGCGGTAGCATATACACCAGCCCATATCGAAGAAGAAGTAGCCTAGACAGACAGCAAGGGCAACGGTCTGGAGCTCGGTGTTCTCCGTGCCTGGGAAATAGGGGGGGTGTAAAATTGTAGAATGAGACAACAGCATTGTAATTAAAAGGTGCTATATGTTTCCATTTTGTGTTTCTGAAAATTAAGACCACGTTTCCCGTAAACCCTGTTACTTCCTGTTGCTACTTGTCCCCCCCTCCCCCCTGGTGTTTGTTTTGATCATCATAAGGCAAACTGCTCAATTCATTTATGTTTTCCATTAAATGACCTACAAAATCTCATATGATTTAGTTTATATGTTTGATACCCTTTACTATGATGTGTACTATGAATTTACATCATTAAGATTTATGTCAGACCTAGTAGGCCTATCAGCCTGCTTGCTTTCTAGCTCATGCTCACATATTTATACACATATTCAGAATGATACTGCTGATGTAACCATTTCTTACTGACCTGCATGTGTGAAAGGCCAGGGTCCGTCTATAAAGACGACAAACGCCGTCAGCAACACTATGAGGACCCCGTGGGACAACGTCACCAGTCGACAGTTCCACTCCGGCCCCCGTTGGGTGAAGGTACAGCTGAACAATATGTAGAGACAGAGCCAGCCAATCAGGCTGCAGATCACTTCCAAAACCAACATAGCTGTCTCTGTATGGGAGGTTAAATCGATGTCAGCATCAAGCGTGTTTGAGATACACCCAGTATCAGCATATCCCAAGTATTTCATTCAAAGATAGTTGAAAATGAAGAGCAAATCTTGCAAGGGTGGGCTATAGGCTTACTAAACAGCATTAGACTGGGTAACATTAGCAAACATGCTCTTTAGCATGTAGTTTACATTTGCATGGAAGTGAAATATAGGATTATTTAAAGTAATTTTCATGTCATAAATAACAAAGAGCAATTTTTACGCTAATGCAAAAGACAGACCTATTACATGACCAAACACCGCAGCAGATTACCTTATCTGCTCCTCTCAGTTGTCAGCTAATTTGGGATGCACTTGGGAAATAACTCCAATAAATGGATGCGGCGTCAGCCCTCATTGCTGTTGCTCTGACCTTTCCGTAAAAGTCATGAAAAATCAGGTCCTGAGGCTCAGCACGCTGGGAAATGGACGCTTATTCGCTTTGACAAAGTGACAGAAATGCCATGCCTACTATAGACAATTAGTAGATCCTATATCCCTTCCCCCTGGATCTCAGACTTGATCCTCTTAAGGGATTACAGTCGCTACTTCTCTTCGGATACCTGGTTTTAGACCGGGCAAGCGGTACGCCCCAGACCTGCAGGCACACCAGATACACCTGTTGGCCGGGAGTTCGAGGCTGTAAGAGATTAGAAAGAACATCGGACTAACACCATTTGCAATTCTCAGTTTTAGGCGAAATGCGCTTAGCAGATACAGTGTACCGCAACCTATACTGATATCTGTGGTAGCTCACAAAAACATAACAGACAGAAGGCAGAAACATCAAACTAATGCTTCACTAACACACCCAACATGCACAATAGACCAGTATTATGAATACTAGAACACCTATATCTGCCTATATTTAATGTCAGGATGAAGTCATGATCAATACTATTTTAGGATTAGAGACTTTAGGATTAAGAGAGCTTTTCCTCTCTCTCTCTTCTTTTGTCACATTAATTGATATGCCACTGTAGAAAGGAAAACAATCCCAATAAAGACCATGAATCATTTCCAATAACCTATATGTGTGTATAGTATTGGTATTGCAAGAGGCTTTGACATGTGACTCAGTTTGCATTTAACTTCCCTCTGCCACTGTAGGATGGAAAACCCATGGAGTTGTGTAGCAGATGAGACACAGGCCTGCGGCATTGATGTGGGTTATCACCCAGATACACCAGGTTAAAGGAAGTAAACATATTACATACAAGTTATGGTGCTATACAGACCAAATAGTTTGTGCTGTGAACATAAACGTAAACCTAACTGGAGATGAACAGATAATCCAAAGATGTCGCCTGTCAATTGCAATGACAACTGTGGAAATAGTTTTCACCTCAAATGCAGAGGCACATGTTATTATGTTTGAAAGGTTTTTGGGATGAAAATATAATGGAATTATGAATAATGGCTGTTTTTGGTTTAACCATCATTTATTAGTGTCTTTATTAGTACATTAGGCCAGTGAATAAATTGAGGGCAAAACACCAAAGCAATGACAAGACACCAAAAGTGTCGCCAAAATCAAGAAAAACAAGAATCTCACAGATTATTACTTTCAACCTACTAATCTGTGTTGGCTATTTTATTACAAGTTATAAAAGAATATTTTGTTTACTCTACATAGGCCTAAATATGGGCAGTTTGGCAACACGAAGATAACCTTCTGTTCTAACTGGTAGAGACTGGAATTGAACCCCACAAATCCTTGCAAACTGGGGTGTTCCACAAGAGAGCATGGCATGGTCACTTCACAGTAAAGCTTGGGCATCCAGATCACTACTTACACTGCCTTGCAAAGTATTCAGACCCCTTGACTTTTTGTACATTTTGTCATGCTATTAAATTATTTGGAAACACACAAAATTGTTGAAATGTGGTAGGATGAAATTTAAATTACAGAGAAATCAAGTTTGCATCAAGTATTCACCCCCTTTGCTTCATTCGGGGTAAGTCGCCACAAAAAAAATGGACTCAAATGTCGTTTTTAGATTGTATTTAACAATTCTGAACATTGGTTTCCTTCCTTCCTTTCCTAAAAACGTGCCTTTCTTGCTAACAAAGCTGAGACCAAGTCCCTTCACTAGATCTTAATGGGATATTAGGGTGTAGGGTGGACTCTCCATCAGAATACTGAAGCACAGTATTGGATATATGGTTCATTTATGGATGACATTACAGTCCAGGTATTGAAGTTTCAGAGAAAAGATAAATTATCATCCTCCCATCGCTTTTCTTTATCATTATCACAGAAAAATCACACAAGAAAACATAAGTTCATAATGAATAAACAAATCTTAAATTGATTGATCAGATCATGGCAGTGAGTTGATAATTATTTATTACCAAAGATAATGATAAAGTCCACATGCTTTCAAATATTATTTTGCAGTCATTCCACAGTTCATCCGACCAGGGGACGCTGCTGCTTTGGGATCTTGGGTAAGAAGGATCCTGCTGGCACACGTCTGATAGGCGCTGGGCGCGTCTGGCTCGGCGGAGAAAGCCTGCAGGGTTGGACCGGCACCTCGGCGCCTCTCGGGGTTGGAACCACGGTGAGGGTCAGGTCAGGCACATGATGAGGACGGTGTACAGGAACCGCGTTCTTTCCTGCTCGGGTTTCCAACGGTCTCGTTGCTGGTGGCTGGCTGTGAGGAAGAGAAGGCCAAGGGACTCCACAGATGGAAATAAAGGCACGAGTAGAACAACGTGCTTGGCGCTGCTGAGGCCTGGGCTCTGCCTTTATTGTACCAGCTGTCTTCTTTGATGGCACGACCAAGAGGTTCTTATTTGTCTCCGCTTTGACGGGACCACTGGGGGTAGTGTGCTGCTTGTTGGCTTTTTCTGTTCCAGCTGACAGGGAGGTGACAGCGCACCTTGGCAGTAAAACGGCTGGGCTGCCCTTTACCACCAGTGGAGCTCTTCCTCTCTCGGCTTTCCCTTCACCAACAGTGGGGGTGAAGATGACGAGACTGGATGAAGGCTGTCTCCTTGGGAGTCGGCGCTGTGAACCTCCACAAATCGTAGGGTTGGATGGAGGTACTGGCCGTCTGATCTCAGAGCTGCATTGGCAATACTGACTTCGTTGAATGTGGAGTTTCTCTGTTTTCCATGACTGTGATGGACGCAGACAAAAATCTTATGCTTTCAGGACTTGGGTTCTGAGCAAAATGACCTGGCAATGCTCTCTGCCAGCAGTTATATGATAGAATCATGGCCATTTTGACATCACAATGTATCCGTTCCATTAGGCACAGGCGTCACACACACACGCGCACGCACGCACGCACGCACGCACACACACACACACACAGAACCTTGTTTACTGAGGTTATTAGCTATGAATTATTACGGTAAACGGCGGCAGACTGGCGCCTCTTAATTATTCTGTTTGGACTTAAAACCGGATACAATTTGAACAAAGTGGTTTTGTTAAATGTACTGTTATCAAACGCTCTTTCGTTTTTGTAATGGGACCCGTATAGAAACAATAAATCATTACAGTCAATTAAACAACCCTCACCAAAACGAACTATTAACATTATTCCATGTATTTTAAAATAAGAAACGCTGCATTTTGCTCAGATAAAGGGGTCTCTATCAATTGATATGAAGATACATAAAGACTGAACCCGAAGGAACAGCAACGCTCCAAATATCCCAAATACATACATAAACTCGGCAGTATGGGAGACGCACGACCAACCTTCCAGCTTGCTGTCAAACAGCTCTTCAGACAGTCGCACGGGGGCGCTAGAGCCTCTCCGCCGCCTCCTCCTGACCCCATACTGTATTTCAGTATTCTGATGGAGTCCACCCTGCACCCTAAGATCCCATTAAGATCTAGTGAAGGGACTTGGTCTCATAGTAGGCTCATAGATAGTAGACTCCATGCAACACTTCACCATAAACTGTCTTGAGTGACATTAGGCTTCATGCTAACACTTTAGCAGTATGTTGACTGATAGTAGGCTCCATGCTAACACTTTAGCATTATGTTGACTGATAGTAGGCTTCATGCTAAAACTTTAGCATACACTATGTTGACTGATATAGGTATGTGACTAGCATTATCCAAAGTAAAAAAGACTGACCCTTTAGTAGTAAAACGTTGCTAGTGTTTTTTTTATTATATGACCTGTAGATTCATACATTTTAAAAGTGAAATATCATTAACTCCATATAGCTGATGCAGCAGATTTATTCTGGGAACTATTTCAAGTGAGCAACTACATATTCAGAGACTACATATTTAGCTGAACTTGGGAAGTTGGGAATACCAATGCGAATGTATGTTTGTATATTGGCAAATGATGTTGAGTTGGGTTGGGCTCCCCTACTGTGATTGCTTGAAGAATGGACAGGGTCTAAAGAGTTTGAAGAGTAAAGTGTCCGTATAAATAAGGTGACCAACAGAGCTAAAAAAAATTGTTTGTTAGTAGTAGTAAAAGGTAAAAAAAAATAGTAAAAAGAAAAGTGTCTTGGAGTCATTGAAAGAAGCAAGAACCCACTATGCAATGCACTATGCATGGAACAATGGCAAACTCCTTCCATAGCCTCCGCCATCAGCAGATCTAAACATCATTGAACATTTATGGGAAGTAGATTTCCACCTTCATCCCTCAAAGAACTAGAGGCTTTCCTTCTTGAAGAAAGGTCCAACATCCCACTAACCCAGTCCAGGATGCAGGAAGACAGCAGGACAAGGACTGAAGCTGCTCAGAGGGCAGAGGGTGGCCCCGTTGCTTATTAGATACTTCATATTAATATATTGTTAGGTGTTTCTGTTATTTTGGCCACACCTGTGTGTGTGTAGTGTAGGGTTGACTCACAGCTTAGAGAGGAAGGAACATGTGATACGAAAATACTTTTTTCTTTTCTTTATGAAAGAAAGTTGGAAGAATTTAGATGGGGAAAAAAATGTATTTGACAAGATGATTTAATGCACACAACCAATACAGTAGGTAGCGGTGTGCTCCTTTCATGTTGCTTTACAGCCCTTCAATATACACAAAGAAGAAGAAGACCAGGGAGCAGGAGAAGAAAAAGAGGAAGAAGGAGGAGGACGATGAGAGGAGAAGAGATAAAGATATGTGGAAAGAAGAAGATGATGCATAGTAATTTGTTCAGACTCTTATGGAACCTTTTACAATCCTTCAACATCCTAAAACTATAATCAGCACTATAATATAACACAGTCCTCATAAATAAAATGAAAAATGTTTTACTATTAGAGATGTTGCAAGTCCCCAGTCTACACCCCAGACCAGTAGGTCTATCAGGTACTTAACTAGACTACAAGGCTGCTATTTGCTGGTCTTTCTGCATTGAAGCTGGAATTCAAACACTAATGAAATCTAAAAGACTCAAAAAAATGTGTAACTTTCCGTGCTTTTAGATAGCCACAAATCTTATAAAGTTTAGGAGAAATACTCAATTTACATGATTCCGTCTTAAAATAGTCTTTGTTGTATCCCTAACTGCAATGATTACACATGAGAACATGCGTTTCAGTGATTTTCTGCCATGGCTAAATTAGTAACAATCAGGGTAGACTTCTAAAGAGTAACAGGCTTATGTTACTTTTTAGAAGTCTACCCTGACGTCTACCCGCTAGCTACTCTTGCTTGGCTTCCTAGGATGCTTAAGTTGTCGTTCTGCTGCCTGAGAAACTGTTTGTATTGTACCTGCTGCCTTTCAGAAATCAATTCTGAAATACAATCTGTCTGTCCAGTGTTTACTTTTTAGAAGTCTCCTCCAATTGTTCATATTTCAGCAGTCACATAATATCACGGAAGTATGTGTTCTTATGTGTAATCATTATATTTAGGGATGCAACATTATTTCAAAGAAGAAATCAATTTCAGCACTTCTCTGAAAACTTAAAAGCAAAGTGTGACGATTGCAGCATTTTCATTGGCTCAAGACTCTCATGTGATGCATTGTGCTCATCACTTGCGGTTGGCTCAATGCAGAAAGAGGCGTGCTAGTGACTGGCAAGCTTGTAGGAGGCTCCCTGACAGGCTTTACTGAGGGGAACAAAAATTATCACGACTCCACGGACCCCAGGTGAAAGGCGAAGAGAAGAACTGCGTCACTTCCGCCTTTGGCTTGCTAAGCTAAATAATATGTGCCTATGACATTGAAATGCATTATCACTGAAATATATTAGTTGCTGTACTGTGCAGGAGTTATTTAGCCTGTGAAATACGTGAGCTAATCACATGAGCTAACTCTAACAGGAAGCAAAGGTATGTACCTTAGTTAGCCTTGCACAGTGACTGCATGTGGGCATGTGGACAATTAACAACAGTCTAACAAACCTTATTTCAATTTGACTATCCCCTCTATTTTAAAATATGAAAACATGGGAAAGCTATTATTGGCGATGCCTAGTAATGATAAAGCTGAATCTGTAGCCACGATACGTCCCGTTATCTCGTGTATAGCGAGAACACGCTAAACTACTTTCAAAAATCTGGCAATGTAATATTATTATATTGCCATAGTTATTCTGTAACGTACATACTGGGTAGAACACGACTTTTGGAAACGATGAGAGAGACACGCTTCATTTCGGCGTACATACAATCCACCAATCAGTACTTATTTCAATATAATTTCAATCTACAAAGTTGTTACACGTGCTATTCTCGTTCTCCATTCTCACCAAAATATTACATGGAGAACAGTAGCGAATGGTGCGAACCAGTTCTATAAATTAAACTTTTTTTGAAATAAAGTGCTACTTGGTGGATCCAGTACACGCCGAATTTACCAGAAGACCCTCATTATTTGAAGCCAAAGCTAATCTTTAAGCATATTTAACAATTACTGTGTTGAAAGCCAAGCTCGTGAGTTAGCCATCTGTCTATTCCAAACGTGAACGATTTATTTCAGTCGGTAAAGTGACATAATCATGTGACTGTCTGAGGAACAGTTTTTAAGTTATCAACTGTCAAAATATCTCTATCAAAGACCCATAGCTAGCTTTCTAGGTGCAGCAGTTGAAGTGACAATATATTTTTTAATTAGCTACTTACTCACTTTTGCACATGTATTTCTGTAAAGGTGGAAAAGGATTAATACAAATTTCTGCAAATTATTTCACATTTATTCAAATTATCCCATATGAAAAAGAACTATAGTAGTAATATGATGTATGGTAGAAGGATACCATACAAATATATCAAAATTATAGGTTAATATAGGAATATTAGACTGATACCATAGGAGATAAAAAGAAAAAATACCATACCAAATACCATAAGGTTGAGCAGTATAGAGCCATTTTAAGACTCTCAGGTGTAATGCCAAGATTTGCATTCACATTGCGGGAGGGCGCAGAACATTAGTTTTACTACAAGCCAGCCTAGCCACACATAGTGTGTGTACTTAAAGGTTCACACTGTAAATTAAAGGGGAATTCTGGTATTTTTAAACCTGGGCTCTATTTGTACAAATTTGTCATTTATACCACAAAATAGGTACAAAATGTTTCGGAATTGCTCTGGTAGATCGCCTCAGTTGGCAGTCGCGAAACGGGCTGCTATGGCTACAACGTAATCCACAGGGGCAAGTGCGCCGATCAAAGTATGTCCACTAAAAGTGCTTGTTTTTGCCACTGACAGGCTCAGATTGTTGTTTGTGTGTCTGACAACATTTCGCTCTGAAATCTGAAAGATGAGGTGAGTTGTTGCATGAAGAGGTTTCTGGTTTAAAAAAAGGTCTATCTCTGTAGCGATCCTTTCCGTAATGTTGTCAGACACACGAATAACAATCTGAGCCTGTCAGTGGCAAAAACAAGCACTTTTAGTGGACGTACTTTGATCGGCGCACTTGCCCCTGTTGATTACGTTGCAGCCATAGGTGAGCCGATCTACCGGAGCAATTCCAAAACTTTTTGTACCTATTTTGCGGTATAAATGAGAAATTTGTACAAATAGAGCCCAGGTTTAAAAATACCAGAATTCCCCTTTAACAGCACATAGTGTGGGCATTTAAGAGTTCACACAGAATTGCAATTGAAGGCAATTCTTGGCAGGGATGCAAAACTCAGCATAGCACCTGTTCCTGTCTTCTCTTCCTGCAGGATGACCTTGCCCTACGTACGACTGTGT
The DNA here is from genome assembly GCA_034670405.1 of Hoplostethus atlanticus. Classification (NCBI taxonomy): domain Eukaryota; kingdom Metazoa; phylum Chordata; class Actinopteri; order Trachichthyiformes; family Trachichthyidae; genus Hoplostethus; species Hoplostethus atlanticus. The sequence goes on along the minus strand of JAXDDX010000015.1, from coordinate 1,804,773 downwards.
GGCCGACACGCGAGGGTAGGGCTCGATGTTCGTGGTTACGCGGCGCTCAGCAAAGCGGCCAGACCACGCGAGAAGACGACCAGCGATGGGCCGGTTTTCCAGTACGTCGGGGAGCGCAGGAAGCCCGCCCACAAAGTATTTGTTTGGGGGTTTAGCTTCACCGGTGCGCTAGGTATCCCCAGCTTTGTGGTTCCTGACAGTGGCAAGAAGAAGCCCCGCAAATGTCAACTCACTCCATACCGCCTGGAGACCGAAGATAAGGTAAAGGTCGCAATTTCGATAAGTATGGAGTTTTTTTTTCTGCTCACCTTTTTATAGGCTTGTGTAATGCACACAGATGGTACTGGATCTGATTGGATACCGTAGGTGCTTCATTTTGAGCCTTGATTGACATGGTCTTTTTGGGGCTGAAATTTCTGTCAGTCTCATAGATGACAGCTTACCTCAAATCAGAATCATCTTAGGGCGCAGGGCTTCATTGATATGGATTAGCTCTTAGTGCAAAGTAACATGGGAATTAAGCTAGGTTTGCTAACTCAGATATATAGTTTATACAAGCCCTCTCCTGTGTCCACAATGAGTTTTTTAATAGAAAACCATCGGCACACATTCCCGATGGAGGATGTTGATGCTTTTAGTCTCTGTAAACCCGCCCCTTCGCTCTCCTCCCTCCTCAGATCTTGTCCGCTGCTTGTGGCTATGGCTTCACTCTCATCGCTTCCTGCACCAAAGACGTGACCAAGCTGTGGGGTATGGGCCTCAACAAGGACTCTCAGCTGGGCTTCCAACGCAGCCAACGCAGTCACCGTAAGACACTCGCCATGCACCTGTAGATCCATGAAATAGTAATCTGTGACATAACACAACAGTGATTCAACCTATAGCCAGTTCAGTTGCTGTTCTAGACACCTAGAGTCAGGTAGATCTTTCCTGGGAAAAATCCTCTGGCACACAGGCACACCCGCCAAGCACCAAATGCCGGTGAAATTAGTGGCTACATCAATAGGGTCACCCACCACACAGGCTGGTGGTAAAATTTATACTGGGTAGTTGGCATGAGCAGCGATAGCCACCGTGGCTGAACAGACAAAGAAAAGAGCGCCACCTGCAGAAACTCAAACTCCATCAACAGAAAATCCAAGAAAAAAAGACATCACAGTACTGGACATACTGTTTGATTGACAGGTGAGAACGTGGGAAGTGCAAAAACACCATAGGAATGACCGCCTAGCACCAAAGATGTCGCCAAAAAAGATTACCAGTTTAATAACCTAAATGCATCAACATCTGCCCTTACCTACTTCATTTCTCGTTCTAGATCAGAGCTATGACTATGTATTGGAGCCGTCCCCGGTGGCCCTGCCACTTATAAAGCCTCTGCAGACCAGAGTGGTCCAGGTTGCATGTGGCCGCGCCCATTCCCTGGTGCTCACCGACCAAGAGGGTGGTAAGAGGATGCACACTTCCTGTACCAACATGAAACCAAAACACAGAGTGCCGTTCACTCTGGTATGGAGAGCAACCTCATGCTGCACTCCATTCAAAATGCTGATGGTGTATTGGATGTATGACTTGAACAGTGGCTCTTAATTTGTAAAGAAAAATTCCTAATTAATGTTTTTATGAGATATGTGCCTTTGCCATTAAACATGGCAGCATTAAACTGCCAGATTTCTGAATGAACTTAGGCGTGACGTTTCCTCCACAACCCGTGGTATAACCTGGAAACGGCTTTTCACCTTTTTCACTTACTTACTTTAGAGTTGCAGCCATTGCACAAAAACAAGAGAACACCATTGTCAATGGTGATGATCAGTGATCAATCACAGCGATGCTTCGCACTTGTTTGGACACTCCACTCCTGTGATATAAATTTTTCAGTTGACTGTCTGATTTATTACTCTGTCAAAAAGCTTTTACTCCATTGTTTGTTATTTTAGAAATTGCCAGCAAATGCTAATACAGGTCAAAATTAAATTTTTTAATCTTTACTACAACCTGGGAACTAAATCAAACTGTTTATCATTCTGAGGAAAGACATTCAGAAAGACAACCGTTTACAGATTCTTAAAGTTTACTATAACCCCGATGATGCATCCTGCCACAATCTCTAATTCCCTCACCCTCTTCCCCTTCTCTCCATTTTCTCTCTCCCACTAAGTTTTCAGTATGGGCAACAATGCTTATGGCCAGTGTGGAAGGCAGATAGTGGAAGATGAAGTCTACAGGTAAGGCTCAGTGCACATTGCATACATAGACAAACAGTAGTGCCACAGAGAATTTGAAAATCCCCCACAATGCAATTCCTTGCCCGTCCTGGAACCAGTTTACACTCATATTTATTACATATTAGGCCATTAGAAAATATAATGTACACCCTACACTGATAGCTTCTTGGGTAAACCTTGTGAGCATTGTCCCAAAAGAAAGCACATGGCTAATTTTGCAGTGCTGCTTCTGACCATTTTACACTGTTTTCATACTCAGCTGGTGTGTGTTTTATAGTCATGTTGTCAAATCGGAACATCACGCTGTAAAGTCGCCAGGACCTGGAGGTTTTATCGTCTCTCAAAACAGACTTCAGATTAAGTTGTTACTTTGGTCAAATGCTCTGGCTTCTCTTTTACTACCAGGGTGTCTACAGGTCCTGAAAAAGTCTCAAATCATATTACCTCTAGGCCTTAAATCACCTTGACTATAAAGGTCTTAAACATGTTGTGGTTCCTCGGCTCTTCTTCAGTTGCGAGATAGTAGACAGTAGATAGATCTAGTTATTTTCATTTTTAGTCCAGTTGGGAAACAGATTTTTTTTCATTTTTCATTCTAATTGGCATTAAAAAGTCTTGAAAAATAGGGTAAACAATAGGCAAAAGGTTGTCATGCAAGAAAGATGGAGGGAAGGTATAAAGAGAAAGAGGTGATCTTTGCTGGAGAGGCCGGTGTCGTTGAGTGATGGATCGATTCTTTATCTCTCTTACGTTCAAATAGCGGCAGTCACATTATTCACAAGACGGAGGGCTTCAGCGGCAGAGTCGTCCAGGTAAGTTCAGCCCACGGCCAAAGTGATAAACCGGCTTATTTAAAATCCATGGCATTTTCTGAAATATAGCGTGGTGTCGTTGACCCCTACACCTGGCGCATGTCTCTCTTTCCCTCGCCAAAATGCAGATGCACTTCCTCTTCTGATATTTACGTACTTTAAAATTGACAGCCAACACGTCGTGCTTATTTCCCATCCACAAGTATCCTGTGTTTTGTTGTTGTTAATGTGACTAAATTGATGATGTGTCGGGTGATTGGATCTTTAATGCATCTTCAGTGCATTTACACCTGGATTTGATGCGATTTTGCTCCTTCCGAATACGGTCCAATCACTGAGGATGCATGTTAAGGTAGAGGTCAGGTAGAAAGGAAGTCAGTGTGACTGCATGTGACTATCTTTCCTCTAGGTGGCGTGTGGGCAGGACCACAGCCTTTTCCTCACCGAGACGGGCAAGGTGTATGCATGTGGATGGGGCGCAGACGGACAGACAGGTCAGTGCTTGGCAGAACTTAAAGCACTAATCAGTGGCTCAGTATGTAGATGCTAAGTCTAGGATAGACTTTTTGCATATTTGAGTTTTATGTCTAATGTTGGTGACACACTACAAGACTATTATATACCTGATTATGTGCATAATTTTTGCCAGCGATCGAGTGATTTGCGCTACCAGAACCAGTTCCGATTTAGTCCTGGTTCCAAATGACCATGATAAGCTCCTTTACTATCAATTCCTCTTATGGATGCCAAGAGACTGATATGTACAGTATAAACAATAATGGCAGTATTAACAGAATTATTGTTTATACTGTACATATCTAGAGTATTCATGGTAGTGTGCGTGTTCCCCAAATCCAACTGGTCGTCAAGTTTAAGCCTCTTGATGACAAGACAAAAAAAAATCTATGAAAGTCAGTTTTAAATCATGTAATGCAGGGCTCCCTGTGTCTGAGGTACTATGTGTTTCAAGTAGCTATGCCAAATAAGACCAGTGTCAAGAGATCCTGAATAGACGAACAAATCCAAATCATTCCGGTTTTGTCTCTTCCAGGTCTGGGACACCACAACATCAGCTCTAAGCCGGTAGAAGTGCAAGGGGACCTGGCCGGGGTGGAGGTGCAGCAGATCAGCACCTACGGAGACTGTAGCCTGGCTGTGTCTAGAGACGGACAGCTCTATGGCTGGGGAAACTCTGAATACCTACAGCTGGCTTCAGTCACTGAGGCTACACAGGTAAGACTACCATATGATCCATCATAGTAAAGTGTATCTCTAGGTGGATACTGCCATGATATTAGTGGTATACCGTAGTAGTGGGCAGATATACTTGAAATGATACACAGAATAAGCAACAGAGGCGTATGTGCAGCGATATTCACTGAGCTCCTGTTTGTTTCCCTTTCTTTCAGATCAACTCTCCTCGACATCTTCCTTTGAAAGGCTGTGGGAAGGTCGTTCAGGCAGCATGTGGAGGCACACAAGTGGCCATTCTCAATGGTCAGTTCAGACAAATGAAAGCAAATGTTCAGGTGAAAATCCACCAGTCACAACAAATGAGACTTCTTTGGACACATTAAGGGTGTTATAGGAATAAAGACACATTTTTCTCAATCATACTACAATAAAATAGTTTCTACATGTAAAAGCTCAAACAAACACAAGTCCACAAAGTCAGTCTCCAATTTGGTGTCAATGGAGCCACTTCAGTCTTTGTTGCATCACAGATGACGTGGGTCTCTGGTTTCCAGTTAAAAGGAGGGAGTTTATGTTCAGATATTGAAAGAATTGATCACAGGAAGAAATGTGGATTCTGTGTTTTTCTAATTAAAAACATCTTATCACCTTTCCTATTGTTATACGATGTCAGTGTAAGACCAACGTCCTGCAATATTTTCAGAAAAAGGAGAGGTTTTCGTATGGGGATATGGCATTCTTGGAAAAGGCCCGAAACTCTCTGAATCCTCGACCCCGGAGATGATTCCCTCTACGCTGTTTGGACGCTCCGAGTTCAATCCCTCAGTGGCCGTCAGCCAGATCAGGTGTGGACTCAACCATTTCGCTGCAGTAACAGGTAAGAATGTTGTTCTTCACTATCAGGGTGTCTGCAGGTCCTGGAAAAAGTCTTAAAATATCTTAGGTTATCTAGACTCAAGGCCTTAATGCACACTGTTTTTTGGGCGAGAAATCAGCCCAGTCAACAAGATCTGGATTCTGATCTAAAATCTAAAGTTCTTTTCATTTTAACATTTAACCCAATGGCAAAATGGTCACTGGCACCAAAGATCTTGAAAAGTCTGAAATTTGACTCAAAACTCACTTGTGTGGACATTCACCAAATGTCCAGCATTTTACTGTAGAGATGTTTTTCATTTAAAAACACTTTTTGTTGTAAGCTAGTAGCTACTTGTTAGGTTTTCCTGGTCTTCAAGATCATTCTCACTGGAATTAAAAGGCCAAAAGTCTTAATTTAGGTGTAGGTGCCGAGTTACATACTGATGTTTGATCGTGTCATTCCAGAGCGAGGGGAGCTCTTTGTGTGGGGCAAGAATGTGAGAGGTTGCTTGGGCATCGGGAAGAGAGATGACCAGTACTTCCCATGGCGGGTGAGACAACACTGACTCGATAGTAGCCGTGTAAATAAAGACTTAACCACCTGATGTAGAGTGGATGAAGAAGTGTGCCAATTCTTAAAAGGAAAAGCAGGAATTATCTGTAATTAAAAGTTCTCCATTCAAAAGTATAGAGGTGTTTGATAATAAATATAGGTTCTTCCTTTCCCACATCCCTTCAGTACATCTTGGGATTTTAGGGTGGCATTTGATTTAAGCTTCAGGATTTTCAAAGAAAACTAAGCTGTCTTCCTTACATCAGTTTATGCAGAAGTACAGAAGGTTCCCTTTTTTCAGTAGTTTTCTTCTAATTTCATTGACTCACATAGTAAAAATTAGGAGAGAATGCACTGAATGTATTCAAGCCAAGAAATGGTGCTTCCACATAACTATTCTTATACATTATTGTTTTTGGCAGGTGACCGTGCCAGGGGAAGTGGTGGATGTAGCATGCGGAGTTGACCATATGGTGGCGCTGGTCAAGTCCCTCCTGTGAGCGTTTCCCCCGACAAAGCCTGGATATTTGGCCTGGCCTGCTGGCGACCCCTGGGCACCTCGGGGAGTCGGTTTGGTGTCCCGAAGCCAGCTGCTCTCCATGGGCGATGGACCCCGATGTCCCTCCGTCCTCCAGTGACGTCAAGACAGTCTGCTCTCCAGAGGGGCGGTTCACCAGCATCTGTCAGGAATGCTTATTGTGTGTGTGTGTGTGGAGCTCGGCTAGTCTTTACTCATGTTGCGTTCAGGTCATGTGGGAAAGAGTAGGTACGAGCTTCCTAACTTGTTTTGCCACTGCATGAGGAAGTTATGGTGGGGGAAATGCACCTAATAAGTGACAAAGTAAATGATTCATAGCAGAGCAACTTCCTTGTAGAATCAATGGAAGCTTGATATAACAACAACCGGTTTCCCATATGACTCAAATGCAGCATGAGCTGGGCTGTCTAGACCGGCGGCAGATGATGGAGCAGCATTGACTTGACTGTTGTGAACCTCAAAAGGAAACAAGGACAATGTTTCCACAAGTACTAAAACTTGTGACGTGTACAGTGAAAATGTTCATGTTTTTCTACTTCCACTTTGGAGGTGTGATGATAATGGCCTCTCCTGTTTCTTCTTCCTTAGTTATGGACATGATGCAAGTTACATGAGGACCTCTAGGGCCTCTAAGTTTTCATGCTGTTAGTCTGCCTTATGATAGTTTACCCACCTTTTCAATTCCAGTAAAACTACATCACTGGTTGTGAATCAATAACCAATTGAAAGGTACGTCATCTACATCTACAGCACTCTTCTGAGGTGTTACTTTTCAGCTGCTCCCAGGTGTCTAGAGGTTGAAGTACACAGACAGACGCTATTATCCAAAGCACCTTAGTTGAAGCATGTATGCCCCATTTTGTGGACACTGAAGTCCACACTGAATGCATACAGTTGAGAAAACATCTGTGAACCCTTTTGAATTACCTCCATTCCTGCACAAATGGCTCCTAAAATATGGTCTGATCTTCATCTAAGTCATAAATACAATGCAATTTAACAAATAACATAAAAATGTGTACTTCAGCATGTCTTTATTGAACATATTGTTCAAAATGTTAACAGCTTGGATTGGAAAAAGCATATGAAGTAATTGGTATAGCCTCCTTCAGCAGCAATAACCTCAACCAGACATTTCCTGTAGTTGCTGATCAGACCAGAACAGTTAGGAGGTATTTTGGACCGGTCTTCCTTACATTGATATTTTTTGGGATGTCTTGCATGAACGGCTCGCTTCAGGTCATGCCACAACAACTCTTCTCTGGAGGTCCTCTGAAGTGTCTTTTGACCAGGGCAGATTCTACTTAAACAGAGCCTGGGTGGCTGTGAGGAGTGCAGCGGTGGTGTCCGTCAGGTAGCGTCTGGGTAGGAGCTCATGGGATGAGGCGGTCAGGGGAGGTTGTCTGGCGGCCTCGTCTACTCGTCCCCTGTCGTGGCCGAGGGAAGAAATATGGCACATCAGGGAGAAGAGAGCACTCTCCTCGGTAGCCCTGTTGAGGCTGCCTGGGAACGAGGTGAGTGGGGGACAGCTGCTGGGGCTCATCAGGAGGAGATTGGCGGCAGCTGTGTCTCCTGTGTTGAGCAAGGCAACATCCAAGGAGAGCTCATATTTCTACCTTTTATGTCTCTAGACACAAAGGAGCTCTTCTTAAGACGCAGATGAGACTAAAGGCATTTTTTTTCCCCTGTTTCTCAAATCCAACTCAAGAGAAATAACCACATAACAGCTCATGTTGATCTCACTGATCACAACAACAGATCTCCAAATGATCTGAAATAAGTTTAATTTAACTTCTGAATATGAGACCATGAGATTAGAGAAAGATCTCAAAGAATACTGTTGCATTTTCCTATTAAAGCCATGGAGCCAACAGCCATATAGTAGGAGCTGGTTATCATTATATATGTCACATGGTAGCATCTTCACATTGATCTCATAAAGTCTCATGAACCCTTTCTCTCTCTATTATCACCTTGTTGCTCCTAAGGGGGTTTAAGGAGAAACATTTCAGATGCAGGCAATCACAAAATGAGACAAATTTGAGCTCAATATCTCAGAGGTTCACATACATTTTCTAATGTTTAATAAAAGTAATTGTTTTGTTAAGTCACATTGTCTTTCTGTACTCTGAGTATGGGTGCACTCAGTGGGAATCAGACCCTTAAGAGATGTATATATCTTTCATTGAGACAATGTTGCTGCTCTTGTGTTGAATAAGTACTTGGTAATGGAACCGGCATGAGAGGGGAAAATGACTGAAAATCCAGTTTCCACCAAAAGGCGAACCACTTCCTCTGTAAACACTGAGGCTATTCTGGTCATTTCCAATGATGGAATATCCACATTGACAGACTGAAGACTTGATAGCGCTTTAGATGCACTTTTATGACATTACTTATTGTAAAGAGATAACCTAGTTTCTAAAATACTGAACGATCATTACTACTGTTGCGTTGCACCTCATTGTGCACAATCCATGTCCGTGATTGTCAAGAGGACTAAAAAGCCTCTTTAACGTCTCTTCATCTCCATCTGCCCTTCGTGACGTCAGTGAATTTAACAGGTGAAATCAATAATGAATCACAGCTTTCACCTGGGTTCACCTGGTCGGCCTGTTTCATGGAAACAAGCAGGTCGCCCTCATGTTTCGTCCACTGTGCAAAATACTGGAATAATACCGCTGAGTCATCGGTATTAATCAATGACCCTATCAACCCCGCCCCTGGCGATATATTATGGTCAATGTGTGCTATGGGGCAGAAAAATTCATACTTATTCCGCCTTTAATTGCAGTTGGTGGGAACTGAGAGGTGACACCGACACGTCAATGTGCTGCAAAGGTCAACTGATTACGTAAGGAGGGACGGTGGCGAGGCAAACACTAGAACAGTTAGTATGCTCCTTTAACCCCGCTGAAGGGACTTTGCAAAGAGGGTGCTGCAGCTGGAACAGCCCCCCCTACCCCCTCTCTGTGTACCGAAGTGTGCTGAAGCAGTAAAAAAGGTAGATGCATGGAGGCACCCGTGCAAGGAAACAAGGCCCTGGCTGTTCTCTGGCTTTGTTTACTCAGGTCAAATAATAGAGACAACCTTCTGCAGGGTTTTGGCGTCTTCTCCGCCTGTCCTCTCTTTGCTGCAATCTGGAGTGGAGGCGTATAAAAGGTTCTGAAGGCATTAAAAGAGTTGTATGGTCATAGTTGTGGCTCTGCAGCATTTGTTGACACATCTTTTTTGTTTGTGGGTTTGGGTAGTGTCTTAGCCCAAGTCCAATTTGTGGAAAAACAATCAAGTCACTGTTGATTTGAGAGTGGGAACTAGTCAGTCAGTATACAGTCCCAGGCAACACTGCTTATTGACATTTTGATCCCCATGACAGCACATCACAGACAAAAGATACATCTCTCACTTCGCCTCTGTTGGTATTGAAATGAACAGGAGGTTATTTATATCAGTATTAAAGTTCCGATGGTCGTCATCTTTAAATCGGAGCGTTTTGGTGTATTCAGTGTTTTCCCTCAGAATTTTTATTCTTTCCAGGGAGAAAAACAGTCTGAGACACTAAACTCACTGAAGCCCATATAGGTATTAGCATCAATACATTTTTCTAACCCTACACTGTAGTGTGCCTTTTTGTTTTTATCATAACGTGGCTGAAAAGGGTTCGTAACAATATTCTTCTCATTTTTACCTTTTAGCACAAAGTGCTACATGGAACTGAAGGCCAGCTTTGGCTGCAATGTTGTTTGTCACCGGTTTATTGGTTCAAGTACACATTGGGAGCAAATTGCAGCGAGAGGACATTCCTCTCATTTCAATGTGTCAGTGAAGACAGTAAAAATGAAAAACCAAACACGCGACAAGCTCCAAAAAGCTTTCTTGTTTATTTTTTCACACAAATGTCACCTTCCTCATGTTTTAACACTGATAAATACATGGTTTCTGCAAATCAAATCAGAAGAAAGTTTTTTTTTTAGTTAGGTGCAATGTGTGGTGAAAAAAAAACAACACTATCACCGAATGCTTAAGACCAACAAAAGTCTCCCCGACTCGACAGGATCCTTCAAAAGTAAATGGCCCTCCCCGTTTTCACATCAGTACAGCAGGCCTGTGGGGTTGAACCTGCATTAAAGTGCAGCCTGGGGTGGGGGAGGGAGCGCTTGAAGGCCTAAATGGACACCAGGGCTTGAAGGGGAACGTTCATTCCCTGTGTGAACATTAGCTTATTTATAGCACACTTACACTGTCATTATTAGAGTGCGTGATCAAAAGTGGCTCAGTAATTTATCACTAGATGCAAACATAGTCATCGCCTTATGTTTCGTCAGATCTTACCGTTCGTTCACACTGCGAGCAACAAGTCATCGAAAGTCCATTAACGTCCTACAGAGCTGAGCTGGCTGATCAACAAGCCGAGATAAGTTGGCCACGCCTGAACTTGTCATGAGCTGTCAACGGCCAATTGGATTTCTGCAAAGGTGATTACTTTTTATTTGAAAGACTAAAAAAGTACGCATGGTTGCATCCATGATCTGCTTCAATGGTAAGCTTTGAAGTCATTTTTTCCCCAATTAATACCACCTAATTAGCACATGCTAGCTAGTTATGCTAACTTAAGCTCAAAACAATCTAATGTTATGAAAGGCAATAACAAAGCAGCGAAAAATACATGATTTGCCTGTTCAAAACTTGGTAGCGATCGGTCAGCATAGAGCGACCCGTCAACCAAGTTGCTCGCGGTGTGAACGGACGGTTGCTCATCAAAAGAGTTAAAAAAAACAAACAAAAAAACAAAACAGTAATTCTACATCAAGACCTTGGATTCACTTCATCTTTCAGCGGGCCAGCATCACGAGGCCACCAAAATTTCACGTGTAAGGTTGAGGGGCTCCAGTAATCAGATCATTAATGGTGTTGTCATTAAAAACGCATTCAACAGCTAATAAAAGCAACAACAACAAAAAAAACAAACCCCACACCACATCACTGAACCGGGCGGTCGGTCGTCACCGAAAAAAGTGTCTCCTTCAATTGCACACACAAAGTTTTGATGAAAGGCATCGGTTTAGGCATTCAAACATCTTGGCACTGAGAAAAGATCTGTGCGGGGAAAAAAACGGAGAGCTTGATACATTTTTTTTTTCTTTTCATTTTCTAGAGTACATTCTTCATCCTTTCATGAGGAGTACATGTAACTAATACAGTATGGTGGGGTCGGGGGGGGGGGGAGCAGCTTTAGAGAGGAAACGAAACATATCAAGTAGAATATTCAGTCTGGTAAGCTAACAACTACCAGAGCAGGCTGTTGAGGACCTTAAGTGGGGGTAAAAAAAAATGACCAAAGGAACAAAGGCATCCCTAACACACTGTCATACTCATCCACCCCCCCCCACCCCCCCATTTCTCCATATACCACCCAAGCTTTCGCGGTTAGACACCTTCCTTTCAGAACCAATCCGCAGTAGTCCACCGATAAGCTCTTGGCACGTTCCGGAACACGACAAATCAACGTCGGAGCAAAAAAAGAAAAATGACTCGTTCCATCGTCTCTTCCCTGCTTCCTTCACTGTCCTGTACTCTCGTTGGTCCTCAGAGCGCCGATCACACTCTGGATGTTTTCCTCAGGAACCTGCAAGAGACAGCGCCGGAGAAAATTAGGATTTTACACCCCGCTGGCGGTTTCATTTAATCCGAATGAACTTTTGCAAAACACGCTCCCCTCACCAGGGCATGGTCGAACTTGAAGGTACTGATGTAGTAAGCTGGAATGTCAGCCGTCGCCAGGGGTTCCGATATTTGAGCCACGATGCCGCACTCATCTGACAACACAAATAAATGGGTCCTTTTATCTCCCTGGCTGGATTCATTAATTGCATTACAGAATGAACGAATGTGACGGCGACATGGTCATCACAAGGGAAATTCAGCTCAGTCAGTCAGGGGGAGACACTGCTTCATACCCGGCTGATATCAAACTTTTTTCAATTTATTTTTTCCTACAAATTATGTCTGTTGTTTAATTAACAATTTCTAGTTATTGAAGGAAATAAAAGCTGAATTATTGAACCTGGGTCGTCTGCTCTATGTTTATCCAGCGTATATTTGGCCATTAGCTGAGGTCTAGAGTGGAGAAACTGATCCTCCTTGTCTTTATCAAGAGCAACTGTAGCAGTAGATTTTACCGTGACGTGGCCCGGTATAAACCAGCCTTCGTAAATGTCAGTGTGGGGAACAAAACTTGCTGCTCACCAAATCCTAAAGGTTGTCCCCCAATGCGAACCATTTTCCAAAGCTCTCCAGACGCACTGGTGAAAAGGACGTTGTTGGGAAACCTAGAGGAGAACAAAATACAGCGGAATACACAGAGCTGGGGTCAGAATGGATCCTTCATGACAGTAATTAGAACGTTATAATATAATGGTACTTTTCACAGTGTTGTATGAAAAGCTGACTGATCTGATCTGTTGTCTTGACACTCCAATGGGTGGGGAGTACAGACCAGTTTTGAAAACCAGAAACCCTATCAACCCCCACAGATAGATTATGGTCATTTTGTGCTATGGGACAGTAAAAAAAAACGTACTTGCTGCACCTCTTCAACATCTTTCAACAACTTTAAAAAGTAGTGTCTGATTCCACCTAGTGCCATTGCTTTGCTCAAGTTAAATAAGGCAAACAGATAGCTTGGCTAACAGGGAATGGGCTAGCTTATGGAGTTACTGCAGAGAAATTCACTAATAACATTTTGGCAATTGGAGCAAAGCAGATGAACGGCGCTAGGTGAATTCTGTCACCGCTGTTCAACTAGCTGCACTCAATAAGTGAACCATTGTGTCTAAGTAGTCTAAAATGGGTGACCCATCCCTTTGAGGCAACACATAAATACGGGGCCGAAGCTACCCTACATGCTGCTGCGACAAAATACACAACTTTAAAAATAAATAATGAAAAGCTTGGTCCAATTATTGTACCTGGATCATCGCTTGAAGAAATAATTGACCCATATAAAGGATACCCCATTTTTGTATGGACATGAAAATGAAAAAGTGCTAATGTGGTGGTAATACAGGACAAACCGCATGGGATTTGCAGCTTCTTCTTCAATCTTTGACAACTACTGTCACTAAATGACCTCTTGCATTTGTTGGATTTTTATGGCCTTCCTGCTTATTTAGACAATATACTGAGAGAGAGAGAGAGAGAGAGAGAGAGAGAGAGAGAGAGAGAGGGGAACGGAGAGGGTGACAGATGAGTCAGATTGAAACCCACTGTGTCAGAAGTACGTGGTATGCACCCGACTGCTCCACTATTGCTTAGCAACAAACCAATAACCTACTCAGACAACAATCATAAATTTGTTCACACGGTATAGGCAAAATGTATCAGTGTGGCCTTTATCCAACACATCATCTTGAAAGGACGGGATGAAAACGTGTTGGTTGATTATAGTACTAATACCTTACTGGCTGAAACAAGTTTACCTCTGTGTCGTCTGTTCATCCATGACCAGAGAGATGTAGCCCTCAATCAAGGAGAAGGAGAAGAATCGGATGTGGCTGGAGTCCTCGCCTGATGCTCCAGGCTCCTTTGGCCTGGGAGGGAAGGCACAGCAGTAAATACAGTCTGATCAGCGACGGGTAAAACCCATTTTGGTGAGCCTACACCCAGTGAGTGCTGTAAGACTCTGGGCTATTTTCAGAAATATTCAGCATATATTCGGATACAAATGCAAAACGAGGTGTTTTGACTAATTTGATATGGAGTTTTGTATTTAGTCGTGAAATGTTTGTGAATGTCAGAGTCACAGGATTAACAGGCTCTGAACTTGGAGCTTTAGGTACAGAGAGCCCTACATGTGGCTTCAAATGGCGTTTCTATTCGCAAAGACCAGAAAATGTATTAAAACAACTTTTAAACCCAATTGATGAGATCAAATTCATCTTTAAATTATAGATGACTTTGACTCATTTTGTGGTCTCTTAGACTATTTGGGTTTTATTAACTTCATTCGTTATTCTAGTGTTGTCCGCTTTGAGCCAGATAATGTAATGCCGCTAGAGAATTCCCCGGGGTCTTTACTCATAATTATAATGCCTGGGGAATATTCTTTTCGCTGTTCTTTTTGGATTATCTTTTAAATAATTTCTGTGAATTTCAGTGGAGAATGACAGGCGAGATAAGGAGAGGGAGAGAGAGCTGTGGATGATGTGATTCATGAGCAGGATCCAAACCTATTAAGTTGTGAGAACATGGTGTGCATGTTAAACACTATTCAAACCACATTCATTTTACTGGGAGAGGTCCTGTAATATCATTCTGATGTGCTATGTATTCTGAGTTGAAGTGTTTTAGGGTGGATTTTCCCTTTATGTTTACTGTATACCTACATTGCTTTTTTTTTATTCTACCCTAAAACAATTCTTTCGTGTTGTGCTTGGAGTGGTTTGGTTTGCTGGCGACAGATTTGAATGGGTATGTAAAATGAGATGGGTTGGTCCTCACCCTCCGGAATAAAACATGACGTCCATGAGCAGGGTGGCTACTGAGGGCAGTGTGTCTGGGTCCAGACTGGTCACACAGAACATGTTGCTGGGACTAGATAGGGGGTGGATGATGGGACGGGGCACTGAAAAACAAAACGGTGGAATCAGAGCAGCTGAATAAAACCCCTTGCATATATTTGTGTGCTACAAAATACATTTATTTGGGGATTTTAGGTGTAATATCAAAGTGGAGTGGGAATTTAACGCAATAAAGTCTGTGGCAAACCAAACTCTACGCCCTAAGATCCCTAGAAGATGTACTGAAGGGACCTGGGCAAGATTTCCTAGCAAGAAAAGGTCAAAATACGGCAATTCTGAAAAGAAAATGTATTCAAAATGTCATTCTATATCATTAAGATGAGGTATGGATAATATATAATGAAATCTAGTTTCGCAAACTAGATTGTTACTTTTGCAAACTAGATTGTTATTGGAAGTACGTTGCCCATATTTTACATCAAAAACTACTGAACTAATTCTATAATGCAAGAAATTGTTTCTGAAGATTGAAGACATCTAAAAAAAATCTAAATACGTTCCTTTAATTTCCTCACTTCCTTATGTAACATCTGAATAGTATGCTGAAGTAAAAGTTGAAAGAAGTCGAGGTCAGTTTGCTGTCTGAGATCTGCTCTGCCTGCACACACTATCAGTCTGCAACTCTGAGGCATGCAGGTGTTCATATGTTTACGCACCTTGCCATCCATCAAATGCTTACTGGGATAAACCATATTCAAACTATATTCAAACATTGAAATTAACTCATTTCATGCCTACCCAGTTTTGGCTTGACAAAGCCATTGGTGACTCCCAGACTGTGAGCAGCAACAGTCTCTCCGTTGACCACCCTAAGCAGAGTGAATTCGGAAGACAGCGTATGCATTACCATGGGCAGATCTCGCTCTCGAACCTGGGGACAACAAAATTCATGGGGTGAGTTCCCTGTAGCAGCTCGCATCCAGTTCAAGACCCTGGTGCTAGCCTATAGGGTAGTAAAAGGAACAGCTCCTTCCTACCTCCAGGCTATGGTCAAGCCTTACACCCCCGCCCGACCACTTCGCTCTGCTGCCTCGAGGCGACTGGTTGCCCCGTCACTCAGAGGCCCCTCACTACCCTGACCCTTCCTCTTAGCACTTGATTATTTGCTTCACTTATCTGTCTCATTTGTTTAAATAAAAAGTAGGTAGCTAACATATTGCACTTTTACCTTAGCACTGGTTATGCTCTTAGATGCTTGTTTAGGAAGGAAATGCACGTATGATTACTATGTTGAATGCACTTATTGTAAGTCCCTTTGGATAAAAGCATCTGCTAAATTACTGTAATGTAATGTAATAAAAATAAACTGTCATGGTGTATCAATCACCCTAGACACAAACAGTCTTAAGCAGAATATCCTTGGGTCAGATGCAGTGTGAGAGCAAGATGACTCTTTGTTCATTTTCGTATTTTGCACACGGACACAGGAAACTTAAGGTAATGTAAAAGGACAAGCTTCAAAAAAAGTTTGTCCAATTAATTTTGTTATCAATTGACAATAGAGTTCCACAGTAACAAACAATTCAATGGCATTTCATGAGTTACAGCAAATTGCTTGTTGATATAACCTAATTGGTTATGGCTGTACAACAACAATCAAGAGTTCTCAGCATGCAGGCCTCTGCCTGATGATCAAAGCTTAAGTATATTAAAAGGGCAACGATTTGGGCTCTCAAACCTGATCAAAGTAAATAATCTTGCAGCTAGTCCAAACTATAAAATGCTTGGTCAAGAGTTATATCTTATCATATCTTGCCAATCAGTCCCTGATTGAAGTGTGACTTCTGGAGGTGGTGAAAGAAAGAAAGTACATTTGGGCATAACAGGCTGCTTCTTTACTCACTGTGACTAATGAAACTTCAATTGAATAGCATTGACTGTGTGAACAGAAGGTGGAAAAGCTGTGTGAGAAGCTGGTGTGTAACTACTCTGAGTGGCTTTACTCCGTACAGTTACATATGGCTCCATCCAAATGAATGCCTTCAACATTTGGGTCAGGCCTTACGGCTTTATGTAACACAAACGATCATAACACTGAAAGAGAAAAAAAATCCTCAGCTGGTCTCTCCTTCAGTCTGCTGAGACATTCAGCAATGCACTCAAGACACTGTGTGAGACGAGGACATAGATGGGAAAAAAAAGACGACACATCAACAGGAAACCACGAAAAATAAGGAGATTGAGAGGATGGTTAGGTGTGAGCGACAGGGTGAAAGATGCAGGCTTTTTTCAGTTTTTTTCTGATAGACCAGTAATTAGGATTGTAGCTTGGAGCAGCCGCTATAGAGAGCGGAAACAGGCCCATTTATGTTACCTGGAATTCCAGCTACAGGCTGAACCGCTGATCCTCATTACGTAACTATGGACAGATTATCAACATCAACACAGGTTCTTTCTTTCAATTTCATAAACAGGCCAGGGTTATTCAGCAGCCCTTGTTTTTTCATCTAAGGCAAGGCAATAAAAAGATTCCCTGTGGCCAAAAAGGCTTTGGTATGAGAAAGGACCTCTTCCTAAACCAGTGGGGCTGTGGAAGGTACAAATCAAATCAAATCAAATCAAATCACATTTATTTGTATAGCCCTTAATCACCGTTACAGTCTCTAAGGGCTTCACAGTGCCCAACATGTGAAAATAATAAATGGTTAGTACACGACATCCCCCAGCCTTAGACCCTCACAGAGGACAAGGAAAAACTCCCACAAACCCTCACTGGGAAAATTGGGAGAAACCTTGGGAGGGGCTACTCAGAGAGGGATCCCCCTACCAGGACGGTTGGGCGTGCAATAGATGCCGAGTTTGGGCAAGCAGCGTATACACAATATATGAAAGTTTATTTTGGTGGGACATCCAGATCTGATGGGGCGGCATCACAGCAACGGCAACTCAGTCAGCGTCATCATAGGACTAGGGGACCATGCAGGCGCCAACACTGCCCAGATAGGAGAACGCAACGTACACTATATCCACTGTTATTGCTTTTCCATGTCAGGCATTGTGGGAGTACCCAGTTGTGGAGCTAGTAGTAGCGTAATAGACAAGCAATGTAGCCTAACCCTTTGTGATATGCTATGAAACTGTACAAGTGATGCATTTTCTCATGCATACTCATAAAGAGTAACACAAGTATGATAGGCATTCTCACATTGGACCTCAAAGTTCAATAACAAATTAAGTGACATGAAACCAAAGAAGCATATCCAGTCAATTCTTCAAGGGGTAGAATATCATTGTAAGATAGATTCACAACATTTCCTGTATTTTTGTGAGTAATGGCCCAATATATTTCCCACTGTACCGTGCTGGATTGAGAAAAAGCTCACAATACCAGAATTTTGTCTTCAATACCAATACTAACTTTAATATCTAATATCTGGATACTATTTAATATCTTTAATATCTAATTAATATCTAGTTAGATATTAGTTTGATACCACAGCAAACAAGAAAAAACACCAATCTCAAGCAAGATATTTTGCTAAGTTCCTTGTGTTACTACATTAGTCACCTAATTGGCTGCTGTCACCAGATTTGTCAACTAGTTTAGTTCAGTTCAAGACATGGTGATGCTGTTTGATTCTGTTACTGTTTTCAGCTGTTTGCTGCAGTCCACTGTCAAGAGCCAGACTGCAGCTCAAGCTATTGCAATCCTTCTTCTTCTTTTAACTATTGCAATCCACATGTCAGTTTCACATATAATCCATCTAGAGGTGATGTTAAAATGGATTTTCAGTAGTACTGAATTCAATCTTTGTAAACAGAGCATCGTAGTATTGAAGTTTTGGTTATTGTGAAAACACTAAAGTCAACATAGAACTGCACTCACCAGAATGAAGTCGGTCTGATACGTTGACAGCATGAATACAGAGATGTTATGGTCGGCCAGGGGTGCAATGACTGATTTGGCGATTTTGGTGACTCCGATGGGCTGTGAGTTGGAGGCATTCCCACCCCCCGACACCACATTAAGGGCCAACCACGTGGCATCAGCAACACTGATGTGCTCCGACTCGGGCAGCTCTGGAAGTGGGACAGGAGGTTGATGTGAAATGTGTGAAAGTGTGTATCTTAAGCAGACCACTTCTATCCCAAAATTAAGCAATAAGCCACGAGAAGTTGAAATAGACCAAAATATTGTATTAGTTCAGCCAGCAAGCCTGCGCACAAAATTTGTTTCTGCAGCAAGGATACTGCCCGCCTTGCAGTGATTTTAGAACAGATAAGACGTGTTGTTAGGCACAACACAAAGCGGGAAAGCATGGTGTGTCAAGTAGCTTACTGCTTTTAGAAAATGGCGGTAATACACCACTGTATAAAAAAAGCAAGAATAATAAACTTTCAATAAATATAATCTTAATAATCTTTAACATATTCATATAAACAAATGTGCATTTGCTACGTTATCACAGATTGATGTAACACAATAGTGATTCAACTTCTAGGCAGTTCATGAAAGATTTGGTAGGGCTTTCATGGGAAAAATCCTGTGACACACAGGAAGTGATGCATTTTACATTTCTAGCAGCAGCAACAGAGGTTTGTCTTGAACAAACAGAAGAAGAACTGGGTAGTTAGCATGAGCAGCGATAGCCACCGTGGCTGAACAGACAAAGAAAAGAGCGCCACCTAGAGAAACTCAAACTTCATCAACAGAAAATCCAATGAGAAAGACGTTACAATACTGGACACACTGTTTGATTGACAGGTGATCTCTGGGAAGTGCAGTGCAGAAACACCACAGCAACATAAATACATCGACACATCAGTATCAGTATGAGGGGTGATTTTCAGTTAGCACCATAAGAGAAAAAAAAGAGTTCTGAAAGCCTTTCTCAAAAATGATTATACTGTTTAAGTAAATTTTTAGCAGCATATTGGAATATTCAGACTTCAATTCACAGCATGTTTTCCTGAATCAGTTTAAAAATGTCAATGGATCAGATGGCGTAATAATGATCTCATGTTCCAATATCTGATTTAGTGCTTAGGCCTAGATCAACCCATATTAATGAAACATAAAGGTCATCAAAATATCTTTTTCAGTTTGACTATTCATAAATTTGACAACAAATTACATGTAACACTACTTGTTTGGGTTTTATAGTTCAGTTCTATACAAAACAGGCATAAAAAACACTTTGAATGGGCCGTCAGTAGAAAATGCCCGTACCTTATGCAACAAATAGCTTGAAGTATCCAGGGTAACCAATGAGGGTCACGCTGGAAAAGGGTCTGTAATCACATGGACTCACTCACTAAACCAACCACAAAAGCCAGCGAGTGGTAGCTTGGCCTCACATCCATAATGGTACTGATGATGAGGCAATGTGTGGTCAAACATTGCCAGTCAATGTACATGGTACTGAGATAATCATAGATTACACAATGTGATATTTTCATGCTGTCTGATCTATGGTTGCCACAGTAACATAAAAGATCCAAAGTCATTGCCTACCTTTGAAGCCCTCCTCATCTACGATAATGGTGTAGTCCTCCGGGGTCTCCGTCAAACTGAAAAACTTACATCTGAGAAGGAGAGAGAGAAGAGTACAAACAGTGGTTGCATGGATTTGTGAGAGAAGGAGAGACCAGAGAAAAGCTCAGGACAAAGATTGAAGTTACATCTCGTGTCATTTTAAGAAGTCTCCAGCTCCAGCTGAAGTGTTTCCTGAAGCATTCGTGACATCGACATCACATATCCCACGAGTCCATTTGAGAAAGGCACGTTCCATATGAGTGAGTATTCAAGCATAAGACGGGCAGTGATTAATGCTAGCTTGCAACTATGCCTGTGAATTTGTTATTTATCATTGTGTTTAAAGGAATACAGGCTTTGGGGTACATGAGGCTCATCACTAAGTTCTCAAGGCGACACAAAAAAAAATATTTTGGTGACTCTGATGTGTTTTGTTTCCCATTCCTTGCATTTGTCAATGCAAACATACAAGTTGCTGTTTATTAAAACCTGATTGGTTCAGATAGGTGGGCCATGGGAGCAAGCCAGTAGCTAACCCATCCATGGTAATGCATGTCCATTGATCATAAACATTCAATCCATTCATAACACCCTTCTCAAGTGTGCGATTTGCAGTACAATAAAAACAATAATAAATAAAACAAAAGTAAATTATGGCATTATTATCTTTATCTGGATTATGCCTATTATTGGTGCAAGGTTGTGGGGCTTTGGACTTTGTCTGAAATCCAGACAAACAATTCATCAAATCCAACAAATGCAAAATAATTTTCCTATGTGCTTGAAGGTATTGCTTAAAGTCAGCTTGACGTCGTGTCCAACAGACTCACACTCACTTCAGCACAAGGAAAACACTGTACTGGAAAAACAACATGCACAACACAACTGTGATAATCAGATTTCTTACAGGCTAGCTATTGAATGCTTGCACTTCATATCTGTCTGAAAGGTGTGAAGAACCACAGGGAAATAACAGACACGGGCTCTTAACAGGGCTTTCTATGGAAATAGCATTTCCTCTCGGAATTAAATGAGCTGTAAAGTGTCATGTTGAGTTATTTTTATAGAGCCAGCATAATGAGCACTGTGGTTTTTGTGTTGTGGTTAACCTCCAAACTACAATTACATTGAATCTGTGTTGATATTGGTCTTGTAATTACTTTTCTAATCATGATCACGTCATTGAAAACAGGACTTCATGGCTTTCTTTATCTGCCATTGTTTGTCAGTGGCAAGATACAGAGAGAGTAGCCTTATATCCAGATCAATGATGAAACAGCAAAACAATGGAGAGGGATATTAACCTTCATCTAGGTGGTAAGTCACTGAACACGTAACCAGCATCACTCACATTCTATGTTTATGCAAGGAACTTCACAAGGAGTCTCCAAATGAGTCCATGTTATTATTAGTATTGCACTGTTAATACCATTAACAATCTCACAGTACGACCTAGCAAGAAAAAAAAAATAGAATCACAAGAAATGCTGTTAGTGAAAGGACTTTAAGTGGCCCTTTACTGTGAGCATAATCTAAAAAATATTGCAAAACTAAACAAATTAATTTGGTTTGAGAGTTATTGATGTGAGTTAATGAGTTTTAATTTGTCCTCCGTGTCATGTCACCTAGACGATACTTTCATACATTTCATGCAGATTTTCCACGCAAAAACATAAATTGACCATCAATTTTAAACGTTATGTATAACCAATACAATTAAACCTAAAATCACAAATGTGGTGGTTGAATGAATTTAGGGAGGGTCTCGCTGTGCATGCATACTCTTTTTTTTGAGCACCACCACACTTCACATCCACGATGGTCCCTGCTGTGTCCAAAGCCAGTAAACCTCAAGGACAAGTCAACCAGCAAAATCAGCGTCATTAAAAGGGAAATACCCTTGGTGGTACAGTCAAATTCTGAAGTCAAGTGAAATGAATGTGTGCATGTCCTTGATCGCAGGCAGACTAAAATCACTGCCCTAACTCCCCGAACACCAACTCACAGGGTACAGCATTTAAGGCTCATCTTCCCCCCCAGAATTTGCCCGAAGCACTTTAAGGCCTGACCTAGTGTTGTGGTACAACTTAGGTGGCTTCAATCATCAAACTAACCCTGGGAAGACAACCTTGGATGAGGCTGTAGAGGATCTGTTGCTAAGCCATCTGCCAGGCTGCTCAAAGAGTGTTCAATCACAGGAACAAAGAAGAACTGTCAAAGGGAACTTCATAGCTGCTGAAGGAAGCAGCTCTGGATGGAGAGAAAGGTCCACATCACTCTGGGAAGCCAGATCTCACTGAAACATTGAGGAAGGCAACTCTCAAGTGCAATCGTAGTGACTGCAATACCTGGTCCTATGTAACAAGAGCAAGTCATCCTGGCTGTTTAGATGATTAGTGATGGTTCATGGTAGACACAAGGCGACAAGGAGACGTACTCTGACTGATCTCCATTTAGGACAGACATTTGCAAAGTGTGGGACAGTGAGTCTTCCTTCATAAAACATTAAAATAACAGCCCCAACCCTGATCGTGAAGGTGACTGCTCCAATCAGATAATACATTTCAGATTTATGTTGAGCGTCAGCTGATGAGTGACTCTGTGCAGCCCTTTACATGACCCGTACTCGGCATAGATGCTTTTCAGCAGAAATTGAAGGTAAGACAGAAGGCTGGTGTGAATCCTTTCAGAGTGGTTTTAATGTTTTAAAATGTTATATTTGGAGAACTGTAAGTAAGTGGCAAATAACTCCAACAAATAGTAAAAGTCTTCACGTAGGATTCATTGTCAATTTAGCTAGAATTCATTTACTTTTAAGAAAACTGTTAACAAGAACAGATCATGAGTTTTAATTTAAAACAGAACAGAGCTTTTGACTTTGCCTGTCTCAAACATTATTCCAGCTGGCCACCATACACTGACCAGGAGCAAAGACCAAAGACTCTATGTAATCGAGGCATTAAAATGTTGTTTCAAAACGTTAAAGTGACCTATATTGGTTCATCCACCAAAAACAAACTTTACCAGCATTTGGCACTCGACGGATGTTCATTTCAGACCCTGGTTATGGATGTATCAGTGTCTAAGATACCCATTAACCAAGTATGTCTTAACAAATTCTATCATAACTCATTTACTGATGTCTGATAAGAATTTGCATGCCAACTTTCAATACATTTTATTGAGGTATTTTCAATTGGCATTTGAGTTAATTGATAACGAAGCAGTAATGGGCAATAATGGACATGGCAAAGATGTTTCTGACTTTTCCTTGGTAAGTAGTTATGATTAACAGTATCAAAAACAACCTGCAAAGACACACAACTTGCTAGAAAGGCATTAGATATTAAATATCACCATGGTGCTAATATTAACATCTTATTGGGGCTGCCCTCAAAAGTACATGGTTTATTTGTGGTGGCTGATGGCAAGCAAGGCAAAAGGAAAAATTGGTCTAATTCTACTGTTATGAAGTTAAATTTGATATGTTCACTCTGCTTTTTTTTTTTTCAAAGATGGATTATACCTTCAAGCATGCAGCGATGTGCTTTGGGCCGCTACCCAAATATTTTGTGTAACTGTCCACCCTGCCCTTCAAAAAAATGCTCAATTAAATGAGTATGGAAAAATAAATACTTATCACTCGGGCACTTTTGAGTGCATTAGAAATTCATTTTGTTGCAGATTCCGTGCAGATTCTCACCGTGCAAAATTATCTTATACACTGACACCACAACAAGCAGCTCCATTGTCTTCAAACCATGTGCAGCCAGGGCGTCTTTTCCTAATAGTAATAGATAAGACCCTTCAAAAGTGGCAGGCATGGCTTGCCAATAAATGGCAAATGTAATCTGTTTGTTACTGTTAAACACACAGCAAATCAATTGACACAGTGATTACTTTTGGAATATTGTTAAAATGGGTGGGTTAGTTTGTGAGATTACTGACTGACACCGGTTTTGCACAATTGCAATATTCATATTTGAGTCAGACTTGGGAGGCAAAGTGACCCAACGGTAACTGAAAGCAAAAAGATGATCTTATTGAGCTTTAATCCAGTGGGGTATTTGCAATTACAGCGGGTAATCGGTAATCTGCAAGGGATTACATTGTGAAAGTAACCTTTCCCAACCCTGACTGAAAATAAACAAATAAATAAATCCTACCCTGATTTATTGTCCTACACATGAAAGTGAGGATTGATGAGCAGCTCATTGCCACCCATAGAGTGCTGACTTTTCCTTGTTACAAAAGAAGCCCTACTGTGTCAGTAAAGTCCATAGATTTGCTTAGGCCAACAGACTGTAGTGATAATAAAAATCCAGAATAACAGAGAGAAAAAAATAGACACAAATTGAAGGCCTGTCATCAAGCCACTGCAACATCAAGATGCCCCAGAGGCTATTTGATTGAAAGCCCAGTTTTTAGGGTACGTAAACTGCTTGTTCAAGTTTGGTTTATCATTTTACACATACAAGGGAAATTAGTACACACACACACACACACACACACACCCCTTGGCGTCGACCCAGCTACAGAAAGCTACAAAATGACACTACAGGACGGGCCTATAAACTGGTGCTATACACACTCATGTAGCACGCGAGGTCATAAATAATGCTGTTTTTCCAGTATTAGCATACCTAGCTAAAGTACAGCAGGAACGAACGTTACGCCGCTGCTGTTTAACACAGTGATACCCGTACATGCAGCCTCGTCGTTAGTTTGCTCTGATGTTACAACAGCCTTACAGTAGATATGTACAGCACTACGGCGGATGTAAAAAATAATATTAAAATTAATAAATTGCACTACATGCTCGTATTGTTCGTGTCTGGGAAGTTACGTACCTTGTTTTCGAGGCCAAGAATGCGAGTTTTATTAATCCGTGAGTGCAAATCTGGATACCCTCCTTTTCTATACTCGCCACTTTCAAGCTGTGCTCTAAAATATGTAGCTCCATCTTTTACGTCTTCTCATTTGAGGAACGACTAAAATGTTAATCTAAATAGTTTCAAATAAGATGCATAAATAAATAAATACACGCATATAACGGCTGCAGTCTTGATAAATAGTGAAAGAAAGAGAGAAGTAGGGTGGAATAAAGAAAGCAAAGAGGTAAAACGGACCAACTGTCAAACTTGCGACGGAAACCGTCTACATCTCCGGTTGGTGTTTTTCCAAAATAAAAGTCTAGATGAAGACGATTGAATGAAAGACACCACAAGATGGATATTATAGTTGGCCTTGAATTAAATATCAGATATCAGCAAGTCAGTGTCGTCCACCTCTGATATGATGCAGTTTGATTGATTACATATTTGATTGATCAATATTACACTAGTTGTCTGTGGGAAGCCTTTAACCTGAATTGATTCTAATGAGACATTTCGATCAGATTAGACCCAGGTATGCATGAATATATTTTATTATCATCATTATTATTATTATATTGGGTTTCCATTGAGATTTTTAGTGTCCCATCTATTTCAGAGGCTTTTCCAAACTGCCAAAAATACAATTCTGGGGGCGAACAGTGAATATTTGTAATTTTTGGTGTGAAAATGGTAAAATTTAAACATTCTGAATATCAACATAAATATTGGCGATTGGCAGCTTCAGTAAAAATATAGAGGTATCAGCTTTCAAAAACCCAGTTGAACAACCTAATTTTGACTTCAAGAGAAGGGACCTGAAAGAGTAACCTCACACTACAAAGATGAATGTATCTCAACAAGTTTCATTTTTTGTTGCTGCCATATTGTTCATATCCATTTTCCAGAAGAACATCAGTCACAATTTGACAACACACACATTCATACACACAATGGAAATTAGATTTGTGTTTCTTTCCTTACATTTGAGTATTTTGCCTGTACATTTTTATGCCATTTTGCAGTTGCATTTTGCATGTACATTACAGAAAATATATTAAGTTAGGAAAGAGCCTTCTGTTCAAATTTTCTTTTTTCTCAAAGTCTAATAGTTCACTTACAGCCCTTGGCTGTAAGTAGATCTGCTTTGGTTTTAACATCAACTTAGTTAAGCAGTTTTCCATTGGGCATTTTTTGGGGCTTTATTGGACAGTTGACAGTTGAGAGAAACAGGAAGGTCCGCGGTGACACGGTACACGCTGAACCAGACCGCTGAACCACCGTGTGCTTTTATATTGAAGGTGAAATTGTTATTCCGGAAGTTAGCTACTTGCTAGTTTCTTGCATTTGACAGTTGTTAAAGGGAGAGCAGGACTGCTGGTCCCCATGTTTGCTCTCCAACTGGAATAGTTAGCAGCTGGTCACAGTGAAACAAACAACTTGCCATTCAAAGGAAGGGGGCGGAACTGCAGTGCAGCGGGGCATGCTGGGAGATGTAGTTATATCATAGTTGCCAACAAAGGTTCTCATTATAGGCAAATAGGCATAAATGTACCTATAGGAGTAAATGCTCAATACCTGGAGATTATGCTTTTACTGATATGGGTTTTTGAAGGCTGATACTGATGTCAATATTTGGACTGAAGTTGCTGATAGCCAATATTTTGTGCCAATATTCAATATCTTTAAATATTATCAATTAATATAAATTAAATAATAATAATAATTGATCAATACTGCAATAAATATATAATAAATCCAAGTGCATCATATCTATCATATAAGAGGTGGACAAAATTGACTGGACCAGATCCCATTTTTAATAAAAGTCCAATATTGGCCCAATATATCAGCAAACCAGTACTGTCAGTCTAACCCTCCTGGAGATCTTCCACTGCTTTACGGTCTGCACCGTGGCATTTCATGAAAAAATAAAACCCAACCAAATTGCCCTGACAAGTATGCTTGTATAATAAATCATCAAAGCACTGTTACAGTAATTGCCTCTAGGTGAAGGCCTCTTTAGCTAGCATTTCTAGTAAACGTGCTAATTGTAATAAGAATTAACCATGGTTATAATAGCCCACAATTATTCATGAGCTCATCAGCATAGGTTAGATATTATGCAAGTTTTTTTTTTTTAACCATTTACATTTTTTAAAAACAACCAGATAAACCCATCAGGCAATTCTAAAGACAATCTTATCAAATATCAACAATCTCCATTCTGTCTGTGACAGTAATATGCTCTCTAACATTCACTTGGATCAAGCAGAGACGCTGGCAAGTCAAACATTGTACAGTTCAAAATTGTGTTACCTATCAGAGTTTTTTTTCTTGCAGTGCTGCTAATGCTGTGTGACTCTCCCAGTCATTCCTTTGGTTTTCTGTGGACAAACCACTGGTAAAGTACATTGAAGTCAATTGAGCGAAAAGTTAATTTGATCTGGTTTGAAGAATCCCATGGTCACTCAGTCTCCACATAATACAGTTAAAGGTGCAGCATGTGTAGCATTTTAACATCAATCATTACCACATTTGTTTTGAGACATTGGTATAATTACTACAAACTAACTAGACCATCACCAAGAAGACTGGCAGCCTCTATGGCCTCTACACTGTATTTTACATTATGAGCCACCGTGTCAGATTTGGAGGGAAATCTGCTGGATTGCTTTACGGCACAAAACAGGAAGAGGGCGCTGTTCTTCCAGCGCTAGCAGAGCTAAAGCTTTCAGAGTTTCTGGCAACAGCAGATGGTAGAAGGAGTGAAAGTAAGATGGAAAAATCACTTCCAAGAAGTGGGGACAGGAAGTGACAACGGGTTCATGGGAAATTTTGATTTTGAGAAACACTAGCACTAACAATACCACTGGCATGGGATAGAGGCTACCAATCAGCTCCACCATGGTCTCATTTGTTTAAAGTAATTTTACCAAGGTATCACAATTCATTTGACAGTGATATACTGATGTCTACAGACGCTACACATAGTACCTTTAAGCCAATACTGAGTTTTCTATGAGTGTGCTTATAATATACATACTGTATTATTTCTTTTTCAGTTAAAAGGACTTTCTCTTTTCAACGTTTGTGAGTTCAGCATACGCTATGACATTTTCCCTGTGATCCAAGCAAATACAGTCTCAACTGCTGCCCTGGAAATTTCATTGTTTATACTGCACAGCCTGCAGAGTGATAATAAAGTGGTAGGATTGGAGGGGCGGGTGGCAAGCAGCCCACAGCAGGCTTCCTCATTGATCACACCAGGGTGCAACCCAGTGTGCTCTTTGTTCATTATTGTCTTCGAGCCATTTTGTTTTTTGGGGCGGGGAATGAGGTTAGAATAAGAAAGGCATAAGGTAAGTAAGGTAAGGAAGCCCGCATTAAACCTGATTTAATTGGGAGTCACTGCAAAATTACTGTACAGAATGCACCTTTCACCTTGATCAGATATTGAAAGATAGTAAGGACGGGACAGATGTGTAACGTCAATGTCAATGTTTGTATTACGTCAATGTCAATGTTTAAAGTGGTAATATGACAGAGTCCTATTTTTAAAAATGTTGTCTCCATCTTTGGTGCGAGTAACATGGCACTGCCGTTAGGGGCATGTCAACAGAATAGACTGAAAAAATGCATGTAAAATAGTAATTATTATGTGTTATTTGTTAAATCACATTGTGTTTATCTATTGTTATGACTTAGGTGAAGATCAGACCATATTTTAGGAGCCATTTACGCAGGAATGCAGGTTCGCAAAATTTTTAAAGTCCAAGTTATTGAGCTCTTGGATACCCAAAGCCATCGTTTGTCACACTGTGAAAAGTTTTGTTGGTTGTTATCTAACATTATGAAACCTTTTCCTAACAGTGAACAAGCCCTGTTTATCTTGGATTATGTCAAAAATGCAGCCTCTACCACTGTCCCTTCTCCCAGTTCCCAAGGGGAGACTATGCCAGAGTGTGAACACACATAGACAGCCATAGACCGAGGGCTTCTGCTTATGTACAAAGCTCTCACCCATCTCTCTCCCTTACCATTTATTTTACATAAAATAAATATAAACCAACTTCCCCAAAGCTTTTTTCCATTGGTTCCTGCACAGTGTGGGTAAGCATGATTTCCCATATATACAAAATTCCATAGCATCTAGAGCCTATTGATAAATTTGATTGTTTAGTTATTAAAGGTCTTTTGGGGTTTAACCTGTATATCCCAAAAATTGTCATGTGACAATATGTGCAATAGCCCAAAATAGATGAGTTATTGTTTCGTCAGCAATTTTATAGTCAAATGTAATGAGGTTTTTTGTAATTAAGTAATTTAAGTTATTTTTATCCTAATTTGCTTTTGAATTTTATTTCTGCCTATGTGTTTGAAGCCCTAGGAGGCCTGAGCTGCCTGCTGAGATGTAATTATAACATCTCTAAATTACCCGTCAAACCGTCCAATTTTCATCGACAGATGCTGTTATACTGATGAATGATGTATTCACTCAACACGAGTACTTCAACAACCAAGATATCACACACAAAAATAACTCTTTATACCAGAAGACATTTATTTTGGTAACATGTTTCCCTTACTGAATGCAAAAGCTACCAGAGATTAGAAATATTATTGAAAGAGTCTCCAAATCTGCTACTGCCTTTTACTGACTGGAAAAACATGATGTTCCTTGCAAATAATATGAAAGAAGTGAAAAAAGTTTGTTTATCATAACATTCTTTTTTTATATAATGTTACGATCAACAGGGGGAACCCAAATGCAGTACTCAGACTCAGAATAGTGAATGAAGAAGATGTTTATTGACAGGGATTCCAAGGAATGAGGATGGATGGGGGGAAAAGTCCGGTAGGCAAAGGCAGAGGGAACAAGGGGAGCTGATGGCTGGCGAAGCGTAGCTGAGGTGGCTAGCTTGGAAGCTAGTGACTGGCAGACTGGATGCTGAGAGGCAGGCAGGCAGGCAGGCAAGCAGGCAGGCAGGCAGGCAAGCAGGCAGGCAGGCAGGCAGGCAGGCAGGCAGGCAGGCAGGCAGGCAGGCAGGCAGGCAATGATCCACTATGGTAGAAACAACAATCTGGCAATGACTGACTGAAGAACTGGGGTAGATATACTGCAGAATGGATGAGTTGGAAAGACTGCAATCTTATCTGCTTTTGTGTAAACATCTTCTGAGTTATCTAAGGATATCTCAGGGTAAATGACTCTGGGCAGACCTTGAACTTTGGATACCAAAGACCTTCCTGTAATGGATGAATCTCTTTGAAGTTAGTGATTGAATCTCTGTTGGACTGAATCAACAACAAAATTTCATACATTCAAGATATCTGTTTTTTTCTCTATTACAATGCCAAGCTATTTACCCTTTTGCTTAACAGGAACCCCTGAGATGACAGTGTCAGCACAGTCCTTGATTTGAGAGCAGAGGCTAATGGGAAATTATTTGCATCCTTAATTGCTTCATTAACTTGAGATTTGTCTCTTAGAAACACGGTTGCGTCATTGGCTAGCTGGCTAATGGTCACTGTTGTGCAAGCAATACATGGCTATTATTAAAGTCATCGGAGAGCAATTGCATGGCAACAACAAATAGATGCGGGGTTATTGGGCGACCTTGACAAATTCCCCTGAACCTATCTGTGGTGCCAGATACTAATTTAATAAAGCTACTACTACACTATATGGCCAAAAGTCAGTCGACACCCCTACTAATTATTGAGTTCAGGTGTTTCAGCCACCCTGTTTTTCAGGGTTTGGGCTTGGCCCCTTAGTTCCAGTGAAGGGTAATCTTAATGCTACAGGATACCAAGACATTCTGGCCAATTGGGTGCTTCCAACTTTGTGGCAACAGTTTGGGGAAGGCCCTTTGCTGTTCCAGCATGACTGTGCCCCTGTGCACAAAGCGAGGTCCATAAAGACATGGTTAGACGAGTTTTGTGTGGAGGAACTCGATTGGCCTGCACAGAGCCCTGACCTCAACCCCATTGAACACCTTTGGGAGGAATTAGAACGCCGATTGCGAGCCAGGCCTTCTCGTCCAACATCACTGCCTGACCTCACAAATGCTCTTTTGGCTGAATGGGCACAAATTCCCACAGACACACTCCAAAAGCTTGTAGAAGCCTTCCCAGAAGAGTATTATAGCCGCAAAGGTGTGTCCAACTCCATATTAATGCCCATGGTTTTAGAATGGGATGTACAGCAAACTCATATAGGTGTGATGGTCAGGTGTCCACTGACTTTTGGCCATATAGTGTATTTGCATACAGTATTTGAACACTTTATAGCTTTAAAAATAAACTGGTGCTCTATGGAACCGAAGGCTTTGTAGGAATCGAGGAAGACTACAAAACCTTCATCAGTACTTACAGTTTTTTACGATTGCTAACAAGTGTTTACCTATACTTAAGATACTTTTTCTAAACTCTTAACACAGCAATACACCTACATTACACAATTAGCCAAATAGTTAATTTTCTGCTCAAAACCACATTTTGTTAATTAAACACCAACTCTACATTTCAAAATGCAATAAAACTTACAACTTACACTCTCTACATACACTAACTCAAAACACGGCAAACCCAACTCAATATCAAATCATTCTTTCAAAACACTAGCACGTTTTCTATCCATGAGGAACATATAGTCAATCATAGCACAACGACTTTCAAAATACTAACAGTTGATGGCATTACAAAAACTGCATTACTTTTCATGTTTCAGTTCTACCTGCATACAATAGACAATATGAAATACATTGTTTTTCATAATTCAGTTTCCTTTTACTGTAAACCACTGTTTTGGTTGAGTGTTGAATGTGTGCATTTTTGGCAACACACTATCTAAAAGTGAATGAGTCATCTTTACTTTATAGAATGTACAGTAGAAAAAAATTGTAAGTGACAGAATTGCTGCAGTAAAAGCTTTATTAGCAACATGAAATTGCTGCCAGTGATGAACAAAAAATCCAACATACATGGGCCTTTGGTTCCAAATGTGTAAAAATAAAATACACAAATACAGTAAAAAAAGGCACAGAAGGGAAAAAACACCAAAATGCACAGTCCTGTTCTACAGTTTTTTACAGTCGCTAACATCCTTTTGTCCAATCTGTAGTCACATTTTCAAAACTCTAAACACAATTAGCACAACATCCGTCTGTTGTGGACCAAACTGTAATCTATACGATCTTCAGCATTTGGCCACATGTTCTCGTCCACATCACATCTTATGTCGTCTCTCACTATGCACCTTGGATAGAAACGCTTGGCATGCACAATATGTGTAAACACAGTATGTGTAAATACTTTTCAGTATGTCCTACGGTATGTACTGTAATCCATGTTTACATGTAGAGTAGCATAGTGTAAAATAGAACAACACATATTGGATACACCATACACCATACCTGGACATATTGGTGCCGGTGCTGGTGACCCGCTCACTGTTCCTTTCAAAAGGAATTGTGTACAACTGTTTCATTCGAACTCTGTGTTTGGTCTATTTTACACAACTTAAATCAGCTATTTCTCAATGTTTCAGTGATCTGTTCATTCAAAAATGCTTATCAGCTGTTTCAATAAAGTCTGCTGTTGTTGCAGACGTAGAGGCTTTATACTATATTTAAGGTTTTGAACATTAGGTTTTCATTTCTGGCATGCTGTGTGCAAACATTTGTAAATAAGACAAGAAAGATCCATCATTTTGGTATTGGGTAAGCTTGTATGTAAAGAAAATCTAAGCATTTTAGAAACGTGTTAATTGACTGCATATTCTGTGAAAACAACATGAATTGTGTTAATGGTATGGTCCACAACTGACGGATGTTGTGCTAATTGTGTTTAGAGTTTTGAAAATGTGACCACAGATTGGACAAACGGATGTTAGCGACTGTAAAAAACTGTAAGTCTGAGTGTCTACTAGACATGAAGCCAGATTTGGTTTCGTCACTGATGTCATTGAGAGCCTCTTTAATAATAATAAAAAATAATAGTAATAATTAAAGAGGCTCTCACTGATGTCATTGAGTGCCCCTTTAATTATCTTTGCTAAACATATTGCAATAGTTTTGCAATTGTTATTTAAAGGTAAATAGGATGGCAGTTATCTTATAATATAGTGTCCTTCTGAGGCTTGGGGATTAAATTAATTACTTTCCTTTTTTAACTTTCCACCATGGATACTGTCTGAATAGACCTTTAACAAAAATGGGGACTTGTTACATTTCAGTTTCTTAATAGCATCCTCAACAACTTTTATTGTGATTGGAGCATCACAAATACCTGGTAGTTTTGACATCTTTCAAAGTTGAAAGAAAAGTCTTCCATAGCTGTTACAGATAATTTGGACTTGGATTAAGCTTTTCTAGAACAGTTCACATGCAGCAGGTTCTTAGAGGTCTTCTCTGTATGACTCCATTTGAAAGGAGTTTAGTAATGCTATTATTCCTGTAATGCTGTTTGTCTTATTGGAAGAAATAGTTTTGTTCTCCTTCCTCAGGCCACTTCCTTCTAGAATGCGCAAAACCCCCAATTGATATATAATTGGTCTAATTCCAATTTCAATTTTTCCTTTTGTCCTTTGAAATATTGTCTGGGAGCAGGGATGATTATGTAATTATATCAGCCTCCTTTTTTTTCCCTTTTTTTTTTTTAAAGTTAGCACCTGCTTTCAGCATTTTACTTATACTAGCTCATATTTAAGCAGCGCCCAGTAATTACGATGTAGGAAGGAGCAAGAAACCAGACCTGTTTTTCTATGTGAATTCTTGTGATCTTGACCCTCCATGTTAACTAGTTCTCTCTCAGTCATGAATTGTATGATCAAAGCCTTCCTGCTGGTATCTCTATTATGCCGTCTATCATTCAATGTGAAATTAGAATCCCCTCCTAGAAGATCAATTTTTTCAAGTTTAAAGTTTGTTGTTATACCCATAACTGTTACCAATCAGAATTACATTTTCAATATTATTATGTGTTATAGTCATTAGGACCAGTGTGATTCTTGTATAAAGAAAAAGTCTGCATTGACATTTTTAACATAAAGCAATAGAGCCTTTTACTTTGTAATGTCCCTCAATCCTTGAGTATTAAAGGCAACGTGAGATAAAGAAGAAAACTAGAACTAGAACGAGAGTGATACCCTGAAACTGAAGGGTATACTTTGAAGAACACAGACCTTTCCGTCTTAGAAAATGAACAGTGAACATCAGAAGCAGTTTAGCCTCTGTCACGTACCTCTCAAAATGTATCTTGTGATCAGGAGGCATCGCTTGGCGTGTCAGTCACTTGCATACGTCCTTTCTTTCTTCCTCAGTGAGACCGTCTGCCACCTCTTTCTTACCTTTCTTGAAAGATGGGGAATTAGTGGAGGGATTTTTCTCACTTTTTCATTTATCTGACTGATTTACATGAATAAAGCTTGAGAAGGAGAAAGTTCTGCAGCAGACCATCACCTACGGAGCCATGTTGGCCCTCCAGAACTTTTTCCTCACAGCTAGCCAGGGCAATTTCATACACTTCAATGAAGTCTTTTTCCTTTTGCAGAATTCACAATTTATGTATGCTACATGGAATGCAGATGAAAGAAAAAACTTCCCGTTACTGCCCCAAGGTGTTTGTCAATAAAAGTGACTGCAAAAAACACTTTGAAAGCTAGAAATGCCAGGGTCCTGGATACTGCATCCAAGCTTCCATTAGATCCTCCAGCCTCCACTTCCACTGGACCCTCTCATCCAAGCAGCTCCCCTACTGGTCCAGCCTCCACCTCCACCGGACCCTCTCATCCAAGCAGCTCCCCTACTGGTCCAGCCTCCACCTCCACCGGACCCTCTCATCCAAGCAGCTCCCCCATTGATCCAGCCTCCAGCTCCACCGGACCCTCTCATTCAAGCAGCTCCCCCATTGGTCCAGCCTCCAGCTCCACCGGACCCTCTCATCCAAACAGCTCCCCCATTGCTGCAGCCTCCAGCTCCACCGGATCCTCTCATCCTCTCATTTTTGCTCAGCTGGCTGAATGGGAGTACAGAACTCAAACTCTACAACCAAATGCATCCAATTTTATAGTGCAGATTAGAAAGAGATAGAGAAAGTGCAGGGCAATGAATAAGTGTGAAAGGAAATGAAAAAAGTGCAGGGCAGTGAATGAATGTGAACGGATAAAGTGAAGGGTGATAGGTGATAAGTGATAAGTAGTGAGTCCTCAGTTGAGCTGTAGAGGGGGAGGGGAGGTGTTAAAAAGTCTGATGTCAGCCAGCAGGAAAGACTTCCTGTAGCGCTCTCTGTCGCACCGTGGTGGGATCAGTCTATGGCTGAATAAGCTCCATATTATGGAAGGGGTGGGAGACATTATCCATGATGGCCAGCATCCTTCTCTCTGCCACCTCCTCCAGCGTGTCGAGGTTAATGCCCACAACAGAGCCAGCCTTCCTGATCAGTTTGTTCAGCCTGTTGGTATCCTTGGCCCTGGTGTTAGCGCCCCAACACACCACCGCAAAGAAGATGACACTGGCCACAACCGACTGGTAGAACATATGCAGCAGAGGACTGCATGAAGGACCTGAGCCTCCTCAGGAAGTAGAGTCGGCTCTGGCCCTTCTTGTACAGATACATAAAGATACATAAAGATGTTTCAATTTTCTAGTCTTTTTCATTGATGCAAAATGACCTCAGCCTAACGACAGCCAATGATATTTGACCACACATAAAACTAGTTTTTCTTTTTCTAACAGAGATCTCATTATTTTGGACAACTTTAAGGTCATAAGCACAACACAGGGCTCCTTTACTCCCCAACGTTACATATCAGAGCTTTCTCGTGACCTTTCAGGGTGTCTTCGTAGACAATTTCACCAGGTGCCATTTTCTAAGCAGAGCAGAAAGAGGAGGCGTAGAACGCTCTGT
Organism: Hoplostethus atlanticus; assembly: GCA_034670405.1. NCBI lineage: Eukaryota > Metazoa > Chordata > Actinopteri > Trachichthyiformes > Trachichthyidae > Hoplostethus > Hoplostethus atlanticus. The sequence goes on along the minus strand of JAXDDX010000015.1, from coordinate 1,768,750 downwards.
GTTTTTCCATCTCACGGGTGGCTGATCAGTATTTTCCAAAAATACTGAAAAAAGCCTATGCCATTCCTCCCCTGGGATGGCGTGTAGTCATTGTGTCTCTTTTTAACTCCCCACAAGGCACCATACACACCTCCTATTTTAAATTAAAGGTATGAATGGATTCTTATTCACAGATGCACTCACGTGTTTGCCTGCCTTTAACTACCCAGCATGCCTGGGTCACATGATATATTCCTCTTAATGTTGTTTACTTGCCTTTTCGCATGCCCTGAACCTCTGTGAGACGAGGTTTTTCCAGTAGCACGCCATGATCTGTGGGGGCATTGGCTTTGTTAGTTAACCGCTATGGGGGTGGAGTGTGCAACAGGAAATGAAAAGACATTTTTAAAATATGAAATTCAGTGTTTCTGACCAGAGATATTTGCCAAAAACAAGACTGACAAGGTTGGTTGTTAAGTGTGAAGTCTAGTGAACTCCACCCAGGATTTTTCAATTCGGCTATGAGTGGGTTCACATGGGTAACAAATAGCCTGCCCACATGCAATGTGGACAGATCCGGTGTAAAAATAAATCCTCAGAGAAATCAAAGGGGTTCTGCTAGTCTCTAAAACACCCTCGCCCTGTGATGCACCCTGTTCATTCAATGGAATCACCCTCTACAGTTCTTTTTATTACTTGTCTCGTTCACTTGATTGCAACGGTTTTTTTTTCTGAATGGAATTTTTGCAGGAAAGTTTATTTTTAAAAAATGTCCACGGGATCCTCTAGGAATAGTGATGCCATTTTTCCAGAGAGTTGATTGGTGAGGAGCCATGCAGCGTAAGTTACCGTGGGGATGTACCCCTGCTATAAAGTCAGCCACCTTTGTGGGACCTAAAAGCCAGGGTTAAGCCCAAAGCCAAAGTCTAATCTCGCTTCATCAGACAGGCCACTATTGCCAGCATTGACTACTGTTTACTGTTGTGCTCTCTCGCTCTCCCTCACTCCCTCACTCTTCCTGTTAATTCATAAGTTAAGTAATTTCTTCAAAATTGAGTATGCTTTGCTCAACATAGCAGAATAAAAGAACAGATTACGCCTTTTGTCTGTTCATTTATTTTGATATATTTTTTATTCTCTCTCATGCTCTCTCCAGGTGATGTTTCTTTCTGTCCCTCGCCATGTCTTGTACACTTCTTACTGATGTCTCCCAATCTCCTCCCTTGTCTCGATGATTACATCTCTCCCCCTCATGTCTCCCCTCTCCGTCCTCTACATCTCTCGCTCGTCTTACCCGAGATCATTCCCACTTTATTTTTCCTTTCGTCACTTTCCATCAGCTCCAGAGCCTTCAGGTCCCTACTCGTTTGCCGGTGTGGAGAATATCATCTCTGCATTGCCCGTGGGTGTTGTTGATCCTGAAAATGAAACAGCCAGGATTTTGGAGGGCTCAACTTTTTTAAGCATGTCCATCCACCTCCCAGCTGAGCCCCTGTGCCCCCCAGCCCATCATGCCCTCTTAGTTCCTTTAGAATAACATTGGCTGTAACACATCCCTCGTACAACTCGGTCTTCTTTCTACCCAAATCTGGCGAGTAAGGGGTTGCCAGTTGAAGACCCAATTGCCTTCACAGAAGTTAACTCATTTCAACATTGAGACAGGCTCTGAATTTCTTTTGCATTCGATGGAGAGAGGCGCTTAAGCTTCTGCCTCGTAGTCCTCATCTCTTGATTGTCAGAGGACCTCCACGACACCTCCCCCTTTGTCATGCACGCAGGATATGTAATGCATCCCTATCCAACCACAACAAAGCACACAGATAGCTCGCACAATTGTCTCCTAAGCTGATTAAATACGACTTTGTGGCTAAACAGTTGTGCAAGAGATGAGTGATTGCATGGTTGAGACCATCTGGTCAACATGTGGTACAGGATCTTAAAAATCAACAAAACTGAAAGGGTTCCTTCAATGAGTCTACTCTTAGGTTGAAAAGAGGCCAGGTCTTATAATTTTGAAACAATGTTCTGGATTGTGTAATGCAAAAAAAGTGTGTGTGACACTTGCCTTGGAGGATGACTGGTTTTGGATACCATAGTTGACATTCATACTGTCTATGCTGAGTGCATTTTCCACAAACCCAACCATGCTGGTGATCCCACTCTCAAGGGTGACAAACTGCAAAGCAAAGGGGAAACAGGGGAAATTGCTCTTGTTTGTCTGTTCGAACGGAAAAGGGGATTGATTGAGAGTCACCAATACTTATAGATGGGTAGGTAAGGTTTGTGCTTTGTACCATTGATGATATTTGTGGCAGCAGTATTAGTAGAAACCAGAGGACAGTCATTTAGGTTTTGTTCATGAGTACAAAAGAATGAATGAATGAACAAATAAGAGTTGGGCAGAAAGAGAGGCAGACACAAAGATCAATAAACCAATAAGCATTATGCAACAACAATAGTAATAATGATGATGATGGCACGATGGATGTGTGCATGAACCTATTTGTGTTTGTGCGTGTGTGAGTGCGTGCATGTGCTTATTTGTGTTTGTGTCAAGTATATTTTGTTGAATTGTTCAAGCTTCGAGCTTGAGTTTTGCTGTCTGTTCTATTAAAAGATTTAACCACTGTGAGATGGCAAGTTGTTTTTCCAATTTAGTCAAATTGTTTTCTTGGCGATAGTTAAGGCTACCAGTAGAGGTGATGTGATTTGTTTTGGCGACGTGTCAAGCTACAAGCAACAGCGATAGTTTAGTGGTTATTTCTTTCCAGTGAGTCCCATTATGTGCATCTTGTGTTGCGTGATATGTGTTCTGTGTATCGACCTTGTATTGACTTCTGTTAGTATTCTTGGACATGTTGAAGGTGTTTTTGCAGATTTGCGTTCAGAAGTCATTATTGGTACTGATGTTGAGATCTTTTTCCCATTTATTTATTGGAAGAGGTTTTATTTGAGTTTGCAATTTTGTTGATGTTGTCTAATAGTGGTGGTGCTTGAAGGTCATTATTGGATGTCTTGGTTCTTGCCTTGATTGCATGCTTTAATTGGGTTTTTTGTAAGTATTGCTCTTTACCAGTGCCGTACTTTTGGATCAGCTGTTGGAAAGTAAATAACCTTTATCTTCGAAAATGTGGTGCAGATGTTTTATGCCTTTTTCTTTCCATTTGGTGCCTGCCATTAGTGATTTGTTCATGAGAAAACCTGGGTTGTGCCAAATGGGTGTATTTGCGCTGTCTGTCATTTTATTGACTAAGTTGCAACAACTTTGAACAGAATGATAGATCCGGCAGATACTTAGTAAGACTGTGGAAAAATTGGATTTTGGAGAATTGTTCATTGAATGGATTGAAATTCTCTGCAGCACACCTGTGGCAGCAGTCACTACGAACAGATTAACCTCAGAAAACTTCACACTCTGCAGAGGGACCAGACAAGGATGTCCACTCTCACCAGTACCATTTGCTTTATTGATCGAACCATTAGCTGCTGCAATATGTCAAAATAACAGCATCACCGGTCGCAGCAATATACAGGGGGTGTAGAGTCTGCTGGGTTAGACAGCATAGTATGATATATGCCATCTAACTGAAACTGAGACTGAGACTCCCTCACTATTTGTTTATCCATTTTTCTCACACATCAACTGGTAACTTCAATCATTTAGCTGATTTAGCTCGCCTACAACTAATCATACTAACTTTATTGTAATTAGACCTACACATACTGCTGTAAATATAGAAAACAACTCCGAAAGTATTGAATGTTTGAAGGTCGGCTTCATCAATATAAGTTCACCCTATATGGAGCATAGTCTAGACATGGAGCATAGTTCCTGCCTTGTGTGACCATTACTTTATTAAAATCCAAATTGAATTGACCTGCCCTCGATGTAATCGTGATGATACCCACAGCAGCCACCGCATCAAAGCTGCTACTGCCGCGATACTCACCAAATATTCTAGCTCCATTCTCTGAACACAGGATCCCCCCAGGGTTGCGTCCTCAGCCCCCTACTGTACTCCCTGTACACACATGACTGTGTGGCCAGGTTCAGCTCCAACACCATCATTAAGTTTGCGGATGACACAGTGGTGGTGGGCCTGATCTCCAACAACGATGAGAAGGCCTACCTGGAGGAAGTTGCTGATCTGTCACTCTGGTGCCAGGACAACAGCCTCCTCCTGAATGTCACCAAAACTAAGGAGCTGATTGTGGACTTTAGGAGGACACAACAACAGAGGACGTACTCACCACTGGGGATTAATGGGAATACTGTGGAGAGGGTGAGCAGGTATAAATACCTGGGAGTCCACATCACCGAAGATCTCACATGGTCCACACACACTGACACTCTGGTGAGAAAGGCGAGGCAGCGCCTTTACCACCTCAGGCAACTGAGGAAATTTAAAGTCTCCCGGAGGATCCTTCAGTCCTTCTACTCTGGAGCTGTGGAGAGCATCCTGACAGGAAGCATCACTGCCTGGTTTGGCAGCAGCTCCGCTCAGGACAGGAAGGCTCTGCAGAGAGTAGTGCGTTCGGCTGAGCGCACTATTGGAACTACACTCCCCACCCTGCAGGACTTGTACACCAGGAGGTGCAGAACCAGAGCCTGCAGGATCATGAAGGATCCTCACCACCCCAACAACGGACTGTTTCAGCTGCTGCGGTCAGGCAAGCGCCTCCGTAGTCACGCTGCCAAAACAGAGAGACTGAGACGGAGTTTCTTTCCTCAGGCCATCAGGACTGTGAACTCTGACCTCACCAGGGCCCCCACCAAGACACACACACTGCCCCTCTTATGCACACACACACACTTAGGTAAAGACTACACATAATTTATAATTTATATTATATTATACATACAATTTTTCCCTTTTTTTACTATATTTTTTTATATATAAGTGCTCTTATTGTAAATATTGTGTTGTTTTTTATATAGAGCTCTTAAAAACTGTGACAGTGTAAATATTGTGTTGGTTACTGTAAATAGTGTGAACCTGTTATTTTGCACATTTCTGCTGAGCATTGCCACTTTGCATTTCACTACACACCTCGTGTGTGTATGTGACAATTAAACTTCTTGAATCTTGAATCTTGAATATTGTCACCCTTGATCATTTTACTAATAAACTAAATTCCACAATACTTAACACACTCTGCTAGTCACAAGAAGTCACAGTCACAGTTTTAAGAAAACAGTGTCAGGGTTTACTGACGATACATACAAACTTAAACAAGCCTGTAGAAAACTAGATTGTAAATGTCGCTCAACTACACTCAACGTTGTTGGTCTTGGTTGGAGCCTATTGAATTACAAATGTGCACTCTCAGCAGCCAAAACTGCATATTTGTCTAGATTTATCAGTGCAAATAGAAACAATCCAGTTTTTATTTGACATGGGTGCAAAACGTATGCATCTTTCCCCCACTGATGGCTCTCTGTATTCTGCCAACAAATGTTTTCACTCGGAAGATCACTCTAATTAGCTCACTTGGTGTTTCTCAGGCTACTTGCATACTTTTGCAGTTTGAGTGTCCGTAGACACTCTCTCCAAGTTAGTTATGATTATCTAAATTATCAATGTGTCTCTCTCCACTGGTACTGTGCCATCTGCTTTTAAAACAGCTGTGAATAAGCCACTACTAAAAAAAACACACCTTGATCCTGAAGTCCTTCAGAATTATAAACCTCAAACCTTACATTTCTTTCCAAAATACTCAAAAGGGTTGTAGCCAGTCAACTCACTGATTTCCTGTCCAAAATGTTGTCCAATGTTATGTGGAGTTTGGTGTACCACAATGCTCTGTCTTGGGCCCACTGCTATTCTTTATCTATATGCTACAGCTCGGTTAAATTATCTCCAAATTTGGCATTCATTTTCATTCCTATGCTGATGATACTGAACTCTATGTACCCGTTAAACCAAATGACTGCTCCCAGTTCCTATGGCACCCTCCTATTTATCATATCTCATTGCATCATATATACCACCATGCACTCTCTGATCACAGGACGCTGGCTACCTATCTATCCCAGCAGTCAAAAAGAAAACTGCAGGTAGTAGAGCCTTTTCTTACTGCGCTCCCCATCTCTAGAACAGTCTCCATGCAGCAATTAGAGAGGCTAGCTCTTTTGATATCATTAAATCTAGGCTAAAATTTACTAAAATTATATGTATTTTCTTGATCAGTTGGCCAAATGCAGCTTTGCACAATTACTGAGAGTAACTCAGTCTCTTCTTCCAGTAAAGTTAGACCAGTTAGCTTACACTAGCTCAGGTTCCTGCCTATGAGGTTCCGTGTCTTCCAGTCTTCTCCCAGTCTATGTGATCCTGTCCACTCATGCTGGTCATATCTGTTTGTGTGAGTGAGAGTAAGTGAGTGAGTCTGAGTCTGTCTGCATGTGGATGGGTGTGTCTCCTATCTTTTACCAGGCTGTGGCTGGTCAATGTTGGCGTCCTTATGGCTCCCCACTCTTATGACGATGCTGACCAAGGTGCTGTTGACACCCCACACCTTATCTGGGGCCTGTCTCATGAAGTGAGATTTGTGGGTTAGCGGCCCTGAGGCTGCACGGCCAACCTGCTCCGGACAGGTCATGTTCAGGACATCGGATCAAAATGGATAAAAAGCCTCCTCACCAATCAACTCTTTGGAAAGATTGGAATCATCACTCCTAGAGGATCCTGTGAACTTTTTAAACAATCTTTATTGCAAAAATTCCATTAACAAAACCAAATATGAACAAAACGATTGCATTCAAATCAAAAATGTACAGAGGTATACTATTGAATTAATAAATAGTAAGAAGGGCTCTTCACATTGTAATGGTGTTTAGAGACTGACAGAACGCCTTTGCTTTCCATAAGGATTTATTATATTAGAGATATAATAAATGTTTGTAGCGTTTCCAGGTGATTTTCCCACTCTGACAATAAAATAGGGCTTCTATCAAATAGCGGGTAGCTTTTATTAGTTGGCTATAGTTATCAATAATGAATGAAATTTACTGTTGCATATTGCACTGCAGTGCATAGTGCACTGAAATGTATGAGGATTCCCGAGAGTGAGTGGTGCGATAGACTGAACCCATATCCCATATCGCAGCCCTGGAGAACTTGAGGTAGACTTTGGTAATATAAATTCACAGCCTCAACGTGATGCAATATTGTATCAATGAGAAATATACCCGCTGTGCCTTAGTGACGGCAGTGATAAGCCTATTTACCTACACATTTACACTGCATTAAACAATCTGCATTTTTTTCTCCAGTAATCCTCTCCAGCCTTGGCAGCAGCAGCTGTGTTATTTTTCGCTGTTATATTTTTTTAGTATTGCTCATATTTATTCATTATAATAGTTTATTCTTCTTGAGAGAAAAACAAATGTTAGTAATCCATTTCTTTCTCATACTTCCCACTTTTAGTCTACTTAATGTGTTGAAACTGTCAGCAACATTATGTTTGTATAACCCCACAATTGTTCATAGTCTATTGCTTTTATTGTTTTATTTTATTTTTTCTACTATTTTCTATAGGTGTGCTTCTGTTCTACTTCATTTTTCCTGCTGAATCATTATACTTTTCCTGCTACAACAACCTAATTTCCTCACAGGGATCAAAAGTTTCATCTTTGTTAAATCCGCTGCTCTGGATCTGTCCATCTTGCATGCCATTGGCTATTTGTTGTTTTGGTGTGATGGTGATGCTCTTGCATCACATAATACATAAAAACCTACCCTAACCCTAACGTAGTTAGTAAATTATTATTTGTATTGTTAACATGCACTTAAAATACACTTAACACAGCAAAATGTTAAAGAAGCTCCTGGCACAGATATGTATGTTGTTTGCAAAACTTATAGTTTTAACTAGGGTTAGGCCGATATATGACGCCGATATTGGTCATGTCATCAACGGCCGATGCGATGGAGGTTCCTCCCTCAACACATTGTTTATTTAAAAGCCTAATGTCTCCCAGAGTGTGGAGAGTTTTAGTGTCCCATGGTCTAAATTAAATTCAGAGGCTTTTCCACCCTGACAAGAATACAATTCTGTGAGAAACACTGAACACTTGTCATTTCGGGCATGAAAATGATCAAATTTAAAGATAATGAATATTGGCACAAAAAAAGCAGATCTTCAAAAACCCAAAGTGGTCCAACCCTAGTTTTAACATTAAAGCAAACCCTTAAAAAGCTTTATCTTTTTGACCATTAACTCTAGACACCGCCCTGTTCCTCTGTCTGATGTTGCGTTCTTTATGCTGGTGGCGTTCCTCGCTTCCTTTCTTATTTTCTGTCTCTGTACTCACATCTCTTCCATTTCATTGATATCTTTTAACCTCTCTCTCTTGATGTGTCTGACTCCATCTTTCTCTGTGGAGATCAGCCAAGATGCTCAACTCAGAGTGGCTTGAACGCTACCTAACATGAATTAGTTAACTCTGTATCCAGGCTGCAGCTTTGGTTGAATGGAGATTGATTGCACAACGTTACTCGTTAAACTAAATCTAACTTTGCAAGGAACCGGCATTGTGCACGACCTTTCTGGAGTTCGATCATGCCAATCTAACAAATATTTCATGTTATCTGTGAAACTATATCCTTGTTGATCGCATTTAAGCAGATTTAGATCAGAATATGATGTTTGTGAGAAGGGGCATAAGGGGCAAGTAGGCTTTCTTTCTGCAGATGGTTAAACATTACAAGCCTGAGCAAAGGCAGGTTTTTTGAACAGCTGTTGCTGATGAACAGGAGGAATTATGTGTTGCAACATTTGACTGTAATGATTGCGTGGAGACCAGTGAGTCCACCCGGGTGTATAATACATCCAGCAGAATTACACACACACACACACACACACACTGGTTGACACCACATTTTCCAGAAAATAATATAATCAGGCAGTTTTGGACATTGCTCAAGGATTATAGGAACCATGTGTTTCAGGCTTTGATTTCACATCAGCACAAATTTGATGAATCTACTGCCTGGGCTTTTTTTTTTTTACTCACTAAATGAAGCAAAATTAAGCGATCTCAGCACTTCGAAAGCAGCGAGTGCAGCGGGGATGGGTTCATGCTGACATGGGACACTGCATTCACATTTAGGGATTTTTCTTGCGCTGGGTGACATTTAACCAGCAGCGCCGCCTTGAACAAAAGGCATGTAAAATGGAGAACAGCAGGAGGGGGGGGGTAAGCCTTAATCTCTTCCTTGTGACCCAGATGAAATCCTGAGAACAACCCCGGCATTGGCAGGGGGTCAGCCCACAACTTAGAAGTGCCTCCTAGCTCCAGTACACACAGCAGTGATCTGGGTAAACACTATGCATGGATTAATGGACTTTGCGCACCCTCAAGCACACAAAATACCACGGTCCTGCTAACTGAGCAGCAAGGTTACATAAGCGTCAATTACAACTGTGAATTAAACATTGTTGGAAATTGTGAATGCGGTATGGTTTCCTTTTCTGAAAGTCTATTAATATTAGTTTGAACTGCCTAAAAAAAAGATACGTACTCTTGGAACCGACGTTAAGAATTTAATGGCTCCAGATTGTGCAGAATTCTGCTGCCAGGTTATTAAAATTGACTACACACATCACAGATTCTTTCGTTTCAGAAAATATTTTACATTTTATTGTTTACTTCCAATGGTGATCTTCTGCTGTCTGTGACTCTTTGGATTGCTCTGCTTAAGATGACATCTTTTAAATAGCTTTTTTTTCCTCTCAGGATTTTTTTGTTTTACTCTCATTATAATTGCCTGTTTTATTCTCCTATAACTTTGTTTTAATTTTAAAAAAAAATTGCATTGCATTTTTCATGTTAATCTAGGTTGTATTGTATGTAAAGCACAATGTAATTGTTTTGAAAAGTACTATTGAAACACTTATTGAATTTTTTTTTTTTTTTAAAACAGGTTTATTTTTTAACTGATGACTTATCAATTAAAACATATCAACACTGGTGTTGCTATTAAAACTGTCCAACCCCAAATATGCATAGATCAAAAACTAAGTACATACAAAATCCTAACATTACATGCTATATTTATGAACCATGCAGTAGCCTTAAAGCTGCACTAGGCAATTTCGTATGTTGGCGCCCCCAAATGGCAGCAAGAGCTAACTGTTTGAATTTTGAGGATTTCATCACCCAGAAATCCTGTATGGAGACGACAGAAATTCGTTGGAATTTCACTCTTAAGTTTTGATTTGTCACTTCCTGTGGTCAGAGAAGATTTCCCACTAGTGAGCACACCAGAATTTCATTTGGGCAAACAGTGCGAATCTACAGCATCAGTTAGTGGGGATGGGACACTCACTTCATGATTTAGGCTGATAAGTGTGATGTATTTTTACATACAAATATTTCCTAGCGCAGCTTTAAGCATACATATTGCAAAAAATGATCAACATGCTGTGTCAAGTCCTATGTTCACATCATATGGAGGACTGTTGTGAATCATAACCTGTGTGTTTATCATGAACATAAAGCAAAGCAGGGGTGTCAGTCCCTTAGAATCAGCAAGGGCTTCTTTCTAAACTCACCATGTTGCACCAATGTTCAAAAATCATGCAGGGAGAAATCCATCATAAAAGAGGAAGAGACAGCAATTTCTCCAATAGCCTCAGTATCTTAGGGTGGCATTTTCCTTTAACTCTGACTTCCTGCATGAGTAACCTGGCAAAGGGCACAAGAAGGAGACCATCGGCGTTGTTTGGCAATGGAAATATTACGAGAGAGTCTCACAATGTCCTTTTAGGGGAATACCACTCCACTTAAGAAATCTTTTTTCTATGGAATCTATGAAAAGGAACAACTGTCTATCAAAGCAACCAATTATAACCGCAACCCTAAACCTAGCTCCCTTTCTTGATGTGGCTTTCCTGTCAGGATCTGCAGGGCGGCCAACTTTAAGCCATCTTGTGGAGGGAAATGGTGCAAGGTTCATTCTGCGAAGTCATTACTCAACCAGTGATTTGGCATTGCAGAGAACCCCCTGTCAAATGACACAAAACGGGTAGAGGCATTCATTTAAATGACTTGAACGTGCTGAAGTGATTGCGTAACATTGGTCATACATCCAAGTCATAATTATGCTTCTCTACTTTATTGAACAGGATTTCAGTTTTAAAACACATACAGCACACCATTCACTGTAGTAAAAAAAATGAATTGTAATACTTTGCTAAAATAGAACCAACAAATGATCCAGAATCTGATTTCTGAGCAAGCGAGTATTTGCTCTGCGTACATGGGCGTTGATCAGTTTCAATAATTGTTTGGGACGTCGTTACAGCCGGAAAACCTCATACAAAAAGACAGAAAATGACATGGAGACCGCCACGACTTAACTGATACACACTTCCTTGTCATAAATCGGTAGAGCTTTTCCTTCTTAAATGTGAGTCTAAACATTCATTGAAGAAGCAGGCTAAAAACCTTGCACCGCTTACCTCGCTGTTAATCATTATGACAGTCTACAGAAACACTATTATGGCAGAAAAGTGAGTGAATGAAACGGCCCTCTAACGCTTAACCCCCAGCCAGGAATCTCATATATCAAATATATCAATATAATCAATATAATATATAATATATATATCTCTCTCATAATAATCCAATATTTTACTTTTGAAAAGGATGCAGTGCAATAATACACGGTTAGAAATAAGGAAAGGCACGGATAACCTGGCCATTTGGTGTAGGACTAAGATGTAATTGGAGCAAATAGATTTAAGAGGTTTACAATCAGTAATGCAAACAACCGCCTGAGTGTTAAAAAAGGAAACAAACAAAGGAGAGACTTTAATTCACATCAAGTCACGCTTCCAGATAGTCAATACAGCAGCCAAACAGGCAATGCGATAGTGTTCAAAGGTACAAAATGTTGTCCAGAAGAAAGACTGACTTATAGCATAATCGTATAGCATCCACAGTTGTGTATTTTTTTTTTTTTTTACAGAAAACAGTATCAAACATTAGGCAAAGTCATCTCATGACAAACCAAGAACATACGCATGCAGTTTTTTCTGAATATTGAGCTTGCGTACAAAGGCAGACAGATTACAAAATATCACACATTGGTTGTATTAATTGTATATTCATTGGAAAGAGGGATCACCACTATCTCAAGGACTATATGGAAATGCCAACAAGATTTCACAGCCAGTTTGCGCCTCACAAATCAATGACTAACACTTTAGGAAAATGGATGTGGTGGTTCCTCTATTTGAGTGAGCTGATGTGACGTATATTAAACAACGTATTATTATATTTCAACCGCCAGCTCTGAAGCGCCGATACTTTTAACCGTATAAAACGTAAACGTTAAAATAAAACGTTCTTCAAAATGAATGGGATGTCCCAATGAATAACCCAATAATGAAACAATTACATCAGCAATGGGTTAATTAGAAAAACAATTGGTTAAACAGGTTAAATGATTGTCTGGGGGTCTTCAAGGGTGGTTAGTCACTATCCACGAGCAGTTCATATTTCAGCCACATTGGCACTATCGACATGCTCCTTTGGATCAAACCGGCCTATCACAGCGACATGTAGACAGTCAACAATATCAACCTACCATCAACATTTATTTGTATTATTCGTATGGCATTTCTGTAGCAGTGCATGCTGGAAATGTACGGGGAAAGATGGGACGTGGAAGGGGAGGGGCATGCAACGAAGGTCGTGATGTGGCATCGAACACAAAATACACACCGCGCCGGCCCCCAGGCCCATTGATCCATGAGGACACCTCGAGTTGTGAACCGTTTTGACATTGACGTTTGTGGTACGGCTCCGGGACTATACAGGGATTGGGGGTTTTAAACCTTGACATAAATAATGTAACAGGCTAGTAAGGGAGGAAAAGTAAAAAGAGAGAGTTATGATGGAATAAATTACCTCACCTGCTCTAGCCCCGGGATAGTTTGCTCTCAGACTATGAGTTCAACCGTTTCTATTCCCAGAAACACAGACCTTGAGATTTGACATACGAACAATATCAACAACACGAAGCACTGAGGTGCACATTCTCAGAGGATTTACTGTGGAATAGAAGGGGTTAAAGGAGTACATTCTGTTGGATACATTTAAGTTGCTTACATTAAAAAAAACAAAAAAACTCATACATATGCAACAGCATACTAACAATATACATACATAGCTAGTATATTAAAAAGTCCTCTCCTCTCCCCCCCCCCCACCCGCCCATCTTAGCAAAGCTTGCATTTGCACGATGGAACGTTTCGTTTAGCGAGGGCGTGTTCGCCCTTTCAGCAGCAAACTTGAACTTCGGCGAGAATAGGCTGTTGTAAACAATACATGCTTTTTTTTGAGCAGTGTTAGACGTAAACTTTCTGTTTTTGAAATTCTGCCCTTTCAACATCACAGGAGGTACGTTTTCTCCGCATTGCAGTTGAAATGCTGTCAGCGAGTTGGGTGGGAACTCCTTTTCTGTGTAAACCTTGTGTTCAGTAGGTTGCACGCGCTGTATATTAGGGGTTGCCCTAAACAGTCAGTAATTGGACTAGGTGGAGCTATGGCCCCTGACACAGGAAAAATGACACACAGGGAAACTGTGAAGCCGTGAAGTACCCTTGATTGTGGTTTTGTAACTGGACAGTGTTTAGCAATCTAAAGTTTTTTGTCTCTTTTTTCCTCCACGCGGGTGTTTTAGGGTGGGGTCACGCCCGCAGTTTGTTTTCTTTGGTCCGAACCATAGTGGAAAAGGTTTACATTTTTGTATTTGGTTCGTTTAGGTTCGCCCTGCGCAATTACAAGCGTACCAAGACTTGTAAACAAATGTCACATGGACTCAGAAGTAGCTCTTTTATTAGACAGAGTTTTAGTCACCTGTCATTCCGCAAGGGTAGAGATTTTAGCAGTAGCGGGAGTCGAAACAAATCTGATTCCAGTCCCTGTAACTGTAGCTAATCATGATGGACTTGCGCTCGTGCATCAGAATGCAGTTTGCCCTCAGTTCATGTTGTTATGCTAGGTCTTCCAAGCATGAGGAACTGCTGGCTATCAGATGTCAACATCTGTCTCCTAATATCCATAAACCCTTGCGTTTTTGGGGTTGTGTCCTGTAGTTGGTTCGGATTACGTTCTCACTCCTAACAAACAGTTTGCTTGGAAGAGGACCGAGACCTGGCGTTGTTCTCACCTGCCCAAAAGAACCGAACTAAAGGAGGAAACGCTCCAGAGTTCAAATAAACTGCTCCAAAAGTGCTTGGTGTGAACGCACCCTTAGTTTGAGAGCACTGTTCCTATTTTGGCAAAAGGGGTGAACTTGCACTACCCTTGTTTTACACTCATGCTGAAGTGCAAGACCTTGAGTTTAGTTTATTTCGTGGCTGACTTGTTAATTTAACTATCTTCTACAACACTGCAATTATAATGCCAAGTGGACAGAATTTGGGAGGTTTACTAATTGAGAAGGTGAGACCCTTTCTGCGTACTCCCATACTATGAAACTAGGTACATCAGTTGTAGGACATTTGCTCTATTTCACAATGACCAAAATGACGGTATCAAGGGTGGATTTGTGCTGAACATGTTAGTTGTTTTAGGGGCTATTGCAGGTATTTTAGCAGTATTTGTTTTTTGTTAGGAAACTGGCGAAGATGATTTTCACCAGTAATAGATTAATTGGCACAAAAAAAAACTCCAAATGAGGTAGTTGCTCTGGATCATCTGATTGGATAATAAGCACATGCTGTGTGATCCTTCTGTCCAGTGGTCTGGCGTGAAAAATCCTAATTGTAACCGAGTTGAAAATTCAACATCGTAGCTCCTGCGACTCGTTTTTGTTGACTGAATGATTCGTCGACTTATAAAAATCAGCGGTCATGCAACCCCTACTCTATATGTGATGCTGTTGTTGAACGCAGACATAAGGTTTTCATTTTTTTCTGATTTAAATAAGCCCTATTCAGAGAGAAGATATTACCAGGGAGGAGGGGGGGTCACAGGTCACCACGAGGCTCGTGGCCAACCTGGGGAGAACACAGGTAAGGAGAGCTGGGAGCAGTAGGAAAATGAAGGCAGGACTCCTATCTGCTGTAGCCAAGACGGGGCCGACAGGGTGGACAACAGCATGCGGGTCTTTAGTCGTTGAACGCCGAGCCAGGCAATTCATTGGTCAGTGTGTGCCAGCGCTCAATTTTCTTGTCCTTGTTTTTGAGGCAGTCAAACCAGTGTTTGAGCCTCTCTCCGTTTGCATTGATGCCCAGGGAAACGCCACCTGTGAGGAGGCACAAGGAGAATATCAGACGTGCGCTGGGTTTCCACCCAAGCATTTTTAGGGAGAACTATGCTCTATCAACCTAGAATGGAACTGATAAAATGTATGGAACAAAAGCGTTTTTTTATGCTCACTTGAGGCATAAAATGTGTTGTCAATAAAGTTATTCAATATATAACATTGGAAACACATGTCTCAAATAAATAATGTGCAAGCATGTGTATATTTACTGTTGTCCTATTCCACTTCACCTAAAAAGCACTAGCACAATTTGGATTTGGATATATTTGGATAAAAGCATGAAATGTTAGCTTTAGCATTAGCATTGGCATACACTAAAGAACAATAACCTGCTAATCAATAACTGAAAGACTTATAAAAATTCCTCATGGGTGTTTTCTGATGTAGCTATGTTCTATGTTTGTGAAGCCGATTTGCTTCAACCCAACTGACGAAATGTTTTTGAGAAATTTCAAAGTTCAGTTGCAATTTGCTTGATAGTTGGATGGAAACATTGCCTATGTTTCTTGTTATTAACTCCTTTCTCCAGAAGTGGTGCATTTAATGACTTGGATTTAAGCCTTTTCGCCTCGGTGCAGCGGCGCTCAAATTGGCATGAGGACGTGATGGCATAGCTCATCATTTGCTTGTTTGTTTGCCTTAGCAAGTAGCTGGGCAGATGGCCTCGGTTGGAAAAGAGGGGGCAAAGGTGCTGCTGATGTGAGGGAATATGAGTCCGGGCGTTCGGCTCGACCCTCACTGTCCGCTATCTTTGATGGAAACCAGACCTGGCGTGGCACACCTGTGCTTACCTATGAAATCGTTGGACTTGCCGATGTCGTAGTCCCACACAGTCACCTCCAGGGTCTTTTTGGTGAGGTCTGCATATTTGATGTCGTAAGAGAACTCCTACAAAAAGCAGAGCAGGAGTAAAAGACAGAAAAGAAAAGAGTCCCTCTTATATAATTAAGTGAAAAAGCCTTTTAGGCGCTCATTGATTTTTATATATTTTCTGTTTGTGTCTAAAATAACATGAGTGTTGATGCAGGATTAGAATTGCAGACATTGCATTCTGTCTGGGATTAATTCATATTGTAAAATACACTAGTTCACTGGACTTTCAGTTGAAACAGAGGCCAAATGTACAGTCAATCACAAGTATCTTGATTACAATGCAAAGAAAATACAAATGTGAAATATATACCACTTAAACAGCTTGCCAATGCAATCAACAACATCCGATCGCAAACACCCCCCCCCCCCGCCATATCAATTTCCACTGCATGAAACAAGAGCATTTATTCTGAAATCAATCTGTGGTTCAATCTGGGTTTCTGGTTTCTACCTTAATGAAACCGATGCCTTCTTAATATGGAAGAAGACCCTGATGCTTGTCTCTGACGGAAAGGCCAAGAGGCGATGGATGAATATGGGCAGAAAAATGTCAAGAGGAAATGTCAAGTTGCTGGCCTGTGTGTGTTCGGCCAGGGCCGTTCACTCTGATGCAGGTGGATACTGGTGAGTCAAAGCACCACGAATCACTGAGGGGGGCCCCGTTTAGGCTCCAAGATGTTTTGGCATCCTTTAAAACATCTTGAGGGGGGCCTTTTGAAATGCATTTCCGATGGCAACAGAACTTGGTTACAAAAGCAGTTTTGGGTTGTAGGCCTGATTTGCTCTAGTTTGGTTTGGAAAGAAGATTGCTAGATTGCTGTATTATCACTCTATTGCCCTATAATTCTTAAAACAGTTGGTTTTAAGGTTGGCTTAAAGGTGCAATAAGTATGATTTTTCCTGCTCCATAGCACCAAATGATCATAATGCTGGGTGGGGAGGTAGTTTATTGAGTCCAGGAATGTTGACTGAGCACAATTGATCTTTTCCAGCAACGTCCTGTTTCATATTCACACAGTTGCACACCTGGGGGCTGCCCAGTACAACCACAGTCTAATACTGGTGGGAAATTAAATGACCAGTACAACTACAATTTTTTTGGTTGTCCACTGGAACAGTCGGGGGTTCAGTGCCTTGTACAAGGGCACCTTCACAGTAGCCGATGAGGGCGTGCAGAGTGTTACTCATTCACTTTCCTCGCCCACAACTTCCCAGCTGATCTGAGATTCAAACGAGCAAGTATCCATTCACAAGCTAGCTTCACCACCTCCACTCAACGACAAAAGTTCACCCCTTGATGCCCCTTTAAGCCAAAAATAATCTGGATCCATTTACATTTTCATCAATAACATATAGCTTATCTGAAGAGAAAATTCAAAGCTGCATTTGTTTCAAAAATCAATGTAATGGAAATATCAAACTGCTGGAACTGATATCAGAAAGTCATTTAGGTCCCGATTTACCAAAACAATGCAGATAAGCAGGTGTCCCAACTTTCATTTTCACTGTCGGTGCAGGCTGTCATCTCCACAATCCGTTCAGCGTCAACATGTTTGCTGGGATTTATCAAATAGAGATTTGCAGTGGGAGAAGATTATAGGGCAACAGAGTGATAATGCAGAGTAGAATATACTAAGCCATAGCTGAGCATGATTTGTATGACATATCTACACGCATCCACATACTCTCTCTCTCTCTCTAAAAAAAAACAACTCAGGTTTTCATGAATAAGAAAAATTGCTTTCTTTTGAAATACACTACTTTGAATGGGTCCTAGGGTTGTGGAAATTGCACAGCACATAAAAGCGCCGGATAAACACTTGATTCAGACCAAAAAAAAAAAAAGAAAAGAAAAAGAGTGAAATTGGATCTACAAGGTTTTTTTTAACATAATAGCGGAGGTTTATACCTCATTGAACTCCGGGTTGAGCGTCTTCTTTTTCACAGCAGTCTTGTGCTTTGACTTTTTGTTCTCGTCGGGCTTCAGGTACCTGTAGGCGAGCAGACCACAGGTAGAAAGACTCATTACAAAAGCGCTGACCTCAAAAGGTTTTTATTGCCGCCTACTTGTACTCCCACTGAAAATACATACACCGACACATTCTCATAGTTTGATTCATTGCGGACCTGCATAACGCTGCTCTCTAATGTACAGTAGTAAGCTCGAACAAGGACATTTAGTCTTCAGTTATCATTTTTAGTCTTATAAGGGACTTACCTATAACAAATCACTCCATAAATATAGTATATATAGTATATAGTTGTTGTTTTTTTAGCTGTTACATTGTTCTATCCCCCAGAGGGTGCTGTGGCACTGCCCCACGGTGCATCCAACCACACTTCAGTCAGCACACCTTCCATAATTAACATCGTCAACACCACTAACATGATTATCTTACACTTAATAGCAGCAGGTCTAGCGTTGCTTTATAAAAAAAACACACATCCCTTATGTGGAAAAAAATCTATTCTCACACTTGAATAGTCCTGGCCAACTTCAGTAATAACACGTGCAGAAAATAAATACAATCCACTTTCATTCTGTGTGTTAACAGATGCACAATTCAAGGTGGAGGACAGCTTATTGATTCCAGCATCTTTATCGACCTGGATGGGTTGTATAGGATGTGCACATTAATTGAATTCAATATGCTTGTAATATATATATATATATATATATATTATTTGTTGTGTTGTCTCTCTAAGCACTGTGATCTGATTTTGATTTGATGATGAAGGAAGACAAATGATGACTGGCACTCCCTATACCAAAGCCCTACACCATTCTAATAATGGATGTTAGGGTATGAGCACACATCGTAGGTTCGCACCGACTGCAAAGTATGAGTCAGTGGTGAAAACAGATTGGAATTGTTACCGGTACTGTTGCTCTCGGGGGCCAGGTGTGTGTGTGTGTATGAATGCGTGTGTGTGTGTGTGTGTGTGTGTATGTAAGCCATACAATTATTTTAAGTCTTTCAGAAATGGCCATAGATTGAAAGCAACAGAGGCTTCGTCAGTGCTGTGAACAGACGTTTTGACAGATGTTTTGAGTGCTTGAGGTAGTTAAAGGAAAAATCCACCCTAAAATGCTTTAACACTGTTGGTGCTGCTGATCTTGTGTATTTTTTTTTATATTCCTATGATTAATTGGCCAAATGTAGACGACGTGACATCATGTTGAGATATTTCCAGTGCAGCTACAGTCGATCTATAACATCAACGGTAAATGCAGAAGCAACAAGTTCACAGCCTTTCTTTGGGGGTTTGTCAAAAGGAATTCTAGGAAATGTAGGAAAATTACAAAACGTCATCACAAAATAACTCCTGGAATGCATTCAACATCACAGATGTAACTGTGTAAGAGGATCTGAGGGTGGAATTTTCCTTTGACAGTAAATGAGCCTAAGTCGGGTCTGTGAAGTGTTCCAGGTGAGAAGAGCCTAAAGAAACTGCACTGAGAATCGATTTGTTAGAACTATGTTTACAAGAGGAATGTTATCTGCCATACAGACCACATTTTTCATTATTTGGCCCCTGGTTGACTGAGGACACTGTCATATATGGCCTGCACTACATACGCTGAACTACAGGGGCCGTGGCTGAACAAGGATATCGAACTATTCGACTGAATTACATAGACTATGTGGTCTGCACTAAATTTTGTCCTGCCATCTATTGCACACCCAGCCGTCCTGGTGGGAGGAGCCTCTTTGAATTACCCCGCCCAACGTTTCTTCCATTTTTTCTCCTATAGGGTTTTTCTGGGAGTTTTTCCTTGTCTTCATAGAGGCCTCAGGCTGGTGGTGCTGACCAGTTTACGCCATGTCCTCCTCTCTGTTAGATCCTTCATAATTGATTCATAACTGATAATTGATTGTGTAATAAATCTGATTGTCTACCAGTCTGACCTAGTTAGGCCTGGAAAGCCCTTTGAGGCTTGTTTGTGCTAAAGGGCTACATAAATAATCTTGACGTGAAACTCCAGCGTCTCATCTCATCTTGAAGACGGGTGTTTGGTGTCAATTTATTAAGAATTGTTGTCACTCATTGAACGGACAATTTAAGTGAGCAATCAAGAATATAAGCACGGATCTACGGGTTTACACGCTGTGAGGTTTATTTGTATTGAAATACTGTTGAGTGAAAGAGAAGAGGTCACTAGCACTATTCATTTATTGCCTTTGCTTTTTTGGACGAATTGTCAATTTGGTTTCTTATTTTCTAAGAAGAGACCTTATTTCCCAAGGAAAACTAAAATAATTACTGAAGAAAATAAATGCTCATAGTAATTCAAGTGTTTTGTTCATATGGTTTAGACTTACCTTGGAATAGAGGATCTGGGATCCTTTCGCTATCCCAGTTGTCCAAGGTAAGAGCACTATGTTTATCCCTACGGCGGTGGTGTAATCCCCCCTGCTACATGTGTGATAGTTGGATCTCTGTTTTTATAATGTCTTCATATATGTGAAGGGCAAGCTGCACTTATATTGATTTCTGTGTACTGGAGGTTGTGAATTCGGCAGAGTTTTAGGCAATAACCCTTATTTTGGTGAGGTATACTCTAATCTATCACGTAATCACAGTAGCTCCTGATATTTTCTTTTCTTTTCCTGTGGTCATTGGACCCACACACACTCCAATTTCCCAAGGTAATGTGGAGTCTAGAGGGGGACTAAGTGGTTTATTTTTCACAAAGTTAGCTTGCGGGGGAGGAGTTGCTGAGAGTGTTGTTGATGAGTATATTGTGGGAAACCTAATTGTTAGCATGTAATGGGACTACTGGCCCCAGGCAAAACAAGCTAAGAGCGACAGTCGGGACGCAAATTATACTATTGTCCAATATAATGGTTTTAAATTGTATTTGACTGTATAGATTACTGTAATTTTGCAGTATTGGCATTATTAAACTGTATATGCAACGGTTCAGCAGCTGGTCAGTAGAAAGGTTTACACAATCCTGCACAGTATTTCTTTACCTCTCAGCTTAGTAATGAAATGCACTTCCCATTCTCATATCTTTGACTGGAAATGAAAGTACTATCAAAATGGTTAATTGCTGTGCCGATTCTTAATTGATATACTCCACTACCCTGTCAACTGGTGTGTGTATTATATGTGTATTTTAAGAAAGCGAACACTTAAAAAAAGCCCAATGTTATCGGTACAATAGAGTGAACCATGTCACTGTTCAGCAGACCTCTGAACGCAGACAGCCATGACTTGATGAATCAGACAGACACTCGCTAGACATCGGCTGCTGAAAAGAGAAAAATTATGCAGGCCTGTCTATCTGACAGAGCATACATTTCCTTTATTCCCTCTCATGCGAGCCAGTCGGTAAATCTATTATCTGCCTGTGTGTCCTTCAGGCCTCGGGGAGGCTTTCTCAAACTCAAACTGTTGGAAAATTGTTGCCAGCCCCGCTCTTCCGAACGAGTCCCTCTTTTGTTCTCGGGTGTGTGTTAGCCGCAGTCGGAAATTAATTGCACTTTCATTGCTCATCCAGATGAAAGACTCGGGGAAATGTTCAGGTGTGATAAATAGGACTCTCCTTCAAATTGAAGCCCTCCGGATGGCCTCTTGTGTTGTGTGTCTTTCATACTGCTGATAATCACGGGAGAGTCAGTCTACCTTTCTCCTGCGGAAATATCATCACTACCAGCTAATCCATTTGAACACTTCTACAGCATGTTTAATTTGATGAATGCCTTTCTGTTGACCACTAAAAATAGCATAATTATTACTAGCCCCCAGTGTATCGAGCAAAAATGTTTGTCTAGAGGAAAGAGAATAATCATTTGGCAGGGGAGGTGCGACACATAGCTGCACGCCACCACACTTTCTGTTCATATGTATGGCCTTCTGTAGACGTGTTAATACGACACACATATTTATATCATATATTTGCTGTAAATTCACATATCTGCTTCCTTCAATTCCCATATGCCTCTCAATGTTACATACTGAACTGATATTTTTCATAATGTTTCCACTATTTGGAAACATTATGAAAAATCATCATTATGAAAAATCATCATGTATACATATTGATATATTTTTATTTCTATATATTTTATAACGTTATAGCACTATAGTACTTATAGCACATATTTCACATTTAGTAATCCATATTTAACAACAACCACAATAATAATAATCATAAAATGATTATAAATAATAATAATAATAATAATAATAACCTGGATTTCTATAGCTGTGTTCTTATGCAGGTACAAATGGCTTCACAATTAAAATAATATAGAATATAAGAAGAATAAAAAGAAGGCAAGATTAGATCAATGCCATTTCCTCAGGCAAACTGTTTCAAAGTTTAGGCGCCCTGACTGCAAAGGCTCGACCACCTTTAGTCTTTAACATTTATTGCTTTGAAAGTAATAAATACAATCTTAAAATTAATCCTAAAATTAATTGGAAACCAGAGTAAGGGGGTTGAGATGGGACTAATATGATCGCTTCTTTTAGTTCTAGTTAAAAGCCGGGCTGCAGACAAGATAAAGTCTTCTGGTTGAGGCAAGAACAATAGTTACAATAGTCACTGCAAGATGAGATGCATGCATGACTTTCCCCAGGTCAATAATGGAAATAAATTATCTAATTTTAGAGATATTTCACTATTGAAGGAATCAAGACTGAAAAAAACGTATTTGGATTAAGGTCTCAAAATTCAGAGCAAAAATGGCAACCAGATTTCTAGACAGAGAACAGATTAGGACCCAGGATGGAACCTTGAGGTACTCCACAGCTCAATTCTGCAGAGGAAGATATAGAACTACCCAGTGAACTGTTTGTTTATGTTTATAATAGTTTATAATGTTTATAATCCATACACAGTTTTCCCCACAATTAATGTATTGAAACTGTCAGCTGCATATGTTTATGTAACCCCACAATTGTTTATATACTTTCTTTATGGCTGTGCTTTTTTTCTTTGCTGTATCCCATTACATTAGCTGCTGCAATGATCCAGTTTCCCCATGGGGGTCAATAAAGTTTCATCTTATCTTATATTTGAACCTATGTAAATGTCATGAAAAAGCCTACTAAATAAACTTGGCATGGTATGCATAGGTAATTTGTCATTCATGTGGTAATATTAGATGTAACAGACACAATTTCTGTGTTTGTTTGTGTTTTTATACACTCACGTTTTGACATAGGGGTCAGAGAAGCCATTGGCGTCCATGGCGGCGAGGTGAGCACAGCGTACGATGCCCACTACCAGGCAAGACTTCTGGGAGTTGTATTTAAGGGAGATCATGATGCGTCCCCGCTCTTCCAGGGATTTGTCTTCTGTCTTGTTGACCTGCCATGGTGAAGAGGTCATGCAGAGGTCAAAGTTTTTAAATCAATACCACTTTCACCAATCACCATGTGATTACACGCTAGTCTACTTGAAACATAGTGATAAGAATTGATGCAAGCTACACTATAAAATGGTGTACATCTATGTAGCCAGATATATGAGCATATTCTATGAGTAACATTGATGAAATTAACTCTGAAAACAGAACAGAACCTTAGAGCAGCACCCCTTCCACTGTTTGAGATCAGTAAATGAAATCTTGTTAAAAAAAATGATTTGCAATTTGGCCCCCATGATAGTTTTTTAATTGACATGGGGTGCTACCCTCCAGCAGGCTTGGTATTTTAGGGGAGTCCCACAGAGCATATGTAGGATGATATTAAAGGTGTGGCCAACATGACACAGCGGTGTAAAACCTTGTCTCAACATGGACCAGAATCCCTGTGACCCTTTGTACATCTCATAGAGTCCATGTTAAACTGAGGCTGTATTGGGAGCAAAAGAGGGTGAAACATGTTTGTACAATGAGTATTAATCATGTATAGTATCTGGTCAGCGAACCATCGATGTCAACATGTCTCAGAGGCTACCAATCGTCTCGACTATGGTCTCATTTCTTTACTATATTACATATTATACCAAGGCATCACAGTTAATTTGACAATAATATATTGATATTTAAAAATGCTACACATAGCACCTTTAACATAGCAAAAGCTATGCTATCACACAAAGTGATGGCCAGAAGTTGCAACAATGAGTTTAGTAGTGAAAGCAGACTGCCACAGAGTTGCCAGATACTCACATTCTTATGATATTCACGAGACAGACTGATCGTCTTTTTGCACATTACTGAGAAGGCTAAACATCTTGCTGTGCTGCCCAAAGCCGATCAGGCTCCTCAACGAAACAAACAGAAAAGGCTTGAGCAAACAAACTTCTATGATGGCGATGTACTCAGACCCCAGAAGTGCTATCGGAGCTAAACCTTCCTGTGCTATGTCCATAGAGCTAGAAATGCAATTTACCACCAAAACTCCTGCAGTTGCTGATTGCGTGAATATGCACTGGGCATCCCGAAACCTCAGCATTTTTAACTGCATATATAATACCATGCCTATCAGCAGAGCAAATGCAGAGACACTTAAACAACTTCAAGCTTATCAAAAGCTATTTGAAAGTGCAAGAGCCAGAGGAAAATGTAAGCATTGGGTTCTTCGATTGGGTTCATGCTATTTAAAATGTATATTCATTAGATTATTTTGCCTTCTCTCTTATTTATTGGTATTTTAAGACAGGGATACCATGCTACCAGTTGCTTCATACTGGAAGAAGTTGAACAACAAAGCTGCACTCAAGAGAAATATAGTGTTATTAATTAAACCATTTTAGAAAAAGTTGTTCAAACTACTTAAATTATTATTATTGAATCTACATCTGCAATATCATATCTTGTGATACAAAAACACATGACTGCCAAAATACCACTGATTTAACAGTATTTATTGGAAATAAAGCAAAGGAATGTTGACTTTCTGATGGATTTAATGTCCATCACACCTACATTTACACTCAATGTGGACCTAAACCCAAACCAAACAGCACCACTGGAAGGAATGTTGACTTTCTGTGCTTTGGAAATAAAAGGGTCTCTGTAACATCTGACGTGACAATTAGTGGAGAAAAAAAATAAAGACAAGATCTATTGCAAAATGCAGTTAAACTACTAGGTTAATTGCATGTAGTGAAAACACTGATGGTATATCTTCATGGCTTGATAAGATGATATAGATGTGTGTGAGCATGTGGTTTCAATAAGGGAGTCTTGAGCTGTATGTAGGAGATGGTGCTCCACAGTCTGTCCAGCAATGTCCACAGGATACTAATCAGATTTCTCAAGGGAAATGACTCTACATGAATTGTAGATGACTTTAACAAATAACCTCTCACTGGACTTGCCATCTAATTCATCCGACATGCAAGCATGTTTCAGCCCCCTGCTTTAGCTTTCAACTCCATTCAGCCTTGTCGCCTATTGTACTGTATATTCATTTTTAGGGCTTCCCACTTCTTTCCCTTCTCTCTCTCTGTGTCTCCCCTCTTACAAGACACAGTTGCAGTTGGGAGAGTCAGTGACAAACTAAAGGCTGACAGGAATACAAGAGGATGAAGACAGAATTGGAGGGGGGAAATGCGATCCTGAGGCTGTCTGGATGATATCACGGTTGGCCTACCTGACAAGTAAAGGCATCTTAACGGCACTCAGTGTCTTCTTTTCTTTTTCACATTGACAGATCACCTACTTTGCCCAAGGTCTTGACACAAGTGTTTTTGTGATCAGACAACCTTGAAATCTTTTTAAATCAGGTGGAAAGTATGAAGAACCCAGCAGATCTCCTGTTAATAGTATGAAGTATAGCCTAATGAAATGATTTATTTTACCAATTATCTTTCTAGTGTAATGCACAATCATTTATAAAAGATGTGCATTGGTCTATATCCTCCATGAATGGATGTACTATATTTTCCCTATGCATGTTACTATGGTGCCATATACTGTATATAAGTATGTAAGTAAGTAAATAAAGTAATAATCAGCAACATTTTCATATAAATAAATGCCTGTTTTCTCTCTCTCTTACTCTCTATCATCGATTGCTATCACTCAATAGTGATTCAACCTATAGCCAGATCATGAAAGATTTTACATTTACTGTTCTAAACACCGGGTGTCTGGTAGGTCTATCCTCTGGCCACAGGAAGTGATGTGTTTTACTTTTCTGGCAGCAACAAACAGCGGTTTGTTTAGAAGAATAGAATAGAAGAAGAACTGGGTAGTTAGCATGAGCAGCGGTAGCCACCGTGGCTGAACAGACAAAGAAAAGAGCGCCACCTACAGAAACTCAAACTCCATCAACAGAAAATCCAAGGAGAAACACGTCACAGTACTGGACACACTGTTTGATTGACAGGTGATCTCTGGGAAGTGCAGTGTTAAACACCACAGTGCGAGGCTGAGCACCAAAGATGGAGACTAAATTTAAAAAAAACAACAATGTCACAGATTACCACTTTATGGTATTTTAAATAGTGTTGTATTACAAAAAGCCAATGCCATGATCATTTATTTTAAAAAGTTACATGATGGTTTGTAGTTTGTAGTATGTACATTTCCAGCTTAATGTGAGTGGAAAACGCTAATCACAGTAGCAAGTCTCTCCCATAGTCCTTCAGTGTCCTACTGATTGCATTTCTGAAACATGATGATTGTGCTTTGTGCCACTGTCCAACGCTACAGTTCTGCACCTGAGGGTTTTTGATGAATTTAATCAGATTAATTTTATGAATTTCAATATCTTTTTACACATGGATGGAAATGAGTTGTGTAAGCTAGTGTATCCACTAATGAACTAAAATATAGCATCAGTCAGGCAACAGTTTATTGGCCAAACTACAAACTCGGTTTAATACAAAGGTTGTCAACGTACCAATGCCTACCAAAAGTAAAGAGACAATGACACCAGTTTGGAGAGGAATGGCCTCAGATACCTCCATCCTCACTTTGTGATGCAGGTCAACCGGAGGGGATGCATGAAAACTTACCCAATGCTGCTCTGCCTTTGCCAATTTTATGATGATGTTGTGTTACATGAATGACTCTCCCAGCCTCACAGATCTGTTTACTACAATCGAATCTGAGGAGGTATTTTGGCCACATGGTATGCCGTACCCACAACAAAATGTAGCGGCAGGACTGAGAGAGCCTTGCGCTACTGTGACTAGTGTTTTCTACTGACATTAACCAGTAAATGTACACATTTACCAGATTTACCTTGGGAAATATGCACAACATACATACCATCAAAAAAAGATACATGTCATACAAATGCTAACATATGCCAACAAGGATAAAGATATAAGACTGACATATTTACTCAATTGCCATGTAACCACCATGGACAAAATTGTGCCTGCAACGACATGGCTTCTGTTGCCTCATGTCATTAAAAGCTTTAAAGCCTGTAACCTAACCTTCCTCTGCCTCTTTCACTCCCTCTTGTTCCTATTGTCCTTTGGCTCTACCTCCTCTTTCTCTTTCCTCTCCATCAGTCTGCCCTTACCTTAAATCAGCTTACATAAACGAACACACTGGCTTACTAGTAGGGTTTACTTAACATTTGCAAACTACTTGTACCATTTCCTGGGAGAAAACATGATTCAGACCGGCTAGAGGATCTCCATTAATTTAATTTAATTTAATTTAACACACAGTATAACCGGACACCTCCAATTCCACCTCTTTGATCATCATTCTAACTGAATGTACTTGCAATGCTGAATCATCGAGTAGGAGATATACATCGCTCTCTGTCTGATTCATTGTCCTCTGAACTCCAGAGACCAGCAGTAAAGAAGCAGCAACACAGCAACAGTAATAATATAAGCGGATTGATTGGGTTCCACGTATTAGTCAGCCCCTCAGGTGTTACCAGGGAAACAGGGATATTACCAGGAAAAAAGTCTGGGTTGCTCTGTAAGTAATATCACAGGATAAAGAGGACTTTTCCTTTGACTGGTCCAGATTTCTGAGTCTGTAATCAATTCCAATTGTTTAACACACAGCTCTAAGAGTGTTATCGCTTAATTAACTGCTACAAGAGTCTCCATCTTTGCCTATCTCTTTACCGAGGCCCTTAATGCAATCAGAGAAAATCCTGTGATGTCTACAGAAGCACTAGTTTTTGTGGCCGCTTGTCATGACTAAAACCTTGAGACCGAATCTGTGGAACAATGCGTGGGCGGTCCAGGACACAAGGCTCTAAATGTGTCTAACAGGAAGCAGGGCCAAAATGCAACTCCTGCCAATGTCCTAGTAGCATCCTTCGGATCAACACCTCTCAGAGCACAGTCCCCACTATGCTCTGAGAGTTGTACTGAACCAAGAGAAGAGAGACAGTGGCTTTCGTGGCATGGGCACTCAGTTTCACAAAT
The DNA here is from genome assembly GCA_034670405.1 of Hoplostethus atlanticus. NCBI lineage: Eukaryota > Metazoa > Chordata > Actinopteri > Trachichthyiformes > Trachichthyidae > Hoplostethus > Hoplostethus atlanticus. The sequence continues at coordinate 1,740,295 of JAXDDX010000015.1, read as the reverse complement.
ATATTCCACAATTATCCATATTTGCTCAGTCATATGCGCTTCCTATCATAGTGGGATAGAGAAAACAGTGATGACAACCAAGTGGGCTAAAATCAGTGAACAAAACCCGACACTGAGCCTCCTAGGAAAACTCACAAATATTGGCTTGCACGAAACAGCGAGAAACAAGAAACAGCGCTAGCCTAAACAGGAAATGAACTGGGTGTTTTTCTGAATGGTACTGACCAAACAGGATGAGCTACAAATTTGTGGTCATCTGGTGCATTCTGGTCTTTCATTATCCAACCAAGCCAAGGGGATGGAGACATATATTGCATAAAGACACAGGTCTATTTGGAATTTATGGTATTATACCCACGATTCATTGCCAGATAAGGGCACTGGTTCTTGGGACAGATCCAGAGAAGAAGCTGGCAGACACATCCATTAGACAGAAATGGATGATTGGACACAATGTTGGCCGCAACACAGCTGTGCATGTACCTTTGGGACAACCGAAAACACAAAAACACTTCCTTTGTCTTCCTAAGGCCTTTGTGGCGTTTCAGTGTGTACACTGGACCCATACAGAGCATGTTTCTCTTCTTTTTATGGTGGTAGTAAGGTGTCATCTTGAGCCGTGATCACATGAGACAAAGTCGTACCATGCATTGTGTCAATGTTACCATCGACAGTAACATGCTGGTCACGGTCGAACTGCTCCACTGTCAGGCAAAAACAGCCCTTGAAACAGGAGCTATCTAGGTGGAGTTCTTGGATGAAATGATAAAACGCTCTGTTCTCCCTAGGAGGACGTCATGTACCCACACCCTCCCTCTCAGAATGGGCTCCTCATCCTCTTCTTCCAGAGCAAGTAGATCTATCGCTAACTTTGTCTTGTTCATTTTTACTTTCAACAACTTTCAATGTTATCCCCCTTTGTTACTTAAGATTAGCTAGCTAACGCTAATTAGATAGCTTGGAAGTTGTCCAACTTTGTTTGAGAATGATGTAACGCTCCTTGTGCCCTTTGAGCTCTTGCTCTCGCTGTCCACTAGCAACACCCACAGCTGCGCTTTGCGTTTGAGGAGGAGGGGGAAAAAAGCCTCCTATCTGATCAGACCACTGTGCTCTATGTGCTCCCTTGCTGAGGTGAGATTGTATGAGAAGCTGGTCCAGAATGGCAAAGCTATCTATCACTTCCCCTATCTGAGACAGAGCAGCCAACCGCTGGAAAACTGATCATGGCGTTTGCTACCAGCAGCTGCTCTAATTCTGCAAACCACAGAATGCTGTGACGTTCTGAGGCTACCAGATCTACTGAAGCCCACTCCCATCCTTCCCTCACTAAAAGGAAGTCAATTATGGCAATTGAAGGGAATGCATACAGCAGAAACTGTGGTTATGTGTAGGGTAAATGCATCCACTCACTGCTGAGGGCAGTCCACCTTGAATTTCCTTCGTAACTACCTCTGAATCAGATGCTTCTCTCGTGTGCCATCATTTATTGCTTTCATGATATGGGCACTGTGAAGCCCTTTGAGACTGTAACCGTGATTAAGGGCTATACAAATAAATTGGACTCGACCTGACTTCTCTATCAGCACTGACAGTAGCCATTCTAAACATCCAAACTGATCCCACTGCAGAAAGTCTTTTGACTTGTCATTACTGTACAGAAGATCTTTACACTACAACGACACCGGGAGCTAATGTTGAAGGTGATGCCACCTTCATTATTATGCACACAAAAAAAATGTCATCACCAAGACAGCGTGGCTGTAATTACTGCTGGCACTATTATTCCTCTGTAGTCGTTGCGCATTCTATTCCGGTCATTTCGGAGGCACGGCATGTGCTCTACGCAGAGGAAGCCCTTACGGAATCGGGCCGTAGGATTGTAAAAGCTGTGTGAATGTGCTGTGAATGTTTGATACCGGTTATGCACAAACTTATTTTTCCACCTCGCACTATCACAAACACACCGTAGCGTATGAGAGTGGCATCAATTCGACTCCCCGAGCACAAGGCAGCGCACTCCACTCCAGTACGCTCCTCACACCAAAGATCACACTGGAGTGGGTTTTTGTAATTTACCATAAAGGTGTACCCTATGTGATATTTGTTCAATGACATTCCACTCCTCACGACACATAATCCCCTCTCACACCGTACTCATGCTGAGCTCAAAACCCAATGCACTAATCCCTTATGTGGTTTGGACTAAATCCTTATGGATATTACTATTGCTTCTTACATTTATTTACATTTGTGGAATGTTATGGGATGCGTTATGGAATGCCCCTGTCGTAAATTATTAATCTGTGTTGGTTACACTATTGCCCGACCTCAGTTGCCTGGGGACAAATAAGGTTATATTGTGATGACTATAACTACTGCAAGACAATAACTGAGCCTGGTAATTTCTGAACCTAAGTGCTTTAAGAGGGTGTTGAGTTGCACTGCCTTGTGTAAAGAACTAAATGAAAAGCGAGTGACAAATTCACTCCCCACACTGCAGTGTAATGATGGCTTCAGCATACAGCCGAACCGTACATACCCCTGAAGGGTTATGAAGTGAAGATTTGAGGAATGCGGCCACATAGTAAGATATGTGGCTGAAGAGATGTAGTGTTGTTGCAACTGTTAAAAGTGAATAGTGAAATAATCCTGTTAACATAATACATTTCCCATTAATGTTACCTACCATTAACGTAGTAACTGTTTTCCTGTCAACCTAATGATTATTACATTATTGGGTTTTATTACATTTGCAGGGAGGCTGAATGCTTTTGAAAATTAATCTATTTATAATAATCACCAAAGACCTCCATTTATAATCATCCCTTTTTCAAAGGTAGCACTGTAGTTAATAACCAAATTTGCGAATGGGTGACAGTATATTGAATTCTGACTATTATTAAATCATTTTGCAGTAACAGGAAAAAGGTTATTAATTGTACTTTACATGAATTGTAGGTAACCTTTATTACATTAATGGTTATTACATAAACTGTTGTAACAAGTACAAATGTCCTTAGAATGCGATTGCAACCAACTGTGTGATGAGTAAAAAAGACAGCTAAGAAAAAAGATGTTCCAAGTTGGGCTAATGGGAGCTAAACTTCTGGAAGGACCTTGACTCCCCTCCCTATGCTCACCATGGCGTGGACAGTGACAGATCAAAATATGCTCACAGATAGAGGAAAACTTAGAGCAGACACAGATGAAGGTCAGGGGTCTTCTGCCCATCCATTTGCTGCCAAGATAATGTGACACAAAGCTTCCGTCAATGCTGTAGTGGATCAAGTGCATCAGAAGTATAAGACTGCAGTCCCTGCTCGGAAACTTTCACCAACCTGTTCACAATGTTTGGTGAATTTACTGATTGATTTCTGGTTTGAAGTTAAAACTAGACATTGGGATTTGTGAGGCAAACAAAGCCAAGATAAGGTTCCTTATATACAGTTTAATGGGATGTTTTGGGATTAGCTAGAATATCTGATTTGTTTGTGAATGGTATTAGTCCAGTTTTAGTCCAGGAGAACTAAAACATATTTTTAATAAAGGGTGCAGTTTTTTCCTGTTCAACTTTACCATATAAATCAACTTTTTGGATATTATTGTGCATTGCTGTCCTTTAGTATTCATACTATACACACAAAACAAAGGATCAACCAATGTTTCAACCAATGAATTATAATCCTTGTACTTCACTTTGTACTACCTTGCCTCTACGACTTGCAATAAAAAGTAATTTGTTGCCTTTTGGTCCATTTAGAATAAAACATTCCATCATTACCTTGTAGTGATGTGCTAATATAATGTAAACTTGATGTAATGTAACCACTGATGCAAAGTATTCAGAATTTCAGTTAATTGTGTAATTTTGACAAATGACTGCTCTCGTGCTTTTGAGTTTTTGCAAATCATTGCAATTTTAGTGCAAATTAAAAGCACTTACCATTTGCCTTACTATTGCAAAAACAAGTGTTTATAATAATAATAATAATAATAATACAAAAAACTGTGTGATGGTACTAAGATGTTCCACTTACAGGAAGCTGTTTTTCCAGGCAGTTGTAGAAGTTCTTGGTTTGGTTGGGCTTCAGTTTCTTGAGGGGGATTCGTGTTTCCCCAATGAACTCGTTGTGACGGAACTTGTCCTCATCACACACTGAAATCCTGAGAGGAGAAGAAGAGGGCAGGGAGAGAAAGAGTACTGAAGGTCAGGTTGAGGTTTTGAGTCGAAGAGCAGTCTTAAAGCATAACTCCAGCCAGTTTGGACGCGGCATCGCGTTCCATCGTGTTCAATTCTGACCCGAATTTTGTCAGTTGCTTCATTATAGATTACTTACATTTTGCCTGCCTGGGTCAGATCATTTTAGATCTTTTTTACTGGCGAGTCTCATTACAGAGCGAGCAATCAATGTGTTGAAAAAGACATGCCTTTGGTGCTTTTGGGGGGTGAATTTTTGAGTATCCATCAGTTATGCTTTAACAATCGAAGACACTACAGCGGGAAAAAGCAGCGAGGGTTTTTACTGACTTGCATCATGCGCCCATTTTCTATCTGTTTCCACCAAACGCCCAAACACAACACACATACCCCTTTCAAAGCATAACAATATCCTTCTCAATGTTTTCCAGTGTATTCTTGATTAAAACTAAAACGAAAATAAACATTATACAGTACTGTGCAAACGTCTTAGGCACCCTAGAATTATTTATACACATTTGGTCTTTTTTGTTTTCTGCATTATTGTTTTACATTACTGCTTTGTAATATTTAGAAACTTTTCATTGCATTATTTTTGAAAGCATCTTCGCTTTACAGATTTTTTTTTACATTTTGCACAGTTGCTTTTGCTCAGTCATGTACTATATTCAATGTAATTAATTGTGTATTTGTCTCACAAAAGATAATGAATGATGCTGAGCTCAACGGCAGTAGCTATCCAGTGAGTACCAAGGTACACACAAACAGCCAGTATAGACTGCAGATCTATACTCTTTACAATGAAAGTCAATTAATGTGGGACAACACCACTCTCAGAAGACCTATGTCTTCAATAAATGCAATTGTAACAAAGAACGGTCCCTCAAATTTGTAAGCCCACACAGCACTGACATTACATGATTCACACTCATGGTATCAAGCCTGTGTAGTGGAATATTGTTTGTGTTCAAGTGCTTTTCTCTGCGTGTAATTGATGGGCATGTGGCATTTGTGCACTCATTAGCGTTGGTATTACATACTAGTACTGCAGCTTGCAAGGCACCCAGATTAAATCAGCATCTTATCTGGACAGGTGGTGCTGAATTCAAATTTCAATTTACAAAGAAAAATGAGTTTGTTGTCTGGGAATTTGGGAGTGCAATGTTTCTCGCCAAAGCACTGTTATATTAATAGATACAGATTTTTTTTTTTGGCTTGTGCATGGACAATTGTGTATCATATCCAGGGTTCCCACATGCCCCTTTTCACTCACAGAAAATGAGAGCATGAGCACGGTAATAACAAGATAATATTGAGTGAAAAGTGAAACTCTTTCATTTATTATTTCATTCATTTATTGTGTTACGTGTCAATACTTTCTCAAAATTACTATTGTTTCTCATGAGCTGACAGCTCACTATAGCCACCGTATGCTTCAACTCAACTAACTTTCAGTAGTAAATTCATGTTAGCTAATCATTCAAGTTAGCAATAGTCAGAGGAAAGCTGTCCGGTTTACGATGATCCTATTCTTGCCTTTGGTTCACAACTCGAGTCTTTCATCTATCTGTCATTTTCTCCATCGTTTGGCCGTGTGGTGTGTGCTTAGTGGGGTTTGCGTTGGAGGGGATGAGCAGGAAGAAGATGAGGATCAGAGTGTACTTTGTTCAGGAAACACCTTCACAGATAAAACCATTTATTGCAACTTTGGTAATACAGTTATGTATGGCGTTGATGGTGCCGCACTGAGCTGGATACATCCTGCATCCATGCAATAATGGATTGTGGTCGGACTGTGTTAACATAAAGTGCGACTTTCATGATGAGGATACAAACTCACTGTCACTTTATTATTAGATTTTATGTTTTTAGCAAGTATAAAGTTGGCTACGCTAAGACCCATCCTGCTGCTATGTTGTACATACAGCATGATACTAGGTAAAGAAACTGTCCTTCACAATAAAAGCACAGAAAGTCAACCCCAAGTCTGTTGCCTAAGAAGTGCTCTCTTCTACACAATACAAAATAGGCTATTTTGGACGTTAAGATGTGTTAAAACTTAACCATTTCCCTTACTTTTGAATTCTTGTTGCAAACACTTGATGTCATTGTGGAAACGATATCTAAACTCAAGAAGTGAAAAAGCATATGGTGTTGTTGGAAATGATGTCAGAGTTTTGGATTGTTTACTCAAAGGGTTTTCTGAAAGGGAAATAACTGATAAAGAAGAGGTTCAGTTCAAGGCTAAGACCTATTCATATTCTCAATGCTGATACTACATAGCGTTCTATTTACAATGAGTTGATATACAAGATTCACAGGCTATGTGCTGTGAAAGGTGTGAGTTCTCAGAGCAAATATTGCAGAGAAAGAAGGCAGTCTCTTTTACCGTCAATAGAGTATGGTTTATTATGTGGAAAAGGGCACTTTTCAGAGTGAAGACGCTGGTGAGATGAAGATCACAACCAAACTGTTGTAAGAAGAGCTCCTTGGGGACGGGGGGGGGGGGCATATTTTAGTGAAGCATGGAAAAACATAGGAACCTGTGAGCCCTTAGCAGTGTGTAATTGACTGTAAAATGTCGTAAACCAAGTCCACCTCCATTAGCAAACTCCAGACAAAATATCCAGGCATAGGTAACATCCTGGAAATATCCCTGGAAAAGCATGCCTTGAAAAGAGTGGGACCCTGATGCTGCATCTCGTATGAAGCTGATATTATAGACATTCATTTTCATTTTGGGATTCACTGCAATAACAATGCAATTAAATTTCAAAGGTGAAATAAATAGGCCTTTTACTGCCCCATAACACAAAATGGCCTGAAGGGGTTTTAATAGGGTTGTTGATCAATACCATTCACTTGATGATTACTTGGCAAGCGATGAGATTTCTGGCTTTGTAAACTCCCACTCTGGCCTATACTGTTTTGGAACAAACATTTAAAATGGGAAACTCTTCTCAGTTCTATTTCTTTGAACAATATAATCAAATTCACCATTACATAATGATCTGGACAGTTCATGATGTTTTCCTTAGCCTTATTGTATTCCTCAGCCATAAATCCTATAATGACTAATGGTATAATGGTTAGTTCAGTAGATATGATGGAAAACCAATTTACTGGCAGATTGGTACCATTTTTGCCATGGCTCCAATTCTAACAATGCATCCCAATTTTGGTGCTTTTACACAAATGTGAATGATTTGGCCTATTTTGCCTTATGTCCACTCACACAATTGTTTTTCTCAGCATAGAGCAAAACTCAATAGAGGAATGTCAGGTGATGTAACATGACCCCTCTGGCAGCCATGTTGGAAGTCTACAGCTCCCGTCCAACGATGGCTGAACAGTATGGAACAGACATTCTGTGCTGTTTTTGATAATTTCACCACTGACAGATTTGATACATTTTGTGTTTAAATAATGTCAGCTTGTTTGTTAGCTAGCTAGCTAGCTAAATATAGCATCTGGTTAGCTAACCATCGCTGTCTTGTTGTTAACACATTTGATTAGCTACTACCTGCTAGTGGCTAGTAGTTGCATGTTAAAATTAGCATCGGTTGCTAAATTAGCTTGCTGGCTAGCTAACAATACCAAAGAACAACCTTTTGTTTTGTTAGAGATAGTGTACAAACTTGAGCAAATTAAAATCCTCTTGACTGCATAGAGCCCACCTATCACCAGAATATAAAGCTACTAAAATATATACATAGGATTACATAACCTACTTCCACCACTTGATAGCGCGGTGAAAACACTTTGCTAAAAATAAAGAAGCAAAGAAGTGTGATGTCACATTTCCATTGCATAACAGTTTCGTATTTATTATGGGATGGCAGTGGTTGTGTTCCAGGTATTATAGAAACAGAGATATCCCTCACAAAACAGGGAAGTCCTCCCACCCAAACAAATGTGCTATTTTAAGATTACACGAACACAGGGCTTCCTGCCTGTAATCTGATCGAGGGCTATCACACAGACTTGCCCTGGCCTGCACACTTGTATTATAAATTGTAGTGAGACCTTCACAAAAGGAATACACAATACAGATAACACCATCCATCATTTTTGGCAAAAAAATAAATAAAAAAATGTCTCTTGCTAAATTCAACCTATAAAACATTGATTCGCCTCAGGACCCAGGAAGGAGCTAAATTGTCAAACACCTTCAATTAACCAAGGGCTGGGACTTACCAAACCAAAGGAGGGTCCAGGGACTTTGCAGCATATACTGTATTGTAATTCTTCCATTCTTTTCCTTCCTTTCTAGGCAAATTGCCACTGCATAGGACATGATGAGGGATTTGGGTGCATGGAGGTAAAGTCGAGGAGATTAGAATACCTGAGTGTTTTGCGGACCATATCCTCATCGGTGATGCCGTAGTAGGTTAGGGTCTCGCTCCAGACAGGGTTGAGTGTGTTGTGCAGGGTCTTGGTTCGAAGTTTATTGGCCTGAGAGACAAATGCCGGAGGAAAAAGTTAGCTATTGAGTAGACCTGCACATAGTGATTGACTCAACCATCGGTTGCCTCCTTAGAGCTCAAGAGAATTCATTTCAGGTGTCAGCTTCATTGAAATGCTGTCAGAATTATGCAAACATCCTTGAAAATGTACAAAGCTTCACCACACCGGTGAAAATTTGTCAATGCATTGATGTTTGGCAGTGCACATACAAACACAAGCTCACTGCTGCATATTGAACACTGTCAGGAATAGAATGCAAACAGATTGAAACAGACATAATCAAAGCAATGCAGGGGCCAAATGAAAAACCTTTGTTTTAACTGTGTATTTCTGTTGGCTTTGGGATATCAGACAAAAAGCAACTAGATCAACTAGTTGGTAAGTAGCTTAAGTGGCAATGATGAGGTGATTAGAAGGAAATGCATCAGTAAATATCAACGCCTGGCACCAAAACCTACTGCTACATAGCGTTTTCCCTTGCGGATCCTTTGCCAGTGTTGCAGCGATTGCAACCCAGCAAGGTGATGACTGTCCTGGGTAACATGGCATTATCAGTAGACTATTATGTAGGGAAATCTTCAGAGCACACTGTTGAACAGTGCAAGATGATATTGCGTTGTGAGTCATAGGTTGAGAACATGTGATTCTGTTGGATTTAATCAATTAGCTGGTGTGATTATTTGCAAGTCTGATGGAAGTGTTCCAGATAATAAGGCTCTCGCTGATTGTTTTTCTCTCAATCAGTGGCTGAGTCCCATAGGAAAGGCGCCAAACACACACACACACACACACACACACACACACACACACACACAGGGGTTGACTGGTATAGGTTTTTGAAGACTGATATATGGATTGAAGCAGATTCAGAATCAATCCTGGTTCAGGGTGTTGCATCCTAACAAGCAGAGAACACTGATGTAAAACAGTGAATGCGTGTTTGTAATGTAATTTCTCAATAAAGCAAGCCCATATGCCACTCTTTCCGTGCCCCCTCAGTTACCAAATAACTGTCTGAAGCACAGTGCCCACCCAATATGGGGGGTCAAGGAGTTCCCAACTGTTGGGGGACACCTTGCTTCAAAAGCCGTTCTTGGCATTTGCTAAGTGGATTGTTGGCAGGATGGGAAGAAGTAGACGAAGGGATGGGATGAATTACAATACGGCCGACTGAGAGTAATTTGTGGCCAAGGGATGCCAAGAAACTACAATAAACGTCTTGATCTGGAGGCATGACGTAACAAGAATCTATTTAAAGGGTTACAAATTCTTGAACGGTTCAAATCCTTGAACTGACATAATGTCACAGTGAAAGGTTACTCTTAGCTGCAGAGATTAAATAAAGCCCTAAACTGCATAAGAGAAGGTTGAACTTGCAGGGGAGATGGAGTTCTCGTAATCAGCATGCATTAAAGCGGAAATAAATACAGTTTTTACTGCCCCAGTGAACCAAATGACCGTAATCTACAGGAGGGGGATTGATAGGATAGGGTTGTCGATCAATACTAATGTATTGATTGTTACTTGGCCAGATTCTTGCTTACTTAACTTAACTTACTTAATATCGCGTTAAATATTCTCTCGGTTCACTGTTGCATTTACTTATCATGTAATTACTAGATCAATGCACTTAGACAACTTGTCATAGTGGCCAGTGGATGTCATGACAGTCAAGACATGGCTCAGAAAATCACTGTATGTCACTGAGCATGCCATGGTGCGGTTGGAATATTGGTTTGGGGCATGAGACTGATGATTTGCTGTTATGCGATAAGACACCATTTAATATCTTCACATCAAAATATTATATCAAAATATTATTTCAAGGTAATGTGTGCAATATACAAAGATTTCGTTTCTCTATGCATGTTAGCAAATGTGGTGATACAACGTCCTTATGTTTTATTGCCCCTCCTCAAATACTGGCTTTATGAACTGCAATATACGTACAATATGCAATATACAATCTTGGAGTCTTATATACAGTATATCTCCCTGTATTCCCTCAATCAAGTCGACACCCACAACACCAATTTCTTTCACCTCCTCAAATGCCATTTTATCAAATGTTTGGCTAGCATTGTCATCATCATGATGCACACTCCCACTGTTCACCTCGCATAACTCACAAATGGAGCTCGGATTTCTGTTTCACACAGAGACATTTTCATAACAGACAAAAGTATGGATTACTATTTCAGCGATGCAGTCTTTTCCTCATAGTATGAAATTAGAAAATTGGCTTCATATTTGTCGACATCTGCACTGGATATACGCGTACTACTATAGCTCTACTCTGAGAATAAAAGGTTTCTATACACGTGTGACCTTTTACATGTTGTGATTTAATATGAAAACAACATATGCTTACAGTGTTCAATCCCGCTGAGCAATCAATGCTTTAATCTCAAAATAATTACAGGCTTTGTGCAGTGTTGAAAGTGTTCTCAAAAGAAATGAAACTGTAGTCTTGTTTTGCAGTAGAGCGTGAAACTCCACTCCTGATTAGAGTGCAAGCAGAACTTATGACCTCTTTAGTGGGACGTAATGAGGCTGTTAGACCAGGCCTAATGATTATTGTGAGAACAAGCTCAGGATATCAGAGCAGGAAGAAGGTGATGGAGTCTACTTTCACTGGCAGGAAAATGCAAAGGCCAGGGTTACTGCTGAGTCACTAGACAAAACCTGGGAGCCACATGGCACCCTGAAGGATTTTAATTTGCCTGCCACTTAAAAGTAATAATCCATGACATTTTCCTATGAATAAATATCCATTTTGCTACTCTCTATCTGCCGCATGTGATGTGTTTTACGTTTCCGGAATGAAAAGAAGAAGAACTAGGTAGTTAGCATGAGCAGCGATAGCCACCATGGCTGATCAGACAAAGAAAAAAGTGTCACCTACAGAAACTCAAAATCCAAAATCCAAGGAAAAAAGATGTCACAGTACTGGACACACTGTTTGATTGACAGGTGATCTCTGGGAAGTGCAGTGCAGAAACACCACAGCAAGTACCAAAGCTGGAGGCAGATATCTGGAGATCAGATAAACGAGAATCTCGCAGGTTACCACTTGAAGACACGGGGTGAGAATGATGCTCGGTGAGGAGGCTGCCAAGGAAAAGAGCTTGATTTCTCTCTCTGCATTTATTAGGTCAGCATAGATCTGATGTCACGGCTGAGAACGTTTTAACAGCTGACAACCCGATTGCGAGCCAGTCAACTTGATCCTCTCTGGACTGATGAATTAACAGATATTTCAACTCTGTCAAACATGCTTGCTTGTGTAACATATGAATCTAATCGAGAGATGCATTGAGGACGTTCTCTCTTACAAATCTCGACCGCCACAGTCAACCGCTGAGGGTATTCGTGACATTCCCAACACTTGACGACTGAAGAACCAGAGAAATAAGTTCAATGAATGATGGGTTTGGCATCTGCCATGCACAAACCTATAGTAAATACACCGCCACTTTAAATTACGGATGCTGCTAGGCGTTTTATGTTTAGCTTGATAAAGTACTTTGACTTTGAAAGTGCAGTCGACATACAAAAGAAAAGTATATTGTCACCATCCATCTGACTGGAATAAATTACTGGCTTGTTTCATGTGTTGAGACATTGACGGTGGCTTGTTGTGACACAACTTGTTTCCTTGAAATTTTGGCATGGCCTAATTACTCAGAATGCAAACACGGCGTTGTGATTATTTGCCTCAGAATGTGTAATTATCCACTCGGAAACAAAAGCCTACTGTGTTGTAACCTGTAATGAAGCGGAAGCCTAATCATTGTCACACAACACATGGAATAGGCCCGTAAAAATGAATAAACAGTCTGTTTACTGTGGTTCTGAATTGGACAGCTCCTCCCCTTTGATGACAGGTTAAAGGAAAATTCCACCCTCTGAGGGTACACTGTTATATATCTTCAATCTGTGATGTTCAATGCATTCCAGTGGTTATTTTCTGATGAACTGTTCCCTCAACCTGCCTTGTCTACTTCAGTTAGTAATTTCCTCTGTTTCCCAGAATGCCTGTTGACAACCAGGTAGGAAGGTAGGAAGAATAATAGTGATAGTGTCGTTTTTTCCAGTCGCGAAAGGTGAGAGTAGAGGGAACAACGTTGTGGGCCAGTCGTTCAAATTACAAAAAAAGCTGTCGAAACAGGACGCTGTATTTCACAACCGACTGACAACAAGACCTGCAAAGAGGCAAGCTGGGGCTGCGTTGCCTTGTGGACTGTCAAGGCGACTGGAGAAATTGGTATCTCTGCCTCTTCTATGATGGATTTCTCCCTGTGCGATTGTTGAACGTTAGTGCAGAATGGTGAGTCTAGAAAAAAGCTCTTTGATTCTGAGGGGGTGACGGCAAACTCCTCTGTAGCTGCGCTGGAAATATCTGGACATGACATCACGTCGTTTAAGCCAAGAAAGATACACCAGCAACAGTGTGAAAGTGTTTTAGGGTGGATTTTTCCCTTATTGATGCAGTAGCCACATGCTGTTTGTCTCCCGTGGTGTTATTAAAGATACCGATAAGCTCTATTAAAATGGACAGAAAGATTCTTAGATTGTCAGGAGGTGGTAAAGTTTGAAGAATGACTCATCTATAGTCTAAAGAACCCTTGCAAGGTGAGATCTTAACATGCATTTCCTTCATTTATCTGCCTACTAACAGAAGCAGAAGTCGATGCTGAGGTTCCCAGGCAGGAAGTAACTGTTTAAGGAAGTTTAGACCTTGAGAACAAATGAGGTTTGGTGAAATGTCAAGAGAAAGGGATATGCGAGTCAGGCAGATGGATAATTACTTTTTTTTTGGACGCTTATTTTAGCCTTTCAAAGGATCTAATATTTCGGGTGCGATTCGAGGCCGATAATGATGGTTGCATGAATGGATTCAATCAACCACAAGACCCACTGTCAGACACAAGAAAGCACAAGAATCTACTGTCTCCTATTCCGCAACAAATGAGTCATGTTTGGGGTGACTTTTGTGGTGCAGTTCCATTTTCTTTCATTTATATTTTTGCATTTCGAACGCAGATTACGCATTGTGATTATGGAACTGTGTGGACCCAAGGAGTGTTATTGAATTTGGATGTATATGGACCAAAGGGGGGGTAAAAAGAAAAAAAAGCAGTGACATCTCAAGCATGGCTCACAACATGATGATAAGAGGCAAGGTGAAGCACATCCTTGGTAAGCGGGTACATTAGGTCAGTCAGTTAACATTGTTGTTGGTTAATCAATGTAGCCTTGCACCGGACATACCCAAACTATGGTGCTCCCCTAATTGTAAAAACTCCTCAGGTGGGTTTATTTACAGAACCGAGGAGAACAACAGCTTACAGCATAACGCATATGTTCTCAAAGAGTTTGACTTTGAGAAAATAAGGTTTTGTGAACTTGGTTGACCCTTGGTAACTCATATAAACACTATCAGATAATGTAATCGCCTCACAATCCTCTCCACTCCAAGAGAATCATCCCAATGACCACGCAAAAGTTGGTTTTTATATTGTGTTTTAACTGTATTTGTTATCATGTATTACCTTATGGTTAATGGCAACTGATACCATACACCCTGTTTCATTCTGACCTCTATTGGTGCTGTTTTGATGTGCGATATCAGCTATCATCTCCTTTATAGTCCTGTGTTGCTTAGTGGAAGAGTTGCAAAAGTCCTGATATATTACTGTAAAAGTGTGTCCCGTTCTTCAACATCCCATGGTGCTTTGATGCAGTGACACTGTGGCTGCCAGGGTCCTGGTATTATTGCTTATTTTAATCCCATATAGATAGTCCCATATATTGGAAATGTATGGGACTCCTTCTAAAATGTAACTCTGCTGTTATCTAACCCAGACATGGGTTATAAAAACCAACAGATGGGAATCCCAACAGACCATACAGACACACTTGAAGCACTGATGCTAAATGATGTGATGATAAACAAAGGTAACAAAACATATTGCTAGAGAAAAAGTTTCATATTTAGAATTCAATCAACATAGTTTTAGTTAACTTGCTTAAGGTTTTCTTATATAGGGTCATGTTTATTATTTGAATTATTTGAATAATTACAAAATACTTGATGTAATTATTACAAATGATTTTCACATTTTTTGAACAATGACCACACATTTGTACTGTAACAGCAAAATGTCCATTATTCAGAGAAAGAGGATGAATTGTTAAGTAACCCCAGGGTTCTGTCATTATCGCATTTTATTGCGATAAAATCAGGATGCACTACAAAAAAATACAGAATCCCACAGAAAATTACTTAAAATGTGCTGCAATTGTCAAGAACTATTGCTAGATACAATATCGAAAAGAGCACTTTTTTTTCACTAAAAGCCCTGTAAATGGCCGCACTTACCCATGGAGCAATTATTATGACCCAAAGAGGCCAACAAATCACAGTTTAAGAGACATCAGTCTTAAATAATTTGGCAGGTGAAGACATTGCAGGTAAACAGGCTCCTCAATTTTACACTCAGGAAGGCTAGCTATATTCATTTAGAATGCATAGAGGAGTGTTGAAGAGAGCAGTCACAGTACTGGTCACACTGTTTGATTGACAGATGATCTCTGGGAAGTGCAGTGCAAAAAAAACACAGCAATGAGGCTGAGCACCAAAGATGTAGACAGACTAAATGAAAAAAAAAGCAACTCATAGATGACAATTTTAAGGTCTGCATGAAAAGGCAATTTTACAGTTAAGGAATGTGATAAATTCCCGCACAGATTTTAAGATGTTTTGGTTTTTTTTACATTGGGGACAGATGTACGTACCTTGCTGGCCCCAGGCAGTAGGTGCAACTTAACGTAGGGATCTGAGAGCCCATTATGATCCATCGGTTTGAGCCCCTGTGGAAGAAATACAGCGAAACAGTCAAAAGCCAGCAAGAACCAAAAGGTCCCAGCCACTGTTCCCGAAAGAATTAACACCACAAAACAGATATAATTTACAAGAAGGAAAAAAAAAATATTAAATAAATAATATGGAACATAATGCAACAACACCATTAACATGAGAACCAAATTGAACACCCTAAATCATAATTAGGGGTTCAAACGTGTAAACCCTGAGACCCTATTGTTTTTGTATTTTGTATTCTTCTTCTTCTACTATTACTGTGAGATGGTAAATGATAGAGACATGTGGTGTATGATACATAGAATGAAAATAGCCAGCAAATCACAGGTTTCACGGCTTCAGCAATATTGAAGTGAACTGGGGAGTTGACTGCGCCACATATAATATCGAGTCTGGACTGTATCTGGATGTGGCTGGGGCGGAGGTTTTTCATTCTTTTGAAGAGCAAATCGATGTCATAGCGGGAACATACTGTAAAGGTCACTCAAAACCCGAGTGGGGTCTCAAACAAAAGACACCGATGTGGGTGCCCACTGAGGAAACTGAAAGGACCTTAAGGGGTTTCCAAGGTGAAATCCACTGCAGTTGTCCACTAATGTTGACCAGAGGGGATAAACCCATATAAACTACAGCCGGGGAGCCTCAAACAAAACACATACCCTGAAAACTATGGGTGGCCTTTTTCAGCCTTGTTTGCTTTTTGTGCCTTGATGGGGTGATGAGATTTTTCAGATTGCCATCCTCTTACACTGTTATAAATCATCAATCTCGGATGTTCAAAGCATTCCAGGAGTTATTTTGTGATGAAGTTTTGTAATTTACCTTTACCCACTTTCTCTCCACTCCCTTTTGACAACCCCCCAGAGAATGGGCATGAAGTTGTTCCAATTAACTGTTAACCAGTGTCGGGAGTCAGTGAGGTATAACAGGTTAACAAAAGCCACACAGTTGGGGAGTTTAAGCATACAAATGATTTAATCAAAGATCTGCGCAGGGAAAAGGCTGGTCTGCAACAGATTAAAGCATCTGCTGGAGAGTGAGCCAGTCTCAACACGGTGAAGCATGGACATGCAATTTATAGCGGTATGTGGCGTGTCACGAATATGGCCGGAATAAAGTTAGTTTGGTATTGGCTGTGGATATTTATTTTTCCACCTTCAACAACTTTGATGAAAACGAGTAAAAGAAAAATTAACAAATGAATTACCATTACCACTTTTTTTCATATTTTCTCTTTTCATCTGGCAAATTCCAAATCACTGAAAAGTGCTGCCAACATGTAAAACAGGAGAGAATTATCTGCCCGGCAGCTTAGGCTACTTTCTCTGATGGATTAAAAAAAAAAATTTAAATATGTGTCTATTCACCCAACAATTAACAGCAAAGGGTCTAGTAGAGGTGCTCAGAGCAAAGCCCAGCACTCAGCAGGAATTACTGGTGGCAAAATGATTCTCTCAACTGCATCTCTAATGGAGCAAAAATGCTTTGTATCCTGTCTGAACAAAATAGCATCAAAGTGACTCTAATTTCCTTTGATGACTCTCATGCGCCTCTCAGAATGAATATTTTCAATATCTCTACCAGAGTACATCAGGTAGAGCAGAGAGTATCTGCTAACAAGGATATAGTCAATTTTCTAACATCTCAAGAAAAGGCACTGACAATCCAGACAGAGAGATGATGGAAACAGGTTAAGAAATACTTCATATACAACCAGTGTCCCACAAATGCTCCGGTTTGAACAGCAGCGGAAAATATCTATTGACTGTTTCATGTTCAGAGGCATTTCCAATGTTCTATCCCATACATTAACCTAAAATCCAATCAGAAAATAAACAGCAACCATAAACTATAACTATAACTATAAAAACGCCAGAGCAGCAGAAAAGGGCAGAGAGGAAGGTGGTCGTGGATGGAGTATGGGCCGAAGCGCTGAGGTGGTGAGCAGGAATAGGAAAGAGTGAGCGAGTCCATGCTGGACTGACTATACTGTGTGTGGCAGACTGGGGGTAGGCTGGATGCAGGAGAGAGTTGAGTCAGTGGGCTGACTCTTCCTGTATCCAGCACCGGCTGCGGCCAATTAAGGGTGATCGCAGCCGGGTCCTTTTAACCTGTGCATGTGTGTCTGTGAGAGTGAGAGCATAAGTTGAGCGAGACCAGCAGCGGCGGCCGACCTGTTCCCCATCGTTTTATGCAGTTGTGTGCAAATAAAGCGGCCTGCTGGTCCGTTGACTCAAACTGCTTTGCAAGGATGTGTAAAATTAAGAATACTTTAATCTGTCCTATTTTTGGGTGGTTAAAATCAGTTTTGTTTCAATGTTCAGTATCATATCTGGCGACGGAGACAAGGTGAGTGCGTGCATGTGCGTGTGTGCGAGAACCTGTGTCCCGGTTTGGTCTTTTGAAAATCAAATCTAACTTTTGCATTAGATAAACCGTACAGTAGCTCAAATCTGTATCAGCCGTCCAGATTTGTCTTTGGGAGTCAACATGCTATGGTCGGAAATACTTGCTAGATTTATCGGTAGTTGCTTTTGAGAGAATAAGTCGACGAAGTTGCCAAGTTGGCAACACTGGCGATGGAAATGCATTTGTCAAATAAGTAATGATGTTATGTTTTTTTGTAATATATAAATCCCCATCGTTTGATGACACATAAAATAACCACAACCCAATACGAATCACTTCTTGAAAGACTGCCATGGCTGGTGCTATCGTGGAGGTGCAGTGGAGAATTAAATGTATGCAAATAATGGCTAAATATATAACAACCAGGCGAGACACACCTGAAAAGTTTTCGGTGTAGGTCATTTCAGTAATATAAGTGAATAGCGTAAAGTAAACTGTCTTGTCTTTGGCCCTAGTATCTACTCCAAAACACTCTGAGTTGTAGCTTGAGAAGAGCCAGCTCAGCTAGTTTGTTAGCTAGTTAACTAGCCAGAAAGCTAATTTAGCAAAGCAACTGATGCAATACAAGCCACTACTAACACTTTGACTACAACAATAGCTAGTGCGCAACTCAGATGTGTGGTGATGGTAATGGTACCTCACCAAATACTATGGTTAGCTAGCTATCAAGCTGACATTATCTAAACACATAATCGATCAGATTTATCAGTGGCTAAATGATCAGTTCCAACAGTACAGAAATGAACCGTCTATTGAATTCTATTGAGACAAAGTTATTTTAGAAACGCAAACTGCTATTCACAGCTATTTTGCCAAACATCTGAGGACCTATGGCTGCATCACCTGAAAGCACTCTATCCTGATGTTTTATGTTCAGAAACCTATTTATTTGCTTAAACCCACCTGATGGAAACACAGCAAATTTGTATTTTATTTTTTAGAAATATTTCAATGGTTTGCTGAATATTCGCCTGAAAGTTGGATAGAAACATAGCTAGTGTGGTGTAGCTGAAGTACAGTACTGACATAAACCCAAGGGCTG
The DNA here is from genome assembly GCA_034670405.1 of Hoplostethus atlanticus. Lineage (NCBI taxonomy): Eukaryota > Metazoa > Chordata > Actinopteri > Trachichthyiformes > Trachichthyidae > Hoplostethus > Hoplostethus atlanticus. Next base: position 1,721,293 of record JAXDDX010000015.1, on the reverse strand, counting down.
AATCCAATCTGGTACTGGAAGCGGCTAGGATTTTAACTGGTACTAACAGGCCAAATCACATCACTCCAGTTCTGGCATCTCTTCACTGGTTACCTGTGTGGTTCAGAATTCATTTTAAGATTTTACTGATCACTTTCAAAGCAGTTAGGCCTTTCCCCATGGCTATATCACAGACATGTTAATCCCCAATGAGTCAGTGTGCAGCCTCAGATCCTCAGGGCCCTTCTGGCTGTCAAGTCAAGGCCTGAGACTGACCGGGGTTGACCGAGCTTTTGCCATCCGGGCACCTAGGCTTTGCAACAACCTGAATCGGTATCATCTTTTAAACCACTTCTTAAAACCTATTTTTATAGACTTGCTTTCAAGCAATGTCTTAACCCTAAGTGCTATGTTAATAAAGTATATTATTGTTATACACAACAGTGATACATGACTGTGAATAGGCTAACCTAATGAGTGCATTGGGTAGTTCCCCATGGTGAAGCACTTCAATCATAGTCAAAGAGACATAGATTGGGGCATCTCTGTAACCCTGACCTCGCTGAGGACTGCCAAGTTCAATACAAAAATGGGCAAAGCTGAGAGGCACAGGGATTTTGCTGTCTACACTGCCATACGAAAATAGGGCAATACAACACACAGTCAACATTCGCTTGGCAACCCCAATTTCTCCGCCAGCCTTGACCCCCTCTCCTCAATCTTGTTTCTTATTTTCTATTCCCCTATTGCATGAGCAGCTCGGAAGAACTAAACAAGTAAAATATTCAACTGCAGATAAGCATCTATAACACCCTTGATCTCAAATATAAAACACATGGAACCTGTGTCCTGGAGATAAGAATAGTAACTGTGTTTTATGTGCAAAAAATAGGAATTTAAACCACCTCAAATTGAAACTTGCATCCATAAATGGCACTGCTTCTGCAGGAGGACTGATGCTGTAAATACTCTACTCGTTTCACAGTATGTGTACACTGATTTTCTCTCTCACTTTGAAAGGTGAAATGTCACTTTTCTTGCCTATCTTTAGTATCTCTATACAACTTAGTTACTGAGATGGCATGATGAGAGCTGATTGGAGGGGTTTATGTGCCGTCGTCATCTCCTCGATCTCTATTGCTGCCTTTAGCAAACACCTGAGCTGTAATTTAAGCTGAGATCCATTATGGGAGGGGGGGGGGGGTGGATTGGAATGAACAGACAGCTGCATCATGCAGCTCGTTGCATGAGCATCCTCTGAATACCCGGTTGATCATAATTACCGGAGGGGGTGTAGAAAAAATGACCACTGTGAAAGGCAGATGGGTAACATGCATCAGTGTATCCACACACCTCGCATCTCGCACATACTCATTCATAACAATTTCCTGCCAGCGCTGCCTTTAAATGCTTTGAAATGAAGTCAAGTTCTCTTTGTTTTGGAAATTATGATCGTCCTCGGGCATCTCTCAGAGGGAATGGGGAGTGAAGTGGGGACTTGGTGTGCGGTTGGGTGGTGCAGCTCATGGAGTACACTATAACAACCAGGAAAAACTGTCTGTAATGAAATCCAACTCGGTGGTTATTAAAGAAATCATATATTTACTTTTACTTACTTTACTTACTACATAAACAATATATATTTCATATTTGGTAATCCATATTTAAGTAAGCAACTGTTAGTAACAACTCTAAGTAAATCCATAAATGTCAGTAATCCATACTCTTTCTTAGTCAACATGTTGAAATTAATGGCAGCATATGCTTCTATTTTATTGCTTTTGTTTTTATTATTTTAACAGTTTTTATTGCTTGTTTTCATATTTTGTTTGTGTGCTTATATTCTATTTTCTTTTTCCATGCTAAGTCCTATTACTTTTGCTGCTGCAACGACCCAATTTCCCCACGAGGTTGAGTATATAGTATAGTATATAGCAAGAAAATATTATTTTATTAGAATACCTTCACATATATCTTGTCACAGCTTCATGTAGCATATGGACATTTATTTTCCTCAGTGCTATCTGCCTCATTACTGGCCTCCCGTTTTCACATTACTGTTCAAGGCATATATCTTCATCACCATATCTGACTGGCCTGGCAGCGTGCAGGTGGAGGGAAGCATCAATCACCGAGAGCAGTAGATAATGGAACGGACGGGACGGGAACAGGACTGTGACCTCATCCAGAGGGAGCTGACCCGCAGTCATGTTTAAGAAGGGGTTAATTCTTCAGGGACTGCCTGGGATCAGCGGAGATGCCCGGGTCAAGGCTGCTTGCCGCGAGCGTGATGGGAGGAGTGAACAGCGAACTGATGGGAGGCGGGCAAGACAGAGAGCCCGCAGATGGGTAACATTCATCACCAATGAATGTCAAAGTTGATGAGGGAGTTGCTTGCCCATGAAATGTGAAGAAGGGGTTGGGAGGGAGTGTTGTTAGTGGTGGTGGGGCGGGGGGTGCATACATCTCAGGAGTGTCAATGTGGGTGTCAGAGGTCACATTGGGACACATTAGTTTCACTGGTGTGTCACTGGTAACACTGGTTATTGATCTGGTGGGAAAATGTTGCAGAGGAGCTCGTTTTGTGAATTCCATTGGCATGCAATGCAAATAAGCGTCACTGAGGTTAAGGACACATCATAAAAGGTGCAACATCATAAAAAAATCTTAGCTGAATGAATTTTTCAGGGACCAGAAAACATTTCTGATTCATTTCCAAGGCTAAGGTGTCCCCAGGCTTTTATGCCACTTGGGGCTAAGCAAGTCAACAGACTAGGGCTGGACGTTGGGCTAGAAAGAAACTATTGCTCTTTGATTCTGAGGTACCGACAACAAAACTTGACGTTAACCGTTGATGTTTCTTCTATTAAACTCCATTGGAGGTGCGCTGGAAATATCTCAGTGACATCATGTCATCTAGTGAACTGCGGGAATAAGAAAAATACACCACCAAACAACCAAACGGGAAATGCAAGGTACATTGCAGTAACAACAGTATTAAAGGTGTTTAGTTTGGATTTGTCCTTTAATGTCCTTTAATACTCTGCAGGGTGTTTGTGTTGCAAAGTAATGAAAAGACATTGCAATGACAATGAAGGATAAATTAGAAGAGGTTAGCTGTGGGTAGGTTAGGGTTTGGATTATAGCTCATTGGGTTTGCATGTTGATGTGGGGTCGGTTAAGGCTTTTACTGTTGATTAGTTGGGGTTGGTTGGGATTTGAGTTTATCTCATTGGCTTACCTTCTTGTATCTGGGGATAGGGAGCTGTTTCCCAGCAAACATACAGCAGCAACACACAGATGATGAAAGCATGCAAGAGAGTAAGGTGGAGGAAGAAAAAAAGAGAAAAAATAACATTGATCATTTGAAATTAAAAAGGTAAAGAAAACAAATTAACACACACAAGTAAAGAAGTGAAAGCACACTTAGAGGAAGAGAGTGGAGTAATACAGTATCTGCCTAACGATTCTCTTCCGTGAAATAGAAAGACTGAAGACAAGATGAAAATGTCAGGCTTAACAAGGCACTGTGATGGAAATCTCACATGAAGAATTTGATGAACGGTCTGCTGAAAAGTTATTTGTCGAAATAGTCGGTTGGGGGGAAAAAATGATTGCGCCCTGAATTTGCATTATCTGTTCATCTGGATAATATTCACTGATTTTTTGAATTTTTCAACCAATAAACTTCACCATGCACTTGGTATTTTATTTTCAGGGGCAATTCAAATCCCTGTATTCTAATAGAAATCATCTGTGGGCTACACCTGGCTCTAAATGTCTTGCAGTTTGTAAGGTATGGAGCATGGAACTTCGAGGTAGTCGTGGATCACTTTAGCAGGCGTTTCTCGCACAAATTTCCTATAGAATTCAATTGAAAAAAAGCAGAAAAATATTGTTAAAGTATTCCACGCCTGACGGTAGATCGTGATGAGGTTTTGTGGCTGGTTTGTTAGGTCAGTTCTCAGCCCAACCATACTCCCTAGAGCCAAGTTCTCAGCTGAATCCTGCAGTTTGGCATCCTGAAAGTAAAGTACAACAAAAAAATGTCCGCATGCCTTTAAATGTTTAACAAATAATATTCTCGATTTAAGGGAATAGAGACCTGGACCTGGTTCGGTTATTAATTTGAGCATTCAGAAAAACACACACTTTGGATGTATAGTTTGGAAAGTTGCATTAAAAAAAAGTGAATTAAAATGAAAATGAATGCAATAAGAATTAGGGTCATATAAGCTTGTCCCGTTAATAATACAGTTAATATATTAAAAAATTTCTGATTATGTTATGATTATGAAACATGAAAAGTAAGACTTCACATATAATGGCAAAATGTCTGAAAACCAACAACAATATATTTGGCATTTGATATTTAACAATATATATTTTCTGTAACACCAAGTCATAGAATTGAGCGATGGAAAAACTAAATTTTTTCATTACTCCTATACTATAAGCTCATAATTTGCCCTTAATGACACACCAATTGAACAATACACCTTCTACGCAAAAGGCGACCAAATTGGGTTGGTGCACAAATCATGCCGGGCAAATCTCTTTCTCTGAAATGTTATAGGTCCACCAGACAGCGGCTGTGCAAGACAGAATAGCACTAGTATTAAAGGTTCAAACGGTTCCGCTCTGGCCATCACATCCAAGCTATTCACTTGGTCCTTACTGAATATCCTTGTGGGAACTTCTGTTGGACATTGAAGCAGTACTTACTAAAATATGAATTCAATAATAAAAATAAAGCATTTTAACTGATTTTGTCACCTGTAATGCAGGGGTATACAAGTCAAATTTATTTAGATACTACATTTAATCAATACATTTGGCATAAACAGGGAACACAAAAACATGTACAAACAAGGATAATGAATACAAAAGTACAGGGCCAGCATCGTGTGCGTTTGTGTGTGTCGGTGCACGCCCACGCAAACAGGTGGGTGTAACGGGCAATACAAGGGCAGTCTGCAGGAGAAGTAACTGAAAGGATAAAGCTGAGATTTTAAGGTAGGTTGCAGTGTAGGCGGTGCTGAGTAAAATGGGTCTCGAGTCTGGAATTAAATAGCGAGACAGTGGGTGATTCCCTGAAAAGGGCAGGACGCTTGTTCCAGAGGCGGGTGACGGTCTACCCCCGGCTGCTTGCTTTTAAATGGATGGAAAGACGAGGCGGAGGAGGTGTAAGACCGGCCTTCTAGGGAGGAAGTCAATTAGCAGTATAGACCTTTGTAAAGGCCTTTGTAACCGACACATGCATTAGCAACGGAGCGTCAGCGGTGAGACACCAAGGCCGTCGCAAAAGGTAAATGGGTTGGCCGAGTTTTGAAACAAACAGGAAAACAAAAGCGTGGATCAGCTTTTCCAGGTCGGCAAAGGAGAGGAAAATGCCTAATCCGGGAGAGATATTTCGAAGGTAGTAGATAAGTGATTGTGGGTATTGCCAAATGTCAAATGAGAGGCCCGAGTCAGAGATAAAACCACGATTTTTGAGAGAATCCTTTGAGGTAACTGTGTAGCCATTGAAATTAAGAGGAAAGGTCTGATAAACCAGTTTTATCTGCTTTGAGCAGGAGAAACTCACCCGCCTTTTAATTTCTTCATTTAGCCGAGTTGCATCACCACTTTTTACTGCATAACTACAGTTTGGTGTAGAACCGTTTATTGCACAGTTGTAATTGGCGGTGCAGGCTTTTCTCTCTAGGGTTCCCCGTATGACTCCAAGCAGCGTGCTAAGATTCAGCAGGGCACTAGTCATGCCCCTTAATGGTAGAGAACAGAACCCAGCAGGCACATCATGAGATACACCAGACAAAATGAAACACCAGATTGAACGGGATACTGAATGGTATGCCTACTGAAGAAATCTGTTCCCTCTGCTTTTCAAGCAGATTTTTAGGAAAACATTTGACAAAATAACATTGGATTTCATCTTCTTCTTTACTCCCAGTTAAGAAGAAGGCAGCAAATTAAAAAAAATATTATAAAAATATTAATTGGAAAAAAATCTACCTTTCATTTTACAGACTATAGCTGGCGGAAGGCAGGTGCTAAAATAACCAAACATGTTAGCTATTGGTTGAGAGATTTATTTTGGAGTATCTTTGTCTATCTTTGCTTATTCTTTTACAAGCAGAAACCAGAAGTAAGACGCCAAATCCTGTCTCCTGTCCTGTATGAAATGGTGAACATACTGTATGTACATTTACATTTCAAAAAGTTTATAGTCTGATATTAGTGTTCTGCTCTTTGCAAAACGCGATTGTTGGCTTCGCACAGTGAATGATTGCCTTGACCGACTGACCATTAGACATCTCCGGAGTCGTTTTCTATGCCGTTTGGAATTGAACGGGAGTGAATGAGCCTGAACGGTATAGCAAAACTGATTTTAAAATATCTTTAATTGTGGTGTATGCATGTAAAATTGGTCAGAAATAACATTGAATGAATGTAAAACGTAAAAAGAATAGCAAAAAATCCTGTCGTGTGATGATTTCCCAACCGTGACCATACCCGACACCAGAATTTAACTTGGGCAGACAGGGCGAACCTATGCCATCTCAATGAGTATGGATGGGACACTCTTCTGGGGACACTCCTCACTTTGTGATTTATGGTGCTAAAACGGGTGTATTTTTACATAAAAATCTTGCCTAGTGCAGCTAGGCAAAAAAAAAGCATTAATGTCATTGAGTTTTACCTTAGTATCAACTCTCTCTAGCAGTACCAACTCTATTGATGTTCAAGTACTCAGTCAGGGCTGTGATCCAGTCCATAGAATTCACTCAAAACTCACCAGGCAGTCTATGTGAGAGTAAATCTGAGTTTGAGTCATCGTGATTCCAGACAGCCCTGCTGCTCCAGCCCATTGAAGAAGGCTACCATGCAGAGAAAGGGCTATTATCTCTCATGCAGCTCTGAGCTATTTCTGTCTCTCTTTGAACGTGCACGTGCATGTATTCCCTTTTAAATCAATTAGCACCAAATTCAAAATGCCCAAATTGACTAATTCCAGCCATGTGAGCTAATACAAGGGAGTTTTTTTTGTCTGTGGCTTAATTCAATAAGCAGGTTGAAGAGCCTGTAGAGACGCTACAGCTAAATCCATGTCCTTGCTGGACATTATCCAGCAAGGAACAGGTGAAACCTCACTGGATCAAGGTTAATCTCTGACCAGACTTTCACCAAAAGGTAAATGTTGGGGACGGGAGGGAAATGTTCCGGCACCTATTACACTCTCAGCCATCCTGGTGGGGGGGATCCCTCTTGAACTGTCCCACATTTCTTCCATCCTTTTTCCTAATAAGGTTTTCTTTGAGGGTCTAAGGCTGGGGGTGTTTTGTGTTTCATCGTTGGCTAGCTAGATCTAGGTAGGCTCATCTCTAGAGGCCTTTTGAGACATGTTTTGCATTGAAGGGCTGTAGAAATAAACCTGACTTGACCTGAAAGTTCACAGTGGTGTTAACATCATGACCCAATTGGAGCAGCATTGTGAAATGGGTGATCCAGTGATGAATTAATCATGGGTTGCTAAAGTAGTTCCAAGCACTTTTAATGTGTGCCACGATTTTCTTAATTGAATCACTTTGTGGAATAAGTAAACGTCCATAATTGACTATCTTTCTAATAACTTTCTATTTGATTGACAGATGCCAAGATAGTCATCACCGCTTGTAGCCACCGTTTGTGCACGTCCCCCTTGTCTAATTGAAACAATATTTGATGTCACTACAAAGTCGGTTCAGATTGGATGTCAGCTTTCCCCCTCGAGCAGTGATTCGCTCAATGGCATAGATCTCGGTGTGGGAATAAAACAAAGCTCACTTTGACAAGGGAAATCCCCCGATAAGATACCATCAGAGAGGCTCTGTCAATGCCAAAGGCTCAGTATCAGAATTTGTCCACTGCACCTAATGCGGAAACTAAACCAAGAAGAAATAAACCTAGCTTTCCCAGGCAATAAAGTGTACCGTCATGAAAATAGTTTTCATGAAAACTAAAAAAGGAATGTATCAATTAGTTCTGGCTTTCACGCTGTCAACACATCAGCTCATGTTGAGGCAAAAGCTTTAATTAAATGTTAACAGGAGGAAAGTCTAGCAGCGATCTGCAAATCTGGTCCTCGGGGTCCGGAGTACCACTGCTTTTCTATCGTACCTGGGAGTTAATTGCCTTCACCTGGTGGCCCAGGTCTAAACTGCTCCCTGATTGGATGGTTAGAATGGGCCATTTGTCCTAGAACTTTCATCCTTATTGCATGGTTCAGAGCCTTTTGGTTACTCTTCTCTATCAATTACTAGATTACCAACTGCAGTTGACAACAATCACATACATTTCTAGATGTCTGTATATGTAGGCAAAAACTGATGCTTCAAAAAGTGGTCTACTACACCTTCTCAAAAGCATTCACAAGGTCCCCAATTTCTCAGCCACCCTATTTGTGCATATATATACGCTTAGTGGTATCCGTAATAACACATTCGCAAATGTTGGACTGAAAAAAGGGACAAAAGTAAAGCAATGCCTCAGTATTGTGTTCAGGAAGGTATATAAGAAAGAGACAGCCCTGTAGGTAAGGAACAGTGAATTACCCATTGCCTTTTTGACTCATTAAAAAGACTAAAAAAGATGGGATGAGGGCAAATATCTCTCTCTCCATCTGAATTATTTGTGGTTCCCAAAATGGTGAAAGAGGCTCCATGAAAAAAGTGAGAATCAGTGAGAACCACGGTCCTAGAAAAATCGCATGTACATTTTTGAAAATGTGATGGTCTTTTAAAATTCCGGAAATAATTGGATATCAATCCTTTTTTCTAATTCCAAAAGATGTTCTTTTTTTAAAGATATACTGTAGCTTATAAGGCTTTTTCTAAAGCCACTGCCTATTAAGGTTATTTTTTTGTGACATTTCTCTTGCCCAAAGATGGTTCAGTAAAGTCGATTCGCTTGCTGTCATGGTGGCTTGAACCTGGGCCTTGTGGATGAAGGGCAGCTGCTCTACTCACTACAGTACTGATGCCCTTATGTGATGATTTCCATCTGCTGTTATTTTTATGCAGTGGCCACTTTCAGTTCACTGAAAGCCTCCTAAACCAGTGAAAGAGTTGCTGCAGAGGAGAATAGATGCGCTTCCCGACATTTCAGTTCCTGTACTAACTGTTTTTATGTAAATTCTATTCAGCTTGTTTTCCATTTTGGAAAAATGATCAGATCAGTGGCCTTTCAGACTCTCTTTTAACCTCTTTTGTTTGATTTGGTGTGGTTGTCTAGTGACCTTTTGTCGGTTTCCGCCTTGAACGCCATTTATTTTGGTTTGTTTTCCTTAGTAAATGCCAACAGCGCTGTGATAATGTATGCACTGTACATGTGAGGTACTACTGCAGCGTAAATGGAAAACCCTGTGCCAACTGCACACCGCCACCCTTTACACTCGCTAAGTCACCAGGGATCGATATTTCTCCCCGCTCCCAGTAGCAACCATTTCTTCCATGAACCAGGACCTATAGGCCTTGATTAGAGACCTGCTTATTTGAGATGGAGAGACTGCATGCACGTGCAGGTTAGGCTTACTAGTGAACCACATATGGACTTGGCAGTGAAAGCAACAAAAAAAGAATAGTAAGGGATTTATTAAACAAACTAAACCAGGGAAATGGGGTTATATTTGAGAGAGAATAAGGATTTGTTCCTTGGTTGGCAAAACCAGGGTCTAAGTCCAAGAGTCTAGCAGTAAGGCAAATAGCAACCATCAATCAAGAGGGCCTGGTGTCCACACCGCTGCCCACCTCCTATGCCAAGTCTGGCTTCCTCTGCTGCCCTCTTTCTTCTGTACCATCTATCTAGCCGGACAGACAGGCAGAGGACAGCCATGCCTATTAGAGCCTCTACTTCCAAACAAAAATAGTGGAGGGAATCATAGAGGATACTACTTCTGGCAAGGTTAGTTGCTATGAATTGAGGTTAGATCAATATATCGGTTTGCCGAAAACTGGCCTTTTATTAAGAATCTGATATGATTTAGTCAATGTCGTCCACCTCTATGATTCATTTTCAATACCCACTTATTCCTGTTCAGGGTCACTGAGCCACCGTGCCGCCTGATATGATGCAGTATATTTTACTACTTTATCATAGAATTGATCAATGTTAATGAAATACACCTGATTAGTTGTATCTGAAGATACACAATCAAAATTAAATTAAAACAATGTGAAAAAAAAACAAAAAAATAAAAATGCAAATCGCAAAGCTATTGTAGCCCTGGCTGACAGTGAGCTTAGGTGTCTACTGGTCAATAACAAGTGATGGTATGCAGTTCCTAAGAGTATATAAAGTATATAGCTTTATAGCCCGTCACTTATTGATAGGAAAGCTACAGAGACTAGCCAAATTTTCTGTGTTTAAAAAGTATCATGCTACATTTCAGTCCTAAAAGTATATACCACAAAATATTTGTGTTTCATCTTAGAATGGACCTCTTATAATTTGCCTCCTGAACTGCCATTAATCAGTTTGTTTTGTGTGTTCACAAGTAGCTCCAGGACATGCTAACAATTAGCAGTTTAGCATTATTTTATGAGTTAGCTAGAGTTTTCTAGGTGACATATCATCTTTTTAAGTGATGGATTAGAAACTTTTGTGAGATCAATACAGATGTAAACATCCCCCCCACAGAACGGTGGGAAGTGTAGAGTTGCAATCCAACTGCAGCATGCTTGATCTGTAAAATAGGAATAGGACACTGCAAAAATATCCATTTTAAGTCATTTAATCTAGTATTGAGCCTTAAAATCTTATTTTTCTGAAAAAAGTGAGAAAATCTTCCAGAGGGGTGAAATCATGGGCAATTTCTTAACTGGAGGTACCATTCTGGCACGCCACAGGCTAATTGCAATTTTAGAGCATAAGAGTTTAGAGCATGAACTAGTTGATCAACTGCTACTACGTGTCCTTTATGAGTGGCCAACTATTGTCAATATGGAAGATTTCACCTTCATGAAAAATCTGAAATATCTTAATCATGGCCACCAGGTTTGTACACGGACACTTTGAAAGAAACTGCTCTATTTTCGCAGAGCAGTTGGAAATGGAGGAATACATTATCAGCAGGTGTGGTGGTCCTGGTTTCATTCATAACCAATCAAATCACCTCTTTCCCTCCCCCTTAAAAAGCAGTGCGCTCTGCGCCACGGTGATGGAACAGAACAGTCAGGATTGGTTCCTGCCACAAACGCTTCCCCCAAGAGGACACTTGTCCTTGTGGTGCAGAACGGCCACGAGCAAATATACTTTAAATAAGGGTGGATTATGTGAAGTAGCTTAGGAGGAGATAACATATTTGGTTAACATCTGTTGCTGTGGTCCTAGGGGAACCGTTACCCAATCTAGGAAATGGTTCAATGACCAATGAATTAACTGAAGAGCCAAATAGAAGTTGGGACAGTTTGGCTACAGGAGGCGGGCCATCCACCAACCACTCCCTAATATCTACAGAGGATGCGGCCGCCTCCACAAACCCCACTGAAAGTGTGGAAGGTTGTGGGAGGATAGAGGTTGGCTTATCAGGTGAGAAATGGTAAATTGGTTATTATCTAACATTTAAAAGGTCAAGTTACATTGTTTGCCAAATATTCAGGTGATAATGAGGGATTGTGTTACACCAATATCACACACCGTTCACGCACTATTCTGGGTAGGCCTACAATAGATTATCCTATTAAAATGACAAGGCCCGCTAGCTTTCTAGCCTAGATATGTGACCCAGCCTAGTTAACCAATCAATAAGCCTTTTGTGAAGAAAAAACTTTATGGAGATATTGAAATTCCCTTGTTGTTCTCCATATGTCATACTGACAGTTCTGTGTTGGATGACAATCAAATATTTCTGTAAGCAATTGGTATCTGAATCTGAAGGACATGACGTTTTGAGTTTTGCAATCGCTATCATCATAGTCATCATCGTCATTGCTGCTCACCTTGGCTTTGTTGATGGTGCAGTGCAGTGCATTGTTTTCCTGGTCATAGAGCAAACTGAAGTCCAAGGTCCCCAGTGTAGCTGTAAAGACAGAAGAGGAGAAAAAGGGAAAGAAATTAGTAGCTCTTAACACGAGACTAACAACATCACAGGGCAGAGCAGCAGAACAATTGAGAAAAGCGCATGGTTGTCTCAGCCAGTCTTAATGTTGTTAATCAATCACAATAATAATGATATACTGTATCATGTTACTCATTACTCATAAGAGCAATTGGTTATATAATCCATTATAGTATGTTTGCATTATACCCAATAATCAAGTCAAGTTTATTTATACATTCTCAAAGGGCTTTACTTAGGCGCTCAGTGAAGACGAGGAAAAAACTCTCATGAAAACGTATTAGGAAAAAACAATGGAAGAAACCTTGGGCAGGGCAATCCAAGGAGAGATCCTCCACCCTGAAGGCTGAGTTTGCAATAAGTTCCGTGAATTATGGGAAATTACTTTATCTTCAAAAATCGGTGAGTGGAGTTGTTTTTTGTTTTTTTTTACATCCGGGACAATTATAAAACTTTCTCTGTGTTTTAAAAATATCAATGTATATTTTAACAGAATAAATCAACTGAGTGCATCAACAAAACAATTAATGTAATTTGCCTGCTTTTCTGAAAATGTATAGGCTACAGCATTTGAACAGAGTACGAATGAAAAGTTTTCTTGTACGCTTTCATTCTTCGTCCTTTCAAAATGCCAAACGATATAGGTATGCCATTTCCCGGATAGATGAAATGCTGACAGGCCCAAAATGTTTCAGCAACCGCAGCACAAAAAGTGCGTGGGCTTCAAAAGTCCAAGCCAAGTTCCAAAGCACGCTCTCTTGCACTTTGTAAGAATAACATCCCTGCCAATTAACAACGCGCTTTATGGCTCAATCAAACTGACATTTGTGTGGAATGACAAAATCTTTTTTACTTTTACTTTTTTTACTTTTAATATTACTCAAATTTTAAGAAAAGTATTTTGTTACCCAATTCATTACTGAGAAAAGTCATCACATATCACACTTTCCATCACTGATTGCTACGTCCTCCATTTTCTTCCATTAGATCACACCATTTGCCGCATTACACCACACAATGAAATGATAAAAGTATTTCTTTGCATATCCCTGTGAAACACACATGCACACACTTTTCAACAGACCATACTTAGGAGTACCAGGGGTTTGGTGTCTTGCTCAAGGACATTCCAGGCATGGAATGGACAGATCAAACCTATGATCTTCCTGTGAAAGGACAGTCTCTCTTCCTACAAGGCCACCCTGTTGCCTACAAATAAGACCTTCATCAAAGTCACAGTATTACCCCTGAACTAAACATTGTATCACTGTTTAATTAGCTACCAAACCATTAATGTACGGAGGAGGAGAGCCTGCTTCGTGAAATATACTGCAACATTGCCTGTGTTCATTGCTGTATTCAGTGTAACAGTGGGATTCGATTAAGAAGTCTGTAAACGGGTTGCTTGAATCAGTGCTTTGCACTGTAGATGGATGTGCCATCTGGATAGCTGTGGGGTACAACCCAGTAACAATGCTGTGAAACCTACGGGAGTCTACTAAAGCTTCATCATTTCTTTTGTCTTTGTACAGAGGAATCATATTCCAGTCTTGCTGTGCAGCCTAATTTGTATGCCTCTCAGGAAAGGTGATAGGTCTAATTCAATTTCAAGTAGCTACTTAACAGAATAGAAGAGAATAATTACTTAATTTTCAGCAAAGAATTAATAATTACCAAATTGCCAAGGGGAAAAAAGGAATAAGTAAATGAACATTACAATAATTTCTATTCAGGCCGTTTATAAGGTTGAATGGCACTGAAACAAACTGACTGCATTAACATGTCTATAAATGAGGATTTTATCTGCCTATTATGCTCTTTCTTTGAGAAATAGATGAGAGTGCATGAAAGACATAATTCTCAGTGCAGAGGGGGAATATTACCCATGCAGCACAGTGCCTGTAAATATCTGGAATTGATGATGGTGAAAAGAAAAACATGGGGTAAACCCATTAAACTGAATGAGAGATTCAGCCAAGGCGTCTGCTTGAAAAACAGGAGTTAATCATAGCGTGATGCGATTGTCTCCCAGGGAGTAAACGATGACACGCGATGGCAGGTGGTTGAACGTTTACAGCGTGATCATTTCTAGCGCAAAGTATGTTGTTCCCGCCGATGATATATGTGCCCGGGGAACTCCCTGCCAGTTATCGCCGGAACAAAGCTAAGTTTCTGTTTTTGCCAGGATGGATTATGGCTTTTGGAGTAACAAGGGGAACAGGGGAACATTTGCTGTAGGACAAAACTGAACCATAATGCCAGCAATGGAGCTTCATCATATTGGAAAAGCAGGAACCTCTCGCTAATTCTAGACTACAAACAGGAACGAAAAAGATGTCATCTTGATAATGCCTGATACTGCCTCAAGCCATCGGAGAAATGCACCTATTTGGCCTCCAGTACAGCAATGATGAGTTAGAGATGGGCATGCACTGATACTGGAGCAGCTTCTATCAACCCGGGCATCAACATCAGTGGGAGTGTTAGTGGCACAAAATGCCTATATGATTGAGAGAAATTTAATTTGATTATCATTACGAAATGGTTAAATTAATTAGAAACGAGGAGGCGCTTGGTCAGCCTGCTCTCATATCACATTTGTAGTTAGGAAAAGCGCCGTACTTTTGGATGATAATTGTTTGAATCATGTGAAACAGGCAGCGGTTTGACATCGAAATAGCACGGTGGACAGTTTAATGTGTGTAGGATGGAGGAGCGGACTGAGGTATACACTTGCTTTTGAAGTTTTCTACTGATTTTCAGCAAGTGGTTTTAGCCTAACCTTAACCTTAACTAAGTGATTTTAGTTGCCTAACCTTAACTAAGTGGTTTTAGTTACCTAACACTAACCTTAACTAAGTGACTTTAGTTGCCTAACCTTAACTAAGTGGTTTTAGTTGCCTAGCCTTAACCGTAAGTTAGTGCAGTTATAGGTTACTGTGCGATGACTATGTACAAATCAAGGTTACATAGCTTTACATAAAACGTCATACGAACGTTGTATGAAAACACAGTGACTTGGTAGAGCGCAAACCTCCAATAAACAGTTGGTTTATCGTTTGTCCTTCCAGGTTTGATTTTTTCAAGTAAATTGCACATGAATGCGATGCTGTTTGGCAGCTGACTTAGAAGACCTGAATGTCAGACTTTCCCGGCCACACATTAAAGCAGCCTAATAGTTATGACTAAAAATGGAAACTGTCTAATGGCACAATTCCCAGATCCAGATCATCACCAAAATATAATCACCAAAACTGAGCCTTGAGCCAAGGGCAATGTGTCCGCCAAATTTCAGCCAAGTCTATTTGTAACTTTTTGAGATATCTTGCTAACAAACAAACAGGTGAAAACAAACTCCTTCCAGATGTAATACATTCGATAGAAATTGACTTTGGTTGTTTGGTTGTAGCAAACAACAAGTCACAGATGGCTCCTCAGGATTTGTGCATCGCTGACATTTTCAAATCTGACCTCCAAATGAGCCCTGAGAATGAGTTATATAGAGCAACTGGTGAAGGGAGGAACTAATCTCTTGCTGCCGTCACTGGGATTAATTGACGCATTCATGCATGATGTGACAACATACTGGAGCAGCACACTGGAGTGCTTTGTAAAGTAAAAGGTCTGCTGTCTCGACCACAATGATGTTAAGAGAGCTGATGAAGGTGAGAGAGCTTTTTTAGAGTGATGGCCTCTGTCCAAGTGGCTACCACAATCCTCAGCTATGAGAAGCGCCACGCCATCTCTATTACTTCCCTCCAGGCAAAACTGCAGAGGCAATTCCTGCCCAGCAAGGATGCCCGGTTAGTCACCTCCCAGCTGAAAGCAAAGCTCATGATAGACTCTGATGGCCGCCAGAGGTGGAAAATCTATATGAGAAGGCAAACAGTTATACTGTAGCACCACGCACACACTAACTTAGTCATTGTTTCCCTCACACACCAAAAACACAGTCACACACACACACACACATTCAAAGACATAAAATGAATCCAATGCAAAATTGTCTATCTAGCAATGGCAGCAGAGCCAATCTTTAGTTGTTTTTTTACTGTAAACCTTGTAAACATCATCAAGCAACAACAGAAGATAGAGCCCCTTTTAAAGATGCTATACCCTTGGCTTTTTAAGGTACAATGAATGAATATTATGCCAGCACGTAAAGACGTTTGGGACCTGACCAATGCACAGAGTGACTCATACTAGCTGCTGGTTGCAGCTAATAATTTGGACCAAGGGAAAAGAGTGTCTGTAAACTTGAAATGGTTTGTGCATGCGTGATAAAAAAGTCAGACTTTGAATGCCCATCAGCCAAGCAAGGACACTAGTAGATCACACAGCGTTACCGATGTCTGCATCCACAGCCAATCTAATCACCTATTGCGCAAAGGAACTAAAATGTTACGCTGTAAAACTTTATTTTTGGAACAGAAGCAATCAAATCAGTTTCTGGGTTTTTATTTCTAAAATATAACTATACATAGAAGAGGAAAATGTCGGAGAAGCCATTACTTGATTATTTAACATATTATAGGTGCATCGCTAAAAGCAGTTGAGTTGATAATGTATTAAAAAAATTCTGTGCTTGTTGGGTTCAAGAGATACCATGAATAATTCAGGGTGGCCCCAGAACTGCAGGGGCCTGGAAACCCTACCAATGGGTTTTTCTGACCAACTTAGGACTTATACTAAAAATAGATTGTAACAATGGGTCTTTTTTTGTTCTCTGTTGCTGTGAACATTACTCATTAGCATTGCCCGAAAGCTTGTCTAGCGTCTCGCCACTCTTAGATTTACTTTATCACAACCCCACTGTCTGGGGAAAGAAATAATTTCTCTCAAAATCGCATGAGCCATAATTTTAAACTGTTCATCTGCTCATTCCTACTGTTATTGCATCTTATCGTTGGTATTACTTTAATATATCAACCGAGGGATATGCTTATGGAGCCATTGGGTAGTAGAAAACAGCATGGAAATGGAGCAAAGTGGATTCTGTCACTACTTTTATTATGAACTATGAATGACTTTCTTTTGCTCCACACACCCAATAAGACAGTAATTGTATCTTACTGAAAGCCTTCAACCAGTAACTCTGCCTCAGCCACTCTCCTGCCCTCAGTTCTCATCCCATCACACCTATTCTCCTGTGATATTTAAACTCTCACAAACCTCCAGGTATCAGCTGCTTCTTCCTGAATTGCCCTGCTGCATACAAGCCACACCACCCTGCAATTTAATTCAGCCTAGCACTCAATTTCACCATCCCCCTATCTTGTTAGGTGTTAACAAGAAGCCGAATCTTGCTAAATTTCAATTCACTATGTAATCCAGAATATAACTACAATACCTGAAACTGTAATCAAATTGTATTTTCAAAAAATAATATGGGCTGAATACAGTTAATTTTTCTAATCTAATAAATCCAATTACTTTTGCCTTTTCTACTCAAATGATGCAACCTGTAGTTTAGCTTTTGCTCTGCCAATAGTTTGCTAATAGTTGCTCATGCTATTGGATTGAAGACATTAAGACAATGTCAAATTGATTGACTGAGTTTATGATACAAGTGTTTGTGTTTGTGAAAGCCAAACAAAAAAAAGTCCTGTCATTCAATAAAGACTATACTACAATTTAGTATTTCTATGGATCCAAATCTGTAGGCCAGCTCTACAGATTAAATCCCAATAGGTTATAGTTTGCTAGTGGAGCAGGCAAGAGCAGAGGTCAAACTCCTGTTAATTGCCACAGCCAATGGGGTATGACATATTCTATGTCACTCGCTCTTCTTGTCCTTGGATACACAGCCACGAAATATTGACTATGTGAAAAAGTGTGTGTGTGTATGCACGCATACGTACCTTGCGCCAGGTGGTGCAAACATTCATCTCTGAGCCACTCGGTGACATCAATTGCTGCTGTAATTGTGTGCGCGGCTTGCTCTTTGATTTTTGCATGCACATAAACCACTCCATCATCTGCAAAAATTGGGTCTTTACTCGACAGCTAGCATGAACAGTGGGCAAATCATTGATATACGAGCTGAACAAGAGAGGTCCCAGGAAAGACCCCAGGGGCACACCAGCGTTATAGCTAAGGGTGGGTGTGAATTCACCCTAACATATGGGGCTCTGTCTTCAAGGTTAGATTTCCTCCATATCTGAGCATCTTGGAAGTTGGATGACATCCAAAATGTATGTCCTTTGGTTGAATATTTCAGCTCTGCTGCACTGCCGGCTCCACCCCGATCGGTGATGACTAGGTCATGACTGATTGAGGAGAGAAATCATCCAGCTCAAAAGACGCTCCATCACCAAAGTGCCCTGAGACTTGGCATCATTCTCCATTGTGTAATGTTAGCTAGCTAGCAGGCTAATCTCCAATATATTGTCAAATGGATGTCAGAGGTTTTACGGACACACCCCCTTCTTCCCTGTCTCTCCACTACTCAAACTGGCATTTTTCACAAGTATCTGCTGGGTGGAGACAGGCTGAAACCGTATGTTTCATTACTCTTTAAAGTCAACCTTTCCATTTCAAAACCTCCCAGAAAGCGTTTCAAAAAGTGATGTCTGATTATTTCTACCAGTCACAGTCCCAGTCAAAATGAGGCTCAAGTGTGGCAGCAGCCAATCAACTGTGTCTTCTTTTGATTGGTAGAAGTGGAGGAGGGCTTTAAGGCTGAGTCAAAGGCCCAATCCCAATGTCCACACTCACGGACTCATGGACTTTGAGGCGCGTTCCCGCTAAATCCGCGAGGGTTTAGGGCTGTCCCACTGTCAAATCGTCAAGTGCATGAGGGCTCTCTTGCAGACTTTTTGAGCCCTTTATGCACACTTTCCGTAAGTCCGCATTTCTGCAGACTTTGCCTGAGGGAATTACCCACAGTTCATAGCGTTGTGATGTTGAATACGGGGTTACCAGGGGAAGCCTGGAAGCGTTTAAAAAAAAACGGTAAACAAATGTAAAGACAAATGTTTATTCATCAACCATTTATTTTATTTTTTGCTTGATGATGCTGTTTTGACAAAAACGAGTCGTGAAGTCGTGAAGAAAGTAAAAAACGGAAAATAAAAAGTCCCAAACCCATAATCGTACATACATTTTTTTTGGTGTCGTCAAGGTAACACGATATGTTGCAAAGTGCTGTCCCATTCCTATTTATACAATTTCGAGCCCTTGCAGCCTCTCACACTCAAGCATTTACCAGGTGACGTCAGTTAAATCGGTGAGGGTTCAGGGTTTAGGCCTTAGGGGGGACATTGGGATTGGGCCAAACAGCCACAGATAGACAGGATAAGACCTGGAGGATAGGCAATTTTGCCTTCACAATAAAAGCCTAAGACTTTCACTCCAGTACTTTGTATTACTCAAAAACAACCTAAGCTCATCAATGAAAACTGTGACCGGAACTCATATTACTTTTGATCTGGCTGGCTTGACACTGGTACGACTCGGTTCACTTACACAGAGAGCTCTATTTTCATGAATCAATGGCACATGGTGCATAACCCGCACAGAGCGTGGTGCAGGGGTGTTGCTACACTTAAAGCACTACTGGGGCACCGGCCCCCAGCATTAATATTCCAAAGGCCCCCAGCACCCATATTCCTCAAAGTCAACATATTTAACATAGCATATTTATCAAGGCTGCCAACAACATCAACAAGTACATTCAAGTCAAGTCAATTTATTTATAGAGCACTTTAACACTTTTTAAACACACAACAGAGTTTGCACCAAAGTGCTTTTTAAAAAACAAGAACACATTTTTTCTTTTCTTTCTTTTGTGTACCATAAACAAATATTCACTGAAATATTTTCAACAAAACAAAAGAACGAAAATTTCAGTGCAAACTCAATACAAACTGATAAGCACCCAGCACTGACCCTCACTCCCATTCTCCCTCCCCATATTTCTTTCTCCATCTCCCCCCCTGCACTGTCTCCCCTCCCCATGTAACCCCACAACAGGGAAGCTCATGTATTTCCTCCTTGTATTGAGGGGCTCTGGCTGAGATTGTTAAATCAGGCAGTGTTGTTGTCTGGGTTTATGCTGACTTTCTTCATGCCCATTTCATCTAAGATTCTGGGACAACATCCTCTGGAAGTTCACAAAATCAAGATCTCTTCACATAAGAGCTACATGAATGAATAAGTGAGTGAGTTTTTATTTATTTTCTATTTCAAATTTCCATACCATTTCTAAACAGCAATTTCTTTGTCTGGATTTGAAGGTGTTGGTTGGTGGTCAGTAGCTGTGATGTATGACATGTATGTCAACTGGGCCACTATATGCTACAGGTGAAGATGTTTCTTAAATCTTAACGGCAGTGGGGTCTACAGCTAGCCCATGTAAACATGCATGTGCACCAGGATTGAACAACAGTATTTTCCCCTACTTTGTTAAAATGTATTTATTTATACTTTTCACTTTTCACACTTGTCTGGGCATTGATTTTATAACAGTTTAAATTAAATGGATTTAAACAAAAATACAAACTACACATTAATTATATAGTATGATTATTTTGAAATATCTCTTTTTCCGTATTTTTCCCAAATGTTGTCTAGGTCCCCAAAATGACCGTTCGGCCGTGATGAACAGACATTCCAACAGCACTGCCTCCCAATGACCTTGGTTGTCCTGATGGTTAATAGTTTAGCTCTGAGACAAAAAGAGATGCAACACTCGCTTAAGTCAGGGGGGATCAATTACGGTTTTAGCTTTTACACAGAAAGATCGGAGATTTTGTACATTAAATGAAGTTTGGACCCGGGGCATGGTAGATGAACTTAACAAGCCTCACAATCTCTGTGTGGGAGGACCAGACATGCTGCGAGTGTACAGCAAGATGAGTGAGATCAGTGCAGTACCACAGGGCATAAACTAGTTGAAGAATGTGCACAAACTAAAGGATGAAATGTGCCCAAAACATAGATTTTCCAGAATTAGAATTGCAATTTTCAGTGATTTCTTAATGGATGGCAGTAATGCCATGCCATGTCATGTCACAAAATGTGTAATAGGCGCTTATAACTTCTAATCAGCCTTAATTATAGACCAGCAAATCAGTCGACCTGTACTTCACAGTGTAGAATGCGCTCCCACCACAATTTGTTATCTAAGAGATTGTTCACTTTCAATGGCCCTTTTTGCTGATTTCATCAGTATCTATGATTATGGAAAAGCAAAACCCCTAGTCGTAAATTTACAGCTTCTAGCAGTACATTTTCATGTCTTTTTCAGCATTCGGCTCTTCCATCACATGAACGTTAGCAGGGTTAAGCTGTTGGGTCGAAAAGCTTGACTATTGGCTTACACAAATAAAAGGTGACTTTGAATGCACTTTGAAGCTACACCTCCACGATACTGTCGTCACACGCTGCGTTAATCCACTTTAGCGGGCAAGTCTGTGATGCATCATCCCATTGAAGTTAAAACTAATCCGCACTAGATAAAACAAACTTTCCTTAACTGTATTTCTATTCAGAAATTTGAATGGGAACAAAGATGAAGAGGGGAAGTGATCAAGAGCCTGGCAGCCTCCCCTGAGAGAAGTTATCTTTTCCAACCTGCTGTACATTCGGCGTTGCAGCCCAGTGGATTAGACAGGAGGAGTTTTTTCCCAAAGATAGGAAATTCTGCAGACAGCAGCAGCATTCAGGTTGAACTGACAACAGAATGTTGGAATAGGAAAAGGCTCTCTGATAAACAGTGACACACCACACGCATTCATAAAGCTGCCACAAATGTGCAACATGTTTGCAAAATTCAATATAAGGTTAAAATCTCCTCTAATTCATTAGGTTTTCTAAATGACATTACGCTGACATTACACAGACATCTACTCAGTTTATTCATCCGTCAACAATAGAGATGGAAAAAAGACTAGAGGATGACATGATGTTAATCAGGTAAGCTGCTGAGCCTTGCAGAGTAAAAACTAACACAAATCCACCTTAAAACACTCTTAACACTGTTAAGACGGCTATTGGCGATATTCCTGTGGATAACTGGGAAAACGTTGACAACGTGACGTCACGTCGATATTTCCATCGCAGGTACAATGGAGTTCAACAGCAAATCTTCAACATCGATGGTAAATGTCAGGTTTTGGTGTCAGTCCTTCAGAATCAAAGAGCAAGGGTCTTTTTTCTAGACTCACCATTTTGCATTGACGTTCAATAACTAAACAGGGAGAAATGGTAGAAGAGGCAAATATACCAATTTCTCCACTGACAGCAGCCTCAGTAGACCAGAATGCAATGCAGCAAGTCAAGACATGTTGTGTTTTGAATAAAGGGAGGGACTCTCCCTTTTTCTCCTCTGGTAACAACAGCTAGCACTACCACTAAAAATCATAAGTCAAGTTAGCTTGATGTTGAATATTCAGTGGATTTTTTTTACCCACCTTGAATAATCTGTGATTACTGGATGAGGAAGAACAATTTACAGCTGCTGCTTTATGAACACATTCAAATTTCAATAGCTTGTTGCCCCATATGAACTGGAGATCATGTAAGAAAAATATTTCCTCAAATACTGAACCCAGTGGTTGTAAATTGTTCTTCTTCTTCCAGTAATCACAAACACATTCATCAATGTGGTTTTATGTGTTCACACAAGTTCACAAGTTATTGAAGATAGTAAAAAAAGTTGACGCCTGTTCTCTGGGGTTGTTCAAAGGCATTCTGGAAAATGTAGGAAATCACTAACTGAAGTAGAAGAAGGCAAGGCAGGTTGAGGGAAAGTGATCACAATAAAAAGGTAAATTACAAA
Organism: Hoplostethus atlanticus; assembly: GCA_034670405.1. Classification (NCBI taxonomy): domain Eukaryota; kingdom Metazoa; phylum Chordata; class Actinopteri; order Trachichthyiformes; family Trachichthyidae; genus Hoplostethus; species Hoplostethus atlanticus. The sequence continues at coordinate 1,698,434 of JAXDDX010000015.1, read as the reverse complement.
ATAACTCCTGGAATGTATTGAACATCACAGAGTGATGATGCATTTAAGCATGCTGCTAGTTGTAGGAAGGAAGAGCATCCCAGAGCTGATGCTTATACCTGCATCTCTCTCCTCACTTTGCTGTTTCCCTTCACTGTAACCACCACAAAAAACTCAAATACTTTTTCACCTAGCCAAACCCTTGTCAAAAATAGGGAACTAAATAGGGAACTATAAATGTAATGGCTGACAGCATTGCATGAATAGTTGCAATTGATGCTAGTCGTATTCTGTGTTGCCGACAGATTGACTCTTGAATGAATATGTATGATAGAGACTGCAGAGGTACAGTCTAGACAAAGATGTACTATTGTACCTGCAGTGAAGACAGCCTCTCTAATGGAGGGTGGCTTGATTGATGAAGGGCTTAATCTTGCTCTCTGATTGGCGCTGGGCATTGACTGTGAAGCACCTGTCTGGATATGTAGCCTGCCAACCACGGCTGGGGGCTTCCACAGATACAATAGAAGTAAAAGAAATCTCCATTTTTTCTATGTGTACTGTAGGAGTATGTGCATAAAAGTCAGGCAATAGTATAGATTTGATCAGTGAAGGGAAATGTATGCTTTTCCCGCTTAAAAGTTAAGTAAGTGAGGTTTATACTGTCCCATAGCACCAAACGACCATAATATATCTGCGGGGGTTGATAGGGTTGTTGATCAATGCCAATGACTCAAGGATTACTTGGCCAGATGCTGACATTTGCTGAATCATCTCTGTGTCTCTGGTAGATAACAGTCAGCTCTGTCCAATGCACATGCTAAAGCTTTAGCATACAGTATGTTAAGTAATCGTACACAACTAGCATTATCCAAAGTATGAAGATAGACCTTTTACTCCAAAATTGGTATTGGTTTTTATGCCTGTAGAGTCATAACTTTTGAAAACAAAATCTCTATCTTCATCATTATGAATCAACATTGCAAAACTTTAGCTCTCTGGCTAAATTCACTCACTTCCTGTGTCAACAAAACAAGTTAGCTTGAACTCTCGCACAAAGACAGATCTTCTGCCATTGGAAGTTCATGCTTTTTGTCAAATTGTATGTCTGTTTTAACAATCCCCTAAACAAGTCTTAAAATTAACTAACCATCCAGCCTTAGAGCTGCTACAGATTCTCAATTTCTCATAGATTTCTAATTTCTGAAGTTATCATAGATGACTACGCATTAGATATCGCATTGAGGTATTTCCAGTGTAGCTATAGGGGAATATTTTTCAATGATCTAAAACATCACAGCAGGTTTTGGTGTCAGTCATTCAAAATATAAGAACAAGAGCTTCTTTCTAGACCAACGTTTCACAATCATACAGGGAGAAATTCAACATAGAAGAGGAAGAGATACCAATTACTCCACCAACAGCAGCCTCAATAGACCAGAATGCAATGCAGCCACAATACATATTGTGTTTTGAGTAAGGGGCGTGACTTTTCTCCGCTGGCAACAACAGGTAGCGCTACTGCTATTACGCTCTCCACCTACATGTAAAAACCAGAGTTAGCTTGATATTGAATAGTCAGTGGATTTTGTTTTCCCACCTTTAACTTGTGAAGTCCTCTCGTCAGATATTGGGTAAGGTGACCCATGCTCATTTAAAAGACCCTATCCTCATGTAACTTACATCAGTTTGATACTACTTACTATGATGAATGCTTTGAATTTATGACAATTTATGTCAGCCTAAAAAGGAGGCTTTATTCCTTATATTCCAGATCTTCATTTAAACATTGCATTATCAGTTGTGCGTGCACACACACATACTGTATGCATTTATCTCCTTTGTTTGGATGCATGCATTAAGTCGATATAATACGATTATTGTATCTGCCTGCACTCTGGGCCTTTCCTGCTCACTGAGAAACAGACAGCCTAATCTTGTTGGTTGCTAGGAACTGGGCAAGCTGGGGAATGGGTGAGGCAGACAATTTTGTATCCCCATCAAATAGCCTACCACATTGAGCTGGACTTGATCTAATATCAAGGAGGGGAAATAAATGTGTGGTTGTGGAAGGGGATATGCATTTAGCGAGAGAAAAAAAACCCAATCCTATTAGAAAATGTATTGTAGCCGCATGTGGTCCTTCTGGGTCTGAAGCCGATATGTGAATATTACAGATTTAAGCATATGTGGCAGTGTACAAAGATAAGGTTTTGACACTGACGGCTTCATAGTGAGTCATCCATCTATTTTCGTAGACATTTTCAGTAAGTTCCTTAAATATTTGGATAATGTTTGATGTAGGGTTTGATGCAACAGGTTTTTGATGCAAATATTTTTTACTATTTTTGATGTGAAATGTGAAATGATGTGAAACTACAGTCCTTGTGGTACATGGGCCTCCCTTTTCAGGATGCTAAAATAATTGGGGGAGATAATAATCAGCCATGTAGTCTTAATATGCAACGTCTTTTAGAAACAACCCCAATAGCGTCACCACACTCTTGCTATCTTATATTCAGATCATCTTTCTATCCTTTTTTGCATTTGCAAGGATTTAGCTCCAAATTACTCTGAAGCGGAAACAGTAAGTTTAATGAAATGAGTTCTTACAATGCCATTTTCATTCAGTTTTAACACAGTACACTCTTACCAAATGAGTTCTCTCGGGTCCAATTAGGTCAAAAGCCTTAAGGAAAAATAGTGGAAACAAAATCAAAACAGCAGGAATCCATCATGGAAGTTAATGATCGTAAGTGCAAAGCGACAGAACGTGACGAAAGGAACATCTGCACCGGGGTTGGTAAATCTAAATGTGGGAGTGTAGATTTTGCCAAATGCGGTAAGTATCTTTGTTGTGTGTGTGCTGCACAATAGATGTATGCGCTTGCGTCTGCTCCATTACAGGTTAATCTCTAGGAGCAGCAGACCCCCGAGGGGAATTTACAGAGGCTGATCTCATAACGTGAAGATTTATGAATGACTGAAGGTATACCTCAGCCCTGCCGCCTTAATGGCAACTGGCAAAACATTGTGTTCACGTCTCGACCATGTACAACCCCCAGCCGATCCCTCGCCGGCCAGCAGATTACAGATGTGCCGGGGCGATAGGATTTGGTCACGCTGACAATTAGAGGGGCCTTTTGTTTCTCCTGATGCAAGGATAAAATTGCCACCAGATCGATAACCCGCTGTCAGACACGACTTGAGTGATCTTGCTCTCCTCCCTGGCTTGAATACCAAAACATCTCATGGTAGCTGCCCAGAGTGGAGTGGAAATTTAGGGGGGGTGGGGGTGTGTGTGCAATGAACAGTATGTTTTGGTACACTGGCATTGTCTTTCTGCGACCTAAAGGGGTTCTTATGCAGAATGGAGAATGTGTTGGAATGCAGTCGGGTGAAATTGGTTCATTTTGCTGTAAAATCATGAAGCGAAGCTATTTCCCATCAAAGAAACGAGATGGGGCGAGTCAGTTTTGATTGGATGTTATTAAGAAAAGGTTAGAAAATGCCAGTTGCTGCAGCCAGACCGAATTTCAGATGATTTCATAACTATTGAGAAAAAGTAAAGGGGCATTGAGTAATCTTTGACTTATCGACCTCTATCAGTGACCGTGGACTTGCAAACAACATCGGCAGGTCTCTGGCACAGCTTACAGGTGGCCTGTAGTGGACATAAATAAGGAAGTCGCATGAGGGGAGGGGAGTTTTTGTTCCAAAACAGAGCACAAGCCGGAAAGTGAGTTTTCAAAGCCAGAAATCTCAGCACCTGGCCTCAAGTAATCGTTGAGGCATGGGTATTGATCCTATAGTCAATCTGTGGGGCTTGAGGAACTCCTCAAGCTTTTTTCATCCTGATCAAAGCTTATGTCATGTTATATAATGTCATATAGTCATGTATGATGAAATGGGATGACCACACCACAACCACAACTCTCCATCATTCATAATAGGTTTGAAAACAGCCCATCAAATGGCATGGGTTGTCTGTCAAGGCCACTGCCATAAAATAGCCCCTTAGTGTATTGAAAAAGCAATAGCTCTCCTCAGGTGTGATTTTAGGCTAAATTAAAGTGTACAAGTGTCCTTCATACTGGTTATTGATCGCCATTGATTGCCCATCTTAGCTTTGGCTCCAGCTCATTGGACGACGCTTTGGAAATGTTGGCTGAATGGCCACTTGGGAAGCTCAAGCTAAATGGACTGACCTCTTCCTTTCTTTGGTAGTAACCTAAGTAACCTATGCACATTGTAAGTTACTCTGAATAAGAGTGTGTGTATGCTTGTCCTTGCAAAAGGCTCTGTGAACCTGTACCGTCATGGACCATGGGTCACCCTGTTGGCTTCCTTTTATAACCCGATTATCCACCAGGCCACTGCTTTTCACCATCTGGCTAAAATAAGCTCATCTTGTTGTCAAACAAATATTTTCTGCACTGCAGGTTTGTTGCAAGAAAGTTCCATTGCAATTATAAATGGAAAAATCCTCCCTGAAACAGAACACTCATATTATTCCTATTCCTATTCCTATTCCTATTATTATTCCTATTATTATTATTCTTATGATCTTGGGGGAGGGAAAAGAGTAGGTTTCATCTTTGAAACCATAGCCATACCCAAATGAGTCATCTCTGACTATGTTTTTGATTGAACAATGAACTGAGCCCGGTGAATAGCAAGGCTTTGGCCTTGCATCACTCGCAATTTTTTTCTCTCTAACATTACTCTAAAAAGGGCAATCACATCTTTCCGGCATCAGCAACACCACACAGGTCTGACAACAGTCCATCAAATAGGCTGGGTTTCTTCCTCAAGGCCAACGTGATAAATGTGAAATTGTCCCTTTCGTCTGTCCCTTATATTGAAAAAGCAATCACCCTACTCAGATGTGACATTCAGGAAAAATTAAAGCATCGCAGTGCCCTTCCGTCTGATCGTTCCATTGCCCCTTGACCCTCTTAGCTTTTTCCATCAGATGATTGGACTTCCCTTTGTAAATGTTGGCTTCGTGTGAGTGGGGATTTTGGGCAAAAAGGACCGCCCCAACCTGGGTTTGCATGCTATCGCTTCATAGTGCAGCGATTCCCTGCAGCGATGCTATTCTCTCTGACCGTCCCTCGTGCACACCGCTGCTGCAACACCTACCAACATTGTTTTCCCCTATTCAGTGGACATACATTGTAATGAGGGATGGCAAACCATAGGCTTTCACTGTGAAAAACATGTGTGATAATAAAAGTGTATACCCATCGCTTTAAGAAAAAAAAAAAGTATCCAAGAACTAAGAATAATAACAAAAATGATGATGAAAATTTCCACATGCGATTTAGGATAATTTGATACTGTAGATGTTTGCATAAATGTTTGATTATAAATGTTTGATTATTGAGGCCACCGAATTCATGACTATGTACAGGCATTTATTCTACTGTTGGGGAGGGAAAACGATGGCCTTGTAAACCTGTTGCTATACCAACAACCAAATTGGAATTTGTATTAAGAGCTATTCATAGTTTGTGCTTTATAGCTTTGGGGCTTTAGAGCAAGGTGTGAGTGTGTGTGTGTGTGTGTGTGTGTGTGTGTGTGTGTGTGTGTGTGCATACTGCATGTGTGTGTAATGTTTTGGATAAGACAGCTGGTTGTGTTAAGATACACTGATCAAATGGAGGGGATAAAGTGTTTTTGAGTCTTGAGAGTGTAGAGAGGAAGAGACAGATGGATTACATTGTGTTAGCCAGCAGGAGTCTATGGCCAGATACTGTGTTTTGCCAGCCAGCAGGAAAACGCCTGCCGAGTGGTTCTGGACATCCGTACCAGATTGTCACCCGTAATGCCTAAAAAAGACCTCTTGTTTCTTTATTATTTGTGCGTTTGCTTGTGCACACGGTGTTGTTTGTAGATTCAAGACCAAAAAAATCAACAAAGAAAACACCGCCTGAATGAGCCTGAAATGGTTTTAAAAGCTTATGTCCTCTTAATGCCAAAAGCAGTAACTGTTCTAAAAATAAAGCTGTCCCACAGTCCCGGTCACATTTTGGATTTGCATCATAAGCGTTGCAAGGATAGTAGTTACAGTATTATTACACATTTAATTTTCTTAGTTTCAGTTTTAATTTTTGTCATCTTTTTTTTTGCTATGGCTGAATATCAACTTAAACATTTGTAGAATTTGCTGGTAAATTACCACCAATAAAGTTAATGGGGGGGTATGACTCATGATTACGAACACTACTTCACTGCATTTGTAATAAATGCCAAGGGAGGTTTTTTTCCCTCTTGCAGGAAGCAAGCTGCAGAAAAGCTGCAAGTGGCCAATATGGAAGAAACTCAAATAAATATTGGATTTACTTATTTTGACACTCTGGGCGTGAGAGCCAATTAGAGTGAATTAATTGCAAATGACCAGTGGGGCTAAACCTAAAAAGTAGTTTTGGCTCATGAAAAATGAGCATGGTGTCAAAATGCATGCAAAGGCTTATTAAAATGTTCGGCATTTCAATTCCAATTAACAGCACAATTCATCTTTCAGAAGCAATTAGAATGGGATTTGGGATTTTTTCACACTGAAAGACAAAGAATGAAAGAGACAGTCAGGACTTGCTTGTGTTAGAGAGAGAAAAGTTGCCTCTAATTGCTTTTGTCCCCTGCACATTTGCAAATGACATTTGTGGAGGCCTGAGATATTCTTGAATCAGATTCGTGCTATATTTTTTAACAGACTGCCTCTCCCTGAAAAACCGACCCACCTGGGGTATATGATACAAAACTGAAGTAGTGCATTCATTGATCAAAATTGAAGAAAAAAAAAGAAAAAGCATGAGACAAATGGCACATAGAGCAGGAGCAAAATCGAGACAATGCCGAGGAGTTTCATAGAAACATGAAACTTGGGAGAGCATTTGTAGTTGGGCTTCATCACGTAGTGCATTCAACCAAGACAAGCCAGTGCACTCCATGCACCGCTGCACAGTGTGAAATGCTCATTCAAGTCTTTTCATGTTTCTGAGAAAAAACATCTCAGCCTGAGACCACCTTAATCCTGCTGCGGTATAGTTCTTCTTCTCCCAGTTGCTCTATCTCTGCACGCCCCTAAAAACTAAAAACAGTTTTGAACTGATATGAGGGAGATATTTAGGTCCTGATTTCACAAAGCAATGCGGCAAAGCAGCTTTGAACGTCATATCAACACCGATTAAACGTGAAAATGTTTACTGGGGTATTTTTTTTTTTTTTTATCATGCTGGGCTCTCAAGCAGTAGATATTGGCTCCTGGCTCCAGATATTGGCTCCTATAGTCAGCATTGCTAATCTCACAGTGTTGACGGCTGTTTCTCTCACCTCCCAGTCAAGTTACAGACCTGTTGGATCAAACTTGTTTGATTTCCAAGACTTGAATGTAGGGCTGTGCCATATCATATCATTCACGATAATACCGGTATAAATTTGTACACGAAAAAAAAGTGTCATATCATGATATTAACGATATATCGGCGTCGTGTAGACACATTTGCATACCCTAGCGCACCAGAACGATACAAGCATGGCTTGTATCTGAATCCTAGCTACTAGCTAAAAGGGGAGCTACTTCGGTTACGTTAGGTTAAAACGGTTACGGCTAAAGGTGGAAACACAACAAACTTTTTTCACCACTTAAAGCAAAAACACACACGCGAGTACGAGGACAGTCAGAAGTCGCGTGAGGCAAGTTTAGCAGCTGGTGATGTGCGGCCCAAAAGCAGGCAAATGACACTAACTCAGCCGAGCATAGCTGGAGCACTCGCAAGTAGCACTCAATATGACAGGAAAAGCAAACGGTGGAATGAAATTGAAAAAGTGGTTACATATTGCCAATCCAAACGGTCGAAAAGGAGGGCTTTAAGCGACTGGTTAAGAAGCTCAATATACAAGATACAACATCCCAGGTAGGAAATATGTATGAAGAATGCCATGACAAGCTAGCAGCTACGCTATCGTCAGTGAAGTTTTTTTGCCTCAACCACGGACATGTAGTCGAGCCAAACTTCGGAGCCGTATATCAGCCTGACCGTGCACTACATCGACAGCGACTGGATGCTGCGCAACTCCTGCCTTGAGACGAGTTCCTTTCCCGAGGATTACACAGCCGAAAATATTGCGAGTGGTTTAAGTGATGTGTCTGCCAGCTGGATGGCTACTTCTAACCTGTAATAAGTCCATTTTTTAAGTGTTTACTTGTACAGTTCCAGCACTGACATTCTACCTCATTTGATGGTAATCCATTTTACGTTTACACAAAACATTTAGAGGCAACTTTATTTTAAGTTTTATTTATTTCATTTTTATAAGCAGTGTTTACATTTTGACTGAAGGTTTCTTTGGATTGCTGCTGTTTGCGTTTGTACTTAAAATTTGAGGTCAGTTTTATTAGGTGATACTATTTTGCACGCTCCTGAAGAGTAAAAGGTTAAGTTACTTTTACTTATTGTTAAACTAAACTACTATATTAAACAATTGAGTTATTTATACTTTTACTTAAGATTCCAAGGAAAACACTATTATACCTACTTTTATGTTTATATTTTGACTTATGTTGTCACTTTTTGCATTAATAAATGCTGCTGCAATCACCAATAAAACATTGTTCAGTTTTCCTTTTTCATATCGTCATGAATATCGTTACCGCAAATTACCCTGAAATATCGTGATATTATTTTAAGGCTATATCGCCCACCCCTACTTGAATGTGGACAAATATGCATGATCCCCATCCCTACGTCGTCTCAAAGTTTTTGTGCCCATACAACGGGAAGAATAAATGTGTTGGTTTGTGTGAAATGCTTTCCATTTTCAGAGTCTGCTGCAATTTTTAAAGTCGCATGGTCTGTAGGCAGCATTATTCAGCCTGTAACCCTACTTTATGTTGATGCACTTTGGAGAGGTTATGTGGAATACCTGTCCTAGCCTAACAATTTATTTAGGTTTACTGGCCCTTCACCCTCCCCGACCTTTTTGGTTTGGCCGGTTTATTTGAGGGAGTCATAGAAACTGTAAAGGTCACGGGTGTGAGGCAGCACCCGTCTCTTGAGACCATGTGATGTATCCATCCTCAGACAGGCCAGGGAAATGATTTCATCTCCCTTACATGGACTCCATCCTTCTCTCCTCAAAGAGTAGTAAAAAGCTGGACCATGAAATGTGTATTGTATGAGTGGGATGAGTTGCATGTAAAACAAAACTCCCCTTGGTTGGAAATGAGCAAAAAATCTTGAACTCTTTTTGCATTTTGTTGTACATAGCACAGCAAATCATCTTTTGCAGTTTTTTTCAAAATATTATGGAAGAGCAAAATGATGCATCTATGTAAGATCTACAAAAGCTACTGTACATTAAAGAAACAGGAAAATACCAGCCATTGATAGTGCTATGCAGCTCTAAGACATTGCTAATTAGAAGAAAAAAAAACATTATTTGTACAGCAGAGGAGGTTAGCTTGTTCTTGACAGCCTGGCCTGCATTAACTGCATAATAATAAGACTCGAGAAAACATTTCTATTGATTATCTTTTAAGGGTAAGAACTGAGTCCAGTGATCATCAAAACAATAAGCAGATGCTGCTGCGCACGGGGAAGAATTTTGCAAGTTTAGTAGTAGAAGTAATTATATACCTTGAAGTAGACGTATTGGCTGGGGAGGAAATTATGGCATATAGGAAAATAGACAAGATGTTCTAGTAACACTAGGTGGAGTTGATGCACTCTGTATGGGTTTAGGCTAAGCACACAACAATAAGGTAGCATCATAAAAGCATCCGTAATGTGTGTGAGACACTCAAGAGTTAACGCATGAATATCCCTGCACACTTTGTTTTTCCATAGTGTTTGTGTGCCTCATACACATTGGGCGTGAAGTATGATTTTGTGAACATCCACTTTAACAAAAATTGGCTTTTGACTAACATTTTTCCTGATCTAATTCGGTCCAACTGATAAATGCCTACCCCAGCATGATTGGTAGCGAAACTGGAAGCCTGCAAAGGACCGTCAGGGGTCCTAACGTCTGGTATTGCGGCACCGCGTTGGCTAAATTTAGTCAAACAGCCGGCCGGCCAGCCGAGCAGATCCGGTATTTGGTATAAATGCACCAGTGGAGGGATCAAGGGCCAGCTTACCAAGGCCTAGCCGACTCATGAGAGGCAACAGGACCCGATCAAACTGTGCTCAGATCTATACAAATGTAGCTCTTTAGAGAACCCGTGATCTCTACAGCAAGAGTGCAGGGGAGGGTGGGGGTGGGTGGATGGGGGTGACCTTGATGAGGGATGGTGAAGCGGTGGTTCACAATAGCAGTGGTACAAAGCAGACAGATTGTTAGAGTGCCATTTTCTAACATATGCTTTACTGACACAAAGAGGAGCCCAGTAAATGCCATAAAACTGCACAAATTACAGTAAATTATTGATTGATTGTTGAAACATGCACAGCCACCTTTAGATTTTGCTCTTCTTTTGACTCAGATGATGGACAGCTAGCAAGAACTCAAAAACCCTACTGTAGGCTGACTAGATTCACAGTTTCATCTAATTTAAAGTGATAATGCACGAGATTCTTGTTTTTTTTTTGTTCTTTATTTTGCCGACATCTGTGGTGTTTTGCGCTGCATTTCCCAGCGATCACTTCACATCAGTGTCGCCAGTACTTTGACGTCACTGGACTGACAGCAGCATGGGTGACCATGTCTACAGAGACGATAATATCTACACAATATAAATATATCAAACTTGTTTTCTAAAACAATGTGATAACTGTTTAGTTACATTATACTGCCGTCTATTACTCAACCGATAATGTTATATTGACAAATGGCCTATGTTAGTACTTAACAACAGATCCAACAAGCTGCAACTCAATGTAGGTACTGGCCTAAGATGATAATAAAGACACTAAAAGTAGACCAAAGTCCAAAAGAAAAAGAGCCACATCTGCATCTCATCATAGAGTGCTTTTCATCTTGGAAAGGAAATGTCAATGTTCACTCTACTTTTGGCTCAGAGATGGACGCTTTCCCTCCTCTGAGCGATTAATCTGTTTCCTTTTCTTTGATTTCCTGTTGAGGTTTCTGTAGGTGGCACTCTTTTGTTTATCTGTTCAGCCACGGTGGCTATCGCTGCTCATGCTACCCAGTTTTTCTTCTATTTATTCCAAACAAACTGCTGTAAAACGCATCACTTCCTGTGTGGCAGAGAGGTTTTCCCAGACCATGACCATTTTTCAAGACCTCCCCACTCATAGGTGTTTAGAACACCAAATGTAAAAGCTTTAATGAACTGGAGGTAACTGTAATTACTAATGTGTTCAATCAAGGATAGAGAGTAGTAAAACAGACATTCATTTATATGAAAATGTTTCAGATTGCTACTTTAATTTTGAGATTATCATTCCATATATTGTGTTGCACCAAATACTACTGGTTGTTCTATAGACAAACCCTCTTTTCTTTGGTATAAATAACTTCCAATAGCTCATGTACAGCCTCAATGCACTTTGAGTAAGTCAAGAAGGAATCAGAAAATTGCATTATAAAAGCGTATCTGAACACAAGTGCTATAGAATTGTATATCACGTCAAAGCCCTCCACTTAAAAAAATATATCTTATAGTCATAGCAGAGATTTAGGCTATGAAAACTTATTCCGAGGGATTGTCATGTATTTAGTAGCAAACGAACACACATCAGCGTTGGATTGATTCACTACCACAAGTCAAAATTCATGGACTCAATAGTCCATAATGCAGTGCAGTGACATGTAATAACAAGGTAATAAGGTACAAGGTAATAACAATAATAACTAGTTCTATTCACACTATTACATTTCTGCACAATCTACTCTTTTTATCATTAACTACCTGCTGCAGTTCACTTGTGAGTTGTTGCTATGGCGCCAGCTATCAATAACCAAGGGCTTCCCAACGAGCTGAACATGTGAATCCTTCCACGTCAGAGCAAAGGGAAAACTCCCCATCTTTCAGCTTCGTCCAACATGCAGCAGTAGCAAGTTCACACCGTTCTATGGGGGTTGGCGAAAGGAATTCTGGCTACTCCCCGTGTGCCAGAGCACACTGGATAAAGCCAAAGTTGTATGATTTGGTTGGAAGGGAGAACCACCTGGTTGGTATGGGGCGCACGCACAGGTTTCTTGCTCCTCTGTCCTGGAGTACATTGCATCTCAGAAGCGTTGGCATGGAGTGTTCTTCGTCCTCCCCTCACATTTAAATGAGAACTAAACCTCACCATAATGAGAGTCTGACATTGAGAAGGCTGGGCGGGTTAGTGTACATTAGCAGATGAAAGATCTTCATTTTTCCACTCAATTACACAATTAGATGTCCGCTGAAAGCTTCAAGGTCTGCATCTAACAACCATTGGGATTTGTTCGTTTTTAATGTGATTGCAGGAAGTGGAGAATACCACGGTTAAGCATTGTGCTTGACATGGATATTGATTTCTGCTCATGAGTCTGTTTTAGAATGACTCGTCCTGTATGTGTGGATTTCATTCACTAATAGCAGAGCTTTAAAGAGCTGGACTGTGATGAGAGTTAAAAAAAAAAAATACTGTGGCTATTTCAATTTTAAACATATGACACATTACACAATTCTCTAATCCTACTCAGTGTTGAGTGAAGAGGTTTACATAAGCGAGATGCACAAGGTGCGCTGCATCACTCGTACAGTGATCAGGGTGCAAGCGAGTTTAGAAACAAAAAGGTAACAGGCAGCAGTGTTAACCATCCCATTTCTCAGGCTTTTGTATTCTTGTGTATTTTTATCGCTCTGTCTGTATACCCACCTACATAATGAGGCAGCATTCCTATTTCCATTTTGTCTCGCCTTTCTGTAACTATACCTCCGGTAGGCAACTAGGACTCAAGAGATTAAAAAGCTGCAGCGCCCAAAAGGCAAAGCAATGTTTTAACTTTGCTAGAACTTTTTCACTTTTAGCAAAGCACACCTCCACAGAAGTTCAGGAGCGGTCAACCTCCAATCTCCCCAGGGAAGCCAGTAACCAATAGCTTTGAGGGGCATAACAGAAAGAGCCGAGGACAAACTGCAGATATTTATCCATGTGTTCTTACCTGGTATGAAGACCAGAGATGGTAAATTACAGCACAGAGCACAGACAAGCCCATTATGTTTAGCTAAAGAAACAGGAACTGGAACTGGGTTTGTTTTGATTCCTCCTGCTCCCTGGCTGCCAAAATTTCCAATCTCACGGGATGACAGTTTACCAAAACTCCAAATAAACAATCTACTTGTGAGTCCATGTGACGTGCAATCCCCTGGTTCACTTGTACGTGGGCAGTGTGAACCTCAACAAACCAAATACAATAATGCAACAAAGTAAACTTTTCAACAACGGTTCGGACCAAAGAAAAGAAACTATAGGTTTGATCGCACCCTAAAGGAATGGTACAGTCCACAAGTGAAAACCCACAAAGAAAGGCAACAAGCTGCAGGGACTCAAACCTTTGAAACTTTTGCCATATAAATTCTCAGAAAAGATGGTGAGATGATGCCGTCTCCCAAATTATTATTTGGATCCCTTCATGGAATTTTTGATTTGCTGCTGTAGGAGCAGGTTTAACTAAGTTACATATTCCCACCTGGCTAAATGACACGAATAACTCTTTAGCTCCAGCACATGGCCTTTTCTATAGAGTGGTGCAGGAATGAGTCCTAAACCCCGGAAGGGAGTTAGCATTTTTCCACTCCCAGTTCCCTCGTCTCAAAGTCAATGGGTTTTTTGAATGGGTTTTTGGTTAGATGCCTGAAATAAGGTCTGTGGTAACACAAGCTTAAGAGGTTTTGACGTTTTTGTTCTACGACATAAAATACGTCAGTAAATACACCACTCGTGAATTTTGAAGCTTTTACGTGTCTTAAGAAAGGCGGTTGCTAACAAGTGGCTAAATGAGACTACAGAGGTTGTCGGGGACATTAAACGTCATCTCTCTGAACACGGAACCTCATCTACTCACTAGTCCGCCTTTACAGCCTCTAGTTGTGTGTATACCCGCGCTCTTCCAAACTATTCTAACTCAAACTTTCCAACTTGTAGATTTATCAATTTATAGTATTTTTAGTGGTGGTGACGTTGAAGTCATGTGAGAGTGGTGTAATTCGTTTATAGCCTAACGTTAGCTTTTTACTTCTGGCGATTGCATTTACGCTTCAAAAATCATAAAAGTGGTGTTCATTTGTGAAGATTATCTTGCTGAACAAAAGTATCATACATTTTTGTTTGCCAGAGAGCTTATTTTCTGCAATTATCCAAAATCCAATGCAAAAATCCCATTGGCTTTTTGTCGAGGGAACCAGGGCGATGCTAACTTCCGGGTTGGCCTACTCTATAGGCTCATGTGGAATCGCTGAGTGGCTTGGTTGGAAAGAGTCTCCAAGCTGCCTTGGAGGTAAAGAGATAGCCTCTTCAATCAGAGAACATTGGTTCCATTCTCTATTACAGTGGTTCTCAACCATGTGCTGTCAAGGCCCAAGAGTATGCAGGTTTTCATTCCAACCAAACACCACAGCAGTTGATTTCACACCTTCAATAAGAGAGGAACTAATGAGTGAAATGAGCTGCTATAGTGTTTGGTTGGAATGAAAACCTGGAGCCTCTCTGGCCTCCACGGCATATGGTTGAGGATCACTGCTCTATAGTGTCTCCACCCAGTTATGTTCCATATGGATGGAGACACTGTAGGACATACCACAAGGAGATAGTGGAGTCCCAGTACCCCTAGACAACCAACACACTATGGGCAAAACCAGCAGGGCAGTTGGCCCTACCTATCTAGGTTAGCTAGTTAGCTAGCCTGCTGACCTCTCAGGATTATGAATTCCATTGTCATGAAAGAAAAATAGAAGCCGTTGCCATTTATGTTTTATTTCTATTGATATTACTTTTCCATTTAAGTTTGCCAGTAACTTGTGCTACAAAAGCAGTGGTTCTTTGGCTCCACCCACTGAAGTTTAACTCAACCAATGAGATTATTTCTGCCTTTTGAGAAATATTTGTATAACTAAAACTCCAATCAGCCTGTATGCATGGCAGAAGGAGGCTGAAAGGGTGAAAGCATAAAGCAAACCTTCTGGTCACTGGTGTGCCATCACATTGGGATTGAGGGTGTGATTATCTCCCCCTAGGAAGAACAAGGGTAATAGTCTGACAGATCGGCCTCCACTGTTGTGAAACGATGCAAACAGAAATAGGCCTCTGTGCAACGAAGCCTGGCCTTATTTGTGGGAACCAAGTCCCTGGGCTGGACCTTCATGGCCTTTTCCGGTGAAACACTTTGAAGTTGTTTTAAGTACTTGAAATGCTTGAAGTTTTTAAGAAGGATGTAATGGGTGCCGGTGACTACAGGAGGAAAAAATACATTGTAGCATTATAGAATGCTTCTGGGCCTATACTGAGCTAGTGGGTTGTTTTTGGTAAATAAACATGGATGTACAGAGAGTGAGAGCACACTCACACTAGACATGGATGATCATTCCGTCAAACATTCATTCAATGTCAGAACACATCTATAATAGGGATTATGTTTACCCTCGAGGCTAAGGATTTACATCTTCCAGGGTTATTGATGCATTTTTTTATGACGCACCCATCAAATAAGTTGACTGTTCCTGCTAATGCATGGGAGAATAGTACAAAGACTTACAGCACTACGCTTCATTAGCACCCTGGGGTGCATAAAGCCCAGCAAGAACCACTGCAGATACCGCAAACTATCTATGGAAATCAGTGGGCTCAGTAAATGCCAGTACAAAGCTAGCATGGAACAAGCCCTTGAATTGCTACCCATCCTCACTCTAAGAGACTTCAAGTCAGAATATAAATCAGGGTGAGTGCCATGTGAATACGAATCAGCTTCAAGAGCTTGAACAGCCTGGAACTCATATGGTTTTGTAGTCAAATATTTTTTCATCAGCAAGCCGGGAAAATTTCTACAGATACATATAGATATAGATATTGCCCAAAGGTCAAGGTGCGGACGTTGTTTCATGTGTTTTTCCAGCGTGCACATTTAGGATGTACATGCTTGCAAAAGCATGCCACTAATGAGTCAGGGTGTGCAGAGGGAATGTGAGCACCTTTGCACTTTCTGTTGACTGTTGTGGTGAACAATTAAACTGGAATATCAAGACTGATGTAACCAATGCAGCAGAAAATTTAAGAAAATGTGCTTTGCCATTACATACATACTGTTTATTTGGTTGAAAAACAGTATATAAACAACTATGAGTCAATCCCATGGCAACCTCAGTTGGATATCTTGGAAAAAATGTATAAATTAATTTAATTAAATTTAATTGAATACTTTTTATATTTAATAATAATAATATTTAATACTTACAATGCTAAAATATATCTCTTAACATCAAACTCCTACAGCCTGCTTATGGCTCTGTTACTTGAACACCACAGGCTGCAGAGTTTTCAGTCTTCAGTTTTCAAATATATGTTACAAAAAAAAATAGGTTTTCTCATTTTTAGTGAGAACAATAATAAAAGCTTATTGAGAGATGAGATTCGTTAAACATAGTTGCCGGATAAACGACCTTGTTTGGTCTGCCAACCCTCTTCCGGTGATGTGAGGTATGGTTACATTTCTTCTTTGCCCTCCTCGCCCAGAGAGGAGACTCTGAAATAGCACCGTGAAGAATGCCCACACATTTATTGATGAAAATGGATTTTGTTGAAAATTGAATTTTTTTGCCCTTATATGTTCTTACAGGCACATGTTTCCTTCAAAAGATGACTCAAGCGCTGCTACTTTTGCGGGGTTGCCAGAAGCAAACAAATCATGGATTTTTATGGAAGCTCATGTGCGATATTCTGATAAGTTTCAATAGAGACACAGCATGCATACTAAATATGTTTTTAATGCTTAAAACGGCAGTTAAATGTCACGGGTAAAACGAGAAGCGGTTGATTTGTACTTGTGCCATATTTCTTGTTACCTTATCTTTCAACTGAGGCAGGGACTTTGCCAAGTTAAAAAGACTGTGGGAAGTGGGATTTATGTGACCAATGTCTAAATAAGTGTGAGTGGAATGGATTTGCAATAATTTGCAATAATTAAGGGAGGATATAAGATACAAGGGGAACAGGGAACAAGCTGGATAGATGCACACAGAGGTTTCCCACCACCCCAAGGATATCAAAATCCACCTTGGCAGACAAGGAGGGAAACAAAACCCGAAGAAGAGAAAATCCCCAGGCCTCGCAAGTATTTGGCTCAAGTGAGCCGACCTCACCAGGCAGCTCCAGTCTGAAACAGAAACCACAGCACTCCACTCAGAGGCCTCACAACGTGGTGTCTGGTCTGTCTGCAGCAGGACTGTGTTTCTCATCGAGCTCTCCATACCGTGGGAGCAGGGATGGAGGCAGCACATGAGAGGAACAGACTGAAATACTAAGATCTGGCTTCCAAGTGGAAGTAAACAGGGCCGAGACCTATAACTGATCCATCTGAGGCGGCATGCCAAGGCTTTGGCCGTACATGAGTCTAGAGTCGAGAGATGGGGCCTCATTTCTAAAAAGGTATTACGATCATATTTGATCGCACTTGGCGGCGTAAGCAGAAAATCACAACAAAGTTGTAATGTATGAAACCTCAACTAGACCTGGAAAGTCATAGTTCTCCCTCAGGTTTACATGTGAGGTATGCACATTACCTCATGGTTATGCCGAGGTACTGCAGGCTTGAACCCCCACGGGGGCTTTAATTCATGTGAGTGTTGATATCAAGCTTCAGAATTAGTTTAATTAACAGAATAATATTATTTTAAGTCTTGACAACTTCATAATAAGAGGCCAATTATTGCATGCCATGGCTGCACCGGCTTTATTTGTAAGAAAGGAAACACTACCCTGACCCTTCCTCTTAGCCTTGCCTATTTGTCGTCAATTATGTGTCTGAGCTCTTGTTTATTGGCTCTTGTTCATTTGATACACTTATTTGTCTTAGCTCTTGTTTATTTGGTTCACTTATTTGTCTCATTTGTTTAAGATAAAGTAGGTTGCTAACTTATTGCACTCTTACCTTAACACTAGTTATGCTCTTAGTTGCTTGTTTAGGAAGGAAATGCACTTACGATTTCTGGTGACTAGTAGTTCTCTTGCCTACCTATGTTGAATGCACTTATTGTAAGTCGCTTTGGATAAAAGCGTCTGCTAAATGACTGTAATGTAATGTAATGTAAGACAATGACTGTTGGGCCACGTTCACAAGGCAATCTAATTGCAAAGCAAGTTCACTAGCAAGTACATATTTGAAAATGAGTGGCTAGGAGAGAAAATAAGAATGCTGAGTCTGGCAGCAGAGGGTGTTAGGTAGTGGTAGGGAGGGTCTTTACCTTACCACAGCTCCACGACCAGCAGATATTCTAGGATGAAGAGTGAAAGTTCGAGGAATCCAAGGGGTGTCGATGGAGGTTGGGTAGGCAGTACTACACAGCAGGTAAGGACTAATTCACTCTGTGGGTGGACTTGTATAAATGGTCCATCATTGCAACCACATCTGAATATGAACATGTTGCATTTCATACAGTGACTTTAAAGCTAGATTAGGCACGTTTGCACGTTGATGACTCTAAATGGCAACAAGAGGTAATTGCTTGAAAGGTTTTACTTCAGTCGCCAGAAATAATGTAACATGACGTCAGTAAACTGCAGACAGCACGCTCATGTTTACCAACCCGGCCAGTCGGTGATGCTTTGTACCAAAGGGACAAAAGAGGCAAAAGATCTAACGTTGGTGAGTCCAGCACTCTCTGGACGAAGAGCTCGCTCACTGCTGTGTAGGAGACGGTTTGTATTTCACTTTGATTCGTTACCTCCTGTGGGTGGAGAAGTGTGCAAACCTGACACCATGAGTTTAATTTTGGTGAATCTATGGTGTCTCACTTAAGGGGGATGAAACACCCTTCTCTGTTGCAGCGGTACTTTGTGGTGGAGGCTGATAAGACGGATGTAATTTTCCATAAGAACTAGTGCAGCTTTAAGGAGCCCTGACAAACAAGTACGTATTGATCAGTGGTACTCATTGCACTTGAAACACTCACTTCAACACACGCTTGCAGTGTGACAAACTAAAACCAAACAAAATTTGTCCCCACTGATGACAACCCCAGATGCCAAATGGATCTGTGTAATAGCTGGCATTATCATTATATAATGTGCTTTGCGGGATGAAGGGAGGACGGAGGCAGACTTTGTATCCGCTGGTAACTTAAATCATTAGATGGCCCCTGTTGAGAGAAAGCACCAATAATAACCTATAATGTGAACAGACTGACAATCTGGCCAGCTTTGTTAGTGCTGGGTTAGTCACAGGAAAACATGGGACACTACAGTGAGTCATTACTACTGGATGACAGCTTGCAGATAGACTCTTAATAGGATTCTACTGTGCTGGGCACCGCAGCGGCTAAAATCACTCTTTACATTGAACTGGGCATTACGAGACCCGGGGGATGTTTTCAAGTGGATTTGTGCAGCCGTCTGTTTTGCAAAGTTCTACAAATGGTTTTCGGGCAACAGATGGCTTGCCATACTCTTTCTTCTCTTCTGCCCTTAAAGAAATACGCCAAGTTTTTGGGAAATTCACCTCTTGATGAACTTACCCGTTACTAACAACATAGACACCAAAATCATATATCATTTGTCTCAATGGTAGATTGTTTGCTAACATATTAGCATGCGCTATGCTGAAGAATTCACGTTTGCTCATTTGAAATAGTTCCAAAAATAAACCTGGCTACATATGCTGTATTGGCTTGATGATATTTTGTTCTTAAAATGTATGAATATACATCCCGTATAATAAAATACACATATTAAAAAATAATAAATTACTAAAAGGTTAGTTTTCTTACTTTGGATAATGCTAATGGAATAACTTCTCAACATAGTCTACGCTAAGGTGTTAGCATTGAGCCTACTATCACTCAACACAGTCTACACTAAAGTGTTAGCATTGAGCCTACTATCACTCAACATAGTCTACACTAAAGTGTTAGCATTGAGCCTACTATCACTCTACATAGTGCATGCTAAAGTGTTAGCATGGAGCCTACTACCACTCTACATAGTGCATGCTAAAGTGTTAGCATGGAGCCTACTATCACCCAACATAGTCTACGCTAAAGTGTTAGCATTGAGCCTACTATCACTCTACATAGTGCATGCTAAAGTGTTAGCATGGAGCCTACTATCACCCAACATAGTCTACGCTAAAGTGTTAGCAATGAGCCTACTATCACTCAACATAGTGTATGCTAAAGTGTTAGCATGAAACCTATACTATCACTCTTCCCTCCTATTTTGTTTGTACCGCTCCTCAAAATATCAAGAGGCACATAAAACACTTTTTTTGCATTTACACTGGCAGTTTACAAGCACATTGCTCAGGTCAACTCTCAGTTGGACGGGGCAGTACTACCAGAGCAAGACATCTCCGCGGAGACCTGTGTGCATGTGTGCATACTACCAACCCCCCCCCCCCCCCCACATATGCCTGCAAGGCTTATCTCTCAAAAACAGTCCGGTCTGTCATGTGGGTCACACCACCACATTTCATGTGGTGTGGCACGGGCAGGCATGTGGCCCTCTATACGCACTAAGAACATCCCTTAATTGATGTGGCAGAGATCCGGATATCCAATTGGTTTTGATTACCCCCTTCGCAGGGGAGCTGGGACACTTGGTGGGTGATGCACTTTTCCATTTCAATTAAAATCAAGGTTGAGTCACAATGAATCAGAAAATGCTGCTGTTATGCAGATTAGCCAGCAGGTCCCTAGCAAGGGTCAAGATGTTCCTGTGTGATTTAGCACATTAGGGAGAAGGCTGCCATTGCACCCCACCCCCCACCCCCAGAGGAGACATGCAGATACTGGATCAAGTCCCACAAGGCCGTGAAGAACCAATTTGGGGCAGTGCTGCCTCTTTTAAATCACAAACAACAGGAAGAGAGAGTTCCTTTCTCTGTCATTTGACACAGCAATAGGGGCAACTTTAATTTAGTATCCTTCAGCAACGCTTTCATATTATGGAAGGACGATAGTATGAAAGAAGTATGGGTTTTGTTCATATAATAATAGCCGATAACTTATGTTTCTCCATAAAACACTCATCTGATTCTGCAGTAACAGTTTGTTTGTACGCCTTATCTCTCTCTCTCCGTCTAAACTCCCATGGCAGAGGCATTGGCTTGGGATCATTCAGGATGTTGCATCAGATCCAAACAACCGCTTGTTTTTTTTCTACAGTGTCTACCTCCATTAGACGCGTCGATGTTGTAGGTGAGGATAGTGATAAGCATGCAGATGACTCAGACTGGTGACGGCTCATCCAATGCCTTTATTTACAATTAATTGCTAATCTAGTTAGATTGACGCTCCCTCTCCGTCTGGCGCGCTGGCCTTTCGTCTTGGATGTTGTTGTTTTTGTAAACTTTAGACTGACGTTGTAATTATGCTTGCATCACTGATGACTCTTCAGGTGATTGTAAAATCATTAGGACGATGCTCTGGCAAATGTTGCTGCCTAATTGCTTTATTTGTAGGGAGGACGGAGAGGTGCTGCTGTGGCGGTTTGCATGAACCTGCAGTGTGATTGATGCTGAACTGACACCTCGGAAAGAACTGCTCATAACATTATACAGCCTGTAGACCTGCACTTGCATACAATAACCAATTTGGTATACTTTGCCATTCTACCAACTTCCCACCTGTTGAAGTTGCTGTATGCATGATACAGATAGGCTTTAGGATATAACAAATGGGTGATTTCAAAAGCTATTACATTTAGCTGCTATCTGTGGATTTAGTTTAAGCAGTGTGCTATTTAGTCCGAGAGAAACCTTAAGTGTCTCTGTCTGAAATTAATATTAATTCCCACGCACACTCCACATTGCACCAACAAGCACATGTTAAAAACTCCATGCTGTTGATTGCTCTTACTGAAAACCCAAAAAAAAAAAGCAAGCACCCTTGGAAAAGCATATCTTGGCACAATAGCATATATCTCAATTTTCTCACTAATCGAGTAGCACTTTCACACATTAGGAGAATGCTTCTCTCTGTTCCCTTTTTTTCCCACTCAGTGAAATCACTCAGTGGCTTCTGGTCGCAGGATGCTACTGGTCATAGAGCAACATCTGCCAGGCCAGAGATGCCTGTTCTGCTCGCTACCATCCCCCCCTCCAGTCCAGTTCTGGATTAGAGATGCCCTAAGCCTTCCTGCATGTTGCTCTGCATGGATTAACTCTTTAGAGAAGCCACACTGCTGTCACACACTAACCTGTGATCACAGCCCTCTTTGGTAGAGAACACTAACGCTAAAGGGTTAAGATCTGATACAAAACACACCAAGGGGCGTTTCTAATGTGTTTGTGCACCATATGCAGAACGAGGCCAAGTTCATCGTCTGCCCAAACGAGCAAATCATTTTCACAAAATGACATAATCATGTTAAAACAGCTTTGGAATCTGTTTTGAACTGATATCAGAGAGAAGATTTAGTTCCCAATTCCACAAAACGATGCAGGTAGCAGCTGTGGACGACTTCGTCACTCAACTTTAATTTCCATGGAAGCCATTGCATCAACGTCTACTCAGCGTCGAAATGTTTGCAGGATGTGGAGAAACCCTGCTTTATTCCTGTGACTTTAAGTGTTTATAGCTCCAATAAATGCCCCGCGGGTTATTCCCTTCCATTGTCATTCATCCACCCTACCTGTTAGATTAAAGGAACAGCCAGCGAAGGCTTTCTCAAAGGAGTGTTCCCTCTGTGATCGACAAGTCAGTATTACACAGATATGAACAGACATCTCTCTCACTGTCTTAGCAACAAACACACACACACACACAGACACGCACACACAATATGCTCCCATAACAGGAGATGCCAACTTCCCTGTCAAGCCACTAGCCTGTATGTGGATGTAAACAGCGCAATCGGGGTCCACTGAGTGCAAACCTGCTGCTTTAATTCGAAGCTTCACAAAGAAGCCATGAATCAGCCTGGTGAGACTGATCGACAGTACAGACCACGCACCCTGTAGACACTGGAAATATGAAACACATGCACGCGCACACACCCATTGACACACAAACACTCCCAATATTTGGATCCGGCAAAAATTGCGCATTTCATCCTCTCTGTTAGAGTGGAGACGGTATATTCTTTGCAGCAGCAACAGTTGGCTGTCGACTGAGAGGCAAAGAGTTAGCTGCATCACAGAGACACATTCACAAGCACGCACCACATGCATGCACGGTTGCACGCACGCACGCACACACACACGCCAGGCAACTCAAGAGGAAAGACATGGATGAGGGAATAGAGGGAAGAAAAGGTGACAGATAAAGCCACAAAGGCACACTGCTGTAGGGATGCCTGGCAACCAGTGGCAAAAATGGAGATGCCGTAATAAGAGAAAGGGAGCGGGAACGAAGGAAGGGGAGAGGAAGACGTAAAAGGGATAGCCACACGCACACGTACACATCTTGGCAAACAACATGGAAAAAGGGGAAGACTTAGTGGGTTCTGAGGATGGAGACTGGTAGGGGAATCGTTACTCACTGGAGTCGTCCGAGTCGTACCCCTCCACGTCGGGCTCCTCGTCCCTCTTGGTGGCCTGCGAGGAGGCGGAGGCGCCGGCACAAGCCCGGTCCGGGTTATCCTCATTAGGGCGGCCCGGGTCACTTTCAGTGCCGGTGGCCGAGGAGGAGGTGGCGGAGCGCAGGGAGCCGGTCTGGCCCACCTGGGGGGGCGTCGCGGGGGGGAGGCCCCGCGGGTAACGTGGGAAGTAGTCGGAGATCTGCTTGATGGGCTGGATAGGGCCAGGGCACACGTCAATGGCCATGTGCTCCTGGATGCTGATGGTGGGTTTCTCGCCTTTGCGTTGTGTCATGCATGCAGTCCAGCCCAGAGCCCGCCCCGAACCAAAAAGTTAAAAAAAAAAAAAAAAAAAGACAAACAGAAAAACAGACCACCCCTCCTCCTCCTCCTTTTCTGGAAGAGGTGGATGTTGTCCTGGACGGGTGCTGAGGGTGGTCAGGTCCAGGTGATCTGTGGCTTGTGCTACACTAGTCTACATGGAGAGCTGTGGCTGCTGCTGCCTCTTCTAGTGCTCTCCTCAGACCCAGACCATGCTGTCTGACAGCCTCACACACACTACCTACTATCTACCCTCACTCACACTCTCTCTCTCTCTCTCTCTCTCTCTCTCTCTCTCTCTCTCCCTCTCCCTATACCCCCACAATCTGCCCACGTCTGCGCTGCCTCTCTGAAAGAGAGAGAGAGGATGGTGTGTGTGAGGGAGTGTGAGGGAGAGGGAAGGGATTAGACAGGAAGGAGGGAGGGATCAGCTGATGTCACTGCTTAGCAACCGAGCGGTAAACAGGAACCGTCGGACAAGGTGCTTAATTATGATATTAACCCCATCCATCTGTCAGTGGGAGGGAAGATCCGATTCCATGCCAGACACCCGTGTGTGTGTCACTTTGCGCGTGTGTGTGTACCTCTGGTGCTATGATAACACGGACGGTGAGCCCTGAATTCATGTTTGACGTGTGTGATTCACCTTTATGATTCTCTATAGGCATGTGTTATTGGTATGTGATGGAGTGGAGAAGAAAAATGCAAACTTGAATCCTGTTGAGCTTTTTTTCCCCAGATATTTGTGAGTGTGAGCTCACCTTGCAACTTACCCCCCCATCTATCTGTTGCTTTTACAGCAGGTGCAGGTTCAGTTTTTGCTATTTTGATAAGGGCGAGCATTAGTATGACAATGCAGCATCCTTGCATCATACACTGACGTTTCCTTGTACCTCTTGTACACACACACAAAAACACACCCACCTTCATTCATTCATACTTATTATTCTCTAAGATTCTCTCCATAGACCTACTTCTACTTTTCCGTGTTTCAAACATGCACCCTGATCTCATCATGTTTCTTAATCGCTTACCATCTGTTGCACTTTTGTGGGTGGCATTATCAATCGAAATGCTATGTACACTTTCACCATATTTAACACACATTCCACCACATGTCACCATAGTGCACGGTTCTGATTAACAGCATTACATTTGCTATCAAGATTGCAACATTGATAGCCTGTCAAAGCGGCACTAGATTTTTATATGATAAGATATAAGTGGTGCGGCAACAGAGAAGAGCCTTCCATCCCTACTAATTTAAATGTGGTCTCAGGTATGGGCACTGTCAGGAAATCCTGTCCACACACATCATGTGAAAAATCTAAACTTAAAGAGCTGGACTTACCAACGATGGCTGAACAGGACTGTCTCCAATCCGGTCTCTTCTGGATGAGGACGGGTCGGCTGAAATTTCGGGTTGGTTTTCAACCACCAGAAGGTGAGCTCTGCCTCTTCGGACCGCTGTGTCCGCTCAGGCTGTTCCTTCCTGGTCTTGTCGGAGAGGGGGGGTGACCACTGAGAAGAATAGAGGGATAAACCTTTGATAGTCCCCCGCCAACCCCAAGAAGGCGTGTACCTGGGTTTTGGACTTTGGCTGGGGAAAGTTCGTGATGGCCTCCACCTTTTTCTCTTGTGGCTTCAAGAGACCTCTTCCAATTCGGTAACCAAGGTACTGTGCCTATGTTTGACCCAGGTTAATTTTTTTTGGGTTGGCAGTGAGGCCAGCTCGACGTAGGTCCCAGAGCACATTCCGCAATTTTGACTGGATGGCAACATCGTCCAGATAGGTGGCCACATAACGGCGATGGGGCCTGGAGGATGACATCCTTCATTCGCTGGAAGGTGGCTGGGGTGCCCGTCGAGCCCAAATGGTAGGACCTTATACTGCCACAGGCCGCTAGGGGCCACAAAAGCCGTCTTCTGCCTGGACGAGGGGGAGAGAAGAACCTGGTTATATCGAGAGTGGAGATATAGTGTGCCTTACCCAGCCGCTGAATCAGCTCATCCACTCTGGGCATTGAGTATCAAACTGGGAAACTTCATTGAGGTGCCAGAAGTCAACACTGACAAATAGAAAAACAAGTCTACAAATAAACATGTTGTTCCCCACAAATGACAGCACAATGATAGCACCTCCATGAGCAGTGTAACATTATATATACCAGATTTCAATTGTAAGAGGCATCAATCACCCTAGTTTCTGTAAAATCGGGCCCATAGTTTTCAACATATTGTGACTATTGAACAAATATATGGACAGGAGACAGATCCATAGTCCCCCTCCAAAAATTCATCATGGGAGACAATGAATAGGTCTTTATAGGTCTGAATACTAAGGGCTACTTTCCAGAGACAGAGAAAGAGCATGATTTGTTTGTGAATAACGTACAATGAAAGGTAGCAGTATGGGACTCAAGGGGATTCAAAGTAGCCCTCTCTGAATCCCCGACCACTTAGAGGCAATTATGTGGAATAAGCAGTGAGACAAGTCAACAATAAACACAAGTGGAGCACCAGGTAACCTTTCCTTTGAAACAAACATCTCCAAGTATCAGATGCCCAACAACTGAGCATGAGCATCCTAAGGTGCAAAATGATGATGGGCCCTGAAAGAAAATTTGTACAGCACCGTACACCAAGCACCAACACCATATTATTAATTTGAAACCTTACAAATAACCTTTTATGACCAGACATTCTCACCAAAGCAATCACAACACTGTCAATCAATGCCATCACACCTAAAAAAAAAAACAGTAAATCTTTGTGTCCACATTCTAAGTTGTGGGCCTAACTGAAAAATATAAAGTGAAACATTTCAGTGATATAGGGTGATTAAGTCCATCAGAGACTATTGTTTTAAAGAACAAATTATGTCTACTTGGTTTACATGTGTATCTCCACATGCTGAACAAATGCAGCACCTGACCAGACGTAATAAAGCCAGCGTAATAAATAGTTATTTATTATTGCGTGAAGTCTACTTTCAATATCATATTTTGTCCAAATTCCACCCAGTTTCTGATAGTGAATCAGCCGCTGCCTCCTCTATGCCAGCTGGCTGCTTGTTTCTTTGATCATGAACTTCTGCAGAGACAGAAATAATGTGTTTTGAACTGTATTAAATCAAACTGCCTCCTCTGCTGTGGACTTAGCTCAGCTAGACGATCGTTGGATATCTATTGTATATCAACAAGTAGCGTTGCCCATCCCTTTGTACCCAAATGAGCCCGACAGCATCTTTGTTTACTCCGTTGTTATTCAGGGCAGGGGTGTAAACTTGGAAAAAAGAAAGACAATCTCCACCAAATTGTATGTCATGTCTGGAGAAATCTGATTAATGGTCTTCTAACAAGCGCTCCAAGAAAGCTCTGCAAATCCTGTCACCCAAGAATTCAGTGTAAATGAGCAAATCAAGGGTGCGTCTGACCTTTTCAAATATGCTTGCTCATAATTACCCATACTGAGGCTTAAAACTCTGCCCTTCATTTTGGGAACGCATTTCTGGCACACAGATGCAAATACATGCCCACCACCAGCTCCCTGATTGGAGTTTTAGTTCTACCAAACGTTGTAGGAGGCAGAGCTCCAATGGGTGGAGCCATAAAGCCCCAGTTTTTCTGGTTAAGTAAAGTTAGACTGGCGTTAGCCCGTTAACCCAGTGAAAAAGGAAAGGGGTAAAAGAGCAGGAGGCTAATATTACAAAGCCTAACTCCCCACTACTAACTGAAAAAACAATCTAGCCATACTAAGTTATCTAGGTAAGCTGACCTTCCAAGGTCATGAATGAATGAAAAAAAATAAACCTTTGCCATTTATATTTCCATTTAAATTTTGTGTCTTCTTTGCCTTTCAAGTTTGCCGGTTAGCTAACTTGCACTCCGATAATAAGCAGTGGCTCTTTGCCTCCGCCCATTGAGGTTTAACTCAGCCAATGAGATTAGTTCTGCCTCCAGAGCAGCTCTGCCTCGAAGAAATATAGAATATGGAGCTAAAACTCCAATCTGCCAAATGGTCCGTTCCCTATCAGCGTGACCTCTTTATCAGGCTCATACGTAGGTGACTGTCCACTGACAAGCAGCTCCCGTTCCAAAAAAGCTGATTAAAGGGAGTTTTCATGCAAGTAGTGAAAGTAATCAAGAGCCTACAATTTCTTGTCTCTTCCCTCCCGCAGCATACGTCTGGTTATTTATTATGCCACTCTGTTCCCTGACTAAAGACCACTTACTATAAATTTTGTCTGCTGAGAGGAGAGGCACATTTCTGTCTCTGCGGGCTCAATGCAATCAGAAAAAAAACCCTCAAATGTCACAGTGTTGGGTGTCTCAATTATTGATAGACATGCATATATAACTTAGAATTCCTTATTCTATCTGTAAAAGTGCAGTTGTGGTTGAGCTGGTGCGTCATGAAGCTGTCATGTGTTTACGTATAGTATTTAAAGTAGTCTGATTCATGATGCAAGCATTGCTCTTAGTGCACATTTGTTTACATTTGTAGTTTAAATTTTCAGCATTTCTTCATCATTGTGTCTTTTCTCTATATGTCCTGCCAGCTCATAAAGTAGTTTCACACCATTTTACTTGTAGAAATTGGTCTACTTTGTTGACATACAGTGAAAACGTCCAGAAATATGTCTGAAAAATGAAGAAATTGGTCCTCAAAATCCTTTGTTCTATCATGAATCGGCTTCAGGGACATTGGCTTGGATACAAAGCATCATTCTGTATCCACCAGAGGCTGAATGCTTCAGACTGTTAGTGATTTAGAAGCTGATGGCGAATGTTGTGGAGGATGAAAATAAGTACTCATCCAAACAAAATGTTTGACAGTGGGGATGCATTTCAGTAGACCCGACAACAAGGCAGCAAAGCACAATATTTGCAAGATGACAAAATATTTGCAGTATGGCAAAAATGCTTTGACAGTTTTCCACACAATTTTGCTGTTTGGCTTCAAGTCGAGTGCCTGAGCCCTTCAGCCTTCCACTGCCTGTACAACAGCTGAATCATCTGTCCCAGGTAGCGTCTATATCCATAGCAAGCGTCTGTGGGAAGTAGCTAAATCTATGATAAAAAAAAAAAAAGTACTTTCTTTTGCACATGAGAATCCCCGTAGTTGACATGGGTTAGCTGCTTTACTAAAGTTATGTGTGAGATGATAAACCCTTTAACCCAGGATACAACTGTTAACTAACACCCTCATCTCTGTGTAGCTCAACATGATGATTCTGTTTGAAATTCAAGCTCAACCATTTGATTATTGTGGGGTTTTTTCCGAATTGAAACTCCGCCCAAGACTGGGGGAGCTGTTTGCAGAGGAGGACAAAGGGAAAATGAAGGACAATAGAAGGAAATCCAACTTGCATAGCTCTGCAGACCCTGCCCTCTGGTGGCAAGAACAGAGACTGCCGGAGCAAGCAGATATATTTATGGTATTCATATATTTATGGTATCCCTGCCCAATTTATTCTGGGGTAGGAAACTGAATGAATGAATGACACATTTCTTCTGAAAGTTAAACCCTTACAGACAGGAAAGACCCCTAGCTTGAATGGCATCCCGATTGAAGCCTATCTGCTGCTGCTGGCATGGATCAATTTATCATTTAATAAGGAAAAACGTATACACCTCCCAACAGGAAGAGATGCTCATCCTTTTATTGAAACAGGATGTGAAGGGTAATCCAAAGGACCCAGTTCATTCCCACTGCAAGGTTGTGATGCAATGACGTCAGTGCATTTAGTGTCAGCTAATATAATTCACCAGGACCAATCTGCTTTCAAGGCATGTACAGTGTGTGGTCGATAACATCAGACAGCCATTTGAGATAATAAGAAATTACAATGATAAAGATAGCATTTATAGAAGAATGTGAGATAGCATTTGATTTATTTTAATAATAATAAAAAGGAGGATATTAGGCATATAGAAAGTCAGGAGTTAAAAGAAGTATACGGGTGATGCTAGGTCTTTGTTACAACCATTTTGCAAAGATTTTGTGGTTACCAATAAAATGGGTAGGTAGGTAGCTCAGTTAACATGTTGTTGTGCATGCAGTTCATGATGCAATAGATCATCCTAAAACAGATAGGATCTCTCAGCCATGAAAAGGGAAACATTTGACATTATTTTAAAAGAAATATTAAGATAAATGTTACAATTTTGTAGCCTTGTACAGTATACCAACTGTACAAATAATTGCTCATATGCTATAAAAATGATTTCCTAAGCCACACACACACATACATACACATGCACAGAAATGACAGCTGCCCATCAACTCACAACTAAACCACAGGAAACTAACAAATTGACAAGTCTGTCAAAGAGACAAAGCTACTTTGAGCTGGTCAGAAATGTGTTAAATATGATAAAGCTGATATACTGTTAAACCTGGGATGCATGCAATGAAAATACCTAGTGTATCATTCACTCTGATACTGAATAACACTGACATTTATAGAAGAGGAAATCTAAGGTTTCAGACGAGAATAATGAAGGTGTGGGAGGGAGGCTGTACTACCTTGGTCTAAACCTACATCTAACAAGACCTCTTCTAGGCAGATGGCGAGGTACTACAACTCTGGCACTGACATGCGTGACAAGATACTGAACAAGCTTGACCTAACTGGATTCAATTAATAAAAGTTACATTTTGTTCAAATTAATTACCAGCTCATAAATGTGATATAATATGTGATGTAATGTGATGTAATATGAATATGACGTTGATATTTTGCACTGCGTGTGCATTATATGTGTGTGTCGTTTAGCAGACACTTTTATCCAAAGCTACTTACAAAGGTGATAATTAACACCATGTGGGGATCGAACCCACGACCCTTATGCTCTACTGACTGAGCTGTCCGGGCTGGACATATAAATTTATATAACCTTTGCTATGAGGTGCTTGGTGGGTTTGGGCTACGTCAGTTATGATAGGACCACTTCTTCGATAGCAGACAGTTTTTGATGATGAGGTAGCAAATAAAGTGTCCCAAATGACCTCCAGTTTCCCCTCACCTCCACTCTACTCCTCCCCTCATCTCCTCCAGGTTACTTCCTGGTAGGAGAGGAGTGGTAGTGAGAGAGGACAGGAAAGGAGGAGGAGCGGAAAAGCTTTGGGGTGATGTTGCTGCAGTTCATACACATAGAGGTCAATAAAAGTCATAGATTACTTAATGCAATTTCAATTTAACTTTGTGGGAATTATGTGAATTTCCACCAGTCAGGATGTGCTTTTCAATATTAAGGACACCGTGGCTGCCGGCTTTTATCCCAAATTTCTGAGCCCTGCAGAGATTTTCAAAATAAGATTCAAAGACAAATGACAGCCAATCGGTTTCAAACCAATCTTGGTCCCATTGTAGCAGTCAATAAAAGAAAGCATCCTACTGTCCTCCATCACCGTCTGGTTCCTCTCCACCTACTCCCACTCCGAGGACAAGCTCCAACATATTGTCAGCACTGCTGAGTGGGTGATTGGCTATCAGCTGCTTTCCATTGAGGTTCCATTGAGCCACTCAGCGTGGCTTGCACAATCTTGCACTACTCACAGGATTACTGTTTTCCATCACTACAATGGATTTTGATTATTTGGATTCCAGAGAGGCCAGCACCTACATAACACCAGGGACTACATAACACCAGGACTGGAACATCGTCATCTGGGGTCAATCCAATCACCGCTCACATACCCGTCTTTATATTGGCGTCAGTGAAAGCAACTAGATGGACGTTCCCTACAGACATACGAAGTGTGCAAATTTTTCAAATAAAATAGGCGTGGCTAACGAGTGAAAACCAATGAGCTGGAATGACGTAGGTCAATGCTGGCACTTCGGAGGCCTGGGACCAGGCCAACCATGTTTAAATCAACATCACTTTTGGAAGGGAATAGTGATAAGAGGGTAACCATCCAACAACAAAAATTATGCTTGGTTGATTTTATTTGTCTGTCTTAACAACCGATTGTCCTGTAAACTAGCCTTGTGTAAAACATCCCACTTCCCATATGACAATCTAATGTACAACTTCCGTAAAGCCTCTCCGTGTAAAGCGCTCACGGTCATGGCTATTTCACATGAAAGTGGAGGTTAGCTTACCTGACAATGTTTCATGTCATGAGAAAATGTTTTTTTGCTTTAACCCCTGACTGCTCATACTGTCTGCTCACTGCGTCATAATGTTCAAAACTCCTTTCATGCACTTCATCCTACTCAGTATAACCATCCCACGGTACGCTGTCCCTGTACATAGATGGATACTCACCATTGTTCAGTGCACGTATAATGTAAGCCACGTTGCTGGAATGCTGAACATCATGCTGTATAATCAATCTATTGTACGTTTTGCATTGTACCATTGTATAGAGCATAAGGGCCCTTTGTCCCCGTGTGCCAGCATTGTAAATAAATAAATGGAAAAAAAAACCAATATGCTACATTCAAACCATGCTGAAGACCAAACACTGATGCCTCTATAGTGTTCAGAATTGTCAGTGACTATTTTTTGGTTATTATTTTTCTGACATGTGCTCAATCAAACCTGGAAATGCTAGAAGCTTTAGTATACTAGTGATAAAAGATTACTGATCAGCAGCTACTGCTCATTGAACCCATTACAATCAATATTCCTCTCCAACACCGAGGAGAGACTAATGTATTCTGAATAACAGACCTATATGCTGAATAGCAAGAGCACACTGGAACGTAACTAGTCATCGATAGCAGATGTGAAAACACATCAAAAGGTGTATTACTCGAAAGTACTCTGTCAAGAAATGTGTCAAAACAACTTACAAAAAAAAACCAGATGCAGTCAATATAATTTACTGCATCGCTTACTTCTGTATTTTCAACGTGAAGTCATTTCTTTGAAAGCCATAGCCAAACACGGACACCTAAATTGAACCTGTCTAAAAAGTAAGTGAATATAACTGAGTATATAAGAGCAGGAAGCTAAGTCAAGTGTCAAGGGTTTTACTGACCTTTGTCTCCACTGGTTTGGGACGTCCAGTTAAAATCTTCATTTCATACCTTCTCAGTTGTACCTTGGTCCCTTGTTTTACAGGTTTTTTACAATATTTACAAAATATTTATACAATGAAGGGCTTTATTTTCGTGCCGGAATTCACAATATTCATTTAGCCATTTCGTCAGACTCAATGACAACTTTTCCCCGCCATTGTCAGTTTGGTAATTTGATGGACAGACCTGTGCCAGGATGGGCAGGGTGGCGCAACAGGGGGCGTGTCAATAAAAACCAGCAGGCGCAGTGGGATTTTGGTGGCAGTTTTGGGGTGAAGTTACGCTCGCGCCTTCCGCCCGTGAAGACCACGTCTATAGCGCAGTGCTATTATATTAGCTTTGCGCACGTGAACATAGAGATGTCTAAAATCCCACACACCAGTTTTGAGCATGTTAGGCTATATTTTACCCCACACTGAGGTAAATCCATCAGCCATGGACTAACTGAATGCAATCGTTTTAATATGTTTAGCACAATTAACTATTTCAGGTCTTCACCTGTGGTAACTGAATTAATGTGTGAATCAGAGGCAGTCAAGCCGCATCGTTACGCACAGGAAACATGTGACAGGGGTTGCAATATCTCAGTATCGATAGGGAGAGAAACAAAATGTTGTATGATACTGGTAAATGAGCCTGACATAAAATTCTCTTTTTTATTATCATCTTTCCTCTGATCATATTGAAACAGTTTCTTTGTTGGGTCACAGCGGTACCGGCATATTGCGTTGTCTGAGGAGTACTGTTTGTGGGCTACTCTTTAATTCACGTTGTGTCCATAGAAATGGCAAATAATCGAATTTGGCATTTATATTACTACAGTGCTTCTCCAA
This sequence comes from Hoplostethus atlanticus, assembly GCA_034670405.1. Taxonomy (NCBI): domain Eukaryota; kingdom Metazoa; phylum Chordata; class Actinopteri; order Trachichthyiformes; family Trachichthyidae; genus Hoplostethus; species Hoplostethus atlanticus. Next base: position 1,664,595 of record JAXDDX010000015.1, on the reverse strand, counting down.
ACACATTGAACAATCTTCAACGCACTCTAAAGTTGGATTCTCTTTTCTTGTGTTTAATTGGTTTATTTATTATTATTGTCTTAACATGATTGTAATTACTATTATTAATTACTATTTCTTTCTCTTTTCTTTAACTTCATCTCGACATCATGATAAATGAGGGCAACCTCAATGATTCCTCAAGACTTAAATAAAGGTTAAATGAATCAAATAAAAAAAAGCAACATATTTCCAACCTCTTCTCAAGCAGATTTACGTCAGCCCTTGGGGGTCTATTTGAGGACATAAATGTGGACTCTGCACCTCCTGGACAGGAATATCAGTATTGATTTGACTTATGTATTGACTTTTAAGTACAAATAGTGGAAATGCTGTCCACCTCTGAGTCATAGTGCATGGTTGAATTTCTGTTTGTAATCGACACAGAAAATAACCATTTTATCTTCTTACTCCTAAATTGTAATGAGAACCCATGTCTTTAGAAGCAAATGTTTGTGTCAGACCTATCAAGATTATTGGCTTAATACTGATCTAAAGATCTGCTGTGCAGTGGATGGTGTGCAGTGCAGACGGACAGGAAACAAGGGAGAGATGACATGCCATAAAAGGTCACAAGTCAGATTCAAACTAATATTGTCATGACCCTGGACTGGCAGGACAACCTGACGCTGCACATTATTTCCTGTAATAAAAGTGAATTATGTCTCTCTATCCATTACAACTGACGGACCATTAATCTCCCAATAGCACAAGTGATAAAAACCGTGGCAGTGATGGAATGAAAGGGGGTTGCATTCGTGGGACACACAGGGACACAAAGTGATGAACTTCAGAGGACAGTTTATTTGAACTTGAAATCATTTACAGCAGTTCCACTGGAAAGGAAAAAAAACCCCAAAAAGTCGATGTCTTAAACACATTAAAACTATGGTGCTATGTACAGGAAGGATGCAGCTGAATAGTGCAGAAGGCACAGAAGTGGTTGAATACTTGCCTCTAAGCGCTGCTGAAATGACAGAAAGGAAAACAAGGTGACGTGGCGGCCTTTTAACCGGAGGCCGTTATTGTTTTACGCCTACTGTCGAGCTGAGAGCACGATGTACAATTAGATTTAGGAGAATATGGCTCCCGTTGCTACTCCAGTCATTTGTGACATACAGTACTAGTTTAGATACTATGACAGCAAGCGTCTAGTCCTTCAAAATATATTTCTCTAAATTTACACTTTGAACAAAGCTCGTTATTTGAGGTCAACGTACCTCGGGTGAACAGAATTGCTTTACAGGGCCAAGGGAATAACGTTGGTGCTGAGCTTAACCTAGCAGACAGGAAGTGTTTTGTTTTTTTTGTAAAGCCAATATGTGTTGTACATGTAATATGTGAATATGCATTAGTGATCAATAAGCACAAAGCAAACTTAAAAGAAACTGCATAATGTTAAGGCAATTTGCAATATGGAGGTGCAATTCTCGACGCAGAGGGAACCACCGAATCAAATATGCAGGGGTAGGTATCAGGTCACTGACACGGATAATGGCGGTTTGGCAATATTATGGCACGCTTCACATCTTAAAAGTTCCCTTCATTCATAGATCAACCCCAACATATCTGGCCTGCTGTGAGCTGCCAGATCTTCCAAAGAAGCATTTGAACTTGGCCCAAGTCCCACAGTGAAAGCACAAGAGATGAGAATGAGAATAACACAGATTCACACTCAAATGTGAGAAACATCGGAATTAGGAAGACTTGCCATAGCCACAGCATTATTCAGGGTGAAAAAAAAAAAATCAAGCAAAAAGGTATCAGAACCCTTAGGACCTATACCCAAAGAGACTCATTCACAGATAAAAAGAAGTTAAATAAAATCAAAGAATGTACAATGTGTTCGATACAATAGAGTGACAAGAAATTCATTTTTTTGCCACAGAAAAAGATCCTAAGAATACCAACTCAAAATCAAGTCAAGGCTTTCAAAAAAACATCAAATTGCAAATCACTTGGAATTCTGACGTCTGTATTATTTCGTAAATGTTGCATCTCGGCTTTAGATTATGCTGCTTTTTAAAAAGTACATTCAGTAGGTACATCAATTATGGAACAAATGTAAAACACAGAGGTAAGTTAAAATGGATCAATAATAGCTACTGGAAAGAAAAACAAAAAAAGTCTTACATAATAGACAGTAAAGGCGGGCTCAGATAGTGTTTTTCATTCGCTAGAGTGGGTAGTCCACTGCACCTATTGGCTTTTTAAATAAGCTAAGACGACAACTTCAACACCACATGATCAAATTAGAGCAATATCATTTTTATTGTTGCCTCTCCTGTAGCGATGTGTTGATGTGTACATTTGGAATATACGATTGTCAGAGTCAGCCGTGCTCTCAAATGATAACCATCCCACCATCGGACAAGTGAGAATTTCGTCCTTTAGGCTACACCGTGTTAGAGCAGCTGACCGAGAGCCTCGACAATTCATGTGAAAATGTGCAAACTTTAGCAGCGGGAGAGTTCGGGAGGGGAGCTTTTATTTTTGTGTCCAGCCAGATCAATCCACGGTTCACATTAGGCATTGAGGAAACCACAAGACTAAGCACCTGAAATGATGCTTCTAGTGCTAGTGGAGTCTTCAGAGTTGAGAAAACCTCAGTCTAAGGCCGCCTTTATTCATCCCAGCATTTCCCAAACTCTTACACACTCTCTCTCACACACACCAAATAAGTTTTTGCACATTTTGCACTGCACTGCAAAATAATGTTTGCTAGTTTTCTACCAGTTTTTTCTTTTCATATGAATTTTACATAAAATTTTATCTTTACTTCAACAGAATACTTTGTATATATCTGACAAAAAAAGTCCACAATAACTACATTCTTAAGATTGTTTTGTAGTGCAAAATGTGCAATAAGTCAGAAAGTGCACCACCTCTTAAGTATGACTAAACAAACACTTCAACAGGTGCAACTGATATTGATTTAAAATAAAAGCAGAAGCAATTCAAACGCATCCTAAAATTAAAAAAAAACTCAAGGGCCATTTGACATTTACAACATTATTAGGACAAGGAGATCACCAGTTGGATTTCAAGCCGCAGGCTAATCAAAAAAAATTATGGTTGCTTGAAGGGACTCACAAGTTAATTATCTCCCCCACCTATTTTGAAACAAACAAATCCATTGTAGACAAGGCAAGATAAAGTCTTGCTTCATCCAGGTGCCAAAAAAAAAAAGACGACTGTCTGGAACATCACATAAATCTAGATGCCACAAACATAAAACCGCTGCAGGGCAACTGGCAGCAAGTAAAAGAAAGTGTCAGGTGAATGAAGACATAGAGAAAGAGGATTTAAAAAAAAAATAAAAAATAAAATAATATTTTCAGTGTGACAACATCCACCTGTCTCACAGAAAAAAACAAAAAGATTTTTCTTTTTCAACACTCACCATAGGAAGATAGGCAGGAGCTTATTTATCTTCCCTTAAAATGGGCTTGCTGAGAAGCCCATTGGCTGAAACCAAGACAATGGGCCTCATTTATCTTACTGTTTGTACTGTATTAATGTGTAGTCCAGTCATGCTACAACTTTTACTCTTTTAACATTGCAGACACAGGGGAAAATATCTATATATCTGTTACCATGATGAATCTAAAATGTTATTTGGTGTGCTCCTATTTATTGAAGAGTTCATATCCACAGCTGGAGCTCTGGACATTTGGCTGCTGGTGGACAGTTCCAGCAAATATTTATGGTCAATGCAGCGTTCATGATGATGAATGTGAAACGACAGTGGCCTATAGCCCAAGTTAAGAACTGTGAATGATTTCGACAGTGCTGGTAGTACTTAGGCCTACTGTCCAGTGGTTTCCATAAACCATGCAGCACATAAAAACATTTAATTGCGGCTTCTCTGCCAAATTCGGTTAAGAACTAATCAGGATGGACAGCATAATTAAGCTGGTACACTGCTACTTTTCAAGCAACTTTATACGACGCCTAATTGTGACAGACGTCTGATTACATTGTGGAGACAAGTGCTACAGTAATTTTCCTACCCTGTAGAGCAGTGGTTCTCAATCCAGTCCTCAAGGACCCCCTGTCCTGGAGATTTTAGCTCCAGCTCTATAGGCACACCTGAACCAATGAAGGTATCATGAAACGTGAAGCCTCTAATTGGTTCAGGTGTGCCTGAGTAGAGCTGGAGCTAAAACCTCCAGGACAGGGGGTCCTTGAGGACTGGGTTGGAAACCACTGCTGTAGAGACTGCGATGAGAAATTGCACGACAAACGAGTCGCGACAATCTCCACCTCGAGCAAATTGCCCAGGTATGCACCTTTTAGTTCAGTCAAACACCTTTTAAGCGACCAAACTTCATGCTTTGTTCACTTGGGGGGGCAGACAAACACGAGATATTCTAACACGTAAAAGACAAATCTTATACACAACATATCCGAAAGCACACGTTGCTTGCGTAACCCATTTTCTCGGTGGTTTCAAAAGCCATTTATTTGTATTCTTGTTTGGGAAATGAGGCCCAGTGACTGTTCAAATCTGGCTTTTCTGCTCTGTTGCATGTTCTGAGATGGCACAAAGGGATTCAGGCAAAATGAAACAAACAAACAAAAAACAAAAAACAAAAAAAAATTGTATTGAATATCAGAGTTCCTACAAATATTTACACCGTAGATACAGGCACTTATATATCTTTGGTTGGAGAAACCCAACATTGCAAGAGAAATGCATTCACAGAGCTTTTGTGTCCCTTATTGTATTTCCGGGGTTCACTAGGCAACTGGTATGTGTATTTTTATTTCTTTGAGTTTGACCATGGTACAGTTCAGTTCTGACAGAGCTCTCTGATGCCTTTAACCCTCTGACAACGCCACCTGAAAACAAACAAGAAGAAATGTGTTCAGGTGCAACTTCTGGATCACTGCATGCAGAACAACAACATACACGATAATTCAGAAATAGTAAAGGGTTTGATCAAAAAAATGAACAGTGCTACTAAATGCAAGTTTATAGAAATGAGTGTTAAAAGAGTTTGCTTATCATTTTTCCTCAGGCAAGTTTTTTGCAAAGTTCAGGGGCTCTCATTGCTTAATCAATAAAATTAATTTCTACAGACAAGTTGAAGCGAGTGTGCGGTGGCTAAAACAACACGTCAGTATCAAACTTGATGCCCCAAAACTCATTCTCCATTAAAGTACCCTTCAAAAATCCATGAAGCAATTAAAAAAATTCAGCACGGTGCGGCTGATATCGGAAATGTGCACATTTAGAATATAAATTTGCTTTGCAGCAGACCGCTCCAAACCATCTGGTTGGCCAGAATCAGCCGGTGAGTCAGAGCTTGCAGGTCTAAGCTTAAAATTGTTCCTCATTGTGGCTGTGATGAAATATTGAAGATGCTTGACTGTGCTGTGTTGTATTATAGCAATAAACACCCAAGACGGCAATTTTTACTTTCCTTACGAGTATGACGGTCATGTGACTAGGTACAAGGCACAGCAGAGTACCATCAGCGGTACTCAGAACCAATGTACGTAGTAGTTACCAAACCCTGTGCACTGTCTGAAAACTTCTCTCCAAAAGTACAGTACACATATAAGAATAAAAAAATAAAAATAAATAAAAACTGTTAGCATAGCAACCAGTCAGCATGGTTGGAACATTTTGGTCTTTGACCAATCAGATTGCTTGGCTGAAACTACCTACTGTCATGCATCATTGTAGGTGTCTTGTAGGGTTGTACCTTCTCGGGGCAGAAGTCGGGATTGGCTTGCCGTACTTTGCCGGGCCGGCCCTTGATGACTGCATAGCAGAACATAGTGATGACCATGACGAACAGGAAGTAGCTAGTATGCATCAGGTGCAGGTTGATGAGGGAACGGTCATCCTGTTCAGAGAAGAGATTAAGTGTCTGTTCCAAAAGGCGCACATTAATACCACCCATTACTGCTCACCGCTAGCTGAAATGCATTAGCATGGTTAACATAAAACAAGACATTTTAAAAAAGGACCTGCAGACACCCTATATCAAAATAAAGATCAAAATGAACATCAAGTGTCATATCTGAAGCACGAGTGGAGGTTTTCTCGACGATGGTGGAAAAAGCTGTCTCAGGCATCTCTCGCGTGTTCAAGTGAGTTGACATCAGGTAAGTGAAACGGGCACAAATTGTTTTCATGCTCACTGAATCGTTCAGTGCCCACTTGTGGCCTGTCAATGGGCTCGTCATCCGGGAAGAGACTATACTGCCATCGGTATAAAACCAATACTTAATGGCTTTCAAAATGGCTTTGTGTTTGGTGGCATTTACCTCGTCTTCTAAGGGGTTGAGTGAGTGAACCCATACCATGCCTGAAAAATACAATTGAATAGTTCCATACTGTACTTAATATTTAGGTTGTAGTTATGGGTCTTGAACAGTATTTATTTTTGAAATATTGTTCTAATTCAGCTTGTTTGCCATAAAAGCTGTTGTCAGGTCTCCTGAATAGATCTCAATGGGACAGTAGGGCTAAGACCTTTCCTTGGAGAGCCGTGCACCCAGGCAAGCAAGACCTAAGAAGCACTATAGTGAAGCAATTGACGAGATTTTGGTCAGAGTCAATTAATATGATGGAAAAAAAATAGGATCAAGATAGAAAATAGCCCAAGTGTGAGTTATGCTTTAATATCAGTGTACATAGGCTCATCTGTGGTCGCTACAAAATAAAAAATTGGTCAGTGTATAGAAATTGGTCTAAATCGATCTCTAGCGCTGTGGTGAGGTGTGCATTGCATTGTGCTTTCGGTACCCTGCCACCACAAATAAAGTTCGGACCTAGGGCTGTCGCGGTAACCGCATCACCGCGGTTGTGTCAAGGCACCCGCGGATGGAAAACAAACCACCGCAACAACCGCGGTTGTTAAAAAAAAAAAAAGTCCTGTATTTTGGAAGTTTTTTATTTTTTGTTTTCCATTTCATTATTAAATTAATCATATTCATGTGTATTTGGTGTAAAGTATTGTAACAACCCGGTTGAAATATGTGATGCTTACTGTTAGTTATGGCCAGTTATGGGAGATGTTATTAGCGGGTTCGTACCTCCCAACTGTTGGTTGCCCATCACCAGTCTTAGTGTGCTTAGTCTTCCTGTGATTGGTTGAGAGGCGGGGAGGCGGGTCAAGAGAGTTAGGTTGAGACACCTGTGTTGTGGTGGTACGCTCTGGCGCTAGGTTTAAGAGTTTGGAGAGTTAAGTTATCGAGGTGAGCTGTTGTACGGCGTGGTTATGGCCAACGGTAACTAATAATCAGCTTAATAAATGCACTGGATTGCAAACTAACTGTTTTGTTTGTCTACTCAAAGTATCCGTCTTTGACGGGACGCTACAGTAGGACTAAACTCATTTTAGGGCTAGTGTAATGAGTGTTTTTTCACATAATACACACTTTGCTCTGTTTGGTAATCTCCCTCAATTTTGTTGAAAAACTGCCACGAAGAGCTTTTTGACATTCGCCGTGTTTAGTGAGCCGGAGTGAATTTACGAGCGTGCGCATTGGCTGGTTAACATAATTAACTAACGTGATTGATTTGAAAGACGCTTGGTATTTAGTAGGTAAGTAGTTTATTTCCCCATTTATGACAACGATTGTAAGTTAGGCTACAGTTTATGAATGTTTTTTTTTTTTTGTGTAAAAAAAATAATAAATTATCAATAATAATAATACTGTGGCGGACTCGCCACAGTACCGGGGTCCGTGACAGACAGAGACATAGGCAGGAGGAGAGTTAACTGGCCAGCAGGCCGTTTTATTTGCACACCAGCGATATAAACCCGGCCCAGTGCCGTGTAGAGCGCCGTCTTCCCCGGCGCGCGCACCTCCTCCCTCCCGGCAGGTCAGCTGCGGAGCACTAAGGCTGACCCAGTCCGCCAGGCTTCCAGGGGCGTCTAAACGTTTATGATTCAAACTTTGTGTACACGTTCACATCCCTACTTTTATCAGATTTCACAATGTTGAGGGACAAATGGATAGATTATGAAACATGTTTGAAATTGTTTGGGACTCCTTCGACGTTAGACATTTTTTCCTGTTCTTAGGAGCCGCTAGTGTCTTACACTGAACCGATCACGGGTAAACTCGCATATATTAAAAAAATAAAATAAAAACGTGCGGTACCACCGCATACCGTGGTGATGAGCCAGATACACACCCGCGGTGGGAAAATTTCAAAACCGCGACAGCCCTATTCGGACCTAAGTGAAACACTGAATATGTAAGTCAACTGAGAAAGAAAACAAGGATAAAAGGTGGTGACTCACATCAGGCACGATGACTGTTAGCTTTGGGTTGAGTGCGTGGTACACCTTGCCGATAGCTCCTTTGTAACACCAGAAGGGGTTGTAGTCCTGGCTGTACTTGGTATCCGAGTCGCGGGCCGTGGTGAACAGCTTGTACCAAGATGTGGCGTTGGTGTATGTCTCCGGCACGCAGTGGGGTGGCTGCCTACAAAGCACAATATATATTCCATTACATTGGGGTGGGAAAAATAGGAAAAAACAAAACCTGACTGCAGTCATGTAACTGCTAACATATAGGATTTTGATGGCAAAATTATAGTGAGAATTTTTATTATTATTTTTTTTTAAATCACGATTTAACGGTTTTACAATTATGTTATTTATTTTTACAAGCCATTTAAAAACAACAATAAAATAATTGATTAGACTTAGTGTTATAGGTTAGTCCTTTACAGCCTGCCTATATGTGGAAACTGTTTAATCAATACAGATGGGAATAAACAAACAGGAAGTAAATGATGGCACTCAACAGCTTCTCATGACTCACACAGCCCCACATTCGCATTCGCAGTCAGAGTCCTGACCTTAACCCTGTTGAAATGTTGTGTCATGACCTGAAGCAAGCCGTTCATGCAAGACATCCCAAAAATATCAATGAACTGAACCAGTTCTGTAAGGAGGAATGGTCCAAAATACCTCCTAACCGTAGCTTAGGAGCCATTTATACAGGAATGCAGGTAATTCAAAAGAGTTTACAAACTGTAAAACTGTATATTTGCCAATTTCCTATGTTTTTAGAGGAAACTCTGCATGTAGTAAAATGAAAATAGTTTAAAAGGGAATTAGTGCAGGTGCAAATATACACTACATGGCCAAAAGAGTGCCCATCCCTTCTAATGTATATAATGGAATAAGGGTCTGGGGCTGTTTTTCATGGTTCGGGCCCCTTAGTTCCAGCGAAGGGAAATCTTAATGCTACAGCATACAATGACATTCTAGACGATTCTGTGCTTCCAACAGTTTGGGAAATGCCCTGTTTCAGCATGAACTTGCACAAAACGAAAAAATAAAAAAATAAAAAATAATGACTAGCCACTGTAGGGGTCACAAACTTTCAAGGGTGTCTATATATTACTGTTACCTACCATAGGCTGCCAACAAATGCCTGCTCATCACCAGTGTTGGGCAAGTTACTCAGGAAGTGAAGTAAGTTACTTTTTACTTATTACTCCTTTAAAAAGTAATAATATTACTTTACTTATTACTTGGTATCTAAAGTAATTAGTTACGTTACTCGTTATATTACTATATTACTTTCGCTACCCCCCCCTTTCCGAAAAAGTGAAGTACAACCTGTTTAACCAGCTCCGTTTAGAACTGAATCCACTTTATTGGAACAATATTGACCTTACAGGAGGAGTCAACAATCTGCTAAACTGCATAACTGCAAATACTGCAGCCTTTCAAACCTGATGGGATACAGTATATGTATACATATATATAAAAAAATAAAGCAACAGTCTCTCCCGAGCTTCTTCAGATCTTGTCTTATCTTCACTTAATGTCTCTCCACCACCATGTCCTGCTCTAAAATCCAGTTTCTCTTGTTTAGCCGGAGTGCATGCATCACTGGATGCCTCCCTGTCAGCGCCGGTGTTTTTTTTCGACAAGTTTCACATTGCTGTGCTGCCGTATCAGATGCTTCAATAAATTAGATGTTGTATTTTTCGCAGTTGAAAGCATTTTCGCCCTGACCTGCCGCGTATACGTCATCATAAAATAGTCTACCTAGGACAAAAAACAAATCACGTTCTGGCAACGTAGTAACGCAGCGTTACTTGGATTAATAACTAATATAATTACTGTTTTGGAAATTGTAATCCCTTACACTACTCGTTACTGGGGAAAGTAATAATATTACAGTAACGCGTTACTGAGTACTGAATTACTGAGCGTTACTGAGTTACTTACTTACTTCCCAACACTGCTCATCACGTATACTATATTGCTGTAAAGTTCAATTAAATGCCTGGTCGAATTAAACCCTGGGCAATCTTCTTGTTTTGGCAAATATGTTTTCCTAAAAATGTTTGTATTGCCAACAAAAAACTGCTCATGCAATCATCAAATCATCAAAACGTCATACCTAAAATTATTAGGTTTATAATGCTGAAGCAGACTGAGTGTGAAAAGAAGTGGAAGACTGAACAGACTGTTTTATACAGAATTCAGGTGTGACGTGGAGATAAATTAAAAGGCGGTCTCCAATAATTGCCTGTAATAATTAATACCTGGTCGTTTAGGTCGTACAAATTATTGGCCATGCTAATAGGCTGCTATGAGATAACATGAGTACAGATACAGCAGCTGTGCACAAAGAGTGCTAACGCTACTGACATGACTGGGCTGAAAATTATATTGGATGAATTTGAAAATGTATCTAGATAAATACCGGGTTTCTAAATGAGCACTACACAAATACAAGCACAGGTCGCATTCAGAAAGCACAAACTGTTGATGTGACACAAATATCCTATCGCTGCCAAATGAATAATCAGTAAAATACGACTGATCGGTGTGAAATCTAAACTCTGTGCCAATTTCTAAGATGTCAGAGATCTAAATGTGTGTCCGTACGAGTCCGGGAGGCGGTCCAACTCACACTGTGACGGGGAAGATATTGCTGGCCGCCGTGATGGTCATACATGTGCTGAACACCACCTGCTCACAGTGGCCGTGCAGCACGCAGTCGTCCGAGTTCCAGGATACAGGCAGGGTGAAAGTGATGTTCATTTCCTCGTGGGCTTCTCGGCCTGCGCACAAAAACACATGTACAAATGCAACAGTACAGACGTGTTCATTTTAAAATGAAAATTTGGAGACATGAGCTTGGCCCTCTACAAACCTAAATACTGTTCGAAGTTGATGCAAAAGTAGACTTGTTCATTTTCTTCATTTTATTTCAGTCTCATACAGTACAAATCAAAGTCCTGAGCTAAAACCAATCAAACCCCTCAAACCTCAGTGAGTTGACTGAGTTCTGTAAGGAGTGGGAGAAAATCTCTCAAGGAAGATGAAGGGACTGGAGATGTTTACTCAGAGTCATCACTGATAAAGGAGGAGCCACAAGTTATTGACTGAAGGACTTCACATATTATTGCACACAGGGATATCTGAGACTTTGTTAAACAAACCCGTTTTGTTAAATAAACAATGAAAGTATATAATTTATTTGCGCATGTTCTTTATTTGGGATATCTTTATGAAGATTTGATGTTTAGATAAGGATTTTCTAAGGTTTTTCTTCTATAATATATGAAACAATGACCACCCCCTGTAGTGTTCACAAACTTTCAGGCATCTGGATCAACTGTGACCCCCACAAAACCCAGATGCAACATAGTTGAAAAAAACAAGCTTAGAGAGAAATTACAGTTACTGTTGCATACTGCTAAATGCTCTGCAATTATCCGTATGTTAGCTCCAGGCCTGCTGCATTAGTCATATAAACTAAGCAAAATAGCCTATTATATTGATGCAAGACCACGCTATGCATTTTTAATGTGTGATTCTTGGAGATGTATTGTGCTATGTGTTAAATGGCATGGTGTTTTAATGTCTTACAGTATGCAAACCTAGATGAATCTATCACGTGAGACCAGTTGACCGTGAAAAGTTTGATGGTAGGATGAGCTGGCCAAGGTTGAGAAACGTATGTGTGCAATACAAAGATACTTTCTGAAAAGAGTTCTAGGCGCAGAACTCATTCACTCAAGGAAGACTCCACCATTATCAATGTGGAAGTTATATCAAAGGAATGTGTTACCTTGATGGATAGAACCAAAAATCATTCAAATACACCCAGTATTAACAAGAATTTTTTTCTGCTTATAGAGCTTTCCAACAGATACTACAATACCCAGGATTCATTGCGAATGCTGCTTTCTCAGGACCAACTCAGGCACCAGAGAAACTTTGCCGGAACGCTGAGCAGGTAAGTTAACAAAATAGCAAGTCACATCTATCATGTGCCGGGTTTATTTTTTACCTGGGGGTGCCCTAAATAAATGTAGCCACATGCAAGCATCCGAACTTCTACATTTGCTCCAAACACTGACTACTAATACAGCTACTAACGAAAAAAATTGGATTTTTCACGTTTATTTCACGTACTTCATGTGTATCATCCAATCCCCAATCCCCAGATTTCTGCTACTAACGCTATCATCTGCTCACCGCCCTTCGAGGCGGAGACGAGAATCCAGGAAATGAAAGTCTATAGTTTTTGGGGCTTCAAACAGCTTTTCTCCGAGACACAAAAACAGTACCATCTTATAGCATCTACCACTGAGGACTGATTGATGGAGATAAGGCTGAAAAATGGTGGAATGTCCTTTTAATGACATCACCAATCAATAGGAAGTTCTCTCCTGAGTCCGAGAAGCAATAACTGATCTCAATGCGACTTTGGGATAAATAGATAGGTATAGATGATCAAAAAACAGCCAATCATGAAAGGGGGAGGGGCTTAAATGACAACACCAATCAATAGGATACTCCCTCCTGAATTCCAAGAGCCATTACTCACGTTAATGCCACGGTGTGATCAATACAACATAAATATGAAACTCTCTCCTGAGTCTGACGAGCAATCACTCTTATCGCAACAGATATGGGCAATAAAAAAAACAGCCAATTAGGAAAAGGGGAGGGGCATAAATGACACCTAATCAATACAAAACTCTCCGGACTCTGACGAGCAACCACTCATCTCATCAATAGATCTAGATGATGAAAAGCAGCATAATGGCTGACTGACCAACCTATACAAAAAAATTTAAAAATAAATATCCACACTGTTATTGCTTCTGAAATAAGCCTCTTCAGTGATTAGGCAGTGAGCAGCAAATGCAATCCAGCAAAAGACAACAAACATAATTAACTTTGCATTTGTTAGAGAGTTCAAAGAGTTAGAGAACGTGGGCAGATGCACAGTATAATGTGTATAAGGTGCATTTTGTATTGATTTACTACATTTTCTGTTTGGTGCTGAAGCCATTCAATGCCTGCTCTGTACTGTAATGTCTCTTTGTTTATTGCACTAGCATAGAAAAACAGATATTAAAAAAATATAATTCTGTAGCCTAGCTAGGTTTAAAATTAGACTTTCAGGCCCAGGGAGATCTTTTCGGAGGAACAGTTTATGAAGAGTTGACTGCAAGTGCTTCCATGTGTCGGGTATAACAAAGATATGATGAGATGAAACTTCATCTCATCTTAAAGAGTAAGGCTTTCTTTTGGTTTAAATAATTTAAAATCACACACAAAAACTATTGACAGGGCCGGTCAAATATAAAGACAACAGGTAGGTAGTGAAAGGGGAGCGACAACAACACATTTTAGCTGCCCCCTAATCCTTTTAGTTTAGGAGCCAAAACCTGGCCATTTGGTTGAATTTTGGATTGGAGCCCAGACTGAGCCACACTCATCCCAATTCCATCTCTATGGAGCTGTACATCCGAGAGATATCAAAAGGTCAGGGGCAGGACAAACCCTACTCACCTATTTCTGGCAACGGGAGACAAAAGTGAAAGTTCCCGAACACAAAGCAAATTGTTGTCGGGCACAGGAATCACATGGTTATTCAAAAGCTGAAATTCGGCGCTATTCCCCTTTTGCAGCAATTTGCCTTCCGAAACCTTTAAGTCTGAGCCCTATAGGAGCACACAGTGGGAACAGGCTAGCATTACGGCTGTGGGGCGGCTGTGGCTCAGGAGGTAGAGCGGGTTGGCCTCCAATCAGAAGATCGTAGGTTCGATCCCCGGCTCCTCCAGTCCACATGTCGAAGTGTCCTTGGGCAAGACACTGAACCCCAAATTGCTCCCAATGGTCAGGCCAGCACCTTGCATGGTAGCTCACTGCCATTGGTGTGTGAGTGTGAGTGTGAATGGGTGAATGAGAGGCATATACTGTAAAGCGCTTTGGATAAAAGCGCTATATAAATGCAGTCCATTTACCATTTACCATTACACAACGCCGCCACTGTTTGCTCATTGTGTGAGTTTAAGCCACCATGCAAAGACGTAAGTTGAAACCCATTAATAAAAGGACACACTCCCACCTTCAAAAGGAGTGACTTACCTCTGTACGACGAGCACACAAAGACCGTCCGGATCATTAACGTACAGACATAATGGAATGCATACATTTCTCACTTCACAGGAACTGCAGCTGAATGAGTTTCATAACTCATTAACATGTGCTAAAGTAGGTTTTTACAACAGTGCCATGTTTGGATCTATAGTCCGACAAACTAGAATTATAGTTGAAATGAATAGTCTACACTTTATGTCCTATTCAACATTAACACAGAAACTAAGGTTAGACCAATATGTTGATTTGCCAATATAGCGGGCCGGAATTGGCCCCTTAATAAATTTAGATATCCGGTGTCGTCCACCTCTGTTACGATGGAGGTTCTTCCCTGACCGCAGCTACATAAAACAGTCTGGAGAACATTAAACTAAATTTTCTTTTCTTTTCATATTTTATTTAGCCATTTAATTAAGAGTGTGCCCTACCATTGAATAGGTGCTGTGGGTCACCCAGCCTTAAAGACCTGCTAGCCCACATAAAAGGATTTTATTAGCCTGGGTTTCTGTGGAGAGTTTTAGTGTCCCAACATCGTCTTAATGCTGTTTCGGAGGCTTTTCCACCCTAATAAGAATAAACAACGTGGATTTTTTTGTTTACATTTTTGGGGCGTGAGATATTGAAAGTTATTGGATATTGGCACAAATTATCACCCATCAGCAGCTTCAAGCCAAAAACCCATATCAGTCGAACCCTAGCAGAAACCAGTAACTATCAAGTGAGGTCTAGTGTAGTGTATAGAGGGGATCACCTACCAGTCAAGCCGACTTGCTGCCCCAGCACTGTGGCATACAGGTGGGTGATATTGCGGGAGTATCCCCCGAACGGGCGCTGGGGGTCCAGCGTGAGGGTAATGGGGACTGAGATGTTGATGGGACCGGAGTCCTCCAGCAGGAGGGGCGCCTGGGTGCTGGAGCGAGCCTGGCCGCTGGTCACCACCATGCTCTCTGGCGTGGTCGACTCGTTCAGGCCATGCTTCAGCGTCTCGTTCTCCGACACGCAGAGGTCCAGCTCATTGAAGCGCAGCAGAAAGGTGTTCCAGTCCTGAGGGAGTGCGAGTGTGTTATATGTTGGAAGGGACTGGATGGATTACACTTAATACTGCACGCGTCACAGCCCCTTGTGATATTTACATCCTTTAAAATTGGCAGTAACCACCTCATCTCACTTTTTCGCCATCCTATTTTTGACAAGTAGATTTTTTATCAGACCTGCCTGCCACCTCTTTAATTTGTATATGCTTCCTTGTTAGAGGTTTATATCCATTAAGGCCTACATACTACATATGTGGATTGGAGACTCACTGCATCTACACTTAATAATAAATGTGGTCAAATGCAACTCTGACCACCTCCGGAGGTAATTTGGGTGATTGGATCTTCAATGCATCTTAAGTGCATGTACACCGGGATTTTATGTGGGTGTGTGTTATCTGATTACGATCCAATCACCCAGGAAGCACGTTATTGCCAGCTGGAAAGGGAATATATGTATAGTGCTTATATATATCCTCTTACACTGCTAATATATCATCGATCTGTGGTGTTCATTGCATATTTGTGATACTTATTCACAACAATGTCTAATTTAAGTTAATTTCAGATTATTTGATCAAGAATTAAGGTGGGGGTCTATTGTTCCCATAACTTCATTAGTAAGTTCACGAACACATCAGTAACTCAATTTTTCTGATATTTGAGGGGGAATTACCAAAAGGACCAAAACATGCAAGTTCATCCAGTTTTAAAACTACCCACAAGCAAAGAACAATGTATTCCTCACCTCAGTTAATTCTGGGGACTTGATCTCCTTAATCTTGAAGAAATATCCAATGGTCAGGAAGGCGATGGCCACGGCACTGACGCTGACCATAAAAATGACCAGCGGTGGACGGTTGTTGATGTAACTTCTCAGGTTCTCTATAGGATTCAACAGGTACACCTGCATATGGACAGATACACATGGTGTCGACATCAAACTGATCCCGTTTCGCCCGTGGCATCCTAGATCTACAGAACTGACCTGAACAATGGGCAACGACTGCCAAGGGCCTTAACTGTGGCTGACAAATTAGAGGGAAAATAATGAACTCCACGAACTGACAGAGAATGACTTCAAAACAACACGGCCAACGACTCAACTAGAATGCATAAATACTGCATTTTGACTACACAAGAGAGGCTGCCCTGTCTAAATTAAAATATACATATATATATATACACACTTTTTTTATATTATATATATTTATTTATTATAAAAAAGAAGCTTCTTTCATATTTGGAGATAATACTATGTCAAAAAAAAAAAATAAAAAAAACACACAAAGAGTGAAGCTGAATCCAAGCGCCAGAATTTAGAGAGTGAAAAGGGGATTTTATGGCTGTTGACAGATTTATGGATTTTAATTGGTATGTATTGATGTCCAAAGCAGAGTGGTTATCAAGAAGGATGTACATTGCAATGGTACCGGACGCTCCACAGTCACCAGTACAAAAGTAGACACGTGGCTTTTTAATACAGTATTGGGGTTAATAATTTACAAATGCAATGTCTCACCTCAACCATGTTTAATTTAGAACAACAAAGACAATGGTGACAATTATTCAAGGACATTTAATCATCTACACAGACGTTCTGAGATTGTATGTAGTACCTGTGACTGCTTAAGAATAAAGTATTTAAAATTACTGACCAGGGAATATTGTGTTTGGTGTAGGTGATACAACGCATGTGAAATCATAGTAGATAGTATATGCATCAAGGAAAGAAAATGTACCAATGAGAAATGGGTCTATAACTCACTTTGAATTGGACAGCGCTTTGGCATCTTAATAGGTGATAATGTGTAATGAATACAAGAACCGACTATTAAAATCATTCATTTATCCAGTAAACCAGGTGCTTTTAAGATCCCCAGATGGCAGCGATGCAGAATGTGTTGTTTGCAAGCATGAGGTTGTAACTGTTTATTTTATGACTACACGTTAGACATGGAACATCTGTTTACGATTAGCATGACATTTTCTACTTGAAAGAGAGGTGGTACTTTATGATAGATTTGTGTATGTTAGGGGGAAAATTAACGTTGTTTTATTATGTATGGAAAATATATTCAGAATTGCTGGACAAGAGATAAACCAAATTTAGAGGCGAAATTAAATATTATATTCAGGGAAGGACGCAAACTGTTTTTGTCTGTAGCGCGCAGGAGATAGCAAATCCCAAAATTTACCAGGCACTGTAACCATTTTAGAAACAAATGTTATTTCAAACTCGTCACTCTTATCACCTAATTAAGGCCTATACAGACTCCGCTGTCAATATCACTTCTATTGGCAGGCAAATAAAGTTTGACATTATGCGAATGGTTGCTAAGTGTGTCTTCGTTTGAAGACTCTCACTCAGCCCATCTCTTGTACGTCTTCGCCGAACTCCATTCAAACATATGTTGGTGTAAAGCTGCCTTACTTATCAGTAAACGTAACTACCTGGTAAAACATGACTTAAAACCTTCTACTGCTAAATTGGACCCACTTTTCCATTCGGCATACATCCGATACAGCAAGCAGCCCCTTACTACATTCAAATTTGAACTTTTAGAATTGGCTCAACTGTTGTTCCCTCTACCCTCTCCCACCAAAACACACTGATTTTAGCGTGTAAACAAAGTATAGCAGTTAGTATTGTATTGAAATAAAGCGCTGCTTGTTGGATAATCTGTATGCCGAAGTGCAGAGTGGACCCTAACAACTCCTAAAAGGTCAGGTGCACTACTAGTGCAATACAAGGTGTATGCGTTTGACGATAAGCAACATTACACTGCGTACACTCCAGACAAGAGACAACGGGATATATCAGGGCTAACCCCAGCCAAGTGACCAAAGTTGTCAAGCCTGTAGCACAATAAGCTAGCAACCTGGCCCTCAGACATTTGCACCAATGTATGACAACAATGGATCAACGTTAGCTGGCTAAGATGAAAATGAAGCTATAACGCTGACCAAATTGCTCAACCACAGTTAGATAATACATTAACTGTTCTCACCATTTTCTCTTTCTGTGCATACGACGGATGTTAGCTGGCGGGTTCGTTGCGGGCCACAATAAGGCAGCAGTGTTGCTAGCAAGCTAGCCTCGCCACTATGCTAGCCTTTGCTGTTAGCTTGCTTACTTTCCCCCAAGCTAGTCGCTCCTGAATAAACAGTTGAAAAGCAAAAATCGGAGTTTGGTTGGGACAGCCAGGCTTTCAGCGTAAAAACCACCACGGCTACTACTGCCCATCCTTTGCATTGTCGGTCACCGCTGCCCCAATAAGTGTTATCTCTGCATACAGTCTGGAATAACGTCAATAATGTATCTCGGTCCTCCCAGCCGACGCCTCCTCCGTCTGCCCGCACTGCGAAGAGAGGAGGCATTGCCGCGCCGCTTACTCGTTATTTCCGTAGATTATACGTCCAAAATCGGACGTGCATGTATTCAGGGATATTCACGTTTACGCAATTCGCGTAGAGGACAAGGGATTGTTCGGTGTGTTTACACATTTTCATACACGGACGTGAAGGCATCGATTGCCTTCATGTGCCGTCGGAAATAGGAAACATAACAAATACATGACCCAACACAGTTCTAGATAATTGCTGCGAAAGTCGGGATTCTTTTATACCCGAGATGTGAAGACTAGGGAGCGGAGGGCATGGAAGCCGTGCCAACAATTGATTTTAGGGATGGATTTTGTTATTATTAATTTATCATTGTTTGGCATTCTGTGCAAAAGGATGCGAAGAATTAGTATTGTTGTATGTTTCTGTTTTCACTCTTTGTTTGTCATTTAGTTGTCGTGCATGTGTTTTTGTTTTTAATACATAAATAAAATAATTAAGTAAAACATCAATTCGATACCTGATGCACATTTCCGCTTGATTTGCTGCCTTCACGTGAGCTCCCCATTCCGAGAAGTTGGAACACGATTTACCCACTATGTGGTAACGGTAGTGTTTGATAGTACATAGTTGGTACATACTCATAACTGTTACCACCTATACCAATGCTGCTAAACAATGGAACAATTATTTGTCTTTCAATGTCTACTTGATTATGTTTAGCCTCCTGTCCGACAGTATGTCTTGTGCTGTTCCTAGCGTGTGAATCCTGTACCCTTCAAGGCACATGCCCTGGGGCCCCAAACCACCACAAGCCCCAAAAGCTCTGGGCTCGCATGTAGATAGATTTGCAAATTAATTGTGAATTTGCCCTCTCATACAAAATTTCCTAATAAATATGTATCAAAATAAATAGACGTACATTCAGCAACTTTTACTATGTTTACCTAACCTATCTGATGGGGTGGGCAAGTGCCTAGATAAATCAGGCATGGACTTGTAATGTGTCAGCACCAGTGTTTTTGTTTTTTAAATTTAGTTAAACTAATTAGAAGTTGAGCTTTAATAGACACCCTTTATCTTGACACTTTCTATGACACTTTTCGCTTTTATTCAAGATTCAAGATTCAAAGGTTTATTTGTCACATACAGTTATAGAAGTACAAAAGTGCAGTGAAATGCGTGGTGGCATGCTCTTGAATCTTGTATGACACTTTTCACTTTTATTCTATTTGTATTTAATTGTTACTAAACATTGTTACTTTTATTCTTATGTTGCTGAGAGTCGAAGTCTAAGCATTTCATTGCCAGCAACGGATACTGTGTGTAGTGATACTATGCATTTCATGAATAAACTTTGAAACTGATACTGAGCTGCATATGGTTAACTACTCAACAACACTTATGATGGCTAGGATCCGTGAGACTGGTAAGAGATACATTTGTAGTAATACAGAAGGGAACTATTTTGGTTCTTCATTTTTGATGCGGCTGGAGTAAATAGAGTTTTAAATTTAGACAGCAGATTTTGTATGTAAAGCTAGCTATATGCTATTTATGTACTCCGATACAGCAGGTGGCGGTAAATAAATTGCTCTGATTTTCAACCTGATATTAAATTCAGGCAGCCGAAAGGAGTAAGGAAGGAAGGAAAGAAGGAGGATTTCTTTCACGTGTTGCCTTCAAAATAAAATTTAAAAAATGGTCACGTTTAGGAAACAATTAAGGCGTCTTGCACAGGATTACATGGTTATTATTGTATGCTAAAGGACATTTGGTTTGAAAATATATTCATAAATCTTATTTTGTGTTTACTAAAAGTTTCTCGTAAAATGTATTCTTGATTTTCACTTCTGTGTATCACTCCAAAATGTTAACACGTTTGTCAACAGGGTTTTATTTTGAAGGCCATGACCAGACGTTGTGTAATATTTCTTTCATTGTAGCTGACTTGATACTGGTCTACTGAGCTAGAGGCTAACAACGAGGAGGCGTGGAGAAACTGTGTGCTCATATCTCAATAAGCGTCTTCAAGGTATAGTAAACATGTGCAGAAAAAACAGAAACGGTCCAGATATGTTTGACCAAGACTGGTTGGTTTGCAGTCTGTTCGCTAGGTTAAATAGGCTATTGTTATTATAGCTAAAGCTAACTGGTTAGCCTAACACTTGCCACCATGTCGTCTGACTTACACGTATCTTCTACACGTTACAATTTATTTGATAACGCAAGGCAACGTTAACCAGATACATGTTAATTTGTCTTTAAACATGCAGGCAGGACTAGTCAACGAGTCAAAGTTACTTAGGCGTCACATTAACACATTTTAGTGCTAAGCGTCTCCAAATTGTCCCTTAATCACCTTTGTTCCCTGGTTTTGTTGTGTCAAAACTGCAATGGATTACAGGTTGGTAGAATACCTAACAAAAATGAACAACGGCTGGTTGTATATATGGATGCTGACAGGAATCCCATTGGAAGTAATGTTAAACCAGCAGGTCCTTTGTCTTATTAAGCTGTGTGGTTCTCCAAACACCATCAAGCTATACAGTTTATCCAAATTAAAAACATAAAGTTTTAATGTGTATAACTTTGGCTTATGTTCATGTTTCTAAAATATAGTGTATATTCTGATGGGTGGTTAAGTCATGATTGAAAGTTTGTGAACCCCTTGTGCAATCAAAGGAAATTTTGAGTTTTTAACATGCAATCCATATTTAATCAAAATTAGTCTTTTCTTAACCGAAATAGCAAATTTCCCCCTGTGCCCCCTCGGTTATCTGCGTGTGGGTGAAAAGCTGGTCCACTGTTCCGCGACCAGGATGGACTCCGCATTGCTCCTCCCGAATCTGAGGTTCAGCAATCATGTGATTCCACTAGTTGTAACACACAGAGATAGGTGAGCCACAAAGCAAAGCTCTCAATTTACCGGTCGATCTTCGTCCCGACCCTCACTTATGGCCACAAGCTTTAGGTAGTAACTGAAAGAATGAGATTGCGGAATAAAAAGTGGTGGAGATGAGGTTTCTCCGCAGGGTGGCTGGCCTCACTCTTCGTGATCGGGTGAGTAGCTTAGTGATCCAGGTGTTGAGCTGCTGCCCCTCAACATTGAGAGGAGCAAGTTGAAGTGGTTCAGGCACCTGGTTGCACCCTGGGTGCCTCTTTGGAGGTGTTCCAGGCACGACCGACTGTGAGGAGCCCCAAAAAAACAACCCAAGAATAACATCCAGAGATCTAAACGTAAGACCTGTGGGATCCCACAGGTGCTGTGCTGAAGTTGAAGATGATTAATTGCTTACTATGAAAGAAAAGGCTCTATTGGAAAGGTAGGATCTGAGCCAGTTCAGAGCTGAGCCTGAGATACTCACTCATTGCTTAAGGAAGTCAGTTAAGGCAGTTAAATCTTACTAAATGTTTGATTCGTACGTATAATTTTACAGTTTTGTTAAGAAAAGAGCTATACACTGATAGAACAATATTAATTATTGTCATTTCTTTTCAACTAATATGTCTTTTCTTTTCCTAGGTTGCATCTAACCAAGCATCACTTCATTGGATGCAGAGACTCTTCATTTTCATAAGGCATAAGGCTGCCTACCTAGGCCTACAACCTCACGGACAATTTGTCAAGTGTCAGCTTCACTGGAAAGTGTGTAGAGCTCCTTCTGTCTCTTCATGCTCTAAACGTATACCCCCCTCTATTGGTAATTTTCATTTTTCCCGGGAAAGTTGCCATTTCTCCTCGGTATCCCAGAAACACAGCATCCTCCAAAACGCTCCTCTCAGGCTTCCCTGGTGTCAGTGTTTTACCAACCAGCCAGATATGGCAGAACAGAGGTTCATTGTGGAGTACGCCAAGCGCGGTACAGCAGGATGCAAGAAATGCAAAGACAAAATCCAGAAGGGCATTGTGCGCATAGGGAAGATTGTGCCAAACCCTTTCAGCGAATCTGCGGGGGAGATGAAGGAGTGGTATCACATGAAGTGTATATTCGAGAAGTTGGAGAAGGCAAGGGCCACCACAAAGAAGATCGAAGACATCACCGATCTGGAGGGCTGGGAGGAGTTGCAGGATGAGGACAAGGAGCTCTTAAATAAACATGTTTCAGGTACAAAAAAAACCCCATCCCAAAATACAACTCCAAGCATCCCAAAGTGCATGCAAGAATCACAAATGTAATATGTCCTTAGTCATTTACTTGGATGGTGGTGGGCGGGTCTTGGGTTGGGAGTGTGGTGGTGAATAGTCTGATAGTCAGCTGAACAGCACCCCAGTCAGAGGGCCCTGAGGTGCCATTTCACAATCTTAGTTTTTTCACTGCTAAATATACTTGCAGCATTTAAAGTAGACTAGCAGCCTTGTTGTCAAAATTAGTTTGTAATTTAAAAAAAAAAATGCATATTAGTGGGTAGGGAGAGCGTCCTTCAGCCAGAAGGCCTGGGTTCAAGTTGTCGTGATAGCAAACATCCACCCTGCCCTTGAGCAATAATAATGTGAAACTTTATTTGTAGAGCACTTTTCAAAACAAGGTTAGAAACACGTTAGTAACTTACCTGGCCACCGAACCTCCATTTTCGACAGCCTGTTCAGGACTGCCGATTTATTAAATTCAGGCCACAACAGGTTCCATATCACGTTTAACTTTATAAGCAAGTGAAACTTTCTTTCAGAATTTTCTATTTTAGATCTTAAATTTGGGGAATTTTCTCAAATGTCTTCTAAATCAGTAGTAGTCTCAGATATTAAAGTTTTTTTTTCTTTCTTTTAACTGTCCAAAGTCTTTCATTTGAAACCCTGGTAGGTGTCAAACTCAAACTTGGCCTCACCTGAGTTTACCAGTGAGCATACCTGTTCAACCAGACGAGCAAATTAGTGAACTGGTTGTTACGAATACCTGCAAACACAGCAGCACCAACACTCACCAGGAGGTTTCCACATCAAAAAGAAATACTGCCCAAGAAGTTTATATATGTAGTTTCTTTTTTAATTTTTATTCTTATTTACCTTTTCTAAGTATAGAATAAAGTAAAGCTGGGCTGCTAATTTAACCTTTTGATACTAGTACACTGTGATACAATTCAGCTACGGCAAGTGTTCAGTATGGTTTCTTCCTCTTTTAGACCTGATGACCAAAGTCAGTGCGACCCCAAAGAAGAAGGTGCAGGGCAAGTTGAACAACAGTAGTCAGCTATTAAGTCCTCCTGCCGACCCGTCGATGAATGCTCCACGGAAGTTTTCTGGCTTCACTGGTAAGATGCCCCAGGCGTCCGGGGCCAATTACGCCCTCTATCACACTTAACAACAATATTCAGTTTAAAGCCCTCTGCAAAGGAACTGGAAAAAAAGCATAAAAATTACATTAAAAGCAACAGAAGCAAGGTAATATAATATATATATAAATTATAATAATATATAAAAGCAAGACAGGAAACGTAAAAGAGAACCATAAAAGGGATCAAAGCAATTTAAAGGTCATTACATGAAGCAGTTATAAAGGAGAGCTTTAAGAGGTGATTTAAAAGATCATGCAGATTTAGCCCCTCAGGTAGGTCGATCCAAAGTCTAGGAGCCCTGATTGTAAAGAATTTACTTTTTTTTTTTTTTTTTAATCTAGACTGGAACAGCAAATACTCCTTGTTTTTAATCTAGACTTTGGAACAGCCAATAGGAACCTGCCTGAGGACCTCAAATATGGGGTTAAAAGGTCCATAATGTGACTTTTTGCCAGACCCTTTCCTTTAAAGCTGACCAGTAAAATCTTAAAATCAATCTGAAACGAACAACTGACATAACATTTGTTCCAGTAAGAGTCGTAGTACCATACATCAAATTAGTCCCACTCCATCGTACAATTGGCTTCGGCCCTTTCATTTCACTCCATTGTCCCGTCAGCGACCAAGGCTGGGACCTCCAGCAGCCCGGGACCATCATCCTCTTCCCCAACCAATGCCAGCCAAGGCAGCGCCTTGTCCGTCCAGCTTTGCAACCCAAACCACAAGGACTGCCTTCTCCGAGAGTTCCGCAAGCTGTGTGCCATGGTGGCGGACAAGAACGGCTACAACGTCAAGACGCAGATCATCGAGAACTTCTTGAAGAAAGGCTCTGCGGGAGGTCGGTGTAGTTAGACAACCTGGAGTGGAATGTTCACCTGCCCAGATTCGGGCTCTCCAGGATTGTGCTACGTAAAGTTTGTCTTCATACATTTTCTGTTCCTCCATCCCAGATAAGTTCCATGGAGATCTTTACCTGACAGTAAAGCTGCTACTGCCAGGCGTGGTGAAGAGCGTCTACAACCTCAATGACAAACAGATTGTCAAACTTTTCAGCCGCATCTTTAAAGGCAACCAGGATACCATGGTGCGAGATCTGGAGCAGGTCTGTAGTCTGTCTGTTACCCCTTATTCTGCGTAAATAACCAAAAGCACACTACAGACCATTACGATACACATTTACTTTACTTGGTTGTTTTAATCAGAGTAGCTATCAGTCTTACCTTCCCACCAGTAATCCTTTGCCAGTGTCTTTCAGATTTCAATGGAGGTCTAATTCTAGGCTTTTGACATTGCCCCATGCAGATGACAGGGGAACAAAATGTCAAGAAATTATCTGTACAAACCAATCTGTGTCTTTTTAATCTCCAAGGGGGATGTGTCTGAGACAGTGAGGATGTTCTTTGACGAGAGTAAATCATTTCCTCCTGCTGCCAAGAGCCTACTGACCATCCAGGAGGTGGACGCATCGCTGACCCGCCTGGCCCAGCTGACAAAGGAGGACGACCAGCAGAAGGAGCTGGAGGATATCGCCAAAAAGTAATACGCCACGGAGCTTCTTTTTTTTCCACAATATGTTTATTGTCATTTTCTTATTTTATAACATCACATCAAAGAAGACATACAGTAACAATACAACAGTTTGAGACTAGAAAATACGTACATAACACAGACACACACACCCACACACAAACACATTTAACTTGCACCAATATTGGATAAAATACAAATAAAACAAAATATTTCCCTACATTGTTTACAATTTCCTTTCAGGTAAAGCCTATAGTTCCATCTTTCATGATATTCATATACGGTTCCCAGAGCTGAACAAAGTCATTCCGCTTGCCCTTAGCAATGTAAGTTAGTCTTTCCAGACCGATACAATCCGAAAGCTCCCTTATCCACATTCTCAATGATGGCGCGTCCATACTCTTCCAACATAATGCAATAGCTCTCCTGGCTTGAAGAAGTCCAAAGTCCAGAAGTTTAATCTGTTTCGATGTTTGCATAAAGTCCTTCGGATATATTCCAAGCACACATAGTTTGACATTTAAAGGGACTTTGGTGTTAAACATCTCTGACAAACATTTTATAACATCTTTCCAGAAGCTTTGGATCTTTGGACATTCCCATAGACGGTGAAATAGAGTACCTTTCTCATCCAAACACTTAGTACAAACATCTGGGATATTAGCAGACATATGATGAAGTTTGACAGGAGTTATGTACATTCTCATTAACCATTTATATTGAAGTAATTTAAACCTTGTATTTATTGTCTGTTTTTGTGCTTTTAAACAAGCATCGTTCCAATCTGTCTCTTCAATGTCTTCTTGTATATCCATTTTCCAAGCATTTAATTTATCTAGTGTTGATTCAGCACTATATGCAACCAATATGCTGTAATATTTAGATACGTGGCCCTTCCCTTCTAAATTTACAAGTGTTATTTCCTCAAGTTTTGATAAAGGTGGTATACACATTATCTGTCCATATTTTGATGACATGTAGCTTTTTAACTGTAAATATTTAAAGAAGTGTTTTTTAGGGATTTGATACCTCTGACATAATTGATCAAAAGAAAGCAAAACTCCGTCTACATAAAGATCCATCATTGCCACGGAGCTTCTTATTAATTAGGCTGGGCAATAAAACGGAATCGATAAGTATCATAATAAGAAGAGAACTGCTTTACTTTTTAACTGGTCTAAATGTCCTAATGTTCCTCAACGTACTCAAAAGCAACATGATCAGCCATGTGGCAAAGATGAAGAAATAGGCTTGTTTGTTGACCCATAACACCACCGTTCAGAGAGTGGAACGACTGGAACGAGGTGGTCTGTGACCGAAAGCACCATTGAAGGAAAGCAGTTCTTGAAGGACATTTGATAAAGAAATGTCACAAAGCATCATCATAGGCTCAGCTATTTTTAAGTCTGACAAAGTGCACGGCAACACTGGTTCCAAAATATGTTGCCGACGTGTTAAGTTGAGAGAAACACCCAATTCCATTGAGCTGAGCACTTTGAGAATTCGTTTTTATTTATTTGCCGTTTCATGGTGTCACTCTTCTATAGAAGTAATACTATTAAAGATGCCGCACCTTTTTGTGTGCAGCCAGACCTCTCCGCACTTTGCTGGACCTGCCAGTGATTGATTTTTACTTGTGTTTGACCCCAGAAACAAACACTTTAGATTGTATTGCCCTAATACTACTGCCAGTGCCTTTTGTGTAAAAGCCAGAAAGATGATTTCTTTTCATGTTAGTTGTTTATGGCAACAGTTACGTTCCCCTTTATTTTTCTTACATGACCATTTTTGTATGGTTGGCTGATAGGTAGTTTTTATAGGTTGTTGACATTTGTTTTCCCCCTCCATGGCAACAAAGTGGGGGTGGGGCTATGGATTGACCTGTCTATTTAACAGTCCTATACAAAATCTTAGAAACTACTAAATAAGTAGACAAAGAGTAGAGAAAAATGAAAGCATGTTTATGTGCTATACAAGATAATTGGCCTGGCCGTGGCAAATGAGATTATTAGGGAAAAGTAAGTCGAATGATTTGAAGTTGGATCCATAAATCTGTCAATCAAATGGATGAAGCTGGCTCTTTCTAAATGACCTGTAGTTGCTGTAAGTTATTAGTAAGTAGCGTAATTAGAAAGTTGTATTTTAGAACCTCTCTGACCTTAACCATTCAGATTTCTAATTAATTTAATGCAGTTATTCTTCAGCGTTTCCCTTACAATTTCAACACAATGATACCGTGTTAAGTTAATACTCTTTGTCCTTGTCTAGATGCACCAGCAATGACCTGAAATGTATCATTCGTCTTATCAAGCATGACTTGAAGATGAATGCCGGAGCAAAGCATGTGTAAGTTCTCCTGACCTCTGCTCAGAATTTACTAATACACTATGTCCTTTGACAACTCTGACCTCACCAGGGCCCCCACCAAGACACACACACTGCCCCTCTTATGCACACTCACACACACACACACACACACTTAGGTAATGACTACACATAATTTATAGTATATTACATTCATACGATTTCCCTTACCATTTCCAAAGTGCTCTTACTGTATATATTGTGGTGTTGTTTTTTTTATATAAGAGCTCTTACTGTAATTACTGTAAATATTGTGTTGTTTTTTTACTGTAAATACTGTGTACTGTTGCCCTTTTGCACATTCCCGTTGAGCATTGCCACTTTTCATTTCACTACACACCCTGTGTGTGTATGTGACAAATAAAGTTCTTGAATCTTGATGAATATGTTAAAAAAAATGCCAAGACCTTTTGACTTGTCTTTTAATAATTGTCTCTTCTGCAGCTTGGATGCCGTGGATCCAAACGCTTATGATGCCTTCAAGGCCTCGCGTAATCTGGGTGACGTGATTGAGCGCGTGTTGAGGAACCAGCAGGACGCGTCCAACGGTTCTGGACCCAGGAAACTCCTCACCGTGGAGGCCTCACTGATGACGCCCGTTCAGCCCATGCTGGTGAGGTCCACCTTCACTCACCTGCTACGTCACCGTAGTTACCCAGAGATGATTTGTTTGTGAAGACCCAAGCATTTAAATACGCGATACGCAAAAGATAACACACTAATGCATCCATATGCACCCGCAGAAATGCAGTATTATATTGCATAATGTGCTATGGCACCCCAGAGATGAAAGAATGAAAAGGGGAAGTTGAACTCTGGTCTTACACATTCAGATTTTTCTAGACTGTAAGAGGACTTTCAGAGTACTTTGCATATATATCAGGCAAAAATCACAAATAAATGCATTTTAATTTCCTGTAGAACAGCAAATACTAGTACATCACCCAATGATTGCTCGATTAGTCATTTAAATTGTCATCCCTAGACTACATGCTACATGGATGGCGTGACCTGTTAAATCACTTGGGGGACACACTACATTCACACAAGCACCGAATAAAATTGTCCTTGCAGTAGTGGCCTTATTTAATTGATGATTCTTTTAGGCCAATAGTGTTTGCCGCTAGTGCAACCAAAGAAAACATTGGTAAGTTGCTAAGTTCATGTCTTCTATCTTAATTCCAGGCCGAGGCATGCAAATCCATTGAGTACGCCATGAAGAAATGCCCCAACGGGATGTACTCTGAGATAAAGTATGACGGAGAACGGGTGCAGGTCCACAAGAACGGAGACACCTTCAGCTACTTCAGCCGCAGTCTCAAACCGGTGTTGCCGCACAAAGTAATCGTTTCACACACACGCCAAACGCACACCTACGCAGCTCCACTAAGCTGAATGGCATTGCATGTCAGAACAGAAAATCCTTTGAGTTTGATCACTGCAGGACTGAGCAGCTTCAGGGCGTTTTCACAGGCATTTCATATTGCTATTTTCTCAGCCTTGTAC
The DNA here is from genome assembly GCA_034670405.1 of Hoplostethus atlanticus. Classification (NCBI taxonomy): domain Eukaryota; kingdom Metazoa; phylum Chordata; class Actinopteri; order Trachichthyiformes; family Trachichthyidae; genus Hoplostethus; species Hoplostethus atlanticus. The sequence continues at coordinate 1,635,104 of JAXDDX010000015.1, read as the reverse complement.
ATACAAGGATAAATGGCTTCCGTTCATGTCCAGTAGCCTCTTCAAACCACTAGAGGTTGCTATTTCAGCTTGTCACATTGATATTGATGACTATTGCCTGGAGGAGGAGATGCTATTTAAGACCAGCGCAACCGTCTCTCCCTGAAGGGGTCTGTTCTTGGTGGTAGAGGCATCATGTTTTAGCCCTTGCACTGGATGGTCCTCGAAATATTGCCATATGACTGCCCTGCGTATGGCATTCATCAGACAAATGGGTGATTATGTACCCTCCTCCGCTGTAGTTAATGATAGCTTCATGCTAGTTTTAGGTTATCTTATTGTGCCAGCGGGGGAAAAGGCAATCTAGTCTGAACAGAGTATGATAAAGGTAGATGCTGGGTCCGAGGCAAAGTGAGTTCTATGCAGCATAATTGGCAACAAGGGACACAACCATTTGTAACAACTTGCATAATGCTTGTCATAACATGGACACATTACTAAATTTCTTTTTTTTTTTTTTTTGTAAACCCACAGCAGTTAATAGGTCTTATATTTTTATATTTTCTTCCGATTTTCCTTCCTCAACGCCTCTCAAGTTAAAGATTCTGCTCAGCACCTGAGCTTGGTGTCTGTGTCTACGTTTCAGGTGGCCCATTTCAAAGAGTACATCCCCCAGGCTTTCGCCGGTGGCCACAGCATGATACTGGACGCCGAAGTCCTCCTCATCGACACGAACACCAGCAAACCGCTGCCCTTCGGGAGCTTGGGGGTACACAAGGTGAGGAACACCCCAGGCAAAGGGCACATCGGTGTTACGTTTGTAGACACAATTAATTTGTCGGTTTTTGTCAGCTAAAGTAACCAAACAAAAATAGAAGAAGACAATGGACATTCAGTCTGCTAAAGCAAGTTTTTCCCTTTAAAGGTGTATAAACCCAGGATAGTATCTGAGCCTTGTTTTCCTTTCAGAAAGCAGCCTTCCAAGATGCCAAGGTGTGTCTCTTTGTCTTCGACTGCATCTACTTCAACGGCATCAGTCTCATGGAGAGGTGACTTCTTGTCTTTTCATCTGTTCCTCTAGACCCCCTTTTCATCCACAAAGATTTGCCCTTGATGTGAATGGTTCAAACATCTTCCGACTGAACTCCTAGAACATATAACACAAACCAGACCAGCTGTTTGACACGCATCCACTCGCACTCATTCAGGCGGGAGCTTTTGATCCGAGGAACTTGACACGACTGTACTTCTTCTGTTGTCTCCAGGCCTCTGTATGAACGCAGGAAGTTTCTGCATGACAACATGGTCGAAGTCCCCAACAGGATTCTCTTCTCGGAAATGAAGCACGTCACTGTAAGTAAAACACTTGATGAGGGTTTCCACTGTATGCATGCAACTGCAACAACCTGCTGCACCAAGATTTTTCAAATACAGATTTTTACTGTGATGCATTGTCACTAGTTTTCAATCAAAAGACATTACACATGTCCTACTTCTGTAAACAATTTTTTTACTGATCATTCCAGGTGATTTGGGTTGTAATGGAATGTACTTCATAATAAAACACCCTAATATAAAATAAAAACTGTATGATTTGGCCCAGTTGAGCGTTCTTCATCAACATCCAATTATGCTGATATTGTGTGTTTGTGTCAGAGGGCCGGTGACCTGGCCAATATGATCACTCGGGTCATCAGGGAGGGACTTGAAGGCCTGGTGCTGAAAGACCTCAAGGTGAGGCTCCTTCTGATTCTCCACATTAGATAGTGGCTCCAAACTGGATCAGACAAAGGGGAACTGGTGTCTGCTATGTATAATGATGCTGAAAGACATGACTATAATGGCCAAGTTGCATCTTCATCCTCTTAATAAAAGATATGTAGCTGTAGTGGAAACACTAAGATGATAGAACTGTGTCTATTTGTCCGAAGGGCGCCTATGAACCAGGGAAGCGCCACTGGTTGAAGGTGAAGAAGGACTACCTGAATGAAGGGGCCATGGCCGATACAGCTGACCTGGTGGTGCTGGGGGCCTTCTACGGCAAAGGATCCAACGGTCTGTTAAGTCTTAAGGGAGTTTTAGTTCAGTTAGGGAAGTTTACTAAGGATTTCTACTGAGAGGAGTGTCATTTTTTTCTGAAAAAACGATTTTTGGGAAACAAATATCCAGTGCTAGCACTTCAGCATCCATGGACAATCCATGTTGGAGGTGATTTTGGTTAGTTCAGCAAGCAGCCAGCTGGCTGATGTCTGCCAGACTACGACCACACTATACATACTGTCAACCAATCAAATCTGGGTATATCTGTTGGTTTTCAACAGAATCAAACCAGTTCAGACATCCAGAGGATTAGTCAGATTTCCACACTGACAGTTTTTATTAGTTAGAATTGTTTTATTTTGGATAACTCCACATTAACATCAACAGGCCTTTTGTTGAATTAATTTAATACATAGGAGTTAATGTTATAATCCTTATAAAGAAAATAATAAAATGCATAGAATAATTAAAACATGAATAAAACCAAAATACAGATTTGTTCAAGAAAACAAAAGTTTAGGGGTTAAAAGCTCTGCGGTTCAACTAGGTGTCCAAAATGTACTGTAAAAGTAATCTAAAAAAAGGTGCATGCCATGTACTTCCCTCTCGACTGAATACTATCTGAAGTCATAAAGTCAGCCTAAAAGTAAAAATATATGCATGTTCTGTAGTGTGCAGGGATGTGATGAGATGGTAGGTACAACCACCTGAGATGATGATTATATTAATACTACTATTATAATGTGTAGTACAGGAGAGACAGGACAAAGCAGACAACATTAAAGAAGGAAGTCAATGAGGGGGGTGGGCAATGAGTATGAATCACAAGGGCACATGTGAAAACAGCAGTACAAACAGCAAAAACATAGCTAAGGAAGACGGACAAGCGAATAAGAAACAAGAAATCTGAGGAAAACACTCGTCATAACGGAGGACGAAAGTTTAGAAAAACAACAACTGCCAGCGACCTTTACTAGAGACATTTTTGTGCAACTGTAGGATAGGCATAGAACAAAATTTTTAAAAATGGCCACTAGCAAAGACCTTTACAAGTTCTTCAGACAAGTTTCCTCAGAAGCGTCCAGGGCAGGGTTATTTCTCAGGGAGCACTGCAGCACTGGACCTGCTGGAGGGAAAAGGGTTCTGCTTGACCTTTTATATCTATTGCTGTATATTATAGCAGGATTTTGTCACCAACACACAATTTTCTTACCAAGTAGATTACTTTCACAGCCCATGCAGCGACTATTCAATAGGTCTTTACTGTCTCCAAGGGGAAAATGTTCTCTCTCTCTGTGTGTGTGTGTGTGTGTGTGTGTGTGTGTGTGTGTGTGTGTGTGTGTGTGTGTGTGTGTGTGTGTGTGTGTGTGTGTGTGTGTGTTTACAAAAGTAATCAGACAACTGAATGTCTGCCCTGTGCCGGTTGAATTTCCTAATGCCGTGTGTGTTCTCCCACCCACCAGGGGGCATCATGTCCAGTTTTCTAATGGGCTGTTATGACCCTCACTCCAAGAAGTGGTGCACAGTCACCAAGTGCTCCGGAGGCTACGATGACGCCACCTTGGCCAGGCTCCAGGACGAGCTGGACGTGATCAAAATCAGCAAGGTTAGAGAAGATCCATTTAGAGGCCGTCCTGGCATGTGAGCTGACGCAGTAAAATTGAACATTAATCTTTTGCGTGTGTGTGTCTGTAGGAGCCAAGCAAAATCCCCAGCTGGTTGAAAATCATCAAGAACTATTATCCGGATTTCATTATCTGTGATCCCGAGGTGAGATTTCCCTATTCAGCACATTTGTATTTCCCAACGGAGCTGTTCGTGTACAGCCCCGTCGTATATATCCAGGTTCCATAGGCTTTTGGAAGAAATTTATATGTAAAAATGTAAAATCTCTTGTAGGTATCTTGTGCAGGAGTTTCTCAAAATATATCATTCTTAAACGTATTGTGATAATGACCGCCAGTGTTATATTAAGAGCCAAGAGAAAAGCTGCTTTCTCTCAGTGTATTTCAAATATTAAAAAGAGGGCTTGATTGAAAAGAGGACTTCATAATGAAATCCATGGTGCAGAAAGAGCTTTTTACCACCCAAGCTGAAGTTGGGTCGGGCAGGACATTGTTTTTCACTGTAAGGAAAAGCGAAAATTCACGTATTTACCTTCCTCAACTTCCAACTTTATTTACCCCAACAAAAGAGTGCACCGGAGACAGGGCATCATTAGTGACAGGGCATCATTAGTGACGGGGCATCCTTTTATTTTGGTCTACTATTAGAGACTCTTTACTCAAAGTTTTGCGGTGCGTTTCAACTGCTGTTTTTTTTCTCCGTGTGGTAGAAAGCGCCGGTCTGGGAGATCACAGGTGCAGAGTTTTCCAAATCGGAGATGCACACAGCCGACGGCATCTCCATCCGCTTTCCCCGCATGACGCGCATACGCGATGACAAGGACTGGAAGACCGCCACCAACCTGCAACAGCTCAAAGTAAGACAGCTCCTTATCGATTCACAGTATTACCAGGCTTAACACGTGAACTGACTGGGTACAGCCCCACAGTGGCGATGATGTATAGTTCTTTCTGAATATGAGAAGTGGCTTATGGGAAAGTTTGCAGCTAAAATGTGGCGGTATAGAACTTTTCACTTCCTTTTTAATTAATCACATACTGCTCATTCAAGAATGCCTGAACTGAATTTCCCTCCTTGTGCCTGAAGGCACCGTGGGGGAAAACATTTTTGATTGGAGAAAAATGACTAGAAGAAATTGGGACGCAAAATGGCCACGAAATCACTTTTCTTCATTAGTCTTTAACACAGATTAATATGCTGTTCAATCCTTCTAGCTCACACAAAGTATGGTGATATAATCTGTTTGACTTCAATTATATTTAATCATTGCCTCTTTGTTTTTTTATTGCCTCTCCTGCTAGTGCAAGTTTGCTTAGCATTAACGACTGCAGTGTGCCTTTCCACTGTTTAAGTCCGTCCATATTTCTTTTTAATCAGATGAACTCATGAAGTGAGCTCAGACTGCTGTTCAATGTCTTTAACACCTAACATGGAAGGATTTTTGACAAATTGAAGTAAAAAGTATTATCCCAGGGCATATGACCTGGATTCACCTGGTCAGCATGTTTCATGGAGCAGGTCACCCTCATGTTTTGTCCACTCAGTGCCAACTGTTGAACAAAGTGTCCCGGGCCAACACAAGCATGATTTAGACACCACCGACGGGACAAAATTTGCAGTCAGAATGTAGCACATCAGTGATCCTGCAAATACTGACAGATGAGCTGAAATATTGGCTGAGGCTATAAAAAATAAAGCCCGCCATAAATGATTTGAGCCCACCATAGGTATTCAATCTCTCGTGACGGGCAACAGTACATCTCTTGGCCGTAGCCCATGTTTTCATTTCATCTTTCTGCTCAGGAGCTGTACCGCATATCAAAGGAGAACTGTGACTTTAAAGTGACAGCCGGTCCATCCAAGCCTAATGATGACAAGAGCTCGTCGGGAGGGGACAGTGGAGGAAACTCCCCGGGCTCCTCCTCCCACAGTGTTACACCCAAGAAAACCAGTGAGTAGACAGACACAGAATGTATCTGTAATCTTGAAGAATTCAGGTGTTACTTTGTCCAAATGTTGGATAGCCAAGACATGGTTACGATATCTTTTATTTTTAAGTGAAATCTTAACATGCATTCACACCACAGGCAACAATAACACACCAAAGGCAGTGAAATCCAAACCTCGCACTCCTGTCTTAGAAGGACCCAGTGCAAAAAAGGTACCATATTTACAGCACGTGTTCACCAGTTCAAGTATGAACCGCCATTACAATGAATTGATATTCACCTGTGAAAATCCTCCACTGCCTCATATTGTAACCAAGCGCCGCTTCCTTCCAGGTGAAAAAATGTGACGAAAGTGTTCAGAGCAACGGACAAAGCAAGGCAAAGGTGACCTCTCGCGTGTTGGAGCCAAGGAATGACAAGGTTGGTCAATTGTCATCGCCACGTTAAACTGCGAGGCTGCAACAAGCCACCTTTCATTTCTGCCTATACATTAAGTGTAGTATAAAAGGTGTTTGACCAAATTAATGCCACTGACAAAGGTGTTGACTTTTGCATTTGTCCTCCAGACGTTGCTGGACATCTTCAGCGGGGTGAAGCTCGTCCTGCCCAGCTCGGTCCAGGACTTCGACAAACTGAGGCGGTACTTTGTGGCCTACGACGGAGACCTCATAGCAGATTACGACGCCGCCTTGGCCACGCACACACTGGCTGAGCCCGAAGAAGAAAGCCAGGCCAAAAAAATCACGCCCAGCTGGATCTGGGACTGCATCCGCAAGAGGCGCGTCGTACCCCCCTGCTGATGGGGACAATCAACGTGCCTGGCAACCACAAGAAAACCCTACTTTTTATACGCTGCGTTTACTTGTCCAGCAACCACTGCGTACCCTTGTAACTTAACACGAGTGTTTCACTCTAAATACCGGACAAACCATATGAATTTGGTTGATTTTTTTTTTCAGACACAAACACCAGATCATACTATTGAACTGTATGATGGGGCTCTGGTGAGCTATAGTTCCCATACTTTGGGATCAGAATAGACTGTGTCCATGTGGACACAATGTTTTCAGGCATCGTTTTGTACACAAACCAGCAGGGGCCACACACACTAGCTAATTGGTTTGGGTTTTTTAGTTTGTGCTGACTTTGGGGGATTTGGAGATCATGGTGTACAGGAGTTAGATGTAGGCGCCCTCTTGATTGCTGATGCTTTTCATTAAATGAGGTCTGTTTGAACAATTGTATTGTAGAGGTAGAGCTTTTCTCAGTTAGGGAAACTTAAGTAATTGAAGTTAAATGTAGTTCATGCAACTAGACATGTCTGCATATCATCAAACCCATTTTATGAGTTATGTTAGTGTCCTAAAAATCACAAAATGTAAAATAGGTAGTCCAATTGAGATCAGTTTTTTTTTTTTTAGCATTATGTATTAATGTTTTTACTGCCTGAGTAAAACATTTCGTGAGGCTTTCCATTTTACCCCAGCTCAAGGACTGAGTACAACTACATTTGTTTGCCAATGGGAATAGCTGAAATGATTACGATAATAGAAAGGTCTCAGTAACATCATTCTAATGCTATTTATTTCCCAGAAAATGGGGTTGGAGTCACTGCAGCTGCTCGCAGGAAAAGGTAGTATTTACTGAAAATGGGTTACCAATGACAGGACCAGTTTCCTCCATAACTATTTGACTCCCTTGTTAAAGACAAAGAACAAGGCTGTACAAAACAAGTAGATTTTGTGCTCAAAACGCTTTTGTGGAGAGGGTTGTGCACGTTCCGTTTTAGGTTGGATGTCTCTTCAAATATCTAGATCATGAGGCTCACGGCATAATCCTATGAGATGCAGTCTAGTCTTCACTGCAGCCTCCTGCATCTAAATGGAGCTCACGTTTGAAGGATGATCCAGATTTGCCTTATTTTTTATTTTTTTTTAATCTCTGGAATACTTCACACTACAAGCCAGACTAATTAAATGTCTAAATGTCTTGAGGCTCTGAGTGATCAAAACCCCCATAAACTCACGCGGCTTCCACTGAGCTTAAGGATACAGATGCCTCGTATGCCTTTTCCTTCTTCCCGGTTCTCAAAAAGAAATCTCACCCTGAAATCTTTACCTCCGAGTATCAAGTCAAAAGTATTCCAATATCTCAAAAGGTATATGCCACAAGCCTCAGGATCTTTTTAGCAGTTAAACTCTATTGTAAGTGAAATGTGCCAATTTTTTTTTTAAATAAAAAGGTATGACAAATTGAAAACAAGCTGCCTTTTATATAAACATTTTCAACATAGTGTAGAGCCATTTTGGGTGGCATTATAGTGGGAAAGATTAATGGGACACTTACAAATAATTGAAAAAAAAACCTTGTTTATTTGCAATTTTGTTAGCGCTGTAGAGAAGGCATGTCGGAAGTGCTTTATATAAGAGTTCCAAATGGCACTCAGCAGGAACCTGAGTCATCCAGTTTTCTCTTTCCTGAGGTTTCCTCTTTGGGCCTACTCCACCACTGTACATCAAACTCTTCTCTCATATGGCAAGGCTAGAAAGAAGAGAAGATGGCAACATTAAGACCTATTTTCAACAAAACGTCTGCTGTAATATAATAAAAGTAGTTTGAAAGCTTTACAAGGCAACTTTGCAGCTCCAAACAGTAACAAGATAATTGTTTGAAAATTTTGAATCTGAATGCCCAAAATTCCTGTGGCATTAAGTCAGTGAACTACACATTCAAGTTTAGCAATCTGTCTGAGTGCAGCTTTAAAAAGGAGACAAACTTCACAGGGGACTGTACCCGTCTGGAAGACTTCATCAGCGTTGCAGATCTCAAACTGCAGTGGGTGGAGCCGGCCCGCTCAACTCGCTCCAGCAGAACCCTGGTCCGGGGGACGTGACTCCACGACAAGCCAAGTCCCGCCTGCACCTCCCCGCCGACGCCTCTGGTCACGTGGTTTGTTACCTGCAGACCCACTCGCCGTTAGGATTAAGTAGTTTGGCTTTTTCCCCTTGGAACGTTATCAGTGGGTTTCTTCGTTCTGTTTAATGGTTTATTACATCTCAGTGATGTTAGATAGTCACAATAAAGTCTACAAACCCTTTCATATATATACTTTTTTTTTTTTTTACTTTAAATGCATTCCAGGAGAAGACAAGTTAGCATTGTGCATGCTTTGGAACGTGATTGATCAAATATTAACGTACAACGTTAAACATTCAAGCGGTGTGCACGCTTTCCATTTTTAATTTATTGTCAGAAATGAGTAGCCTAAAAAAAAGGTCTGACTTAATTTCAGGTCTTGGGGCAATAAACTGGAAAATGTGAAAGGGTTGTTGATATCCAGTGTACATGCTTCCTGCATTTTGAATAGCAGACGTCAGCCTGTCATCCTTACCAGACTGGCAACGTTGAAGTCCTTTGCTATCATCTTCAGAACTCCTGCAACTTGTGTCATCAAGGACATGCCTAGGGGCGTGGGAAGATGGAGAGCTATGATCAGCGTGCAGAATACTTTCAACATTGCTGTCGAAGCAATTCGACACTAGTGTTTCAAACTCATAAGTGAATCACTTTAGTTATCAAATATGAAAAAAAAGGGTTCCCTCTGTTTCTCGGAAGTAATTTCCCAGGCTATTACTAAATAAAGTACGTACTCCATGTTAATATTGACTTAACTAACCGCAACAATGCATGTGGTGGTACAATTTATGAGGTGATGCTAGATGCAGAGTGACCCACGGGGACTTTACAGCACAGTGATATGGAGTCATTTATTAACATTATGACCACAGTGGGGAAATAACAAAAGCTGCTGCACTCCCTGCTGAGGGCTACCTCAGGAAAGCAGATGTGCTACTACCCATGCGAGGTGAGCTTCCTGGTATGTTGCTCCAATTTGGAAAGTTGTGTTCTTGGTACAATCTTTTATCTTCTCTAGGTTTTCATTTTGGACAGAAACCGCGTCACCGACTCTTGCGTCAGTTGGAAGTTTGCAATAACTGCAAATGACTCCATGTAGACCAGGGATGTTTATGGTCAGGCAGTCAACACCTTTCAACACAATGCCTGCTTAACTTGCTTTTTATGTTCATTTAACATTTTTGTAGAGGTTTTAATCACAACTAATTTCTTTAAAGCCTTTTGTTGCACAAGGTTTGTCACAGGCCAGGTTTATTTAGGTCCCCCTTCAGACCTCGTTATGTTCAGATAGTTGAGTGACTGTCGTAGGCAACAATTAATTATTATAAGGTCAATTTTCCCATTCATTATCACTTAATATTTCTTCATTACGATGGGGGGAAAAAAACTTCCCATGCTTCCAAAGTGCGTGGGAACCCTGTTATGACATTTAATTTATTTTAAAGATTCAAGTGGAATTCACAAGACTCGGGTGGAAACGGAGCCTTGGGGCGTGATGGAGGAGCAGAAAGAGATATTACCTTCATTTTGTTTGCCTCCCAGTATAGGAGATATAACAGCTGACACTGAATCCACTATCACCGCCTTGACTGAGCCACCACCAACAGATGCCTAATTCAAGATGTGAGAAAATTAGACTGAATATTTTATGGTTCCCTAAGTTACAGCTTCAATATTGGTGCTTTTAAAAGCCATTAAAAAAGTCAGACACAAACCTGCTGAAGCCCACCGCATCGAAGGTTGTGCAGACAGCTAAGCAAGGAGAAGATGTCAAACACACGAAAGATTTGGATCCTCTGAAGAGCTTCCATCTGTAGGAGGACAAGTCAGTGTCTTGCTTGTTTTACATCGTTTTATATTCCACTTCGTTTAAACCTTGAATGTCAGCTCACCTGCTCTTCCACGTTACTTGACTCGGCTTGTAACATCTGAAGCAAGCGGCTGGCAGACAGTCCTCCTGTTGTATCGATGTATATTACGCTCTGCTTCAGCTGGTAGGATATATGCACCGCGACACCAAAACACACCTGGAATATGTGAGACGAAGACCAGTAGTAGTTAGCAATAGCATGTACAATTTCAAGGCTGTTCAGACTCGCAGTCAGTTTAGATACTGTTGTAAATGGCGTCTTTAGGGTCTCTTGATACAAAGCTGAAATTATCTATGATGTGGTTGGAAGGTGGGGAATGTTCACCTGGGATTTGCCACTTCCGGGGCCTCCCGACAGCTCTGTTATCTCTCCGGTATACAAGCCCGAATCCAGCAGTTTATCTAAACTGTAGTGGACAGGACAGAATAAATCCAAGTATTAGAGACAACATAAACTTAATCTGGGTAAAACATAACACACTTATAAGGCATGGTTGGGGCAATTACAACCAGTAGTTAGTCAGCAAAATAGGACAGTTGAAACTGATTTAGAAGGAGACTCAGATGTAATGCAACTCCTGCAACTCTTCCTTTAAAGTCAGTGACCTTCAACTCTTGTAGGTACATTAATCCGCTGAGATTAATCCACTGCCTGCACTCCAATCTTTGTTCACATGGATATACAGGTGTGGTAGGTAACAACACCCCGGCGCATGATACTGGGACACTAGGAGAGAGAGATAATCAACCTTATTTAATTCTCTTCATTCCTTGAGGAATAGAGGGCCTGTACTACAGATCTCCAACCTTGTCAGTCATGTAATGCGTTCTTTGTTTCTGGCTACGACAGGTAAATCTTCCTCTCGGAGGTGAAGAAGAAGCTGCATCCTTGCACCTGCACCAGGTCAATCATGGGTGACCTCTTCTTCAGCCTCGAGGGGTCCACTCAACGTGTGTTCACACCGCAAGCAACGTGATCAACAAGTCATTGGAAGTCCACTCGTTTCAGTCCGTTCCCATTCCCTATAGTCTTGAGCGACCAGGGAAACTCGGACAATGTGTGGACCTGCCGTGTGGTCAAAAAGCTAGTCGAAAGCTTTGTGAAAGGTTCAGTCACAGTCAACTTTTCGCAGTCATCAGCCAATCAGATTTCTGCAAACAATAAGCAATAGTTCTGCCTGGCATGTGCAAAATGGACAAGAGGTTGATTACAGTCATTCAAAGCTTCTCAGTCCACTACAACCTTTATTTGAAAGACAAACGTTTCAAAAATAATGTTTGCAGAATGATGGCATCCATTGTTGGGGTCAATGGTAAACTCTTAAGTAATTTTATGAATTGTTTTCTGCTTATTGGCAATTAATGCTACCTAATAAGCACTTGCTAGCTAGCTATGTTATGAAACGCAAGACCAAAGCAGTGAAAAATACATTTTTTGCCTGTTCAAAGCTGCAGACTGCTAAATAGATGCAATCGGAGCATCTCGCACCGCCAACAATCATTAGGACTGTTGTTTGTTTGGAGGCAAGAAAATTCCTTAGTCAACTAAGACCTGTAGTTTGAATTCCAGGTCAACCTTCAAGTATCTGCACCATAAAATAGTCGTCATCATCTCTCACACTGAGAAATGATGCTCCTGTTGGTCTGCGTTGGTCTAAGCATTGTGAATGAATGCCTTACTCATTTTTATTCTTTTGTTTCATCTGTTCCTGGATTGCTGTTTATAATGTGGTCTCCTCCTTCGATAATCTATTCATCCGTTGGGAGTGTCCTGTGATTTGTCTGTGTTGATGCTCAGGCCAGTCGTCTGTGCAGTTTTCTGGAACCTCTTCATCACAATGTCTGTCCGTGGCGTGATGTATGTGACAGCAATGAAATATCATCTGCATGGTCAAGGTCCTCCAGCTTGAAGGTTAAGCACCACTAGACACCTCTGCTTGGCTGGTGGTGGTTCTCAACGCTTGATTATGGAGAGGAGAGCGGTTGGGGGCAGACATACTTGTGTTATTCCTGCCTTCACTGAGAGTTCGGCAGAGAAGGATGCGTTGTTTACGACGCATCCGATTGTGTTGTTGTAGACTTTGAGTGATGTTAACGATTTCCCCTCGGAAAGCCATAGTGATTCAGTGTTTTCCATTGGGTCAAACACCTTTTTTCAAGTCTATAAAGTTGATGTAGAACGGGGATTGCCGGTCCACGGACTGTTAAATTATAACTGCAGTGTTGCTGTTTGATCAATACAAGACCCTCCAGCTCTGCAATCCACTTATTTTTTTTGTTAGTCTTCTTTTTATTGCGGCCTTGATTCTTTCTAGGCTTGGACTTGTAAAGACTTGGGTAGACAAAGACAGAACATGTATTGCCTTCCAGTTCTGACAGTCTTAAGTCTCTACTTGGTGGTAAGCCTCGGGGCTGGACTAAGCTATAAGCAGTAGAAGTTGAAACTGCACAAGGCAATTTCAAACATCGGCAGCCCTGAATGGCAGCAAGAAGTAACTGTTTGAATTTTGAGGACTGGAATAACCAGAAATAAACTGCACGCTCCTCGGACTTAAGGTCTTCTGATGGGGTGGGGAGTTGGTGTGCAGCATTCTCTGCACAGGTTTGGATTTCGCTCCTAGGTTTTGATTTGTCACTTCCTGTGTGCCGAGAAGATTTCCTACCAGTGACCAATACCCGGGCTGGATTCCAAATTGGCAGACGATGCAAATAATGTTCGCCATATTCAGTGCAGTTCCATTAGGTAGAGGCTGATTTTGATGACTTGATCACTCTCAACCTGGCTATCCTACAGTACAAGTGGCATTGCAACATCACCGAAAGTGGGTTACAGGAGATACACAAGCTGATTAAAGCTGTAAACCCCTATCGCTTTTGCTCTTTGCCAAAAGCGTCACCATGGCAGCAAGAAATCTGATGAGATTTTGTTGTTTGTTTTGCTATGTGCCCTTTTAGTATTTGCCATCAATTATTACATGCCCTTTTGTGTTTTATATTTTTATGTTAAGTGGGTTGTTGTGGTGCTGTGTGAAATGCCATTTAAATTATTTGTTTGGAGTGTTTGCTGCCAAGAGACAATTAAAAAGGCTCTCCAGCATAAACAATAATATTTAAAAAAAGCAGCTATGACTGAGTCACAAACGACTCTAACGTAACATTTACTAGGGAGCTAAACTTACAGGTAACGTTAAAATCTGCGATGCAAATAAATAAATAAATGAAAGTGTTGTTCATCCTAACCTCCTTTAGGTGGCAGCATTTAACCAGTGCCTCAAAGACCATAGATTGTATGTACATATACGCATTCATCTCTTTTACCATTTGTTTTCCCTGTCTCATGCATGGTTCTCACGTTCAAAAGACAGTGTAGAGTATTAAAAGGAAAGAAGCTCTCTCACTGGTCATACTTAGTTGGTTTGACCTGTCCGGCATGGTAGCACCTACTTGGGCTTATAACGTTTTTGGCTTTAACTATATGTATGTACTTAACACTGATGGGTATGGAGAAAAGAGCAAATATAATGGCCTGAAGTCTAGGCCTAAAGTCCTATCTATCTATCGATCTATCTATCTTAAACAAAATAAAGGCAATCTCCACTGAATAGCATCACTAATGTGTAATTCCATTTTTATCAAATTTTGTCAAATGCAAGACTTTTAACTGCTCTTTCATACCAATAACAATGAAATTCAAGAGCAATTTCAACACTAATTAGCAGAAAAACCAAAGCTTATTCTTCAAATGTTGTTCTTTGTGCTCTTAATTAGCTCTCAGGTCTTCTTTCTTTGGAAATAAAAATTACAGTTGAATTCATCATCCATTCAAGTTAAGTGATCTATTATTATATTTGTTTGCAGCAAAAAAAACAACTCTCAATGAGTATCTGTTCTATTTTGACCATATTCATCTCACTGATTCTGAGGCCAGCAAAGATCTTCTCTCCTATCTAACCAGCCAGCCAGCAAACAGGTTCTCTCTCAGCATTAGCTTTAAAGCTAAGCAGCAAGTATAAACAGATTACAGTCTCTTATAATAACTATCTATATTTCAAACTGCCTCTCTTCTTTGCTTACTGTCCGTTTCTCGTGAACAATACATGTTTATCAGGATTTTTTCTGGGATTTTAAAGCTTTCTGCATCTTACAGTGGAGGTGAAGCAGCGGGTTAAAACGATGCATCCTGCTACACAACACACTACAGCATCAACATGTATAATACTTGGTTTGGAGGGGGCATCATTCAATCAATTCACCTTTTCGCCAGTAGAGCGCAGCCATGACACACGCAAACCAAGTTGATGGCATTCCTCACATGCTTGATTCGGTTTAATAACACAACTCTAAAGCAATAACTACTTTATGAAAAACAAAAGCCTTGTAGAAAAAAACAACACCTGTGGTCATTAATTACGCTGAAATAGTGAGTTTAACTGTACCATAAATTACACCATGCTGGCCGATTTCACAGGTTTGTCAGGAGCTGTCCGTGGCCCGGCCAACTAATACTTCCCCTTCTAAAAGTGGAATGTTTATCTGCGAAGCTTTGTACTGTGTCAGCCTACAGGAGAGCCTACAATCCTGTGCTTTCAGTGTGCACTAGAGCGGCAAAACATTCACAGGATGTTGTGTCCCAATTTTGTGAGTTCATTAATTGGAGACACAATGCCATACTGGGAGCAGAGACAATTTGCAGACATTACATTTTGATTTTCGGGATGTGCTAGACTTGTGGAATGGTGTTTTTTTCCCCCCCATTGGTCATGTAAGTCAAGCTGGAGGTCGGGGTACTTCGGCTGATATATCAAGGGCCACTTTAGGCTGTGTGTCCTCAAGCCAGATGGAACAAGAAGCAAAGAAGTGCATCTTAGCTGCTAAAACAATTCCTCAGTGTGAGAATCTAGTGTGCGGGCCACTTCTGCTCCAATTTTAATGACAACAGTTATACTCGAGAGGCATACTAATGAAACACTTTCAATTTCAATGCAAATTTAGATTGAATTTAAAATGTATTTTAGTTTGATGCAGATAGATCTGGTAACAAAACATCTTTGGTAATTAATAATGACGATAATATTGCTGGACAGTCTGCCCCACAAAGCTGGAGAGCAGTAACACCATGTGTAATAAAGCTGAGAAAACCGACTTCAGAGTTTATCCCCTTTCCCGATTTTCACTGACTGAAGTATCAGTAGACAGGCAGGTTGAGGGAAAGGGGGCACACCATTACAACACTTTATCACAAAATAACTCCATGTATTGAACATTACAGATTGGTGGGATTTTCCTTTAATTCAGCATCCCAAATCAGCTTGCCGTTCACTACAAACTGAGCAGAAAGTGTCTTGATGACACTAGGAGAACAACTGCCCTTTCTAATGGGAATTCTACAGTGAATTTTTCCCATTAGCAGTCCTTGCGCTGAGCCCACCTCTAAATCCCTCAGTCTCACGTAGGTAAAGCTGGGCGCTCTGCTGTGCGTGCAGAACCACCTTTACCTGGGATTTCCCGTGGAGAGGATGGCTGTGGAGCTCAGTAGTTCTTCATACAGATCGGCGCCCGACACAGGGAAGGCAGTGTGTTGGGCCAGCAGCACTCTGCATATGGCAAACAGGGCCTGAAATACAAAAAGGACGCTGCGTGGATCAACCGCATCACATCTAGAGATCTACCCCACCCGGCGTCGACAGATTGGGCTCGTTTTCCGCCCAATTTGGCCATTTTGATTGCGTCCGCCTTGAAATCCCGACGCCCTGGGATGGTAGGTAAATCAAGCACAGAGGGTCCACTCACTCCATGTCTACTCATCTCATTTGACAAATCTTTTGAAGAATATTTGATTATTAATGCTGCGCTGCAAATGGCAGCGAGAGGTAATTGTTTGAAATATTTTAACTTCCATGCCCAGAAATCGCAAGTAACCTGCACACAGGGCAAATCTATGGCATCTCAAATAGTGTGGATGGGACGCTCTTCTCTGCTGCAGCCCCAATTTGTGATTTAGCCTGGTGAGACGGGGGTTATGTTTAATTGAACTCAACCTTTTCGAGGCTACCTCGCCTGTGCCCATTACCTCGCCCTTGTCATTCTTTTTCAGTTTTATAGCTCCCTAACCACTGTATTGTGTGCAACAAAACAACGGTTCAAGTCAACAACAGGCGCCTCGATCGACCAGAGGGACGCTGGTTAACAACTCCGCGGATGCCTGCAGGCTGAACAAGGTGCGCAGGAAGTCTAGCTCTGTTACTGGGATGAACCTGCAATTGCTAGAGGCAGTGGTGGAAAAAAAAAAAAAAAAGAACTGTAGAAAAGCTATGTGGTATCATGGACAAAACCTCCCGCCCACTACAGGATGAACTGTCCAGAATAAGGAGCACCTACAGCTGCTCACACCACCTCCGTGTGCCAAGAATCATTCCTGGCATTCCTTCACCTCCGCCACCCATCAGCCCATATATAAACACAGTGTATAACGGAGCATTGAGGTTTATTACTGACTGTAAAAGTCATCATTGTATTATGCTCTGGTTGACTGGCCTGCCCTGTCCACTCACAGAATGGTGGTATATTTCTATCTGAAAGGCCACTCCGGGTCGTCTTCCCGATTATTATAGAAAAAGTCTTACGGTGTCAACAAACTTTTTGCTGTCCTTCATGATCTCTGCTCTCTCTGCACGGTTGCCCACTGCAAAATGTTCTAAAACTTAAAAGAGCTGGTCTCTCTCGGTGGGTTTAAACGGATGATGAAAGATCTTGTTTTTCTCTCTTATATGACTTCTGCGACTTCTGTTTGTCAAGACGCTGCTTTTTCGGTCAGGCCGCCATTGAAACAGAATAACCTGGTTACGTATATGTTCAATACATAAAAACATATTTGAGTTTATATGTAGTTGATAAGTCAAGTGAATGTACAGGGAGGGCAAATAGTGTTTTATTATAGTATTTTTGTTATGTTCTCTCTCTGTCTATATAAATCTATCTCATCTAGTCTACTGTCATTCTTAAGTGGGTGAAATTCAGGAAAATGTAGAGATAAAAATGGGAAAGCGAGTCTGATCTGCGGCCTTGAATGGAACCTGCCCTATTATCCAGATCCCTCGCTTTTCAACCAGATGACCTGGCTTCCTTTTCTATTTAACTTAAACTGTGAGTGAATTATTTAATTGTAATGCTTGTACTGTAAATCGGTTACAAATTCAATTAAAAACTCATGCGGCGTGTGTGTGGAAGCGTGAGATCTACATAAATATTACATACATCCATATAGAGACACATGGTGATGAATGCCTAAGCTTCCCATCCCGGTATAATCTAGAGGTTTCTTACCACTCACCTACTCCTGTTAACACTGCAAATGACCCTTTGCTTTAAAATGTTAGGACAGGATGCATCTGGCTGTTTGAGTTCATGGTTAGCTGTTTAATTTGGTCTCTGTGATCTTTGGTAATGACTTGCCAGAGGCATATGTGTTTCATCTGTGGTTATTTGTTGCAATTAGGAAACTTGGTTTTCTGTCAAAGTTTCAAGGTTTTTCTGCTATGAGCTGGAAACTGGCAATCCAAACTAGCAACACTAACCCCCCCAAAATAAAAATTGGTTGGAAAAGAAACAATTGTGATGCGAGTTGTTACTTCATATTCATTCGTTTTTTTTGTTTTGTTTTTAATGCACGTTTTCAGGATCTATCACTTCAGTGAAACACATCATGTATAATTGTGTGCAAGTGTATAAATACCTTGTAGGACACGGAACATTTTTGAGCAACTTCCTCAATGTCAGATGACACCAAGTCCTCCACTGTGAAGAGTTTGATTTTGTTAATGTGTGTTAACAATTACAAAACACACACACACACACGCCCTCTTTCAATATACAAACATGTACACACACACCTGTTTTAATGTCAACAGCACGCAGTTCGCGGATCAGTTCTTCATCCAACCCGGGACACATACCGTCTCTCAAGACAACCATCCTTGTGCATAGTTAGCTCGTTAGCATGCACAGGACGTAACACGCATCAGTCATGATGTACTGACCAAGTTCACTACAAATGTAGCTAGATGTTAGCTTCGTAGCCCACTGGCCACAGCGAGTTTTGACTATTTGTGGGGTCGTAGACAAAGTTAAGAGTGAACCCTTTTTTACAGACTCCTGTTGGGGCTCACGGCGGCATAAAACGGCAAATCGCTAAAACAACTACATAACCGGTTTCGACACGTTTTATTGGGTTTGACTGCTTCAAACTTGGTACTAGATACACAACTGTTAAACCGCGCGCGAGTTCCAAATTGTCCCCCTGCGCTTGCCGTAGAAAGCGTATATGCAGTGCTTGTCGGGTAAAGTATTACTCTGCCCAAACAGCTGTAACTGCACAAGCGCTGAAGTTGATAATATGACTTTGTATCGTTGGTGCAGAAGTGAATCGTAATCATTTAGAAGTATTTATGAGTAGGAATTTTGTTGATATGACATCTAAACCCTGTTAATGTCCTTTAAAACAGATAAAAAGTGGCTAATGTTAATTCTGATTGTCTTCACATCAAGTGTACAGTGCTGCAAAAGCACAGATTATTTAATTAATTCTGTGTTTAACTTAATTTAATTTAATCTTGAACCGTATATTGACACAATGTACCACTGCTATTTTTGAAATGACAAAAATTACATGGACACATGCAAGTGAATGTGCATCGATGAATGTGTCACTGAATGGAGTGAAAAAAGGTCTTTATATTGACAGGAGGGAGACTGTGGGCATCAAGGAATGAATGATTATTTTATTTCTCAGATTTTTTGTTTTACTTTATTGTGTTAGTGTGTTAAATCAAACATTAGTGATACCTGTGTGTCAATATGATTGTCAGTTGGATAATAAAAAAAAAAGTCTGACTTATGACTGCAACACTGCCTGTTTCTTGTGGATGTTTGTGCACGGGAGCCTCTCTTTTGACCAGCTGAAGCAGAATTCGTGAAAGACAGGAATTCCTACCATTATGTCTTTCATTCAACGGGTGAAAGGCATGCTCTTCTTTGCTTAACAGTAATGAAGCTGTAATAAGGTCTTAACATTCATAAACTCCCAGGCATAAATAATGGTCCTCCAGTGTATCATTAGCATTCTCCTGTTGTACGGTTTTTATGGTTCACCTTGTCCCCTCGACAAGAATGAGTGTTATCTCAAGTGCACCAGTGGCTGTGACATTTCGGAAGCTGGGGGGGGCGTTTAGCTTGACACGGACCTTTTGCGGGGCAATATAATGATTATGGACCCGCTCACACACCCTCACCAGGTCAAAGTCATTGACTTTGATTCGGCTTGTCCCTTTTACTGTTTGGCCCTAAATTCACAATCTAGTCTACGAAGGTGCTACTCGGGGCAGCAGGGTTGCATAGTAAGCAGGGAGACTGTCCTCCAACTTCAAGCCCCTCCGCCAGAAAGCACCCTCCCTGCTGAAGTGTCCTTGAGCAAGACACCGAATCCGTAGCGGCTGCAAGGGTGCTGTTCTGTAACTGACCTCTGACCACCCTGGAGAAGGGGAAAGGAGGAGACTTTCCCTGTGCGGCTGCATAAAGTTTCACATTCAGCCCAGCGTGAGTAATAACAGAGTCACGGATAAAGAGCTGAGGCTGTGTTAATCACAGCACTACGCCTGCATGTATAAGTAATGGGGTTGTACTTTGTGGGAGTCGTGCTCTGGGAATAAAATGTTGCTATTCTTTACAGTCCATTGTTGGAGGCCGTGGCCCCTAGTGTGATATTCCTAGGCTATTCCTCGGCCCCTCCACTTCTACAGGCTCTCGGTATGATCCGGTCAGTGCTGCACATATATAGGCAACTGCCAAAACAAAGGAAATGGAAGAAAATGAAGACGCAAAGACATTACAAACTAGGGAGCAACCTTGGATGGGAGTGTGCGCTCCTCGACGTCCGCACGATGGACAACTAGAAAAAGCAACTCTGACTCAGGGGATGAAAAATTTAAATGTAAGCCGTGAGCAGGGAAGTTTCATCAGGAACAACCTGTTCAGAACAACACAGGGAGGTGCACCGAGGCTGAGCAGAATCCCTTCTTCCATCTAAAAATGCACTTTTGGCGAGTGAAGTGGTGCAAATGATACGGACAGAGGTCCACCGGGCAGGGGAGAAAAAAGGTATGTGATCTCTCCCCCTATTCTCAACGGTCAGAAGTCTATTGATTACGTCTATGATTATCGACGTAGTGAAGGGTTGTCATGGCTCTGTATATGGCACGGGGATCCATTTTCCTAGTGCGGCCTGAAACCCTTCAGGGTAAACGACAATAAACACAAAGCGATGCTGAGTGCTAAAGGTCATTCTGCGGTGAAGCACCTCTGTCCTGATGGGAGTGAAATCTTCCAGGATGACAATGTTGCCATTCATAGGGCAGGACTGGTCACGGAATGGCTCGCCGAGTACTATGCTTTTGCGTTTTGCAGAGTAATCACCAGTCCCATAGTCGGGCGCAGTATCAAGTGTTTTATTGACAACCATGCGCCACGGCCAGCCCGGTCACTAGACCTCGACCCGATCGAGCGCTTATGGGGGATTCTGGATTGGCGCCCGGGACAAAACAACAGATGATGTAATTTCTTGCGACGGAATGGTGTCACATCTGTCCAACATAGAACCAGACCCTTCCAGAATCATCAGATCATTAGTGCTGCTCAAGTCAATGCTACAAAGCAAGAAAACATGATTTTGGACAACTTCAATTTGGCCCAGCCAGCATGTTAGCGAGGCATCTCTGGGTTGGCGGTTAAGGTGAACATGCTGATGAGACTCAATGCATTCCCGAAGTTCTTTTGTGAACTGTTGTAATTACGTTTTTGTTGTATCCACTTTCCCCTCAACCTGCCTCGTCTACTTCCATTAGTGATTTCCTACATTCCCCAGAATGCCTTTCCACAACCCCCAGAGAAGAAGGGGCGTGAACTTACTGTTTTCAATCAAATGCAGGAATATAAATACAGCTAGCTGGCCAACTAGTTTGTGAGCATTGGGAAGGATCTTCAATCAGAGGTTTCTGATTGAGCATTTTTTTTTCTTTTAGGTTCAACTTATCTATTGTATTCAGATATTCTGATATTAGTGTTTGATATACTATATCATCACATGTAGAACAGTTGGGGAAACACCAATGGGTAGGTATCACCTTGATGGCGATAGATCAGCTTTAAGGGCCTTGTGGATGTGTGTGGATGTGGGCATTTTTAAACCTGCATTGACTCCATTCAGGTTTTTAATACCTTCCAGTATTTTGTCAGCGCTGCGGAGCCTAGCAACTTCTTACTTCTGGTGATTCAAGGTATTTTAAGAATATAATATTACACTCAGCAGATGAAAATAAATGGGTGAAAATGAATACAATTGAAAGCATATTTTCTGTGTTCTTCAGAGAGAGAAGCAGGTGTGGAGGGAGCAGAATTTGAGTCTCAACTCACTCAATGATTTCATGCTTGGTAGGAACACTTATTTGGCTTATTTGGAGGTATCCAACATTCACAAATTGGTCACATCAGACTTGTGTCATGTCTTAACTACAAACCTGTGCGGTTTGGTCTGTTATGTTTGAAGTTGCTTTTTCTTTTGTATTTTCCTCTTCCAGGTCAGGCCCCCACTGATGACAAAGTAGGACACGGTGGCTGAGAAAGAGACTCGGGGGTTATCAGCCTCTTGCAGGGGTTGCTGATGGACCCTGACAAGATGTCGACTCCCACTGAGGATGTAAACCCTCCCTTTCTCAAGGGAAGTCTGCCAACACTTCCTGTTAACTGGGCCTGTGTGTGGGTGTGTGTGTGTGCCTAGACAGTACAACCGCAGTAATGTTGAGACGACCCTCAGATGACAATGAAGTTGTTCGCATTACAAGTGAAGCTGTGATTATTTGTGATGTTTGTTTTCTAGTTCCGTTCAAGACGTCCAACATCGATGCCGCGTTCACTTCATATCAGAGGGAGGGGAAGAAGGGAACGACATTTCATTGGAAATCATTTTTTATTCATGAACTTAAAAATCAACCTTAAAACAAACTACTGCTTTTTCTGAGTAGAATTGATTGTTTTAGTGTGAATACAACTGATAATTTGGATTTTTTATTATCTTGCCTGTGGGCATCTGTGGACTCGCTGCCATGTTTGCTGCCTGTGTTCATGCTGCAATGTGGGAGATATCGAAGCCTACAAAAAAAAATCTCCCGTCCTACTTGTAATTACCACTGGGAGGCTGACGTGAGCGTCTTTTCAGTCTGCGGCTCGTATTTAATGTTAGTCTGACGTGACGTGAACAGCGTGAGCCCATGTCTGACATTAAAAGGGGTTCAAGTACCCCAGTCCCGCTGCAAAGGTGGTAACGGACTAAATACACATTTCCACTGTCTGAGACAGGCATTTGCATTTCATTACATGGAGATCATTGCGTTGCGCAATTTGACACACTTTTGAAGAACCAGCTTTTTTTTCCTAGAACCTTTCCCGACCGTGCCTTGCAGCAAGGCAAGCTCTGCACAGGGTCGAAAAACAGTTCACCCGTTGTGATCGTCTGCCGTCCTGATGAAGGGGCAACCAAAACCCACCCATGAGAGAGATCTGGAAAAAAAACACACTTATGTTCAGTTGCAGCTTATGTTCCTGAGTATATCTTTTATTTTCCAATACTCTGCACCGAGGGCCAGCGAGCGTCCAGCCCTGCAGAGACCTAACCTGGCTGCAGCCGCTGTCGATCTGCTCACCTCGTCTTAGAAAGGCCAAGACACCTGGCAGGGCTGCCACCACTCAAGCCTGCTGACGAGACAGTGAGATGCGCCCAAAATACACAAGCACACACTAATCACAGAAGGTGTCGGTCTGTGTGACTTTTATTTCCTCAGTGCTGTACCAGAGGCCAAACCGATTGTCCACACTCCCACGCAGGCACTCGCCGTCCTCGCGCAACCACACCGAAACGCCCTCAAGCTGTAACGAATTTGCACCGGATCTCAGAAAGCGCTGAGACAAGCTGTCAACGTTGTTATTGTTGTGTATATATTAAACTTGCATAATCAAAGAAATAATACGTGAACCGTGTCCTCCCTTGACAATGATTCTTAGACGGGAAAAGATGACAATTCGGCATTCGGGTTAGAGAAGTTGAAAATTGCAGGTTCCACTTTTGCTCGTAAAAAGGGAGTGATTTGATTTAATGTACAGCCACAGAAAACGTATGTCTGGGATTCTTTTACTTCTTGTGGTTTATCTCTTTTTACCTTTGGGGGTGTAACAAATTTCATATGTGAAAGTCTGAACACTGCAAATATCAAGAAAAGCCTTGCTTGCTTCCCCCTCTAATTCCTTGCTTTTGACTGGCCAGGGTTGAAGGCTTAACAAAAGCACACCTTCAACCTCAATAAAAATCTAAACTGCATTACATATTAAAGGAGCACAAGAATGAATCTGCCCTGCCACCTCTGCGCACTGTTAGTTGCAAGCTAGCCAATCATAATGAATACTGGTTTTCTCCTCCTCCTCCTTTCTATTTCAGTATACTAAAATATTGAATGTAACATGATAGGTCCATGTTACTTTAAACTTAACATTGACCTATGTTCAGTTGTTTGCTAATGTTAGCATACTAGGCAATCAAGGCCTAGGCAATCAATGTTAGCAATTGCCAACATTAACTTACCTACAAATAATGTTAGCCTGCTGCTAATGTTAATACCTGTAGCTACGTCTTTGCTAGTTTTGTCCACCAACTAATAACTACAATAAATTGTTGCAAAGATAATGCAACTGGAAGAGTCAAGTCAAAAGGCAATAGTGTTGACTCTCACCCTTTGCATCTAATAATTGTTTGCCCAATTTCAGCATACATTAATATCAAGTGAAGTGTGGTTACTTGGAGTTCGAACGGCGTTGTTGTCAACAGGCCAAACGAACCGAACTAAAAGAGTAAACAGAGTTCAGATAAACCACTCTGAACGTGCTTGGTGTGAACGTGCCCCGGAGAAGTTGGCCTGCCAACCTTCTGCATGCCGCCCGTTCTAGGCAGCACTGAACCGCCAAATCCTCTCTGGGTCAGACGCATGGGCGAGGGTGTCTGATGCTGAAAGACCCAAAGCGGCCCTGGTTACATCGCTGATTATGTGTCTAGGTGCATCGGAAGATATACAATACGTAGAAGTTGAATTGCTGTGGAAGATATTGGAGGACGAGAGCATGCACGAGCGAAGTTAAAATAAGAAAAATAAAATCACTTCAATTTGAGTTCCTGATGGTCTGGAGAAAAAACACTGTCAAAATATTTGTCAAGGAAAATGGAATGCAAAGTTCAATAAAGTTCTAAATCGCCTGGTTAAGCGTGATTTGCTTTTTAAACTGTTAAATGTGAGTTCGATTTCTGCAGCTAAAACACAATGAAATCCAGGATCAGCTAATGTTTGCGGACCCATTCTCGTCCATCAATAATTAATACTCCTACCTCCTACTCCTACCGCTTCTCCTTATGACACAGCTAATGTTTGTGGACCCATTCTCATCCATCAATAATTTATACTCCTACCTCGTCTCCTTATGACACACCTTATATAGTGAGTGAACATCAGCTTAAACGTGAGGCTACTGGGACTGATGGATATTTTGCACATGTACATGAAAAACATTCCCAATCTCCGTTGGTATTAAGAGTAGAAATGACACGTCATTTGTGTATTGCATTTTCTTTAGTACTTTACATATAACGGGGGAAATACAAGTTTTTGTTTTCAAGAGAATACAGGAAATTTAACAGTGCTCTGTACATGAACATATTATAGTCAGTGTGGTGGTTGTGTGGCACAGCCAACTGAGCTGTACACATTGCAGTTTTCCATTGGGGTGGGGGGGCATGGGTACATTTTAAGGTGTTCAATTACATGTTGTAAGAAGACCAAGTCTCTAGTAGCAGCTTGAAGAAAATACAGAATGTCCAGTATGCTCACTATCACCAAAGTGGCATTACAAAAAAAAATGCCTATACATATATACACTGGGGGAAGATGAGGTATAAAAATGATCCGAAAAATAAAATGTTTTAGAGATGTACCACAGTAATGGACATATTGATGAACGCGCAAATCAACTGGGAAAATTGGGCTGGGAGAAAACACTGTGAAAAGCTGCTATTAGAAACTTAACCCAGTATTAAGCAGTGTCACCAATTTGGGCCGACCACGTTAATCTGAGACACAAAATACCCAGGGTTCAGTTGAGAATCCTACATTCATCCTGAGACACCATCATCTGAAATGCAAGTGAAACACTTTGGGTCGAAAAAATGAAAAGGTTTGCAGCTGACTGAGACGGCTCTCAATTAATTTGGCGGTAATCCTGTGGTTGAAGGGCTTGGACTGTGAAAAATCAGGCCTCCTTTTACCTGGAGATGTTAACACAGATTGATTGAATATCATCAAACACTAGAATTAGGTCATTACTCATTGAAACCACATGGAACATATAGAAGGCATGCAGTAAATCAAAACCTTAAAGCCCCAATCAAGGATTTTTGAAGATATAAATTATGGGTCTATATACATAGTAATTGAAAAGGTATGGACTTGCTGATTTAAAATAATCTTGGCAATGTTCAGATACCACCAAGGCAGAAAATCCAAGCTCCAATATTTACAATGTAACTGTAAGCCAAACCATTTCCATCTTTAGATTGTATTTAAAACTCCTGTTTAGCTATCGCAATTGTGAGCCATTATGTAAAGTGCCCAAATTTCCCAATGAAATAGAACATATGTCTTCAATCCGATGAATTCATTTTATACAAAGCTGGTATTTGTACGACAGCGGTGCCACAAGGTGAGCAATAAACCGATTCTGGATTGGGTCTTTAATAAGGCTGTAGGGGCTAAATACCAGGTGGGGCAGCAACAAAATGTCACAATGTTATGCCTGATGGTTTTGAGAGAGAAGTAGACCTAATGCTCATATTCACCATAGAGAAAGCAGTGACATTAATTTTCTCATTGGATCACCAACATCAATCAGTTAACATAAAAAGAAAAAAAAATCCAAGCCCTTAAGATGTAGCACAGGAATAAGGGGGAAGTTATACTGAAACTAATTTTCATCTTGTGGTCGCTTCATCATTTTTATCATAAGATCAGAGTTAAAATAACATCAACCTTCAAAAGTCATGGCTATCTACTCCAGCACTTAAAGGCATACCGACACAGGGGAATTGCAATCAAAACACTATTAGGCATGTGATCGTACTCTCATATATTGTGCGTTTACCCACCTTGCAAAGTTGGGCTGAAATCATGAACATTTTTATCCTTTCATCTTTACTCGTTTTTGTTTTAGTGGCGTTTAAAACCCATGTTAGTAGACCTTTAAAAGCTAGACAATCAACTCTTCCGCAAAGCCCCCACCTGCAAATGACATCCATCCAAGTGTCTGCAATCATTCTGATTTGCGCAGGCGGGGAAAACCGATACCCCTGCTTTCAAAGTTAAGACTTGATCAAACCCAGTCAGCGTCCTGAGATACTTAAAACGTTTGCATGCCACCGTGCCCATGGCATCCGCACAGTTTGTGTGTTAGTAGCAATACCGCAGATTTCTGTAACAGAAAAGAGCTACTAGTCTCTGGCCCTGTCGATGGTATAGTTTCCGACAAAGCGTATTTGTGACCTCTATATTCAGGTTCACCGGAATAGGTTAAAGAAAATCAGGGCTACATATGTAACACACAGTGTATGATGAACAGCGTGACAACATAGGATAACCATGATTTAAGTGATGGGGCAAAATCATTTATTCACAAATCCTTTCTTCGGGTGGGATGAGAGTTCCTGCAGAATTTAGGAGGATCTTGTGTGCAGTGACACCGTTTTCAAAATACATTACAAATTATGATTTTTGCCAGACTGCAAGAGGCCAGCTGAACTTGTTGGAGGGAAATAAATCATCGAGAGATGAGATACATTACAATTGTGGTACACAGCAAATCTCTATGTTCAACAGTCAAATCCAGCACCATCTTGTTAAAATGCTAACTTTTGAGTCATAACATACTCAGGGGAGGCTTCCGCTCACCACGAGACCATCAAAGGTTCAAGATCTCAAGGGATTTCCACTGTTCTGGCTTGGTGTAACTTTGTTGGAGGGAACTTCAGCTGGATACGGTATATATACATATACTAGGGAGGGAAGAATGTATGTGGGCCTGACATGGCATGCGTGTAATGCATGATAACATATTTTCTTTAGTAATGTGTATGAATGATTACATAATTACAATACAAACGTTTACAAATTTGGAAAAAAAAAAGACTGATTGTGCCTCATGATCTCCTTACATGCAAAGAATGTTAGAGATCTTCACAATATACAAGCTTGTCTCTTGTCATACTACACGTCTGAGATCAGTAGTAGCATTTGACATAGTTGCTCTTACTACACTGCCTCTAACCATAGTGAGAAAACAGGGTGTCTGCGCTGATATAAGTAGTGAACCGTGACCATTTTTATAAGGCATTAGATTTGTTCAGGGCCAGGTGGACTAGTAGTAGGGCACTGCTTTTGACTACCTATGAAATGCAGAAAACTGTAAGGGATGAACTTGAATACAAATCATGAGTGTGCTGCACCGAGAACAACAATGAAGAAGGTTTTTTTCCATTAAAATAATGCGTTTCCTAGTTTGGCAAAAACAAAAATGATTTCGTAACATAGCTTTCATGAGAGTCTTTGACAATTAAATGTTCATCAAAGGCCTCTTTGTTCGGAGTAGGTACAGTAGTTGGAGTTCTATTAAACCAGCAAAAACAGAGCCAACACCAGACCCCTTCCATACTCCTGTCCATGTCGGGCTTGCTATCCCAATCCCCAAAAATAAGAGAGCAGCAGCACTTTTCAAATCTGGCCACAGCGCAGTGCTTCCGATTGAAACGCAATTTTCCATAGCTGGTTCCCTTCTCTTCCAACGGGGAAGGAAAATCTACCGAAAGCCATTTTCCTACTGATTGAGATCCTCTGGTCAAGTCTTTGGCTTTCCTTGCTTTAGTTTTCGCCGTTCTGAAAAGTGTGAGCGTTGTATGGGATAACAGCACTGAGCAAACTAAATGAAACGAAACCTAACCAAAACAATAGTTGGCCTTTTTTGTTTGTGAAAAATTATCTTTCACTTAAGTGAAAAAAGAGAAAAATAGAAAGGAACGTTTCTTTAGAAAGCCGAGAGTGGTGCTTCACTCTGCACCTCTTATCTCAGGCGATTTCTTTTATTCTGCGCATGTAATCGTGCAGTTCTTCAGGGTCTTGAAAACCCATATCCTGGCAAACCCACTGAATGTCCTCTTCATCTGCTATGGGGATGGAGTTGTAGGGTTGGTCCTCCGTGGGCAGGGTGGTAAAGGTGGTAAACTTGACCCTCTTGCGCTTGGAGGTGGGTGAGTTGCCCTCCTCGCCGTTATCCTTCGTGGAGCCCCCAGAGCTGCCATCACCCCGCCCGTGTACCTGGCTCTGAACGCTGGTCTGGGAACTGCCACTGCTGTGGTGGTCCCCATGGCAGCAAGTCTGTACGGCCTCCAGAGGGTTACTCGGACTTTCCACCTGCTGGGGCGAAAGATCACACTGGGCCCTCAGTGGCTGGCCATTTCCCAGGAACACCCAGTGGTGGGAGTGATCCATGTTGGCCTGGCCTTCAGGAGGGATCCGCTTATGACGGTATTTAAGGACAAAGACAATGCAGTTGATGAGAAAGACTAGGATGGCCAGGCAGAAGACCCCCAGTAGAGCATACATGCCAATCTCCAGGTCGGTCATGTTACGGGGTGAGTGGACAAAGTCATCGTCCTCCTCTTCCTCACCTTCAGTCGGTCTCTCCTGGTTACTGATGGTGGGGAAGTTGGTGTAATCTATAGGAACACTGGCAGGCTGCTCATTAGATGTATCATAAATTCTTCCGCCAACGTTAGAATCAATCATTGGCCGCCTGGTGACGGGAGCCAGCTCGATCTCACCCTCCGTGTTGGCCTCTTCCTCAGAGTCTTCCTCCGGGCCAAAGCGGACTTTGACGAAAACAGATGCAGATGCAATGACACTTTTGCGCTTGGTCTTCTGGCAAGCCTCGCAGATGGTCATCTCCACGCGCACCATCTCGCCAGATCCCTCCCCTTCTGCCACCACCACAGGCCAGCGCTGCTGAGGCTCCTGGGATACTGATACAAGCTTATCATCCAATGTGGAGGCATTAAGGTTGTAGTCTTTGGGATCAAAGTAGGTAAGAGGAGCAGCTGTGCTGTCGCTGAAGTACATCCAGATGGATAAACTGGCCTCCTGTCAAGACAAAAAGAAACAAAACTTGGAGTGCTAGTTTCTTTAAAGCTGCAATATGCAACTTTTTTGACATCATAATAACAATGAATAGGATGCATTACATAATATCAGTCTGTGCCTGCCTGTGAGCCCTCGTGTTCAAGCCTAAATCCCCCCATTGTTCTGAAATTGGCTTTTCAGTGATATTGGGACATTTTGGGGTATATACCATTTGCTGTGGGCATGTTGTATGGACATGGCCAGTGGTAAGCTGGGTTGTGGCTATCAAGGTAAGGCTAGCGGCTAGAGCAGGAGAAAGTCAAACCAAAGAACAGCCAAGATAAATGAATGAATGAGGTTGTTTTTGTACTGCAGATTGGCTGCGTTCGCCGTTTGCTTCTTCAACGCCTGTGTTGGCTTTATGGATGGTGGTTACCTCAGCCTCAGGCTAGATGCCGTCTAGCCTGACTCATCAAGATGAGTGACAAGTTTTGGGGTGGGAACATGACCAACTGACGGGGAGGAGGGCAGGACTAACAATACACTTCTTGCCTCAATGCGAAAAGTTACTGTACCTTTAAGATTTTTGCAAATGTTTCATATTTTCTGTAAGTAAACAACACGCTGTGTTAATATCAAAATAAGAAAAACTCTAACTTAGTCAAAAAGCTGTGAGTCTGGCTTGTGTTTGTATCGCTCAAAAGAATATTTCACTGGTTTAGATCCCATTCTTTCATGGCGTTGCTTGTGATTTGAATATCTGTGCCCAATTGAGCCTTTGAAGTTCTGGACTTGCTCCAATCCCTAAATCTCCGAAGCGTCTCTGAACATCGGCAACACCCACTGCTCAGTACAAGCCTTGACACACACACAGACAGTCTTGCCTCTGATGTGCATACCAGCAAACCACTTGAAAGCGAGGAGGAGGAAGGGGGTGACGGGGATGACTGTTGTCCTGTAGGCAACAACACAGCGACGCTCCACAGCACAGCGAGACAAGGCACATACAGCACCATGTACTTAATGTGCTTAATAATGTGAGCTCTGGTCTATCTCATGACCTGTGTCGCATGTTGTCTTCTCCCTCTCTTATGCATTTTCTACCCACTGTTTACTGTCTTCCTCGATGCCTGCATGGTGGCTACCTGACAGCATTGATCTAATTCAGAGCAATTTCAGCACCGGTGCCCACGTCATCGTGGCTGTTTTTGACTGCAGCCTTTGCTCACAGCTTGCTAAAACAACAGCTAACAGCCATTAGGAACGCTGACAAAGAGGGAGAACATTTTCTCTCCTGATAGTTCCTGAGCCATTCTTTCCAAGGGAAAGATGCTTATCCAAATTTCGTTTGGAAGGCCATTTTCAGACAAAGAAAACCCTTCAGTCCAGTCTGTGGGAAGACTTGTAGGTTGCAATGGTTTAAATAATACATTGAATATCCCTGTTCTTATGAGTCGAGTATAGTGTGAAAGGGCTGACACAGAAAAAGGCAGAGCGGGGGCGGGCATGACGCTTACAAAATACTGTTCTAATGTTCGGCAACTGGCGCATGTTCAGAAACTTAACCTCCTGGCCATGGGATAGATCCTTTTGTGAGGGCCTTTTGTTCGGAAGGGCCACTGAGGTGTCAAAAAACTAATGAGGCCCCTCTTGGTACATTTTATGTGGCTTAGCCCACTGAACCATCAGCACACCCTGCCTTCAAATTAATGTAATCTGTGTATTTCCATAAGTAATGTGTTAGGAATGACATCATGGCCACCTAACCTTTCTCTGATTTGTGCTTTACAGCAACAGGAAATTAATGAGGACATAAATTCAGCATAAACAGCTTGGCTTATAAAATATGTATATGCTGAATAATACACCGCTGGAAATATGCTTCTGAGGGCAGGTTTGCATTAACTTCAATAGGAATTGTAATAATAATGGTCAGTTTCATGAAGCAATACCTCATTTATTTACTCATTTAAGCAGTAACTGCAAGTAAGTCATAGTTACAGTAATGTAACGATAAGTTACAATGACAACAGCTGCCTTAAGAGTATTTACCAGAATTCAAAGGCTTGAACTTAGTCAATTGGAAAAGGGAATAATGCAAAGAGACTTTGATTGTCCACCTCCTCCTATACACACTTTATGGGTTTCATTCACTTCTAGAGTAATAGGCGACATTTAGAAAGTTTTCCTGTGAAACAGAATCAAATGGCTTCAAATAGCTCCAGTAGTCCTCTGAGAGCTGTGCCAGCAGAGGGATTGGCTGCCTTTTATGGCCCGGCCTTGGAGAGCACTTAGGACAATACATTACAATAATTAAATTTCAAGGTGGCCAAGAAGCGGAAAGCAAGAAAAATTGAAATTTAATGCTGGCTTTGCTTTCGCTGATGCTTGATGTGGTTGTCGTTGGTGTTTTTTTGGCAACGCTCAGGCCAATGAAAGGGCACAGTAGAAAACAAACACAAACACATGCACAGACACACATCTCTCTAGGTAAAGCGCCGTTGCCAATTAATTATTTGTGGGAGATCCTAACTCCCATGTTGCCACTGTCAAGACATGGTGGCAGAGACGAAGCACGCATTCTTCTTCTTCACCAGACATCTTCTCACTTATGCAATAAATTGCAACTTGGGAGTTGTATATTGATATGTCAGAAGAGTTTAAACGCTGCAATTATGCTACTTATCACTGCAGCACAGTGACTTGAACTGGCATCCTTGCTGAAGAGATTTGGCTTGAAAAATAAAATGAAATTTGATTAATAATCTGAATCTGTGAGGTTGTTGATATTAAAACAATTGAGAGTGACTTTGCAATTAAACCTGGGGAAAGATGCATCCGTTAATTGGTCCTGCCTGCCAATGTGGCTGGTAGAAGTAGCAGATACCCACCATTGCCATTTCTACATGCATATAGCAGGTGGAGGATGTTAAGTTCAAGATCTAATCTTTAGTCCAAAATATTGTTTTCAAATAATTATAAAATAAAATTCTATATTCAGCTGTAGTAATTCTTCATGCCACATAATACGGTACCTGTTTGAGAGCGGTGAGTGTCTGGAGGCCAGTTGCCTTGGCCACCATGGTGTGGCTGTTGCCGGGGCTTGGCTGGAGTGACAAGGTCAGGCCAGAAATGGTGTGGACACGCAGCTCCGAGATGGAAACCTTGTCGTCCGTGACCGAGAACGCCGACTCTCCCAGTACCGCATCCACAGCCAGCGGAGACTCCACCTGAAAAGAAAAGATGAGCTTTTATTATTTCTTGACATGACAGAGGGACATCATTTAAGTCGGGAATAGACAGCGGCGTTATTGTTCTTGCTGAAGCTTGTAAATCCCCCAAAAAGCCAATTTTGGATAAAAGTGGCCTGTGCTGCTGTTTGCTTTGGCGTGCGTCTTGAATCCGTAAGTGTCAAATGCATCTCTGTCCATCATAGTCAAAAACCAAACAGAAAAAACCCACTCAAGATGACATCCATCAGCAACCAGCCACCAAGGCACAATCCACAGCAGCCACCGCATGCTTTCAAAGGGATGGTTAGCAAAAACACTCGTGCCCATCAAAGTGCCACCAGATGCAACACCGAAACCATTTGAAGACAACCACCACTTTGGGTAATCCATAGCTTTTTGACAAGCCTTTGCACCCGCTACTTTGAGGACTTTTAAAAGATCATCATTTCACCTTGCAATTCTATCCAGAGGTCATGAGGGACTTAAAGCCAAGAGCCATTCAGTGAAGCACCGGCCTCGTTCTTAAGAGGCAGAGGGGGGGAATCTTGAACATTTTGAGAGTCTTGCTAGCGTGAAATAAAGCGTGCTATGTAGGAGCAGTGGAGAGCTCCTCCAATCATCCTCACAGAAGAAGCCTTCAAACAAAGAATCAAATGCGTCAGTTATAAATGAGTTCTGCTTTGACACAACAGCATCCACAGGCTGCAAGTTTGAGTGTTTTATACTTTCAAGCGATGCGACATTCACACACTTTGACGATTTGGATTCTGAAAGTAATATTGGCTGATCAAACGCGTACGGTTCTTCACCTGAAAGCTTCTCTGTCTCTGATGGTTATAGATGGACATCACCTCACCCTACTGTGACAGTCACATTGAGGCACAAAATCATACACTGTATTTTTGTTATTGTTAGTGCTGCTTCTTCACCTGCATGCTTTTTACATCGTTAGTGGTCCAAATTTTTTTTTTCTTTGGCTCAGATCAAGGCTTTATCATGTCATTTGGTGCAACGTTATTTGTCAGCTTTTGCCAAGGTGCACCTGTAGGTGTTTGGTTTTATTAATTCGGTCTCAAAACAGCATTGTGCTCAAAATTGTAACCCCCACCGCCACTACAACCAACACACACACACACACACATATACAAACAATCTACTCACAGAGAGTGCATCAGCCTGCCAATCTCTTTTTATTACAGCCTTCGAAGCCTGTCCCCTCTCTCTTCTCCTTTCGCTCTGTCTTGCTTTTGGTAAGTAAGGTCTCGATGGCAGAGCGATGGCACTGGTGTGCCATTTTCATTACTCTTTTCTTTATGAAACAAGCCGGATGGAGGACTAGAAACGTACTTAATATATCAGACGATGGCATGGTAACAGAAGTCAGATACCGTCCACGGTTGCTGCAGTAATTATTTTTACATAGTTAAATCTATTGTTCCCTCAGAGAATGCAGTTACTGAACTGCTGAGAAGGCCAATTCAAGCCAGCAGTGTTGGCTGCCGCTTTAGTGTATGAATATTAGTACAATGCAGATGATGATCACATAGGATGCTTTTTGAGCACGCCTGCATTTATTTTCAATAGTTTGTTTGTGGCAGGCGTGCGTCTCTGCCAAGCTATGTGCCTCACATTTTGGATGCAATGTGTTTTTTGGGTGCAGCCCAAGTTGCACATGTCTGAACTTTAGACACAATGCCCATTATATCAAGGAGAAAATAGCCTTAAACACAGGATTTATTTAGGTGGAGCTCTTGGATGAAATGATCCAACTCTCAGAGCTCTGTTCTCCCTAGGAGGACATCATGTACCCACATCCTCCTTCTCAGAATGGGCTCCTCATTGTCTTCTTCACAAGCAAGCAGAGCAATCGCTAACTTTCTCTTGTCTGTTTGTTTTTTCAACAATGTTATCCCCTTCGTTAATTCAGGTTAGCTAGCTGACGCTAATTAGCTTGCAAGTTGCTGTCAACTGTTGCGTTGCCAAGCAACAAGAATGATAACGCTCCTTGCAGCCTTGGAACTCTAAAAAAAAATTTTGGGCTCTTTTTAAGATTTAATTAAGATTAAGATTTGACCTGTTTTGGGACCCATACCTGAAACATATTAATCCCTCTGTAGCTGCCTCATTAGTAGTTTCACCCTCTAAGCTGTACTGAATATGTACTGAAAATAGAGTTTGAAGAGTGTGATGGCTCTAGTTAACTATGTCCATGTCTACATCCGTCTATGTTGTGCTGGGCCATTGCTACTGCTCTGTCCTGTTTTTTGTTTAAAATGTTAAAAATCTATATATATTGTCAAAAAAAAAATCAAAAGGCATAGTTTTTGTATTGGTAAATGGGCTGATAACAGAGAAAAATACCTTGAATGTCATGAGAAGCATGTTTTAGAAAGGAGTATGCTTGACGCTTTTTTCTGGTTACAGAAGTCTGCAGTCAGCTTCCGCTTCCATATGCATACTGGCCATCACATGTGTACATGCAACCGGACATGCACGCACACAAGGGCACAGGGAAAGTGGGTGTATCATTCCCCAGCAAAACCCTGGGGAATGATACATGCAAAAATCAAGGAAAACCCAGTTGGACGATGGATCACTCTCACTGAGGGAGGCTCTTTTCTGGGACCACAAAATGCCCTACATTATACTCGAATGTGTTTTTGTGGCCATGGCTTCAGCAAAAAAAGCAATAAGTAATCAAGATCAATACCAGAACTACTTTTGTGAGTTGTGACAGATAGACAAAGGCCATATCCTGAGCAAAAACCTGCCCACACAGCCCAGCCTCGAATGTTACTCAGGACAGACTAAGGGTTATTCTACCAGTAAAAACTGTTCCTAGAATTGATTTTCTGCAATTTCACATGCCTTTGCATTGTGGGTGATATTTTCACAGACCAATTAAAATGACAAAAAGAAAATCTCAGACTATTAAAATCAATATTGAAGACTATGTATAAACGTCAAAATACAATGCATTCAAAGATACACCACGTTTCACATTGATTGTTTAAGCTAAAAAAAAAACTATGACGTGCACTGAAAAACAGCCCACGTTCTGTAGGCATTTATTCTTGAGTTGACGTATTATTGCACGACAAACCCTGTTATTAAAGAACAAGTACGCAATACACGATAAGCTGCGACTTATTTAGCTCTATGAAACCAACAACGCCTCCCTTGCATTGCTGTTTTAATGTGTGCTTTCACCTTTTTGTTTCTACAGTATTTCTTGGCAATTGCCTGCAGTAGGTTTGATTTCACATGTGTATATTTGGCTTGGGTTTGAGGGTAGAGTTTAGCAAATGTATTGGACTGTTTCCTGGTTAACTGTCAGAGCTTTACACTTTTGTCCAGAAAAAAAAAAAAGAGTTAGACAGAGCGTGTAATTAGTGGGCTCCGTATAATTATCAGTGAAATAAGTTTATAAAAGAACCCATCTTATAACAGCACTTTAGATCCTCTATCCTGGCAAGACAGTAGTAACAAGAAGTGTTTCATGAAACATTCTCTGTAAAGCCCTTAGAAATTATTATATTGTGATATCAATAACAACTGTTCTTACAATAACACTTGAAAGCAAATTATTTTTAATTCATTTGAAAATAAAGTTGTTACACATCTCAGTGTGGTTTAAGAATCAATAGATATAGATTTTCAAAAACAGCCAATCAGGAAAGAGGGAGGGGCTTAAATGAAACCACCACTACACAAGTTCTCTCCTGACCTCAATGGGCCATCACACATTTCAATGCGATTTTTGTGATGAATAAATATAAACGACAAAAAAACAGCCAATCAGGAAAAAGGGAGAGGCTTAAATGACATCAATCGATAGGACACTCTACCCTGAGTCCGATGAGCCATCACTCATGTCAATGCGACTTTGAAATCAGTAGAAATCACTAATCAAAAAACAGCAAATCAGGAAAGGGGCAAGGGCTTAAATGACCTCACCAATCAATAGGATACTCATTCCGACTCAAGTGTTATGAACCATCACTCATATCAGTATGACTTTGGGATCAAGATAAATAGAAAATAAATAGGATACACTTTCCTGAGTCCAAAGAGCTCATGTTCATGTAATTTCAGGATCAATAGAAATAGGAAATCAATACTGAAACTCTCTCCTGAGTCTGACGAGCCATCACTCTTGTGAGTGGGGGAGGGGAATAAATGACATCTAACCATCACAAAACTCTGTCCTGAGTCTGACAAGCCGTCACTCATGCCAATGCAACGTTGGGATCAACAGATATTAACAAATAAACATCTAAATGCGACTTGGGGATCAATAGATATAGATGAACAAAATAAAGCCAATCAGGAAAGGGGGAGGGGCTTAAATGCCATCACCAATTGATAGGAAACTCTGGATGAATCGACTGAAATCCACAGGCACAGATGAAGAAAAGCAGCACAAATTGTTTGCAAATTTTTGGGATGGACCAACGGCCAATGAAAAAACAGCCTATTGGGACAGAGGGAAAGGAATAACCATCACCAATCAAAAGGACACTCTCCTGAGTCCCAGGAGCTGTCACTCATGTTAAAGCGACTTTGGGATACGGACGATCACACATTTCAATGCAACTTCAGGATCAATTAACCCAATTAGGAAATGGGGAGGGGCTTAAATGAATGAATCGATTGGGAACTCTCTCCTGTGTCTGACAAGTTGTCACTCATGTCAATGCGAGTTCGGGATCAATAGATATGGATGAAGAAAACCATTTGCCCTTTGATTTGTCCCCCAATACTGGCTGCCAACAAATCAGGTAACCAAAAATGTAAAGTAAATGTGAAGTATTTAAGTTCACTTGCTCCACAGTCTGCTGTCAAAATATGAGCTGCATATCCTGAAGCAATAACTGATAGGTTAAACTTGTTAGCAGAAAAAGGTATGAAGTTTATTTAGATAAACGAGCCTGCAAGCATATGCTGTGCAGTATCAGTAAATGATTTGTGCCTAAAACATAAGGAATTTGCTTTGTGTGAAAATACTAAATACTCTAATGCTCTGCCGTGGCCGATAACTATTTGCCATAACTCTAGTGATTGGATTTTTATGTAAAAATGTCTTATCAGCTTAAACCACCTGTTGTTGTGGCTGAAACAGAGAACTGTGCCCCATCGCTCCTAATTGAGACGCTAAAACTAAGCCTGTCGACCTGACTATCGGACCATTGGACATTACTTTTGACTTTAAAATGTTGACCTTTATTTATAGCGCCCTCATCGGGCCAATATTTTTAAAACGCTAGAAAACAGTTACGTTTCGTGAAGTAAAATTGAGGTACTCTTGGCAATTTCCTACTATCCTGTAACTTACGGGAAGAAGAACATGTCATACTGTGGTGAATTTGATCTAGAGCATGGATGGATTGGACCGACCACTCGGTGACATGGAAAATACAACATCTTGTTTGAATGGAATTTCCCAGAGGGGGTCTCTGGGATTCTTAATATCAACACCCTCCCCAGACAGAGAGCAGTAATGGGTCAGACCTGCTACACTTAAACTGCAAGCAGGGGGCTTTAACACAAGTGCACTCAATGGACCAGAACAATCACATTGCCGATGAGACAGAAAACAAAACGACACTGGCTAGGTTTACGTGTCCTCAGTATTGCAGATGCTAGCTCATATCCAAGTTTATATGCACCTTTAATACCTCTCTATTGAATACCCCTGTACCCACAAAGAGTGGCTCTGGCAACTTTTGTGATTATCTTGAGCCTAATAGCAGTCTAATTCTATTAGCACTGATGGAGTATTTTGTTTATCTAGTCTTTTTTGTTTTTTTAAATAAATGTTTTTTTTGTGTGGCATTTTTGCCTTTATTTTGAGAGTTAATAGTGGAGGGAGACGAGAAAGATTGGGTGAGAGAGGAGTGATGACATGCGACAAAGGTCCTGGGTCGGATTTGAACCCAAGACGTAGAGGGTTACATGGTATGTGCCTTAGACCGCTGATCCACCAGGACACCCTATATAGTCATATTGTGAGGGGAAATTATTGGCAATTTGTGAGAGTGGATGGGATTTGTGTATAGAAAAACTGGGCAGCACACAAGCATAGTTGTGATCACCTTCAAAACATGAGCAGTGACAAGCTAGGAGAAAGATAAAGAACTGGCAAAGCCATTGATGCAATAAGTTAAGTTCAGTTAATATAGAAGATGGTTTTGAGGAGAATGCTTGCTTGTTTGTCAATAGAAAATATGCCAGGTTTAACTCTCAAATCTTACATTTTAATTTGCCGTGGATGAACTGATAACAGAATTCACTGGGGGGGAATTTAACATATGAAAACCAGCACATCCTGCTTGAAAGTAAACAGAGCTATTTTGACCAAACAGCCTGTGGTAAATATTGATTCATAATACAAGTAATGAATGACATCTGTGTGTCGTCGTGTATTTCTTTCTGCCAGCAAGGAGAGGTCAGCCGTGGCTCTGCGGTTCCTTCCAGCCCAGCTCCCAGTTCTATTTGTCATCAGCGCTGCTGGTGGGGGAAGTGAGATGAAGCATGAATGTAGTTACACTTTACATTTTTCTTGTACCAGGAGTCCTTTCTATCTGGAACTGTTGACTGTGTGTAGCTTGTGTGTGCATCGTGGCAATGTGTTTGTGTTACACAGGCATTCACTTGGAGCAGCACTACTTCCACTAGCCTTTGATGCTCGAGGCCAAAGAGAAAATCAATGATTGGCCCAAGCAGTAGATTGACAATGCCCTGCAGACTGTGCTCACTGAGGGTGAGGACTCATTCATTCCACTGTATATTGTTTGCATCACATCTCCCTACTCGTCTCTCGTCAACCTCTCTCTCTTGACCCTCGGGTTCAATAAAACACTGTGCATGTAGTGTAACATTATGAAATGTTAATGGGAAATGTATTTACGTAAGGCGAACGTCTCATGTCAGGTAACTTCTATTTTCTCTGCTGTCTCTAGGTGTCTGATTTGTTGCAGAGACTGACAAATATGAGCCACCTCTCAGGCAATGAAGCATCCTCACAGACCTACAGCAATTCTAAAACACATACAGTGACATAAACATTCAAACACGCCACTCTAAACAGGCCCTGAGAGGGGATCAGTAATACCTCTATGCTCTGAATGAAATCAGGTAGTAAAGTAAGTAAGTAACTCTTCAGAGGGCCTTTCATTATGCTTTTTCCCATGAGAACAGATGATCTGAGTAGCTCTTGTTCAATGACCTTAGCAAGTTTAAAGCCACACTAGCCAAGAGTTTTATGTAGAAATACACACATATTAGCCTAAATCAGTAATTGGGGCTGCAACCACAGTACTTGAATGTTTAGAATGGACATACCTATTGAAATCAGCACTCTCGAATGGTCATTTGACTGGTCCAGCTTCAGATGGCTGCCACAGAATGTTTGATAATGTTGTCATGGATATCAAGAAGAGGCTACTATTTCTATGGCTGCCACGGAGAAGAGCATCCCATCCCTGTTAAAACGCCGGAGATTTGCCCGACTTGCCCAAACTAATTTCTGGTGTCGGTTGTATTGTCACTAATGGAAGTGATGAAGTGAAATTTAAGAGTGAAACACAACAGCAAGAAAGAAAGATGGACTCAGATTAAATCAAATGGAGCTCAAGCTTGCACTCCTGCTGTAATTTATCTTTTTATTGTACCCACTTTCCCTCAACCTGCCTTTTTCCCTAGAATGCCCTTTGACAACCCCCAAACCACCAGACTTCATCTGCCCTGACATCACACATCAGGTGACTAGATTTGAAATTGACCCGACGTAATCCACCATAGATTGAAACGTCTGATTTTGCATCCCTTTTCGGGGGAGCGGGTGATGGTGGACTTTGCATGTGGAAAGTGAACAATTGAATATGTTAGTGAATACTGGGGCCAGTTCCTGGGGGTCCCCAGGGTGGTCCAACAGCTTTCCTAATATTTTGGTTCTTGAAGAGTTTGTGAACCTGGGGTCAAATTTATAAACCATGCATACGCACGAAAAGTGTACTTACGTCACTTTCCACGCAGGTTCCGAATGTATAAAAATCCATGGGCGGCGAGAATGTGCGTACCGATACGTATCCTTCACACCATGCGTACCATACGCATTTTTTTTACAGTTTTTATCCAAAAAAGGATAATAAAAGTGTGAATTTGGGTGATATTTTATTTAGAGCTTTTTTCTGTCACTACATTGTGTTAGGATGTAATCTATAGTTTAAAAAAAACCTTCACTATGATTACATAGTGATGCGTGAGTGGTTAACAACCTTTTTTTGACAAGCCTTCATTTCGTTCTATCTTGAGTAAATATGTTTGTCACTATGCATTATAATAATTATAATGATAATGATCTTTATATAAATAAACAAATAAATACATGATCTTTATATAAATAAAGATTATTATTCTGAATTATTGGGGAGTAAGAATAACCTACACTATATAAAGGCTGTAGCCGTGCGTAATGGCTGTGCCAAATGATACAATGGCTGCTTTGGCCATTGATTTTGATTTTCTGGCCCATGATGATGACTGGCTAAGGCGTTGCTTTGGATTTCCAAGAGCTGTTCTCTTCGAATTGTGTGTTGAACTGGGCCCTGTGTTGGAACGGCACTCTCGGAGAAACCCTGCCATCCCCGTCCATCTACAGGTATTGACAACAATCGGGTTTTTAGCGACGGGGACGTTTCAGCGGGAGCTTGCGGACAGATCAGGGATATCCTGAGCTGCCCTGAGCCGGGTCATGCCCATGGCGTGGGGTGGCATCATTTCTTTGAGTAATAGATCATCAGGTTCCCACACAGCAGCTGAACAGGCCAACATCAAAATGCAATTTGCATCGATGTCCGGTTTCCCAAATGTAATATATGTATATAATATTGTTTATGTATATAATGTGTTATACCCTCAGGTGACAATGGGTATGCATTGAAGCCATGGTTACTTATGTCATTTACAAACCCCCAGAGCGCACAGCAGACGCGCTGTAATGTGGTGCACAGCCGTGCGCACTCTGTGGTAGAGCGTTGCATTGGGCTTTTAAAAGGGAGATGGTTTCGGTTACTTTCTGCCATTCCACTTGTTTCATTTGGTTGGTAATGCCAGAGCTTAGGCTTCCAAATAATATGCGTTTTCTTCTGTCATATTTTGATCAACCATTATTTCAAGTTCACAGTCGTAAAATTGCGTTTCTTCTTCTTCTATTGCTTCTTAAATGCTTCCGCCGTTTGTCCTCAAACTAAACTAAATGCTGGCCCTTTATATGCAAACCAGGCAATTGGGGGGGTGTTGGAAGCCATTTATAGTAAATTGTGGGCATGGTCAGAAGGCTCGTGCACGTGCGCACAATTTCAGGATGATTGAGATGTATGAAGAAAAAACACGTGGGAACAGATGTACGTGGGGTATTATACATCTGAGCGTATGTTTTGTGCATACACAGATTTCTACACCTAAATCTACACAGAGTTTTATACATCTGGCCCCTGGTCTTCTGGGATGAGAGAGCCAGCTCCAAATGGTTATTTTGCCCAACAGCTTTTGTGTCACAGCAGGTAACTTTTGTGTCCTAAAAACAAAAGTGACGCTGAAGGTCTTGACCCCAAAAGAGCAAAATTGCAACCTTTCATTATTAGCTAGATGGGATTAAGTCAGTAACTGTAGCAGTAGCAATAGGCTGCAGCAAGTTAACAAACAGATTCAGACCCTAGCTGTGTACTAGGATCTCTCATAAAGAACAAAGCACCCAAATATAACTTGAAATTCAGAACAACAGCTTTAGCAAATTGAACCTCAATCCGTCTACTTTTTTGGGGGACTGAAATGACAGACCAATTTAATCTGGTTATGGTTTGACTTTTATGTGGTCTAGTATTCATCCTGAAGAAGTGCATCATAGATGGACATTTTTCATCATACTTTTCATCAATATAATTAACATTGACAAGTACCGCTCTACATCCTGTCTCTTTGTGCTTGTTCGCAGAAAACACACAGTGCTTCTCTTCCAGGAGGTTGAACTGATGAAATACAAACGTAATGCCTCTTGAAACGGAGTAGAAAATGAAAACATGACCCTTACCACTTTCACCGTTCTGCAATTACTCAGCTTTCCAAATAGCAAAGCAAGTGGCTGGGTAAGAGTTTTGTGTTGGTTGAAAAATGAATGTCAGTATGAAGTTCATGAAAAAAAGCTAACAATGTAATTGTTATTAAAAATCTGAAGTCTGACATGTATATGATAGAGCTTTTTGTGCTCAATGCACATGTTCTATTTGAAAGAACATAACCTAATATCACCAAATGATGTTGTGATGATACAGACATAGCGCTCAAACAATCCCAATTTTCCACCAAATTGCTGCTTAGTGTCAGTTCCATTCATCCCTACCTCAGTGTACACTGGATACAAGTTGTTGTGTTTGATTTATATAAATGAAATACCACATTTTCACTTCACTTTCACTGTTTTTTTCTGTTTTTCCCCACATGGCCCATGCTTCTCTGTGTTTATCTATCATCTTGGACAGTTCTGTCTAGATTTGTGAACATGACAAAGCTCACACTATTTGATTGACCAAGGCAAACCTCCAACTCTAGGTTTTGTCTGTGAGTAAGTTCTCCATTCAAATCATCCAACTGAATTTCAAAAGGGAACACGTTGTTGAGATATATATCGCACTGTTCATCTTCCCATGGGATTAAAGATTAGAGACTTGATTTGTTTGTGTTCTGGCTTCTAGCTTTGGAAGAGTTGTTTGTGTTCGCAAATCTATAATCACAGGAATAAGTGAAATCTGTTCAAGTGTGGCCTTTCACTGGGAAGCAGCTGTTGCTCAATGTAATCCTGTGGGTTAATCCAACACCCCCCCCACTAACTCTGCCCATATTAAAAATACTTGTTACACATTAATAAAGATTTGCTGTCTATATTGTTTTTTATACTTTTATCCTCTTAATCCCTCCCTCCAAAAAGGACCTGTCAAATTTAACCTCAGTGGTCTAAGGCGCATACCATGTAACGTGACGTTGAGTCCGGCCTGGAACACCCCTCCTCTCTCACCCCATCTTTCCTGTCTCTCTCTACTGTTGACTAGGCAAAAAAATAAATCTATAATTGTTGCAATGCTCACCAACCACCCCTCCACATAAATGAAATGACTCTCAGGAAAAGGGCGTTAACTGGACAAAAGAGACTATTATATATTCATATTCATGAGTGAGCCCCGGGTGAGAGAAATAATTTATATTTATATTCTCCATAAGTCCAATTCAAATCATCCAATGGAATAAAACATTTCAATAGGGAGACCGTTGTTGAGAAATATACTGTGCTGCTCATTTCCAGAATTTCAGCATAACAATCATAGCGCTCTCTGTAAAATATACTCCACAAACCGGAGACCTTTTAACTTCTCTCAGACCTGTGTAATTTGAGTTTTCCCAATCAATCATCATCAATCGTTCGAGTTT
Source organism: Hoplostethus atlanticus (assembly GCA_034670405.1). Lineage (NCBI taxonomy): Eukaryota > Metazoa > Chordata > Actinopteri > Trachichthyiformes > Trachichthyidae > Hoplostethus > Hoplostethus atlanticus. Next base: position 1,590,703 of record JAXDDX010000015.1, on the reverse strand, counting down.
GAATGGCTAGGGAGTCAACAGAGATTTCATTTCTCTTCGCTTCACGGTGTTTTTAACATGAGACGTTCCATTTTTTTTTTTTTTAATTTTTGAAGTTGCAGCATTCCTAATGGTATTCAGTTCTACAGGGACTGTGCTGCGTCTGTAGGAGGCAGCTGGAGTTTCAATTTGGCATCAATGATCACTGGTCATATGACCTCAAAATGAAAGTGATGTATTTGCTGGGAACTTTGATCTGTAACTCAGTAAATTGAGAATGACATCCACCTGAAAATATGTATCAAGTGTCCTTATATTTGACCTTTGGCGAGTGGCCATGGTATAAGTGGAATGATACCCGACAAGGTGTACATTAAACAATTTGATTAGACGATACAGGGGCCGAGGGTCACCTGACGTGAAGCCAATATTTTTGAGTCTAGGTTACTGTAATCCCATTACATTGCATTCAAGTAATCTGAACTCCCCAGTTCAGCTCTATAGTGCCATTCTGGTCGATGCTACAATTTCTGACAGTTGTACAAGGAATGAAATTATTTCTAGCTACCTTGTTTTTTTTGATAATCAGCATGACTCAGTATGGCAAGTTGTATCTGGTGGTGAATTGATCTATAATTACTCATCCCCTTCAAGAGATTACAGATGATCCATTGCTCATTTAAAATGATGTATTGGTGACTCCTATCTTTCCTCCCTATTTTACCATCATCAGACGCATCCATCAGGCAACTATTCTCTCTCCTGACAGGCTGAAACTGTGATCACTCATGGGGATCAAAATTCTCACCAACTGTTACTTCTCTCTGTCCCCATTAATGACTCCTGAAGCAACAGTAAATCAGTGCTTATGAAGCATATCTTGTGCACTTTCCTATTCTAAAAGACCTCTACACCTCCCTTGACTGATGCACTGACATCCACATTACATCAGGGATCTCTTTTACCAGAGAAAACTGGTACAACGGCAGCAGCGCATTCAATTATAGACGGAAAAACTATTTGGAAAAATCCATAATGTATAATAGACAATCTCAGAAAAGGTGAAATAGAGAGTGACAAGGAGGGGGAAGAAAACATTGGTGCAATCCTCAAACTATAAATGTATTCAAAGCATTGATAGTCTCCAAAAGATTCTGCTTCCACAGCCCTAACTACTGCTGTAAACTCAGAAAGAGTAATGAGCTCTACGTTTTAAATCTCTCTCACCCATCTCTCTCTGTGATTTGCTTTAACCCCGAGCCAACCTTCATTTGGTATCTGGACATTTGTGGAGTGCAGGTTCAAGGAACGCCAACACCATGCCCACTTCTATTACTGTATTTGTCATCAGCTAGACACTTCATTTTTCACCGCTGGTATGCATTCATTCTTGATACTGCGGCGAAACTGAGGCGGCCCATTTACCTTCAGCAGAGTGGAGCCCAACTCCAGGCCCACCAGGACGGTTCTGTCCACCAGCTCGGCTATCCTGGGGTCAGCTACCTTGAGGGAGTCCTGGACCAGGTCTGTGACGTCCACCTGCCAGTCGGGCCCCAGCATGGTGATGACCTGGTCGGTGCCCTCTGTGGATGTGGTGTGGAACTGGGTCAGCACCTTGACCAAGGCCCGTTGGTACTGCAGGGTGCAGCCCCGGCTCACCCGTCGCTCGTCCTCCTCCTCGTCTACATCGCTGTCTCTGGTGCTCCTTGGAAAAGTGGAAATACAATAATAATAGTAGACCATGTCAGCAAGGGTTTCTTTCTAGACTCACTACTACAGACATCACTGCCATATCAAAGCACCCTTGAATACTGATGTACTGGTGGCCAATTGTGGACACACACTCTTCGATGTGGATTCCAGTCTTTCAGCGTACATCTTGAAGAGTTTCCTGCTGAAAGGAATGCGTTATATAAGTGAAATTTGAGTAGCTAAAAATAAAATGTCATATCAAAGATTGTGTGCGTCTGGATTTGGACAGTAGTGTCCGCAATTGTCCATGTAGAGTCAACAACAAAAGTCGTTGGAGACCTGATATGTCAAAAATTGCATTTTGTTATTAAGTTTAAACAATTACTAAACTGCTGATGCTAAACTGTACAGTGTAGTGTGGTATAATGCCATAACCCAGTTTGAGGCTTCTGTTCTAAAGGGCCTCCACTCGTTTTATAATTTGACATCATAGCACTCATGAAAAACTCAGCACAACTCTGCGTAGATCTGTTAAATTATCCGTTCTGATGTGGCATCTAAGTAGAAAAAGTACTCCAAACCAGCAGGAAAGTAAAGATAAGCACCAAAAAGCCGAATGTGGACCATCTTATTTCATAGGACCCCTGGGCAGAGGGGTTAAACATGCCAGGTGCGTCCCCCACCAAGCGCAATCTGTTCTACAACAAGATGTATGAGTTATCCAACTTCCCTCAGCAGGCTTGTCAGTCTGCCAGCTTCTCCTTAAAAGGCGCCCGTCTGCTTAATCTCTGCTTTGACTTACGCTTTGAACAACTTGAGATTCAGGAAGGGCAGCAGGGGCTTGTCAGCGACTGACAAAGTATATCCCACCCATTGACTCAGAGAACAGGTCTGAATATTAGGCTAAGCACATCTGTCCTGAAGTCTCTGGAAAGCTTTACACGATACTCCCTCGGCACCAGAATGCATTGCGACAAAATGCACTGCACATGTGCTGACCGGCTTTGATTATTAATTCATTTTAGCACATTGCCTCTCCACACCTCACCGGGCGCACAATACAAATAAACATCACCTCCTTGCTGTAGGCAAGCCAATGGAAATTCCCCCACTCTGCAAGCGTTCTTTCTCTGCGTCTCCTATAGTTTTGTGCTGGCAGGTTATATGATGTTTGATGATGTATGATGATTTTTGTTTATGATGTTTTGGTTGTACAAGGTACTTGCATTTAGTTGTAGCAGGTTCTTATTTAACCAGCTTTTACTTCAGCTTGTGACCCAGTTTGGGACGATTAAGTATATGTAATAGTAGTGTTTTTTTTCTAATACTACCTAGTATGTCTGTCCTGAATTTTTTTTTTTTTACTGTGGGCCTCCGTGTTTTTGAGACTGACATTGCTTTAGGACATGTAGTTTTAGTTGTGTTTCGAAGGTAGGTGAGTTAACTCAATGACAGATGTGGAGACTCAGTTACTCATTCAGTTAAAGGTAGAGGAGAAACCAATGAGACAGTATGACTCGCTCTCTGTCAAGGAGTTTCACAACTCTTGGCTCAGGTCAACAAAAGTTTACCTTCCTGAGACTTTACCTGGAAAAAAAGGTTGATATTTTCTCTCCCCCAGACGAATATTGTCTGTTCTTATTAGACTGATACAACCAAACAAGCTGAAGCTTCAGTGCACACAGACTGGCTTGCCCGATTACACTTTCTTTCCTTTTTTAGAACATGTTACTGGATAATACAGCCAGTGAGCAATTCTGCAGCACTGTAGCAAAGGCACACTGCAGGCCAAGAGACCTTGGCTCTGATGAGGGTTCAGGATGTGTCACAAAGGAAGGGATGTAGGATGGAAAGATCGCAACAAAAAGGGGAGAGGGGGCGGGAGAAAGGTAGACATGGGTGGCAGGTAATTTGCTTCTAATTTCCAATAATCACAAAATGAATGAGTGGCTTTAACTGAGTGTGTTGCTAAACAGAAAAGAGGCGGACAAACATCCTGTCTTGCTGTTATATATGCACTGATGTAGTTTTCTGCTGCTCATGTCATTGTTAAGATCCAGTAAATGTTAAAAAAGACTGGAAGCACTCTTTACATCAAAGTGTGTTCAAGACCATTCTAAATTTTTTATGTTATTTAACACATCTTACTGTGAGTGATTATTAAAGGTGCTGCGTGTAGCATTTTTAAGCATCAAAATAACTTTGTCAAATTAATTGTGTTACGTTGGTATAATTACCGTAAACAAATGAGACCACGGTGGCGATGATGCCTCTTTCTCACACTAGTGGTATTGTTAGTGCTAGTGTCAAAATTAAGACCACATTTCCCATAAACCCCATTGCTTCCTGTCCCCCTGCCTGGTGGCTTTACTGAAGAGAATGAACACGTTGGAAGTGATTTTTCCGTTGTCCGTTCCCTTTTCCATTGCCAGAAACTTTGACAGCTTTGGCTCGTTTGCAGTGGAAGAACGGCACCTTCTTCCTGTTTTATGCCGTAAAGCAATCATCCTTTGTGCCGTGAAGCAATCCAGCCTGGTAGCAAAATACGTATGTAAAATACAATGTAGAGTCCGGCAGATGCTGCTAATCTTCTCGTGGCCTCGTGTGTTCATGCTAATTATACTAATGTCTCAATATGAATGCAGTAATGATTTATTTATGCTAAAATGCTACACATAGCACCTTTAACAGGGCCAAATGTCAGCTGCCTATGACTGTGCCAATACCAGCAACATCTCTGGTTGGACATAAAGCATTTGCTGTATGTGCCTTTTGCACAAAGTTGATGTGTGAAGAATGGATCATGTATAATGAACCTTGATGACCATGATACCTTTACAAAAAAAGACTCCAAGTGGTAGGCCAGCATAGTCGGTATGCAGGAGCACATCAGCAACGTCAATATTTGAGAGTGATAGGAGCTGTCTTTGTCTGCAGTGGTCTCTGACACTGAAATGTACTACAGGGAAAAGGTAAGGAAAATTATATACTCTCCATAAATCCAAACTGCGGCATGCAAGAGAGACTTTTTTCACCTGCACTGAAACACATTATACTGGCCTGGCTGCTCATAGGAACTTGAACTTGAAGGAGTATACTATAGGTCTTTATGAAAGCACAACAGAAGTGAAATATAAGTTATTATGAGACAAAAATCTACTAGACTATCGGTGTTGCTCTTTGATGAGACAATATTCCAAGCCACACCAATTTGTTTGGAATGTCAAATTATTGATTATTCAGGGAATGTCACATAAGAAGGCTAATATACATCATCAAATCCGAGGGGCTAGCACACATGGGTCAACCAGCAAATAAATAATAATGAGATCTATCGATCACTAATCTGAAAAAAGGATGTATATGGGTGGATCAGTAGGATTCAATTTCAGTATCCTGGACTTATTTCTAAAAAAGTAATGAATGGTACTAAAGTGGGGATGTTGTTTTGAATGTCAAACTAATACACCATCTATATCCTAATACAGCCCATTGGGGATCTTTGATAAATGATGCTGTGCAAGATGTTTTCCAAGCACTGGGTAATTTGAAATGCAGTCAATCAAACAACTCCTGACATGTGCCATTTGTATTCTGAATTCGGCCCACACTGATGTGCTCTTGCGCAGCCAACCACCAGTCTTACTGCCCCCATTCAACATTTCTTAAATGAACAGTTGCGGGACTGTTTGTCACTGGTCCGCACACGACCAGAATACTGGAGTGTTTTAATGAGCCTGGGTCCCTTGACATAAGATTACATTTTTCATTTGGGTGCCCGCTCGAAAGACTTTATGGTCCCATTCGTGCCATGTTTCATACACCTATAGGCGTTGTCTGCGTATGGATTGTAGGCAACAGCTTATACATTCCATCTATTGACAAAAGGTTCAATAATATCAACACGAAGGCCATGCAACTGGCCTTGGTCCTTCAAGATGGCAAGCATATAAAACAGACACGAGATTAAGTGCAGAGGACTATATCACGATGCATGCAGTATTCAGTTTCATAAGGGACTGAAACATGTAATATGTATTAGAGCATGTGTGCTGAATGTACCTGCATCTCACTGTCGCAGATAAAAAGGTAAAAATAATGACTGAAAAAAATTGGAAACTTCATAAGATCATATGACCAAAACACATTGTGCGCAGTTTTTAACTTACAATTATGACTAATAAAGGCTTTTTAACAGATTTTTGGAGAGCCTTGGCTCTCTCTTCAAACATATAATCATGTTGGAATACCTCACAGACCATCTCTACGAAGGCTACACCCTCTGTTAACCTTCGTCTGCAGCAGGGATGAGCCTTACCTTCGGTCGGGCAGAATGGGAACCCTCCAGCCTTTGATGAAGCTGAGGTTGCTGTCGGAAAGTTCGACCTGCAGGGGAAGCTTGGGCACCCAGACTGTCAGCTCCAGCGGTGCGCTCAGGTGCTCGTAGCTGAAGATGACCCGGGCGTTCATGGAGCCGCGCGTCTCCTTCCCGTTGACGAACACGTAGTCGCAATTCATGGACACCTGGGACAGATCAGGGTCAAAAAGTCAGAGACCATCTATATGGTAATGGTCACGTCAGTGGCATTTGACATCTGATGATATACAGTAGAGCATGGATGCAGTTAACAGCCCTGCAATTCATGACATGGGATTTCATGGTCAACTCCTTCAGCAGAGCAAATATAAGGAATTAGGTCTTAGGGATTGTACTGTGCTATGAACCTTTATGTCACAATATAATATCTTTGCTAACGCTCTAAGTTTGTCCTACAGGAGGCTGTATGTTGGCATTTAGCAATATCAGTGACCCTAAGTAGGCGTCCTGTTCAAATCAAGCATGCTCACCACATCCCAATCCCACCACCTCTCTCACCCCATGCTATTCTTGGCATAATGATATATGTACAATTACACGGACACATAATGGACCAACAAATGCTTTTAGGCCAACAAATAATTCACGTGACGTGAAAGCTGAAAGCCGTGTAGCATTTCACATGAACTCTGGTTTATAACATATTCATAACACCCGAGCGTGGCTTTCATAACAGCTACATGGCACATTAATGAACACCACTTCACACCTTATGCAATTTTTTTAATAAGATATTAATGTAATATGTACAGTATGTCAATTGAGACATATACAGTAGTATGACTTTCTGAAATTTCAAAATAAAAGTCCTCCCCGCAATTGGCATTTTACCTGAAAACTATGCCTTACCTTTTTCAACTAGTCAAACTCTCTAGCTCCAGCTGAATTATCATAAATACTTGCCCCCCCTCTAATACTAAATTATTAACTGCAATGGATCTGGAGGGTTTTGCTTTTGGGCTCCCGTCGAAGATTTATCTAGTTGTGGGAGGTAGCTGGCATTGTAATCAGAGGATCTAATCTCCCGCAAATGGAGGTCGGGCTGGCCAGTCTACTCAGGGTTGGGGATTCATCATAACTGGGAGGAGGTCTGGGTAATAAAATTCCCCTTCCACGCAGACAGGCCAGAGTGGGTGGGGTGGTTGGAAGGACTTCTTAAGATGGCAGCCTTTCCCTCCGGTTCAGCTAATGCAATTTTAGAGGATTTGACCTCAGACGTTTCCTCGGTTAGTCTGTCTTTGTGTGGAAATACACTGTTATTGTTCTGGCTGGGATTTGTGGTTTTATCTGTATGAACTGAGATACAAACGAATTAAAAGAAAAAAAAAAAATCAACCCAGTGACCCAGCCACCTTGATTAATCACAGCATGGCTTGCTGTCTGTAGAGTTGGGAGCATCTGCCTGCCATATACTCATCCCATTTTACCCTAAAGCCACACACACACAAAAAAACACACAAAAACACACACACAGTCTCCAGTAAACTCTAGCTTCAGCTCTGCTTCAGCTCCTGCGGCTATTGCTGCTGATAAACTTGGCCGGCTAATTGCAAGTCAAAAGCTGTTAGCAACTATGGGTATCAGTGGCCCTGTGGGGGTTTGCTGTGGAGGGCTTTCATGCACTGAGCCGCCAGATGCCGTCACACTACCGCTAATGTACTGTGGCATCTTCCATGGTGCCAGCAGATTGCCTGGGTGGAGTGAAGATCATCAGGACAGGGGTGGGCACCGCCTGCTTTATGTAGCACACTAGTCACACGGCCGAGCTTGAAAGACAGGACTGGGTTAAACAAAGCTGAGGGCACGTGGTTGGGTGGGGCTGGAGGTGAACAGAGTCGTGAGAAGAACGACTGACTGGTAGAGGCATGACGAGATGCATTGCAAAAGAGAAATGCAAAGACAGAGATCACAATAAGGTGACATAAAATACAATTTCAGCAATGCATAATTCACAATTCCATAAATAAATTATGAGTCTGTCTGAATGATTCGGGAGTAGTGCAAAGAGGAAAGATACAATGAAACACATATATATCGGCAATCAACAATCAAATATCCGATTTGTTCCCCTGGCTTCAGTAGAGGGTTAGGTGGAAAACTAAACTAAAGATGCTCTGACAGCACGACACACCTAAGACTACCGGATTCCAGAAGCCTTATGCATGAAAAAAAATAATAATAAGAAATTCAGAAACCAGATGCAGAGAAAAGGATTCAATATATTCAATGTATTGTGCACGTCGGGGTTGTAATTTTCTTTTGGGTGGTCAGAAATAAACACTTGAAAGTTTAATACAACAGGTCATTTTGTTAGAAATCTCATCTATCCAAATTCATCCGAACATGACTTCTGTCCCATTCCCGCAGGCTACGGTACATTCCCATCCTCTCATTTCTGACAAGTGTATCAAAACATAGACTACAGGAAAACAAGTGATTACCACCACTTTTATTTCAATTTCAAAGACCCACGCTGCAAAGAATAAGAAATAGGAAAAAGCAAACAGCAGATGACATGAAAATATTCACAGTGAACTACAAGGCGTGTGTTTCCAAATGGAAATGACTATTTCCAGGGCAACCTTGAAATTTTAAATTTTCGCCAAATGAATTGATGGGGAAAATCTGCCAAATTGTGTCTCACTTTAGGTGTGATATACAGTAAGCTGCATGAAAGCTGACATATGGCTAGAATAGAATTGGGAATGTGTCGTGTAACTATTATGAAGCTTTTCTTCACATGATGAATACACTTTTAAGCAGGCTGCAAGAGAAGTGCAACCAATGAGTTCATTTAGCTCTGTTAGCTAAATGAGCCAATCCCCATTAGCCTGTTGTTAAGATTAATGATGTTGAGTCTGAAAATGATCTGTGCTTCTGGAAAGCGAGTACTTTCGAGCCTTTTGGAAATGTTGAGAGTCTAACTCAACAAAACATCTGTTGTGGGAGGTGCCCGCTGGTGTAGTGGAGTGTATACCCTCGTATACCCACTCACTTCTTTCTGGTTTTACTGCTTAAATATAATCTGTGATACCTGTAACAAGGTAACAAAAAAACTCTGCTAAATTCTGCTGAGGTTCATTATCAAAATACAGCAGCAACTAGGGGAAAGATCTCTTGGGTGGCAGAACTTTCATCCTCCTTGCATTTATTTCATATTGTGAGGCAGTGGTCAGTCTACTTTAAAAGCCCAAAACCCCAATGACATACCTGCATCTTCCTCTGCATCTTTGATACCACTTACGACCTGAACTACAGAAATGCTAGAACACATCACACAACAAGCCGTCCTTGATGCTATTAGGATTAGCTTGCTTCTACCCAAATCGCCCTTTTTTGCTCTAAATTTGGAGTTGTGCAAAAGGTGACTGTGTCACCCATGTGGAACTGAGGCATGGAGGAAAGAGCCTTGCTCCAGCCAGGCATGTGGGCAGGATGACCACAGGCATGGGATGCGGCGCTCAAACACAAGGCCTTATCTCCGTCTTCAGATGGGCGATGTGAGTCACACCGTCCTGGGGAGAGGATGATCAACCAGGGGGGATGGGGGTGGTCTCCTGCACCTCTAGATCGGTCTACAAGGTCCCGCACGACCCCTTACCCTCTTTTTCTCTCTTTCTTTCTGCCTCCTTGCATCCTTCCTCACTGCCTTGCACTGCCATCCACTCTGAGCAGAGTCCCGGGGTGGTTTAATAACACGCACACACACACACGATTGGCTTATCTGCCATATGCTCTTGACATACTGCACACTGCGGCTTATTTATGTGCAAAGGTGGGAGAGGAAACAAATAAATAAATAAGAGCCTCACTGAAGAAAAATTAAAGTGTGAAAGTGTCACCTTTTTTTCCTCCCAAAGTTGGGGACAAATTATGACAGCAGCGGCTTGGCAAATATCCAAATGAAGAACGCTAGGGGGAAAATAAGGCTTTATTCAGGGGAGAGCATTCGAAAAGAATCAGACTTCAAATGCCGTTTGATTCTCAGTCTCAAGCAGCAGGGCTAGCAGACGACATGACAAGGTGCTCTAAAGCAGTTTGCTTTATTTTGCCCGAGCGGAGACTGTTATCGGTGGTGCTCGGGGGAAAAAAACACAAGGAAAAAAACAAGCATGTCGCAACTGAAACAAGAAAAATCTGATTACAATAGATCTGCATGACTGCTAGCATGTGAAAAACGTGCCCTATGTAATGGGAGTGCTCAGCCTTTATCAGGCCCACGGTGAATCTTCTACTTCTGGGGGACATTTTATTGAACTGTCATGAATCGTGTATTTCCAGGACTTGAGGAGCTCATCTTGAATTAGCCTCGAAAGTTCAATGCCACGGGCACTGAAGCAAGCCGACTCAATATCACATGGCCCAACGCTTTGTCTTTAATGGCTGATGGAAGGTGATAAATGATGTGCCGGGGCTAGCCGTCCCATAGCAACACACGTTCCTTTCTATTGATAGTACAGTACATTCCACCATAATTGTAATCCCCCCCCCCACCCAAAACAATAAGCCTATAGAGGAAAATTACCTTTGCCTCATTGATCTGAACTCTCCTCCTATGAAATGTTTTTGACTCATAAATGAAAGTCCTTGCAGAGTCCCTCGAGTCAGACCAATTTACCTACAGGATCAGGCCAATGGGCGATGTACTTGGCTGATGGACAGCGTGAGGCAGCAAACATTAACATGAGGTTTAGACTTATATATCGGTTTGCCGATATATTGGGCCAATATTGGCCTTTTAATAAAAATCAGATATCAGATAGTATTCAACAGCCTCAGGGGTGTCAGTCTGGAAAACCTGCAATGAAACCTGCCTCATCCTGCCTTAAGGAGCTGCTGACCCACCTAAAATAACTTCATTATGGACGTTAATGAAGAGTTCTAGTGCCCCAAATGCTGTTTCAGAGGCTTTTCCAACCTAAGAACAGTAAAATTCTGGGGAAAATACTGAATCCTTGTATGTTTTGGAATTGTTTGTAATGAACATATTCAAATTCAAATTTAAAGATGCTGAATATTGGCAGCAGCTTCAATCCAAAAATATTGGCGTAAGTATCGGCCTTCAAAAGCCCAGTCAAACCCCAGTTATTTTCTGCTTGTCAACTGCTGGCTGACAAGCGTGTTGAACTCAAGGTTAATCCCACTTTAATCAAATGACTGAGCAGCTCTTAAAGCCCCAGGAAACTTGGCTTGAAATAGTAAAAATGAATCAAAGTTTAGTGTCTAATTAAGCATCCACAAAAATCTGAGTGAAAATAAACTTTCAGAAATATTAGAAAACCTAGTTCAAAAACAGCTCATTTAGCTGTTTAGACCATTTCTCAGGACTGTGTAGGCGTGTCAGATCAGGATTTGATTGACATCCTGACACGATGGATAGCTCCGCCCATGTCAAACTGTCAAGCTGTTGCACCTGTTGGGGGAGGGACAACTGACGTGCATTTTTTAATGATTGGATTAATGAATTCTCTGTGTCATAAATCTCAGAAAATACCACGCCCAATTCAACCCCACTGTTCTGAACCCCCCCACTCATTTGAACTAGGTTTTCTAATATTTCTGAACGTTTATTTTCACTCAGATTTTTGTGGATGCTTAATTAGACACTAAACTTTGATATCATATATTCATTTTTACTATTTCAAGCCAAGTTTCCTGGGGCTTTAAGACACAGAAGCCAACAAGCAAGTGTTTGGTTCCAACATGTCATCCTTGACGGTTATCAACATCAGTGCTCTGTAAAGTACCGCGTCCCTTCCCGACCTGCATCTTCTAACCTTAAGCCTTCCTGTAAGGTGAACGATCACAATAGGTTTCGGGACCTTTGACAGTTTCTGGTTTTAAAAGATCCATCCAGAAGTGAGTAAATCTGTTGGGAGGTGTGACACGCACCTTTAAGAAAATCATCAACAACTGTGCAGCTCACAAAAACCAAGGAAGAACAAAGTGAAAGGGTTCCAACATATTCAAGTTGACCGTAACATCAGTGTTTTTGTCTTTTGCAAAGCTGATATATTCTTGTGCATGTGGAAGGAGACGGATACATTTTCAATTCGGGGTGATTACATTTTCTGCATCTGATCTGAAGCGTTTTACAAAGAGATAGGAGTTATGGGATAAAGCGCCGTGGGACTTGTGTGCTGATACATATGCATCATGGTCACAAAAGTAGCATGATAATAAAAGAGGATCTGAGGCATATCTCAATATACTGGCCCACATTTAGCTCATAGGCATCTGATCTGAGGTGAATACCCATCTCCCCTAAACCATTACTTTCAATATGCCTTAAAGCAGCTCTGCTACACTTTACTGTATTGGCTACATAATTACACAATCAATCTATTATGATTGTAACTGACTGGAGAAAATAATATCTGTATAATCACATCCCCTAATGTGCTCTGCAAGTTGTTGTGATCGCACTTTAATTTATTCAATCAACAAATGGCAGTTGATATTGTACTCTCGGGCTCGCATTCCCCCGCGGGCCTGAGTGGTGACTGTTCTACATCCCGGGACACTGGTGTTGCATCTTTGCCCCCGGCCGTCTCATTAGGCTAAGTGAATGGAAAGAGACGGTGGGCTTCGTGCTAGATCGGGCAGGCAGAGCTCTGCGGGGACGAGGTGTCTCCGCTATAAGGCCAAGAGCAGGAGCTGTGTTTCCAAAAGCATGTTATGGAGCCATTACTGCTACTTTGCAGCCCTATTGATTTAGATGTAGCGCATGAGTACGGACATCCATTGATTCATCTGGGACGTAAAGCGGGAATTGAATCAAGAGCACATATGGGCCAGCACGTAATGAAGTTTTTATGCTTTCATGATGTTTTGACGGGTGGCGCTGGGCTGCTCTACTGTATTAGGGATTCCATTTTCTAAATTGATGTCCGATCCCAGACGCAGAGATTCGGGAAATCAGTTTTAATGTACCTTAACGATGTCTTCATTGGAGGACTTGCATTGCACGAAGGCCGAGACATCAGTGACCGCTCCGTTCATCTCTATGGAGACCATCTTGACGGGGATGGCCACGGTACGCCCGGTCAGAATGGCCGTGTTGATGATCTCAGTATCCTATGTAGAGAAAAAGAGATGCAACATTCATGAAACAGTGTGAGGGAGAGAGAGAGCTTGGTGGTTCACCGGCGTTGCTGACCTCCATATTTAAAACTATTTCCGTCAGGGGTCCAGAGTCTTGGTAGTAGTCTCAGTGGTAGACAGGATCTCATTATGCTCAGGCCGCTTTTCAATGGGTTTCATCAACTGAAATACTCATTTCAAGCATATTATTCCATCAAATTGGCATTAAAGCTTCCAATGAGCAATTGGAAGTAACTGAAATGAGGATAAAAAGGAAAAAATTGCAGAAAGGTAATAATGCTCCTCATTCACGCCACAGGACACAATGTGATTTTTCCCCCTCTAGCTCTTTTCTTCCCTGGTATCAAGCTTAAATTCTAGGCTACATAAAAGGCATGACGTTTACCAATGCCAACTAGCCCTTGTGTTATTTTAGGGTAAGCACCTACGTAGAAATCTAACTTGGTTATCAGACGAAAAAGGGTATGGGCGAAAACAAGTATGTCATCGGGGTTGGGCACCTTTTATCACAGATGTTTCGTTGAAGTAGGCCACCACACCTCCAGGAAGCACAACAGGAAGTTCTGCCATCACTATGATGTATGTATGCAGCGTTTGCAATTTTGTAGCAATGCAAACCGCTAGAAATATGACCCAAAAAAATGACCAAAACTTTTATGTCATGCTTTCATATATTTTCAAATACTGCTTGAGCCATGTGGGAGTGTTCCATAACTCCTCTTCCTCGCAATCACTCCACACTCGGGTGGCTGCAGGATTTGAGGTCATGAATCGTTTAGTCATGAGGATATTTGAGAAAAATATTTGTCTGGTGGTATTTCTGTTATAAGCATGGTTTTAATTAGGCCCAGTAAACATAGAGGAGAATTTGCTATTAGGCATAACAGCATGATATGCATGAACAACTGAGAAATTAGGAGAATTATAAACTTAAATAAGGAATATGAGTAATAAAACAAAATAGTTTCACTTTTCTTTAAAATGCGTGTCTGTTACCAAAAAGTAACGATACCAGACTATAATTATCCATACGGGATAATTATGGTTGGGTTTATGCTTAATCTCTGCTGCACACTGCATGAGGTTTACAAAGGATAGAGAATTTTTTGTTATACTGCTTCCCTTATTTTGTATATAATTGACACTACGGAATAGCTATATAACAGGGATCAAATTGTGATAGAAAATCCAGCAAGTTGTATGCAATATGATAAAAACAGGCCTCAGATTCTGTCATAAACAAGGGCAACATTGTCATCCCATCTACATTTTTAATTTGACTGCACTCGGGTGGAAATAGCCAATTAAAATACACACCAGGCCTTCAGTTGAAGTTTGAATCAATTCATTATTTTTTGGCAGAGCATGTAAGCTGTGAGAGGGTAACAAGATCTCTCATTTGTGCCGCACACAGAGCCCAGGAGATAGACTGAGACCATGTAAAATTCACATAATCAAAAACAGTATATTTAAATATCTGCCAGATCCTCATCTTAAAGTCTTAATAAGGGTGTAGAGCATCAGAAGTATGTGTGAATCCCCCCCCCCCCCTCTAGCTTTCCATGGATTCCCACTAAATTACAAGGCCCATAACACAGTGAGAATATTATAGATTCAGCAGTGAGTATTGTGAAGCTATGAAGCCTTATGCAAATAACAACGGCAGACCTCTGGGATCGTCTCACGATCTTATATATGTATATATGTAGAGCCTACTTCAAAAGTAGGTGTACATGTTTATATACATTATTCTAGAAGCATAATTTGTAGTTTTAATAATATAAATAAAATGTTTAATAATACAGCTTTATTTTTCATTATTATTATTGTTATTATTATTATTATATTATTATTATTATTATTATTATTATTATTATTAATAATAATAATAATACAAATTGTATACCTACTTTCGAAACACCCAGTAAATATATATATATATATGTGTTATTTTTAGGGCATCGTGCCATTATTGGATAGTTGACAGGAGAGAGAGAGGAAAGTGCGACAAAGGTCCTAGGTTAGATTCAAACCCACAACGTCATTGTTACGTGGCTTAGCCAACAGTACAGGACACAAAAAAGACATTTCGTTTATAGAGTGGTGCAGGAATGAGTCCTAAAACCAGGAAATTAGTTCGCATTTTTGCACTTCCGGTTCCCTCGTCTCGAAGTCAATGGGTTTTTTGAATCAGTTTTTGGTTAGATGCCTGAAATAAGGTCTGTGGTTAACACAAGCTTTAGAGATTTTCACGTTTTGTTCTATGACATGAAATATGTCAGTAAATACCCCACTCATGAATTTTGAAGCTTTTACGTGACTTAAAAAATGCGGTTGCTAACAAGTGGCTAAATAAGACTATATAGGTTGTCTGGGACATTAAATGCCATCACGCCGAACACGGAAACTCATCTACTCACTAGTCCGCCTTTACAGCCTCTAGTTGTGTTTATACCCACGCTCTTCCAAACTATTCTAACTCAAACTTTCCAACTTGTAGATTTATCAATTTATAGTATTTTTAGTGGTGGTGACGTTGAAGTCATGCAACCGCGGTGTAGTTCTTTTATAGCCTAACGTTAGCTTTTTACTTCTGGCGATTGCATTTACGCTTCAAAAATCATAAAAGTGGTGTTCATTTGTGAAGATTATCTTGCTGAACAAAACGTAAAAAAAGTAGCATAAACTTTTGTTTGCCACAGAGCTTATTTTCTGCAATAATCCAAAAACCAATGGAAAAATCCCATTGGCTTTTTGTCTAGGGAACCAGGGCGATGTTAACTTCCGGGTTGGCCTACAAAAATACGTCATCCCTGCACCACTCTATAGATATCGTGTTTCACGATTTCAGGGTATTGATGTCCTTCAAACTTTAAAAAATCTCTTGCTACCACTTGGGGGCGCCAAAGTGCGAAGTGGCTTTTTGCCGTTGTAAATTAACGATGTAATCTGGAATTCATTCAGCTGTCTAAATTTTTAGGTATATTCACCTATTATGTTCTTGAATAGTTTGATGGAAAATAAGCTTTCTTAACTTTTCATCATTTCAAATATAGGTATTTTCAGGGATATATCCCAATATAATAGATCCAGAATCAAACAGCATCTTAATATGTTTGTTTGTTTTTCCTGTAGCTTGCTCTACATTTTGTGAATCTTTGGAAAATGGTCTGTGTACAGTGAACAGTATACAGGATGCCAGTCACATTACTCTATTTTCCTAAGAGTAGCAGATTTAGTTACTTTGACTGAACTTAGATCTCATGATCAAATCAATCTAAAATCTATCAATCTTTATTTGTTGCAATAAAGTAAGAGTCAATGTAATTCTGTTACTAAAGCTTAAGTAGTGGACAGGGATACACATTGAGAACTCTTGTTTTTACTTTTTCTTTGTTCAGAAAACAACCAATTTAGGGGAAGAAAGGACAAGAAAGACTTCCGTGGATAATTGACTGGACTCTGGGGCTACATCACTAATTGAAAGGTATCATCCCTAAGCTCTCTTTCCTCTTTTGGCATCTGGCAGGTATTACACTACACAAGCAGGCTACAATTAAAAGTCTGCTGCTTTGGGAGTGCTAATTATGCCTACCTGGATTCATCTTGGAACACTGCAAATTTCACTATCATTTAGCTCAATTAACGTGTCAAGCAGGAAGCAATAAAATGGTAATGAGACCATTTAACAATAGCACAAATATTTTGTTGTTTCTAAATAACTACTAACCTAAAAATGGTTCAATTTGCGAGAAAGTTACATGAGTCAAGTGACGCTCACCCACTTGACAGCAATGTCTGCAGAGCTCTTTTTGGGGGCTCTCACCACCACAAACTACTATGAAAACATTTCAGATATTTAGCCATATGTCTACTTCACCATTGTAACTCACCCTAAATCAGTAATAGTAATACTTCTGAGAGTAAGTGCCTCCCAACATGAGCCAAAGCAGTTTGACAAAACACTATGATTAATAAGTAATTAAGAATTATGAAATTTTAAGCATTGACTGAGGGCACTAAACTTTTAATACTTTATTAAACCTAAAAACAAATCATTTAAATGACTTCATCCTCCACGCCTTGCCATTGATTGTTATATTCTGGTGTCATTCAAATAAAAATTAAATGTACGTAATTTCATGAGTATGCCCTCATTTTCTGCATAAAGCATGGATCATTATTATTTTCCATCATATAGTGGATGCAACAGGGGTAAGGTCTGCTACATGAATTGTATTATACTACATGAATTGAGACACACAATGAGAAAACTGTCAGGTAAATCTACACAAAACACACCCATTGTATTAACCCCACACAACTACTGTATATTGATGGGGCATTACTTGGCATTTGGGATTTTGGGAAAATTACTCTCAGAATGTGATCTGTTATGGATTCATGATTGCCTTATTAAACTTACGCTCACTAATGTAATCACTTTTGGTTCGTTTTGGATTGACTCCAAAATCCATACCAATCAGATTTATTTTTGCGTTCAGATTATTATCATCCCATTACATGTAATCCATTACTCCCACATAGTCGTGGTTTGACAAGCACTGAGACGGCGATAATTAGCATGTGAAACTGAAGTGCTCATTTCAGCTACTACCATTTCCATCTGCTTTTAAATAAATGTAAACACTACATTTTGCCAGATACGTACATGTATCTTGTGTGCACACACATATACATGTGAAAATGTGGTGCGTGACTCCAAGCCTGGGAGCTTCTCCAACGGAAAACACAATTTTTTATTTAACATCTGGTAGCTATGGCTGGGAAATAGAGCCGGCAATCTAGCATGCCGCCCCCCCCCCCGACTGCTCAGCATCATCCATCCTGTTTTCTTTCCTCTCTCGAACTAATAAGGACGCCCCGTGAAAGAGGGCGTCAGTGGCTTGGTGCTAATAGTGGCCTAGACGGTGTGATAAGCCCCAGGTTTGATTTAACCACATCCTCGTGGAACTCTTTCACCTTCCACGCTGCAAATTCGGTGGTGCTTCTGCCCTCCCCTTCCGCCCTTCCTCTCCCCAATTGTAGCAGGGCAGCCCTAGTTGGCAGACAATCTTCTAAGCAAGCCTGTGATGTCTTATCTCTCTCCCCCTCACTCTTTTCTTCTTTCCCTCTTCAATTCCTTCTCTCCTTTGATATAGTCCTCAATTAGATTTGGGAGTCCATCCTGGACTCTTGTTTGCTTCTTGTTTTCTACTTCTTAGTTTTTTGTTTTAGACAGAGCCAACCTCCCAACTCTCTATATCAGCAGATTGTGAAAATGCTGATCTGTTCTAACAAGCTGTTGGTGGGTCTCCGGCAGTAGCTGAAATGTGCTGGTAGGTTCACATCTGCCCCTATCTTTGCAATGGCAGTTATTCCACAGTAAAAGAATCAGAAGCCTTTGTACTCTAAGATCCCGGAGCACAGTCACATACAAAGCATAAAATACCTCATATTGCCTCTCACCATTTCTTTTACTATTCCTTCTGCTAGTGGCATCTTGTGACTCGATGCACTTCTAATTCAATTGGTATATTCCCTTGACCAGAGTACCCTGGACCTTCCTCCCCGTACAATGTCCTTGAGACACAGTGGCGGGTTCTGTGAATGCACAGAGGCTGTGTTCTCCATGCTGATTAATTTCTGATGCTGAACATAAAAAAAAACCATGTCTTTTGCACCTCAGTGCCTCTTTGTGCTCTCGTGAAGGGCCAAGAGATAAGCACCTGCTACAGGGCCGGATCCAGACTGGTGGGCACTGGAAACTCAACTTTCATAGCTGCCAGAGCAATTCATCACATAGCTCCTGATTTTCCATTTTCAAACTACCATTTTAGTTCAGCACTAAAAATTGCACAAAGCGCAATTAATGGCACATTATGCAGCAGAGGGTAAAGCAGAGGGTCAGTGTTCAGTTTTACCAATTTTACCCTACAGAAATTTTAAATGGTAGGATTGGGTGTGTTTTGGTAGTCTTCCTACTTGTCTAGCGACGTGATGTAGTAGTAAATGAAAAGGTGGGTAAACTATGACCTCCAGTTGGTGACCATTATAAGGCAACCACCAATAGAAATAAAATGCAATTATAATTTCCTAAACTCTAAGATTCATGTCAGCCTAAAAATTTGGAGGAAATCTATTCTGCAGATAAAAAGGTGGGCGGGTTGAGGTGGGTCAGTAATTCTTGTACCCCTTCCATTGTGCCTTCTGACAACTCAGAGACAGTAATGAGAAGGTTGAATTTACCTGAATTGGAGGGTCCCAATTTTTTTATTTTGAAGTGAAGTGTGACCAATTATATCACTGAACAATGTCAATGATGCTGAAGAGCCTAATCGAGAGCCCTGGGAGAATTCCAGGAGTGTGAAAACTTTCTAAATTGATCAAATTGCCTTGCTGTATGAACTGGCTGTCTGCGGTGTGATACCCCCCAACTTTCCCGTCCTTTCCATTTCTATTTGTGGTATGGCACACGCACACGCACACACACACACACCACTGAATACTAGCCTGTATGTAGCCTGGTCTATCTTTCCAATGATCCGTCCAGTGAAATTGACGATGGCTATGATGATGATGGAGCTCCAATCAGCAGCAGTGACCAAAGTCCCTGTTTACACATGGCATTAACATGAGTCCTAGGTTTTACAGATTGTGTTTAAGATAGAGCTAAAAAGCCTAAAAAAAAATAATCACACTGCAACTATGTAAACCGAAATAAAGCTTGGCTCCAACCAAGTAGCTCAGACGGGAACTTTAAACTTCTTATGGGTGTTCAAAAAGAGTCCTTTATCAAAATAGATTGTCAGGATACTTGTGGATGGGTGTAAGCGAGATCAGGTGTCTGCTGTCAGTTTAGTCTAATGAAAGTATCAATAATGATGACAAAAGCCGCCAAGAATTACATTCTCCTCGGCTGTTGACTACAGTATTTTCTATTGCCTGAGATGACTTCTTCTGTTTTAAAGAATCGGAAAAAAGGCGCATGTAATGCATCTTACTAAAAGTTGGAAATATTTTAGTCGTGTACACACCAATCTGTGTTTTGCGAGGGGGAGCGCAATATGGACAGCAGAGACATATTTTAAGGTGTAAATGTAATGCACACATGCTAATGGCAAACATAAAAGGAGACCAGAGATGGGGAGTGGACCTAATGCTGCAGCAGATTTGCAGAGCACAAAGTTCTAAGTGTGGCTGAAGGATATTATTAAGAAGTGCAAAGTGCAAAACAATTGTACCGCTGCAAATATACAAGAGACAGCTAAACCTCATTATGCAGGCAAAAGCAACCCTCCTTTTAGATTTTGGGTACACCAAGAAGACAGCACTGGTTTAGCAAATTACCAAATTTCCAAATGTTTCTTTTAACCTGTGATTTGAAGTCACATGTATGTCTTACCTCATTATTACAGTGTTATTTCACAATCTAGTTTCAGCCTAAATATGTTGCTGGCCAAATACCATACAGTACTTTTCACAAAGTCGTTCTCTCACAGCTGCAATTATAACCTTTGCCCATCCTGGATTGTGTTGCTCACTAAAAACCATGGTGTCTGTCAAATAAATGAGAGAAAACAAAGCCGCATTAAACGAAGGAAGACACAGAATAAAGAACAAACGTTCACATAGGCCAGGTTTCATTTTTCTTTTTTTAATGGGAGTGCTGCAACTGCTGATTGGGGAGGCACAACAAGAATCCTACCTCAACAGCCACCCCCGATCCAGGCCTGGCCTTCTTTAACATCTACCCTGCACGGTAAATTTTAATGGGTAAATATCATGTGGGTTCGGACATTTTCATTGGGTTCCACTCCACCAAGTAAGTGAGGTGAGAGACAAGAGAGGAACGAACGATCCAAGGCCTGGCCTGAGGTGCCTTTTTCTTGATTAATTTCCCTTTGTTCCCATAATCTGTTTACTACCCTCACTGATTGCTGCATTTCATGAGGCAGGGAAGAGCCTGTATTAAAAGTGTAATAGACGGCTAAATGTTTGGTGCTGGGACTTGGTTGGCTTTCTTAACAATTCTGCAAATCAACACGGAGTGCAGGTGTTGATTAAGTACATTCTTATTGACGTTACATCGGGGTGTCTGATGTGCTTTACAAGATATATTACAAGTGCAGGCTATCGTTGCTGTTACTTAAGAAACTATTCCACTGCAGAGACAAGACACTGTAGCTCATTAAATTTCCAGCCAAACGGCCATCCGGTACGACTTTCATTTACTTTTCCATTAGTCCGTTAGTCAGCACCTTACCATAGGGTGTGCATTCTTTTCTATTTGTTTTTTCAGTATATTTTTTTGGTGTCAAACAATAATGCAGGAAACCTAAAGCCTCCAACACTAAATAATACTATCAAATCTATCAGTATTTAATTTGTCCACTCTTTACTTTTGTGCACCCTACTGCCACTTTAACGCTTCCATCCTTCCGATCTTAAAACCAATCAGTTACAGCTGTTTCCTCCCAACAAAAGTCGTTCCCAAAAGTGTCGCTGACATTATGTTAGCACCACAAACATTCACACAAACAACTACCCAAACACATCTTAGCTGCCTTGCACATTTCTTTCTCATGTGCATCTAACATGACTAAGGGAGATATTTCTGATGAGGTTAGATATAAGATAATTCACTTGCATAAGGAAGGTGAAAGTCAAGTGAAAAAACAGAGTTTCCAAAACTGGAGTTCAAAAAATGATTGCAAGATAAAGAGAAAATCGGACTCCTAACAACCGTGCAAGACGTGGTAGACCACCGAAACTATCACCGTCAGATAGACAGTAGTTAAAGCATTGATCTTTGAGAGATAGGAAAAAAATCACTGCTTCAGATCTATAAAAACCCACAGGTGTTTCTGTTGATCCTTCTACTGTGAGGAGACAACTCAATGCTATGGGTCAGAAAGGATGTGAAGCTGTCAAAAAGGCGTTACTGAGAAAAGGAAATAGACAACAGATAATAACATTTGCAGTAGAACACTGAAACTGGACACCTGAGATGTGGAGTAAGGCTTTATGGACCGATGAGTCTACATTTGAGATTTTTGGAAGTAACAGAAGGCGATATGTACGCCGCCGAAGCAATGAAAGACTCTTGGAACCATGTCTACAACCATCAGTCAAGCATGGTGGAACATCAGTGCAAGTTAAGGGATGTATAACAACAGCTGGAGTTGGTAATTTCTTTTTGATTGAAGGCATCATGAAGGCTGATTAATATAAACAAATCTTAATACATCATGCAATACCCTCTGGAAAACGTTTAATTGGGTACAAATTCATGCTACAGCAAGATAACGAGCCCAAGCACACTGCTAAGAAGATCACGACGTACTTATCAAACAGAGAAGCTGCTGGTGTTCTCTGAACAAGGGACTGACCACCCCAGAGCCCAGACCTCAACATCACTGAATTTGTTTGGGATTACTTGGATCGTGAGAAGCAGTAAAGGCAACCAACTTCTAAGACTGAACTTTGGAAGTATTTACAAGAAGCATGGACAAATATCCCTGCAGATTTCTTTGAAAAACTCAAAGCAAGTCTCCTGAAAAGAATGGAAGCTGTAATGAAGGCAAAGGGTGGACACACTCACAGCCGGATTAATGCACAGGCTAATCTGGGCTGTAGCCAAGGGCCCCGAAATTAATTAAAATGTCTGAATTAATATTTGCTCAATGTTTTTCAAAGAAATATTCCTGGACTGGCCGAGGCCCCTTTAAATCGGGTTCACAAATTACGTCCAAATTGGTAAAAGTACTGGACGCTCCGATGAATGAGGTGTTTCAATCTGTTTAATCATACGTCAGTCACATTTAGTGTTCCATTTAATGTTTGTTGATTGGTTTAAGCTTCTGTCAATCGAATGGGTTGCGAGGGGGGAGAGGTGGGCTATCACCTTTGACGTCCTACATATGAACTGTCACTGTCATCGTGGCGGATCACAGGAGATGGAGAGGAGCGCAGAAATGATTTTTCAAACTGGTCTATGATAGATCGGCGTCTGCCACACATTCTCAGGCACGAGATGAAGTTAGCCATTGAAGAGGACAACAACTTGCTCGAAGCGGGAGCCGTGGGGCCCTTGTCCTCGTCTTTCCCACAGACTGAAGCAGAGGCCTCATCTCCGCAACCAACAATGGCTCCCCACTACAGACGTTGTTGAAGATCAGTCCTGCTCGCTGGGGTCAAGTTGATGATAGAGTCAGAGCATATTGGGCTAAGACATGGTCGAATGCAAGCTCTTAAAAGGTGAGTACGTGCCAAGGGAATGGCTTTTGTATTCCCCTTCCACCGGGCGTGTGTTTTGCTTTGCTTGCCGACTCTTTGGTGAGGGAAACAGTCAGTCCTGTTTTGATACTGGCTATAGCGACTGGAAATAGACTCAGTCTAGACTGAGTCCTAGTGTGTGTATTGGACTGAGCTTTTGAGAAAAGTGGTGACCGTTGTAACATTTCTGTCGGAGCAGGAACTGGCTTTCCCTGAGAATGGCAATAACATGAAGTCGTAAGTGAGTCTGACCCCTTTTTGAAGCCATTTGAAATATGGTAATGCAGGAGTAGGAACCCCCTCGTATCTTTCATCAATCATATGTGAAGAATTTATTCAACTGATGGGTGATCGAATGCTGTCAAGAGTTTGTTAGTTAAAAGAAGTTAATATGGCAAAATACTTTTCAATCAGCATTGATTCAAGCCCCGCTGTTTCACACAGCTCACATTCATCTTCATCTATGTGTCAACTGATGGCCACATTCAAGAATAGATTTCTGCCTATTGAGGGCCACACAGGGGAGACGCTATCAGAGTCTGTGCTCGCAATTTTTCAGGAGATGGATATTGACATAGGCAGCTGCAGGGGACAGTGCTATGACAATGCTGCGAATATGTCAGGAGTTTATAAAGGCTTGTAAACTTGCATCAAAGAGATTAATCTGCTAGCTGAGTGGGTTCCATGCGCAGCACACACACTGAATCTGGATGGAGTCAATGGCATAGAAACAGCTGAATTCTTTAACTTTGTGCAAACTTAGTTTAACTTCTGCTACAAGTCAACAGCTAGATGGAAGGTGGTGACTGCAGGATTGCAGCCCAATGAAAACCAACACACTGAAACTTTGAAATCTCTGATACCAGATGGGCTGCACATGCAAAAGTCACACAGGCACTGTGCAGAAATTATGCCAATATTCAACGATCCTTGAAGAGCATTGCAGAGGACACTAACCAAAACCTGGCAACCCGAGACAAAGCAAGGTCATTGCACAAAAAAAATTTACAAACTCGAGCTGGCTTTTCTGTGCAATATGTGGAATTATGTTCAGCGTTTTCAGAGGACAAGTATTGCGCTGCAGGCTGTAGAGCTGGACCTGTCTAATGCTTTGGATTTGGTGAGATCATTACAGGAATATACCACAGGCTTGCGAGACCAATTTGATGCCCAAGCTAAAATGATGCCACCAACAGTCTCACAATTTTACAAGGAAGAAACACACAAGAGCTGTGCAAGAGAGCAGCTGATCTCCAGAGGAGGTACTCAACTGACCTGGAGTAAGACTTTGTGGAGGAGATTGTCCAGTTCAAAGAGTTCGTCAGCAGCGATGATGCATCATCTGCAAGAGAGCTTTTACAGTCCCTGAGGAGAAGAAATCTGCAGGCCCTCTTCCCAAATGTAGATTGAGGCTTTAGCTGTCACTTACGCAAGTGGTGAGGACACTTTCTCCTAGTTGGGACTGTTGAAGAATAGACTGAGATCCACAATGGCACAGGACAGGCTAAATCATCCGATGCCACTTGAGAGTGACCTGCTTCGGAACATGAATTTTACTGACCTGAACACGAACTTTGCTGCAAAGAAATCCAGAATATATAACATCTAAAGGGTAAGCATCTATCCATGTACGTTATTTTTATGGATGTCATTTGGACTGTTGCTGCATTGCTTTTGTGTATAGGGCCTTACAGCTTACTGTTAAACATCCTAGGTCAGTAATGGTATGTGTTCTGTAGGCCATAGAATTGAGGATAGGCCTAAGTGTGTGTTGGATGGTGTGTCTATTGTGCTGTAACTGCTTTGTAAAGATTGGTGCAGTGGTATCCCTGTCGGCTCAGCTTTTCATGGTCTCACTCTCTCCATCTCTATCCTCTCCCTCTTTTTCTCCCTCTCTCTCTCAATTCAATTCAATTCAAAATGGCTTTATTGGCATGACGTAGTTCTCTACATATTGCCAAAGCATTTTTAACATCAATAACAGTAGCAATAATAATAATAATATGAATAAGATATAGATAAGGAAAATGAATGAGAAAAATAATAATAAATAGTAGATTACTTCATAAACATGAAGATAAAGCATGAGCAAACAACAATAACAACAGATCTCAGGTGACTGTCACTCACTGTCCCTCAGTTCATGGCAGGCAGCAACACAGACTCCAGCCAACTGCATCTCGCTCTCGCTCTCTCTCGCTCTCTCTCTCTCTCTCTCTCTCTCTCTCTCTCAAAATGGAAGGTTGAGGGATTATTTACTCTTTGTTTTCAAGGTTTGACATTGCACACTCTGCTGGAGGAATACTTGCTGTTTTTGTGCTGTGCTGTAATGGCTATTAAGTATAATTTGAAGCTTTGACATTGCATGTCTCTCTCTCTTCATTTCTCCTCATCTCAGTTGCTGTTTCTGTGCTGTAGTTACTATCCATACGCCTTAAGATTTGACAATGCATACTCTCTCTCTCTCTCACTTACCCTTCTTGTGCTGTAGTGGCTATTCAAGTATAATCCTAAGCTTTGACGTTGCATGCTAATGTTTCTGAGCCTTGCTTGTTCTCCGTGGGCTCTATGCCAATAACATACTCAGTTGTGATATGTGTTTCTGGTCGTACGTTCTGGTTGGGGCAGTTGTAGCTTATCATTTCATGGTGTAGGTAGGGCCCGAACAATGACTTAAGCCCAGGGGCCAGCACCCTGGACTCACTGAATACTGAAAAAAATGATATTATGTTTAGTTGTGGAGGTTTTTGTATAATTTTGTGTTAAATATATGTTTCTTATTGTACTAAATAAACAAAAGGGTGGTCTCTGACTTTTGCAGAGTACTGTACATAACCCCGTTACTCAAGTAACCTGATAACCTGATTTTGGTTCACTGCCTGTAAATGTCATGACTGGGCAAGAGTAACCCGGGTAAGCTCCTACTCTGATTATGAGAAACCTGGTTAAGATGTCTGGCTTAACCCCATTTTAAAAGGATTACTGTGGCATGGAAAAATCTTGCTGCCTTCACTTTTGATTTTCACCAGCTGCACAAACTCACACAGCATTATGGGTACATTTTGATGTCACTAAAAAGCTTGGTGGCAAACAGTGCTTAATATTGCTATTGGGTTCATCATTTATTTCCCCTGTATTAGAAGTAACCTACTGCTCAGTCAAAGAGGCACAGATAGAGAGAGTTCTATCTGTGGGAGGAATCATTCTGTTTGTAGAGTTGAAACGACCAGAAAATCCTGATATGTGTATGACGCTTTTGAACTGAAATCAAGCAGCTACAAGATTAATTACAATGATATAACAACAGATTTAAAATGAAAAAAAAGGCAAAGGCACAAGACTGTACCTCTGACATTTTTTAAGAGGGAATTAACTAATCATCACATACAGTATAACAAGTGAAATCATTAATTCGCTCATTTTTAACAGTGATACTAAATAATATAATAATAAAAAAGTGACTACTGATTTGTAATGATTTTCTTCTCATTCCTAAAAGCAGACATCATGTCTGACTGTAAAACCATGGAGGAGCGGAGCCAATCACTGATACAGGTTGCTAGCCGGCTAACGTTACTTTGCTCTGCTCGGGCTACCAACTATGCACAACTTTGGAGCGGGTAACGTTTCTATGGTAACAGTGATGTATCCGATTGGTGGGAACTCTCTATGGGAAAAATTAATGGGAAATGTATTTCTGACAGATGTTTATTCATGGTATTGGTTTATTCATGCCAACAGGGAGACTCAATTGCAGGGTCTCAAAGGTACATGCAAGCAGCTTAACCTGAATAAATACCCTACTCTGTGCATGTAAACGTAGCCAGCGATGATACAAGTCACTCACCATGGCAAGAGGAATAATGGCCTGAATGTCCCTCTGCACCACTGTCAGCTCTGTCACGACCTTGTCTGAGTCGGGAGGCGGGTTCTGCCCTTTGTAGTCAATGTTCCAGTTGATCCGTCTGGTCACCGATAGGCTGGTGAAGTTCTCCATCTCGAAATCCAGCTGCATCACCTCAACGTTGCCCAATATATCCCTGCCAGGGTAGTTACAAAACACAATAGAGGCAAAAGTGAAACCCAAACATCAATTACAGAAACAGGTTTGTGTCCAAATTCTCCCAATGCATTCATTTGCGTCAATTATTAACTGTACCCGTGGCAAACAAAAGGGCAGGGTTTAAATGGCGGCCGGGAGGCAGAGAGAGCCAGGAGTGGCCCAGCTGGCCGGCGAGGCACACCTGATCCCAATTAACCTTGGCCTATATTTGTCTCCCAGTGGGTGTAGAGCCACATGAGAGGTGGTGCCCGTCTGACCGGACCAGGGGAGCGCACCTGTATGGCCTGCCTTAAAAGGCTACTACTCGACAGACTGTTGGGCCCAGCCTCAAGGGGGAGAGAAACAAGAGTGGCTTATGCACTGGCGGTGTTTAATTTGTGTCGTGTTTTGTTGCATTGTAAGTGCCAAATAAACTGCGGGCCAGAACCAGAAGAACCATCCCCGGTGTCCTTCCTGTCTAGAACGTTCGTCATTGTCACAGTGCCATTTTAGTGAGGCATGGACATAGTGCTCTCACAGCTATTATTTAATGCTCTTTGAAAAAAATATGTTGTATTCATTATGGCCCAAAGATATTAAACACCAAAGCCAAACACATTAGAGATGCAGGCTGAGTACACGTTAGACGGTAGCTGAAAATGTACCTTTTTAATCTAGACGGTAACTTTAAATTACCAGTAATTTACTGATTCATCTTTCCTTGTTTGTATTCCTTTTTTCATTATTATTGTCATCGTCAACATATGTGAGAGCACCTCTTTTTGCGAGACATGTAGGTGTACATTGCAGATCACCTTCAGAAAAGACTATCGGGGTGATTCACTTGTATGTAAAATACAAGGAGAGCTGAATTTAATTTAACACAATTTAAAAGACAGATTAAGGTACTCTGGTATTCTGGTCGGGTCCTTGAATCAATGTCCAGTAAGTGTTCCGGAGAAGATTTAAGGCTTGGCTTATGCACAGCTTCTAAAACGTAAAGGCAAATCTTACACCCGAGATATCCGAAATCACACGATGCTTGCGTAACCCATTTTCTCGGTGGTTTTAATACAGCTCATGCAAAGGTTGTCAGCCACCGTCATTGGTGAAAGCCCTATCTTGAGTGCAAAAAACATCACAGCAATGAGCGCTGAGCACCAAAGATGTCAACCAAAATCAACAACACAAGGATATCACAGGGCCTGAATATTGTCAATGCTGTTGAGATGAAGATTGATTTCCTAATTGAAACTTTGCCTCACTTTACTCACAAGTTAGACCGCTTGAGTGAAATTGGTGTGACGAGATGCAAGCAGGTTTAATGCTACCACTCGACACAAGCGAAAGCAGCAAGGGAATAGAACCAACCATTATGGTTAGTGGCTGGTTGACATCTTTCTATAGTCCATTATGATTAGTGTTTGGTTAACATCTTTCTATAGTCCATTATGGTTACTGGTTGACATCTTTCTATAGTCCATTATGATTAGTGGTTGGTTGATTAGTGGTCCATTATGGTTAGTGGTTGGTTGACATCTTTCTATAGTCCATTATGGTTAGTGGTTAACATCTTTCTATAGTCCATTATGATTAGTGGTTGGTTAACATCTTTCTATAGTCCATTATGGTTAGTGGTTGACATCTTTCTATAGTCCATTATGATTAGTGGTTGGTTAACATCTTTCTATAGTCCATTATGGTTAGTGGTTAACATCTTTCTATAGTCCATTATGGTTAGTGGTTGGTTAACATCTTTCTATAGTCCATTATGGTTAGTGGTTGACATCTTTCTATAGTCCATTATGATTAGTGGTTGGTTAACATCTTTCTATAGTCCATTATGGTTAGTGGTTGGTTAACATCTTTCTATAGTCCATTATGGTTAGTGGTTGACATCTTTCTATAGTCCATTATGGTTAGTGGTTGACATCTTTCTATAGTCCATTATGATTAGTGGTTGGTTAACATCTTTCTATAGTCCATTATGGTTAGTGGTTGACATCTTTCTATAGTCCATTATGATTAGTGGTTGGTTGACATCTTTCTATAGTCCATAATGGTTAGTGGTTGGTTAACATCTTTCTATAGTCCCATTATGATTAGTGGTTTTAGTTGACATCTTCCTATAGTCCCAGTTAGGCACGTAGGCAGTTTTATAATGGCACCCCTGCCTACTCTATAGGAGCCATCCTATGCTACAAATTAATCAGTGATCGTCTCAGAATGGATACAGTGTGCAGGTCTGGTCAATAAACATCCACCGCTCCCTATTCTTACCAACCCCCTTTCTTCTTCTCTCCTCAAGCGTGAGTGTAGAGCTTGCGCAAGGAGAGTGCGACTTTTGTTCTGCCTCTTGCTTTCAAACGAGCATAATTGCAGTGGCTACAGATTTGCTTCTGACCAATCAATAGCTTTCAGGAGCTAGGCTGATTGTTCTGATAGCTGTGCAAATGACATTTTTCGAGCATAGCCTGATTCTCTCTGTCTTGCTTCTTTCTCCAAAACAAAGATACCAAAGAGTTTGGCTATGATCTCCACTTTGCTATCGCTGTTGTGTCAGTGCTGTGACTGTGAAACTGATAATAGTTTTTACTTTTATGAAAGTCCTGCCCTGTTGGGCTGGTAATCCTCCAGTTCAACAAGCCAAGTGTTAATCCTACTCGACGGTCGCAAGCGGGGGACATTAAATCTCCACCCCTGAAAAAGACCCATTACACCTGAACCTCACCTGTTATTGAAAATGAAACGCTCACTATCTGCACTCTAGAAAAGGAGAGCTCCATCCGCCATTCGGTTTGAGTGCCCTTTAATGAAGACTGGATCAACCTATCTATACATTCCTCCGCTTGCAAGATGTCCTCCAAAGAACATCACGATGAGAGCTCAGCCTATTTGTCTCGATATCACTCACTGAAAACAGACACCCCTTCTATCTGTGACACACTACAGCAGACGTCAATGTGGTCCATGGTACACATGCAGCCTTTCTATGCAGCACTCATCCCTCTTGACTTCAAATGATGAAATCTAATGATTTGCTTTTGTTTCTTCGCTTCATATTTCATATTTTTGCGTGTCACTTAATGTGCCATGGCATGACTGAGTGATAGAAGTCACATTGAGACAATAAGTGTAATGGAAAACCACATATTACTAAGACTTTATTCTGAACAATGTTTTCCTCTCCATTGTTTTAGTTCTGTTTTTCTTGCTATGTTATGTGATATTATATTTCTTTAATATATGTCAATGGGCCTTTAGGATGACCTTTTCATCAAAATACTAAACTATGTACATGTTCCATTCATTAATGTCAGTCGAGTCCAGCTCCTGAGGTTTCGGAGGACAAAAATAAATCATCGCTCTGCCTTCATTATAAAATATTGAGTTTTTCCTGTACAATTTCTCCATCATTATCATCGTTATTTAAAACTGAACAAATGCACTTTATTTTGCCTATACTGACAGGAAAGTGAGGATATAGTATTTTCTTATAAGAATTTTCTTCAGAACCCCTAACTCTAAGTAGCTGATGGCATGAAATACATTGTTAGGCAATTTTGCCTAAATGAAACAAGGAAGTAGATATTTTAATGCCTGATTTTTCAGTTATCTTCAATTTAAACTCTCACATAATTTCCATCACATTACTTCCACTTTGAATATGCAAATTGCATTGATCCTGGACAAAAAAAGCAAGATAAATGCATTTTAAAATGGCAAAACAAAAAGTAATGGTTGGTGAAAGCTTTACCAAGTGATTTTCTACAGAGAAGGCAGGGGAGGAAGTAGAGTAAAATGTGCTCAAGCATATCCAGCCCTGTTTCCATTAGGTCAACGATGCGCTCTCTGTATAGCACAAAATATATATTTTATAAGCTGTTGCTTTGGGCTTCTACAGAGCTCAGGGGGATTTGATTTGAGCCCTGTTTCAACTGATTAATAGTTCAATGGATTGACTGGCTTCAAGGCAAAGTTATCTAACAAAACAGCTAAAAGATATAGGGCCATAGCTTAAGCCTACTCCTTGACTAAACTCTGCTTTTCAGTGGTGATCCCTATTAGGCCAAAGTTTTTAGTCTACAACTAGGCTCAAGCTGTGTCTGTGAAACCAGACTTTAGAGTGTTGAGGATGGTGTGTGTGTCTACACCCAATGCATACACTGGGTGTACAAAATATTAGGATTTCTTTTTGATATAGATGCACCAGGTGAAAGCTATGATCCCTTATAATAATAATAATAATGATAATAAAATCCTTATTTACAGTTAGGTCCAGAAATATTTGGACAGTGACACAATTTTCATAATTTTGTCTCTGTATGCCACCACAATGGATTTGAAATGAAACAATCGAGATGCAATTGAAATGCAGACTTTCAGGGCTTTAATTCAAGGGGTTGAACAAAAATATTGTATAAAACGTTTAGGAATTGCAAGCATTTTTATACACAGTCCCCCATTTTCAGGGGCTCAAATGTAATTGGACAAATTAACAATCATAAATAAAGTGTTCATTTTTAATACTTTGTCTAGAATCCTTTGCAG
Organism: Hoplostethus atlanticus; assembly: GCA_034670405.1. NCBI lineage: Eukaryota > Metazoa > Chordata > Actinopteri > Trachichthyiformes > Trachichthyidae > Hoplostethus > Hoplostethus atlanticus. The sequence continues at coordinate 1,558,679 of JAXDDX010000015.1, read as the reverse complement.
GCAATGACTGCCTGAAGTCTGGAACCCATGGACATCACCAAATGCTGGGGTTCCTCCTTTGTGATGTTTTGCCAGGCCTTTACTGCAGCTGTCTTCAGTTGTTGTTTGTTAGTGGGTCTTTCTGCCTTTAGTTTTGTCTTCAGCAAGTGAAATGCATGCTCGATCGGGTTGAGATCAAGTGATTGACTCGGCCATTGCAGAATATTCCACTTCTTTGCCTTAAAAAACTCCTGGGTTGCTTTCGCAGTATGTTTTGGGTCATTGTCCATCTGTACTGTGAAGCGCCGTACAATCAACTTTGCTGAATTTGGCTGAATCTGAGCAGACAGTATATCCCTATACACTTCAGAATTCATCCGGCTACTTCTGTCTTCTGTCACTTCATCAATAAACACTAGTGACCCAGTGCCATTGGAAGCCATGCGTGCCCATGCCATCACACTGCCTCCACCTTGTTTTATAGATGATGTGGTATGCTTCGGATCATGAGCCGTTCCAAGCCTCCTCCATACTTTTTTCTTCCCATCATTCTGGTACAGGTTGATCTTGGTTTCATCTGTCCAAAGAATGCTGTTCCAGAAATGGGCTGGCTTTTTTAGATGTTTTTTGGCAAAGTCTAATCTGGCCTTTCTATTCTTGAGGCTTATGAATGGTTTGCACCTTGTGGTGAACCCTCTGTATTTGCTCTCGTGAAGTCTTCTTTCTATGGTAGACTTGGATAATGATATGCCTACCTCCTGGAGAGTGTTCTTCACTTGGCTGGATGTTGTGAAAGGGTTTTTCTTTACCATGCGATCATCCACCACTGTTGTCTTCCGTGGACATCCAGGCCTTTTTGTGTTGCCGAGCTCACCAGTGCGTTCTTTTTTTCTCAGAATGTACCAAACTGTTGATTTGGCCACTCCTAATGTTTCCGCTATCTCTCTGATGGATTTGTTTTGTTTTTGCAGCCTAAGGATGGCCTGCACTTTAAGCCCATATATATTATATAACTGTAACTTGAATATGTTTTGGTAAACAGCTAAAATAACAAAAAGTGTGTCAGTGTCCAAATGTATATGGACCTAACTGTATATGGTGGCACGGAGTGCTTACACTGCTGTCTCACAGCAAGAAGGTCCTGGGTTCGATTCCTGCCTGGGGCGCTATTGACTCTGGGGTGCCCAGGTGGGTTATCTCCCGGGCCTTTCTGTGTGGAGTTTGCATGTTCTCCCTGTGCTCACATGGGGTCCTCTTCCACAATAAGAACCCCAATTGAAAAACATGCAAGAAGATCGCCATCTCCTGTCCTGTCCCTGACCACGATGTGGACTTAACATCTGGAGCTGTTGGTCCCCGGGCGCCGACGTAGAGGGCTGCCCACTGCTCCTGGCTGCCCCTCGAGGAAAAGGCTGGGTTAAATGCAGAGGACTAATTTCCGCAGTCACCCTCCCTGCATGCGTGTGTGTGTGTGTCATCATGTGGATTAATGAAGTGTTTTTCTTCTTCTTATATAGCACAAAAAGTTAAAAAGCGCTAACTTCACCTAGCGTTACTTGTATCAATAAGGGGAGATGAAGATGAAGAGGCAGGAGACGAGTTAAAGAAATCAAAACAAAAGCTAAATCAAGGTCAAAGGTTAAATCAAGTGGCCAATGAAGTCGTTCCCCCCAACTGGAGGGGCTTAGGTTAACCCCTACCTGCTCCAGAGGTGCCCCGACCACCTTGGGGATCAATAAATATGTCAAAACAAAGTGCAATATATTTCCTTTCCATGGGCCATTCAGCACAGCTGTGCAGGAGAGATGTTGGTAAAAATGTTTTACATGGCTGAAAAAAAAAAATACAATAACAACAATTGACTACTGTGCTTTCCACGCAAAGATGTTTCATCAGAGGGGAAGGTGTTTGGAGCAGGCCTCCGAAACAAGGTACTCCTGCTGAAAAACTGTCGGCCTACAAATTAAGTTAATAAAAGATTTTCTCCAAACTGCGGAAATCCTTTACAAAAAAAAACAACCAAAAACTTTTGTTCTGAAAAACATTGTTTTTGTCCTGGAGCCCTGAAATGTGCAATCGTCAGTTTAAAGAAAGTCTGAGGGTTGGCTTTGAAAAAGGAGTACTTCTAAGTCGAGGGCTGTCTTGCCCTAGAGTTTTTGTTAGGAATCAATATTGGCACTTCTAAATGGGCACTGACATACCCAGCTAAGACTGGTGTTTGCTTCGTCCCTGGTTTAAAACAGAATTATTCAGAGCAAAAACTTGTTAACCAAGAATCAGCTTCTACTTAATTGAATTTTCTTGTTGTTGTCCTGACCGGTAACGCCGCCGCATTTTCACGAACACTCGTCATAATTTGGAACCCATTGACCACAATCAATATTGCACTGATGCGGTGGTGTCAACAAGCTGCCGTAAGAATAAAACACTATTCAGTTCCAGATAGAGGGGTTGAAAGAGCTAAATAAATAATACAATATTTGATGCCAGTTGATGAAGAAACAATACGGCGACAAGGATAATGAACAAAGAATGATGAAGAGATCAATGACGTGCCCAGAATGGAAAACAGTGTCACCTCGTTCCCTCGGTTTCTCCTGTTTGTCAGGTAAACAAAACCAGATGTTCAAACAGAGTTAATACTCTGATGTGCTCACCAATGAGATGCATAATGATGCATGGGGGGGTGATAGTGTGGTGCAGATGATGCTTTGGGATGGTGTAGCGCTGGGGTGTGTCTGACATGATGCAAACGTGTTAGAAAACCTAACTGTTTGATAGAAATGATTATACCTTTTGAGTAGTAAATATCTTACTATACCTAAAGTGAAATGAATAATATATGTTATTAAATGCTTTTGCCAGAGCAATAACATAGCCCAAGTGAGTAAAAGGGGTGAATACTTCTGCAATACATTTTACCGTTCACAAAAATGTCTTGTGCTTTACATGCATTTTACTGCAAACATCTCAAGGAAATTTATTATAAACCAATTTTGCAGCACAAGACAACATCCAAAAAAACGGGACTTTTGATAGTCACTATAGGATTTCATGCTTATATTCAATCAATTTGATGGGAATAAGGCATCAAAACCTGAGAATTTCTCTGTGGTTCCGCTCTTTGGAACTTTAACCCAGCAACCTATTGCTTACCTACTGCTTTGCTTAAGGTGGTCACAGAATTTACTGGGGGGAGGTCTTTTGGACAAAATGTAGTGTGACACTGTTTCTTTATCCATGCTTGACCCCCTACTGGACATTTCCCACATGGTGACAGGGTGGCAAAGATTACATGACACGGTTCACTAAAAATAGCAAGAAAAGGCTGCTGCTAAGGTGCTAGGAAGGAAACAAAACGAGGAATGGTGGCTCTGTTATTCAGGTGAGGCCACTGTGAGTCTCTTCCCACCCCCCCAAAGTCATAGGGAATCCATAGGGGTGCTGATGAATAGAAACAGCTCTGATGTTGAGCATAAGCAGCTTAATCTCCTCATGCCTCATTTGTTAATGAATTGAGCGTGATTTAAGTTGGCTCATTTTTTTGCCCCAGTGGAACTAGTGGCTACATTTTTTGGGGCAGGGGACAAAACAGAACCGGTCTGATCGATGTTCGCCGCGCTAATGTGCATGCAGCTGTTGGTGCAAATGGGAGAAGGGAGGACCGCCTCTGCAGGCTCAGCCCAACAGCTTTACTCACCAGTAAAATAATTTCGTTCCTATGTTCCTATAAGCATGTGCATTTGTCGGCTATACGTTTCAGACTAAATAAAGGTTTGCCAAATCACAGAGCCGGTGCAGCTGCAGTTTCACAGTTCCAATAAAGTTGTATTTACCAGAGAGAGTCAAGTGGTGGGGCAAGATGTCGCTATTTTGGCCAGATAAAGTAAATCACTGTTTCAGTTAGACACTGCAACACTGCGAGTGGGTGTGTGATAAACGCTTGCAAGTGTGAGACCTCTAGTGTATCATCATGAGGACCTGTTCGACGACATCTCATCGCTAAGGTGTTTCAATGTTGGAAATCATCCGACTCAACTGAATTAATACTAGAGGTTGTGAGACCTAGCACGATACATCTACATTTACATCATTTCACTTTCTGCTATAAAAAGGGAAAGGTGCTTTAGCCGGTGCTGTGGGCCAAACCTGTATGTCCCGGGGCATTTCGCAGCAACTGAGATCACACTAAAAGCAGCCTTTAATCAAGAGCGTAACCTCTGATTACTTCACCGAAGGAAACCTTTCGGAGACCCTTTTTCCCTCCGTTGTTGAGAAAGACAAATATTCCTTTCCGTGTGTGACGCAGGAGAGGGCAAGAATCACCAGCCGCAACAGTTGGTTAGACAGATGCAGTGTGTTTAGGCCCCCGGGGGGGAGGATGTAGACTTACCCCTGCTTCGCGGCTTTGTTCTTGTTCACGTCGACGGTGGTGATGGAGTGCTTGGCGCCAGACTGCACCTCCCAGTCCACCGTCCACTGGGCGCTCTTTGACTTGGTCTGGACCAGGTTCACCCCTTTCTTTGCCTTGACCCTGCGCAGGAAAAAAAAGGAACGGGGGATAAGTCAATTTTATGAGAGGGGGTGATTTATGTGCGAGGTCGGAGGTGGCCACCCTCCGTGTACGGTAGCTCTGCTCCTATTGCGTCATGGCGAAAGCAACTCCAGAGGTGAACCGGTGACAGAGATGAATGGAGATGACGGCGTAATGATCTATTAGATCTATTACTTTACTTTCTAGAAAGATCATACAGACTCAAAAAGGGTCCTAATAATGTCTGCACACCCATCTATATGCTATATATTACATTATTCATAAAGTGATGTAATAATGTTACTTGATGCCTGTTGGGAAATAGTTTTTTCTTTAGGATGTAATATTGGTAGATGTATTTTTTTCCCCCCGAGTTCAGACTAATTAAAGCATTGAAAGTAATATTGTCATTGTAAGCGTGATGTTTTTAGCTGCTGGAAGGAGTAAGAATAAGCAGCCGGAAACCATGTGACTGTAGACTTGAACCTGTGGTGTCATCGAGACTCACGGTTTAGCGTGTGAAAGATGTTGGTGGTTGCAGGGTGGCAGGGTTTTCTGGGGGGTAGAGGCATATTTTTTCTGGTGCACAACTGATAACACAATATGGAATTAAGCTCATTTGGGTGTAAAAGCTTTGGGTCCATAACATCAGTTGTTGATGACATCACTGGTTTGAGTTTTTTTTTTTCCACAGATATTGACTGGAATTTTCTACAGCACACACAAACAAAGCAACATCATATGTCAATTCTTATGTATTCCACTTTAAACCCTAAGGCTGGTCAAATAAACAACTTTGTGTGTTATTAAGGTATCTGTGCTGTTAGAATTACAAAACAGCACAATATAATAATAGACAGGAAAAAAAGCCTTGGAAACAGGCGGTTATAGTGATTTGGGTTATTCGACCACACCCAGCTACTGCAATAATGCATGATGGGAGACGATCCGCTCATCCGTGGACATGCAGAAGCAATGGAGATTATTGATCTGATGCTCTCATTTTCATGAAATACAATCGGGAAATGAATTATTAACATATTTGGGCTTCTGTTTGTCTGCCTCGAGTCTCTAAGCTAAATCATTAATAAACAGACGGATCGCTAACTTACAAAACAAGAGGATGTGTGAGTGCTCATGGAAACAAGGGAGCATACAGTATTAACACACCATTACCAATGAATGGACGTTATTACCCAAAGGTTGCCACTTTGGTTATGAAAATGTGAACAGTGGGTGAGATCGTGTCCCCCAGCGGCCAACTAATGATTTTTGCCTTGTTTACAGGAAGAAGTGCTGTTTTTTTTCCTGTTTCCACTGCGTGATCGCTGACGTTTTTTTTAGTCTGACAAACAACAGCTCTTTCGGGGCAATACTGCACCGAGAGTATTATCTAAATCCTGTTTTCTCTCAAGTAGCTCATTTCCATGTGGTTGAAAGTTGGAGGCCGCCGCAACATCTTTCGGATCCCCTTCATTTATGTCTGACAGATAATTTTGAAATCCCGCCGCGGCGCTTCCGTTCGCCACGCTAACCTGCACATGCCACGCCGACTGCTCATCCGTGATTTGTGAAAGCCGCTGGCTTTCAAACCGGAGCTGTCTCCTCCTCTTAAGCCAGTGAACACACATAGTGGTAACTTTACTTTACTTTAATGTCGTCACTATCAAGGAGCATCCTCAGTGTCCCATTGAAAGTATTTGCCAAGAGAAACTGAGTCAACAGGGGAGGAAAATAAGTTAATTACACTCATGAACTTATCATTTGCCATTAAGTTGACATTAAGTTGTCACATAAATCCATTTTTGCTTTGCTTTTTTTTCCTGCCGCACAGGAAGTGATGCGTTTTACACTTCCCCGCTTATTTGGAATAAACAGAAGAAGAACTGGGTAGTTAGCATGAGCAGCGATAGCCACCGTGGCTGAACAGACAAAGAAAAGAGCGCCACCTACAGAAACTCAAACTCCATCAACAGAAAATCCAGGTGATCTCTGGGAAGTGCGGTGCAGAAACACCACGGCCATGAGCGTTGAGAGAAAAGACCTCAATAAAAACAAAACAATAACACGAATCTCGTTGTTGCCTCGCATCGTCAACACGTTGCACAATACAGAAAAGCCAGTAATCATCTGATACAGCAGATGAAACAGAAATATGTAAGACAGAAATGAATCAGATCTAGTGTGTTGCCTTTGATGTGGAGCAGATAAGGGTAACTTTGCTAGTTCTCCTAGACTAAATGAGGTGACCCAGTTACGGCTCAATATGTTTTTACTATAGCATGCAGATACACTGATCATAAGACGTGATAATTAGAGCATTATTGTAGAGCATAACCACTTAGATTGCTGCCTAGGAAGGATGCAACAGCGATGAGTAATACTTCCATTTATATTCATTACCTACATTCACCAGTAGGTTATAAAAGCCACTCCGCATTCGTCCTAATCTTTTGCGAGAGAGAGCTTGCGTATTGTATAGCGCCAATGTTTTTAATCAGATGATACATTTCAGACTCCGGTTAATTTTTCCCCTTACAAACGAGAGCGAATGAGGCATTACTGCTGGGAGCCCAGCATGAATCAGACTCACTATTGAACAGTTGCTAAAGCTGATTAATGAAAGAGCATGGCGAATGGGGGAGCCGCGCGGCGGTAACCGGCGATGACGTGAGCCCCGGATTCTCTGAGATTTCTTTGTGTGCTCTGTGTTGCTGTTGGTGGAGAGAGGCAGTGTGAGCGACTTGGGCTAAGACAGTGCTATTACTTACTCATTCCGCACACCGCCTTCTGCCATGGCAACACCTATTAGACTCCGAGTTGGTTGGCTGACTGCTAAAAAGGGGAGCTTAGGTCTAAACACTTCTAGTCATTCCAGGCCAGATTTCTGAATAGGAACATTGGTGGTTTAATATTCAGACTCTTTGTGAACCCACCTTTCCTGCAATCATTTAGGAGCTATATCTGTTTGTGTAAGTTACTATTTTTCTTTTGAAGGTGCCATATGTACGGCTTCTGCTGTCCCATAACACAAAATGCCCAGTGAATTTGAAGCCTCCACAGGCAGCACAGGCACACTAATGGACAACACCAGCTTCTCCTGATTCAAATTCAGGTGAACCTGGCTGAATGAAGGCTTTCCAGTGGGCGTGTCACTTTCAAAGGCTGCAAAGTGGCCGCACTGGGACTAGAAATGGTCCGAAACCACATGGGAAAAAGATAGATTTAAAAAAAAAATGCAAAAACTACATTAATCATCTTTAACCATATGCATACCAATAGAGGAAAATGTGAAATCTGATAATAGGGCCCCTAGATTCTCCCTCTTAAAAGACGCCAATAACCACCTTCAAAACGCGCTGGTTTCCATGCAATGGACGGCGACGCTCGAGTGACAGGCGCCGCCTCACCCCTGGATCACAGGCAGCAATCTCAGCAATCATCTCAAGCACTTTAATATCTACCTTGTTTATCGCCGCAAGTAAACAGCTTCGGGTTTTTTTTTTTTCCCCGACAGCGGCGCAGAAATGTACAGCTGGAAAAGCAGACGGGGGGGTGTGGGTGTGTGGGGGGGGGACCTGCCGGGGACAGACTTTTTAATGGGAGGCTCAGAAAATTAGAATATGAGAAGCTGGGGAAATATCAGAGAGCAGATTACAAATTTGAAAGTGCAGCTGCTGGTTTGCACATGTTGAACTGATTAATTTCCTGTAGATGAAAATGAGCACAGAGAGTGCGGTGATAAATACGGGTGACAGCACTATAAGGCATACAACTACAGAGGATATTATGGATAGATATATAGTTAACAACAATACATTCTTAGTTATTAACACGCACATAACGCCTTACATCAACAACCAGCCACTTTCATTATAGTCCATTATGGATATATGCCTTAAAAGGACATTGAGCTAATCGATTACTTTTATCGATCTCTATGTGCGGCCAAGGAATTACAACCACATCGACATAGTCCGTAAGTGACATAAATAATGAAGTCACAAAAGAGGGGAGTAAGCTAGCCAATTAGAGCAGAGATCCGTGAAAAGGTGATACATCACCGTGCCAAGATACTGTGATAATAGTACTGCTTTGTCATGGGTTTCAGAATGAGGCTTTTTGATTGAAATGTGTTGTGCTGCCAGCCACTTCCCCACAGCACTGTCCTCCATCGCAGAGCGGATTGAAAACACCAGTGGGTGGGTGTGCAGGGTTGGGAGTGTCTCGATAACCAGACTGGGTGGGAAGTTTTTGTCCTGGCAGCCCCGAAAGTGAAAGTTTTGAATGACAGAAAACTCAGCACCTGGCCAAGTAATTGTTGAGTCTTCGGTATTGATCAGCAACCCTAATATATATAAATATATATATATATACAGTATATTTCACAATATGCGGCGAAATTACCAATTGTGTTGCGAGTGAAACTTTGCATTTCTTCGGGTTCCTCGACTATACTCGAAGGCTGCCCGAAAAACGTGTGACAGAGATGCACTGGGGGAGCACATTTTTTCCACTGGATTAACCTCAGATTGCTTTTCAAATATTTTCTCATTTTTGCCTTTGAACTACAGTCCCGCTCCCCCGCTGCACTCACCTGATAAAGCTAGGGCTCCACTTTGAGGACTGAGCCATGATGAATAGCTGCAGTTCCTCTTAAACTACGCCTTAGTTTACACTTATCTCCTCCTTGCCTCTCTATGTAAAAAAAAATAATTCTCTTATTGATGATGTGTAACATTACCGTTTTTCAAATATAAAATATCTAATGGCCGAGCAGGTGCAATCTTTATCGGTTATTGCAAGAAAAAAAGAATATACAAAAAGGTTTGTGTGTTGTAAACTGGTCTAGGGTCTTAAAGTGAATCCATATACACAGCTGGGTTTACTTTGGCCGGGCATAAACAAGGCACTTTGAAACATTTTGTCCGGCTGTCTCATTTTTGCTATCGTCATGTAAACAAGTGAATGATGATGAAAGATTTTGCCGTATGACATTAACAGGCAGGGACCTTTTAAAGTCAGTCAAGCAGCTTGAAATGCTGCCATCATACCAAATTAATATTTATTACAGAACACAGCATTGCAAAATGTACCAAGTGGGTTCCCAACCTGAGAATGACATGTGACATTTAGGTGGTTTTATCCAAAGCTCCTTACATTAACGTGAGTGCATACAAATTTATCATGGCCCAACTCCAGCAAAGAAACTTAACTCATGCCCTTGGCAGTGTCGCTACTCCTGTAAAGAGCTAAAACTTACAGTGATTTTCTTTCTATCAGAAATGAGAATAAGGAACAACACTGTTGGTGTCCAAGAAAAACCCCTACCCTCTAAAGTGTCAGATTTTCAGGACCGGAGAAAGATTTTTGTCATTGTTGGCAATAAATCTTTGCTACTAGGGAATTATACGGTGGCCCTAAGGTGCACAACACAACGACATTAGCGAAGCAAACAAAAGCTGACAACATAATAACATTAACCCTTACATTAAAACTTACATTGACGAGTTTTCGTTGGTTGAGATGCTTAAATAGCTAATTAGCTAAGGGATTTAAACCTGGCAAATTTCTGAATGGAGCGAGAATGGGATCACAACCAATTCCACGTTGCACTGCCCCTAGTGGTCCGGAGCACTTCTGTTGTGAATAACTTGAAATGCAGCGTTTTGGCAAATGTTTGTTTCTGTTAATGTTGTTGCGTTGTGGGTTAATGTTGTTGCGCTGTGGGTTAATGTTGTTGTGTTGTGGGTTAATGTTGCGTTGTGGGTTACTGTTGTTGCGCTGTGGGTTATTGTTGTTGCGCTGTGGGTTACTGTTGTTGTGTTGTGGGTTAATGTTGCGCTGTGGGTTAATGTTGTTGCGTTGTGGGTTACTGTTGTTGCGCTGTGGGTTAATGTTGTTGCGTTGTTGGTTAATGTTGTTGCGCTGTGGGTTATTGTTGTTGCGTTGTGGGTTACTGTTGTTGCGCTGTGGGTTAATGTTGTTGTGTTGTGGGTTACTGTTGCGCTGTGGGTTATTGTTGTTGCGCTGTGGGTTATTGTTGTTGCGTTGTGGGTTAATGTTGCTGCGCTGTGGGTTAATGTTGTTGCGTTGTGGGTTAATGTTGTTGTGTTGTGCGTTAATGTTGCGTTGTGGGTTAATGTTGTTGCGCTGTGGGTTATTGTTGTTGTGTTGTGGGTTACTGTTGTTGTGTTGTGGGTTAATGTTGCGTTGTGGGTTAATGTTGTTGCGTTGTGGGTTAATGTTGTTGCGCTGTGGGTTACTGTTGCACTGTGGGTTAATGTTGTTGCGTTGTGGGTTAATGTTGTTGCGCTGTGGGTTACTGTTGCGCTGTGGGTTACTGTTGCGCTGTGGGTTAATGTTGTTGCATTGTGGGTTACTGTTGTTGCGCTGTGGGTTAATGTTGTTGCGTTGTTGGTTAATGTTGTTGCGTTGTGGGTTAATGTTGTTGCGCTGTGGGTTAATGTTGTTGCGTTGTGGGTTACTGTTGTTGCGCTGTGGGTTAATGTTGTTGCGTTGTTGGTTAATGTTGTTGCGCTGTGGGTTATTGTTGTTGCGTTGTGGGTTACTGTTGTTGCGCTGTGGGTTACTGTTGTTGCGTTGTTGGTTAATGTTGTTGTGTTGTGGGTTACTGTTGTTGTGTTGTGGGTTAATGTTGCGTTGTGGGTTAATGTTGTTGCGCTGTGGGTTAATGTTGTTGCGTTGTTGGTTAATGTTGTTGCACTGTGGGTTATTGTTGTTGCGTTGTGGGTTACTGTTGTTGCGCTGTGGGTTAATGTTGTTGTGTTGTGGGTTACTGTTGTTGCGCTGTGGGTTACTGTTGTTGCGCTGTGGGTTATTGTTGTTGCGCTGTGGGTTATTGTTGTTGCGTTGTGGGTTAATGTTGCGTTGTGGGTTATTGTTGTTGCGCTGTGGGTTATTGTTGTTGCGTTGTGGGTTAATGTTGCGTTGTGGGTTAATGTTGTTGCGCTGTGAGTTAATGTTGTTGCGTTGTGGGTTAATGTTGTTGTGTTGTGCGTTAATGTTGCGTTGTGGGTTAATGTTGTTGCGCTGTGGGTTATTGTTGTTGTGTTGTGGGTTAATGTTGTAGCGCTGTGGGTTATTGTTGTTGTGTTGTGGGTTAATGTTGTTGCGCTGTGGGTTAATGTTGTTGTGTTGTGCGTTAATGTTGCGCTGTGGGTTATTGTTGTTGTGTTGTTGGTTAATGTTGTTGCGCTGTGGGTTATTGTTGTTGCGTTGTGGGTTAATGTTGTTGCGCTGTGGGTTAATGTTGTTGCATTGTGGGTTAATGTTGTTGCGCTGTGGGTTAATGTGGTTGCGCTGTGGGTTAATGTTGCGTTGTGGGTTACTGTTGTTGCGTTATCATGTAATGTCTCAGTGTTGTACATGTTTGGTTGTTTTTTCAAATGCAGCGTTTTCAGAACTGTTTTGTTTCTATTAATGCTGTTGTGTTGTGGGTTAATGTTATTATGTTGTCAGCTTTTGTTTGCTTCGCTAATGTCATTGTGTTGTGCACCTTAGCGCCACCGTAGAATCCATCCAAGGATCATGACAAATGTTCTGCACTCAGGGGGATAATGTTAGTTATTTATTACCAAAAGACAAAACGCCAAAATGCTAAAACTTGACCCGGGGCTTTGCTGATACACCGACACAATATTAGTTGCAGGTTTTGATGGTTAACTTCACTTAAATCCCCTCCCCACTTGAATACCCTCTCTGCATGACCGTTCCCTCCATTTCCTTTTCCTGTTTCTGAGCCTCACCACATACAATCCCCATGTGGAATTATCAAGTGAAACGACCAAGACCTTCCCCTTGCCACGTGCCAACACCAAACAGATTGGACTCCAGTATTTTGGCAGTCGCTAGTAGCGGGGCATGCTGTGGAGTGGGATGTCAAAAACAAACATTTGATCATGGATGGTGGTGACAACAGCCCACAGAGCACTTGCAGTGCCACCAATGGTGAGCAAAACCCTGATGGATGGAGTTAGGCTTTAATGGTTGTCCCTTCAGCAATGTGCGGATGAAGACAAAAAAAACAACAAACGTAAATAAACAACAAAAATGTCAGCACTAGAATGTCTCAAAGGCATTAAGCTGCACTCCCTTTTGCATTACAGCAGAAACCGGGCCATTCCCGACAGCTAAATTTGGCCAGCAAAGCCTTTTTTTCCACTCATCTGTAGGCAGAAGCTCCATTAGTTCCTCTGATGGGGCACTTTACAGACAACTTCCCGACTTGTGGTACTGCAGACACAACAAATTCCATTCCATGACGATATGTATAATTCAAAATAAGTGCATATTTGTATTTGTCCTTGGCCTGTGCTGGATGTGGCACTGGTTTTTATGTGTCGAGTGACACGTGATTCAATTACATACTCCGCTGTGCGTGATATTTCGGCTTCAGCATAGGTTATGCTATGTTTATACGGGCTAGTGTAGAGAAGCTTTTCTGTGGGTTTTGAGAACTTCACTGCACCCTTCAAACAGCCTTGAGCCTTGGATTCAAGGCAAAGCTATTATTTCTTGTCACCACAACAGTGGATCGTTTTAATAAAAAGCGCTGCAAACAATGGCACAGGACGGGTGCCTGCCATTGCGTAACCTCCTCTAGTTCAAGGTCAGGGAATCTTTATTGTTGCAAAACCTCAGTGACCATTTTAGCTTTTGTTTCATGGATCTTTCCTGAAAAACTGCTAAACTGATACATTTGAAAAACAAACACACGCACACAAGATGAACACATACATGGGTTATTATAGGGGAAATTGGGACCATCTACTAGAAAAAGGCGCCATTCACAGGGCTCTGAAGTGGTCTGCCAGGCTTTATGACAGATGATTTGTTGAGATTCGGTACAGTAATATAATCCTGAGACCCATTTAAAGTAATAATCAATGAACAGTCTCTTTTGCTAACCCTATCAGCGATTGACAGAACACAACAGTGATTCAACCTCTCGCCGGTTCATGAAAGCTTTTCCATTTGCTGTTCTAAACACCCGGTGTCTGGTAGGTCCAAAATCCTCTGGAGACAGGAAGTGATGCGTTTAACCTTTCCCGGAAAAAAGACATCACAGCACTGGCCACAGTGTTTGATTGCCAAATGATCTCTAGGAAGTCTCTAGGAACAATGGTCTTTGGTCTTTGAAAAGATACACAATTCAATCTTTTTTGTGTGAGCATGATAACAAGGTGCCAAGGTGGTAAAACAGCACAACTAATTGCGGCCATATGAGTGAGGTGTCAATGTCAATACGGGGGCTGCACAACATTGTCAGCCGTTGAGGACTAGAGCAGCCATCGCTGCAGATGTTCACTTGGCATCGTGATGTACAGCACCGCAAAAAAGACCCAATGCTAATTATGGCAGTCAGTCGTGTGAGCGCTCATCTAACGGTAAATAGAACAGCTGGGCCATGTGAAAGGGCTTGGCCAATGGGGACATTATCAGCAAAGTCAGTAATTCAGTCATTTCTGACTGAAATAAAATAAGATACAATGGGCAGCACAGCATGACCCAATAGTCTGGATTTGGCCTAATCTGACAATTCACTGGAGGAGAAAAAAGGAGTAGAAAGCGGGATAATCATTTAGTTGTTTTGACTTTTCTGAAGCTGCATGGGTATATGCTGAAAACTACTGATCTAATAAGGCTCCATTTAGACATGTGCACTGGTTTTTATTTATGCAGCAAAAAGTGACAGAGGGCCCAAAAGAGATGGAAATGCAGTTTTTCTAACCTGATAAAAAGGAAACCAAATTGGGGTTTTTTGTAGGCTGAACAATATTTGCAGCCATCGGGAGGAACTCGCTCTACCAACTCCGGTGATGTCTGCCGCTGTGGAGGGGATCTAGACGGTGTAATTATAGGGTTTAACGATGAGTCCTGTTATGATGTTATGATGACTTTTTCTCTCAAGCTTAGGTGTTTTAGAAGTTCAAATCTCAATCATGTTCCTACCTGCTTTAGCTGGATTCTGACTCCTTACTGCAAAAACACAATTATAGGACTTCAAACAGCTGGCAAGTGGGTGGCCTTGGAGGTAGCAGACGAGGGTTGTGTTGTGGTCCCCCGTAAAGTGTTTGGGGGGGTGCCATTGGCAATGTGGGCAGCAAGTGTGGCATTTGCCACCATTGATTTTCCACCTCTGATTCGGGAGAAATCGCGTGAAGGTAGTTTTAACTATAACAGAAGACGAATAAATCGAATACCTAGCTAATACCTGTCCAATGATTCATATTCATTCATACTGCCAAATACAAATGCTGCAATAACAGCTCAACTTTTCCCAGAGTGGTTACTTAATGCCATCAACTCAGTTTAGTCAGAGCCAAAATACAGCTCAATGGGCAACAATGAGAATGCTTGTTTTCATGTGTTTGATGGTCACGTCTGCCCCATGTATGGAAAACACAAGGACATGATAGTGTTTAGTTATTTAGAGTGCAGCTATAAAATGTATGTAATCACCTAAAGGTTCAAGGTTAAAGTTAAAAGTTATTTTTTTGCTTGGCTAAAACATCCCCTTTGGGACTTTTCCGGCGTTACTTAACACATGGGCTGCGATGTGATAATGTAGCTGGGTTTACATGGCCTACTGCATGCGCCATTATATCATGATATCACTGTAGAGCTGCCGTGTAGCCAGCATATGGCCAATGTTGGCCGACATGCTGCCGCTGGTTCTACTGTATCTGTTACACTACACATGATGCTTATGCAGTCACTGGATGTGATCTTGGCAGACTACTGGTCTACAGTGCCTGGAGCAGTTTGTTGCCTTGATGCCTGAGGCAGTTTGTTTAAAGTGAGAACGCCGTCAGACCAAAGACAGGAAAACAGTCTGGGAATCACACATTTACTCAAAGGTTTAATATTATAGGAATTCAAATTTTCATCTATTTATATACACATATGATCGAGGATGTTTAATGAAGACATTGTTCAAATTTGACCGGCAGTTTCAGACCAACTCCAGTAAACCCATCACAACTAGACTTAATCCTGATTGGCTCCCCTCACTTAAGAATTCCTGAAATCCATCCAATTTGCAGCATTTGAACTGGAAAACCTCCACGCATTTGAATTAGAGGAGCTGGTGTTGTGGGCGAATCAACGAATCAAGGGCCAGTACTGTGATGGTTCTGCCTGTGAGGACTTGTGCTCCAGTCATTTACACTTTTGCGCCTTATGATTGTGCCTGGGTGCACAGAGCATGTACTGCTTTGTGTTAGCTAGCCTTTTCTTTGTTTTTATCAAATCATCATGAAGAACATTATACTTATCCTCACAAAATCGTGAAAACTGAATAATACGGGATGTTTAAGACTGACTCGATTTTTTTTGGTTGATATTCTCCCATACTTCTCCAAATGTCGTCATATGTGCATGACTATTACTTTTTGCTTTTAGTTTGTTCAACAAATAACATCGTTACGCAAACTGCACATCAAACCACATGAACAACTACTGACATTTTGACAGCCTATAAATGGCTGATCTACGCAATAACATGGCTTTGTTCACAAAGTATAGTTGATTTGTCAGTTTGGCAATGTGATTCATATCCAAACCAATTCGATGAAACACTAATTAACATTATTTAAAATTTGGATAATCTCAAACAAACTAAAGGTGAGACAACAACCTGAAGCCTAAGGGGGAATGAAGACTTCCCAAAACAGATACTACGGGGGCTAAGAAGACATTTATTGAAGGTAAACTGTAAATTGTTAACTACAATACTTTGCATTGTGGGACAATTGATAACATCAAATCAGATCTTTGTGCCACTAGAGCCATAAGCTATGGCTGCAGTAGATTGATGAGCTGATCACCACACATACGTACTGTAGACAGCATCACTAAATCGTACTCAAACACTCTTTTCAGCAGTCTATAACATGACTGAGCAGACAAAAATATCAAAGTATTGTATGACCCTTCCCCATGTTAACATCTTCCAATGGATAAAAAATGAAACTCAAAACGATAAAAAACATTTGTCAAGTTCTTGTTACATTACAATTTGACAACAATGAATTTGGCCCGGCCTTACATGGAAACTTCTCTTCCGGTGTTCTGATAACAAGGGTGTGCCAGAAGTAAACACATGTTAAACACAAATCTTGACACATAACCATAGGAAAAAAAAAGTCCTACCCCTCTCTCTCTCTTTCTCTCTCACACACACACACACACACACAAAACACAAGGATGCACATGCAGCAGCATGGAGGCGACAGCATTGGCTGGGAAGGCGTCCTTCTGGAGGACAATTATTCTAAGTAGTTTTCCCATCAGCCAGACCATGAGCAGAAGACCCTCGGGTGAGCCAGAACCTTTCTGTGGAGGCAATTGGGGAAATAGCCACTGTCCAATTTATTTGATAAGGCGAGTGGAACTCAGACCTGCCAACAGATGCAGAGAGGAAGAAAAACCGGGGCTTGCTGAAACCTAGTTGCTGACATTTTCAGAGTTCAAATCACTATGCATATATATAATAATATTTTGTCCACGGTTCAGGGTAAAAAATTTAAAGTTCAGGGGGTGCAATGGACGGCTGTTAGCTTTCTGTATACCAGCTAGAAGATCAAACAAAATCTATGGGCTGCTACTCACTGGAGCATGAGATAGCGAGGCCTCCTCACATGACCGGCAGTGATTACAATATGGTGACGGTGTGCAATTGAGCTTCCCTTTAAGTTACCTGCAGTAGGAGATTGAGTTCAAAGATCCTTTCAGGAGGGGTGTGTGTGTGTGAGAGAAAGAGAGAAAGAGAGAGAGAAAGAGAAAGAGAGAGAGGGCGGGTGGGGGTGCTGATGTTCTCAATGTCTCCCCTAAGGAGCTTCTATTCTACATTGGACAGCTTCAAAGAATACGAGCTCTCTCTTGGGATTCCCACCCACACAAACACAGGAGTCAAGAGGAATGTCATCCCTCTCCGGGGACACACACTCACACAATGATAGCAATGATGCCTCCACATACAAAAAAAACACAAAAACAAATATATCACAAAATAATGTCCCATTTAATATCCTGGAGAAGCGATAATACATGGATTCAACTTGTGTTAAATAAATGTAACATGATAAGGTGCATTTTAAAATTAATAAATCATTACCATAATTTTTTAATTTTTTTTTATAGCCTCTACATTTGACATTTTAACATTGTGTGCCACCGTCAGATGTCGCGGGAAATCTGCTGCATTACTTTACAGCACAAAAATATATTGCTTTATGGCACACAACAGGAAGAGGGCACTGTTCTTCCCATGCAAACGGAGCTGACTTAGCGCCTTAAAACAATCAAATTAATCGTACTTCCCTCTGCCTTTTTGACAATGCACGTTTAGTCACGATAAGAAACTGAGCCTGCTTTTGAATGCTATGCATGACGTTCATGAACTTGAAGGTCGTATTGAATAACTTCCAGCACCAAAGATTTCTGACTGTACTCAAAATGTAAGTCTCTTGAACTGCGGATATGATGAGAATATTAGAACATGATGACTGTGGCTGCATTGTTGATGAGCGTAAAATCTAAAAGCCTTCCTCAATTGTTCTGGCCCTGGGACCATCTCAATCCTCTCTCCTACGCAGGGGACACCCAAACTGGCCCTGACATTTTGTATTGGATGTAAACTTAACCAAATTATATCAAATATAAAGTTTTAACCAAACTTCAGTCAACCATTTGAATAGCCTTGTTCTTTTTATAGTCAGTGAATTTGTGGTTAAAATGTGTGAAATTGCTGTATAGTGGGTAACAGCATGAAATTTGGCACATATGGTCATTTGGATGTACTGTATAGATCTATCTCAGAGTGAGTGCCCAAAACATTTGGACCTGCTGAAATGCAATGTGTGGCATTTTTGAAAATTTCAATAAACTATGCCTACTCAAGCTTGATTATTTGTCTTATCTCTCCCCTCCAGCAGCAGCTATCCCTGCCCTGGACCAAATCAATTAACCACAAATTGCTCCAGTGGAAGTGGAATTGCTCCAGTGAAACGCAGTGAGGAAAAAGTTGAAGACTGTGGTTGTACTGGGCAGCTCCCAGTGGCCAACAGTGGAAGACGGTGGTTGTACTGGGAAGCTCCCAGTGGCCAACAGTGGAAGACTGTGGTTGTACTGGGAAGCTCCCAGTGGCCAACAGTGGAAGACTGTGGTTGTACTGGGAAGCTCCCAGTGGCCAACAGTTGAAGACCGTGGTTGTACTGGGCAGCTCCCATTGGCCAACAGTGGAAGACTGTGGTTGTACTGGGCAGCTCCCAGTGGCCAACAGTGGAAGACTGTGGTTGTACTGGGCAGCTCCCAGTGGCCAACAGTGGAAGACTGTGGTTGTAGCTCTCAGGCTTGTAAGTGTAACTGTATGAATGTGAAGCAGGGTATTGCTACATATACATTACATTATATTATATATATGTTCTCTACATGTTCTATATACATATGAATGGAATTGACAATATAATCCAGAATTCATATGACCATTTCAGACTTGGCTATATTCACACGTTCTTGAAGTTGTACCGATGAATGGAAAAAAACATTTTTACTGTGGTTCACACCAGTGTTCGCAGACATTACAAGTGTAATGAAATTTTTACAGCTTGTATAATATATCTAACACATGTTTAGCTGTCACATCCTGTCAGCTGTTGTATGAACAGCTCTGTGAATACATTTCAGAATGAAAAAACGGCAATGTCCAAAACACCCATGAGTGCATACCTATTGGTTTCTATCTAAAGGCCATAGAATCTGGAGATCATTATTTCTCACTGCTTCTTAGAAAAGGGTAACCTTTTAGATGATCAATATCCTAGACAGGTCAAAAGCAAACAGGGCAAGAAGAAACAACCTGGATCCTGGACCTGCAGTTGAACCCGCACCAAAAGAAAACCACCCATCTCTGATTCACGCACAGCAGCATTACACAATGAGCTTTCTTCCCCCCCCATCCTATGGTTCATTTTAATTTAATCTGAGGTAAAAGGAATTCCTCTGTCATAGCGCTGGCAGCAGTCTTGCGAATGATGTCAATTATCCTGCTACAAACGACAGCAATACTCCTGAGAGCAGCTCTGAGCTATCTGACATACCCTAACCCTGCAGATCTTCCTCTTTCAAATGCAAATCTACCTTTATTTTCCCCTAGGCGCAGGAATTCTTCCCTGTTCACCTACTGTATATCGGACTGGTAGAGAGAGACATCCCTCAAGAAAGAACTAGGAATATAAGCCAATAATGTTCCCGAGACACAAAGAAAAGCTCTACTTGAACTTCATCAAGACATCTTTGTGCTCGCGCAGGTTGAAGAGTGGGTAGTGCTGTCTGAAATTTGAATAGAACTGATGAGGGGGGGAAATGCTTCGAGAGTTGAGCGAAACTTTCTAGAAGGCCTTCCAAATGGTTTAAGAAGAAAATCAGAGACAGTTTGAAATTGTATTTTGAGAAAGGTGACATTACAAAGAAATAACATGCCCATATAGCTGTCATTACCTGCCTACAATATGCAGGGTATATGCTGGCATACCTCCAGGCAGACCAGTAGACTCTGGAAATAGTTTCCTGGCAGAGAATATATCTGCTTCTGTTTTTAAAGCCTTGTAAATTTCTTGTCTCTTCCAGAATACCCGACGGACTGCATGGGGTTTTATACAGGCTTTGCAGTATCATGGAGACAAAAGGAGAGTGTCTAGTCACCATGAACATCAAAAGCTTGTATACCCACTCTTACACGGCTTATATGCCCTTGACCACGATCTCACTGAAAGTACATCCAGTCCCAAGTACTGAATTTCTACAAGCAATTACGGAATGAGAGAACTTCTTTCTGTTTGGGGACCCATATTACTTCAATGAATTTGGTATTGACATGGGACCATGGATGTCATGCAGTCACTGTGCTAACAGGACTACATTCCTAATCCTTTTTTCCGAAGAAAAGGTACACTTTTTTTTTTCACAGGAACTACCTCTGTGGTCAAAGTTTCACAAAGTTCATGAACACCAAATAGAATCCTTGGTGTTTGCAATATCTTGTCAGCCATCTAAAAACTTTCTAGGACATATTCGTTAAAAAAAAAAGAAAAAGGAAAAAAGTGTCTGACCTTGACAGAAAATCCACATATTCCTGCTTCCTTCCTCATGGTCACAGCGATGATTCTCACCCTCTACACGCTCCTCATCTGCCAATTTAATCCGCTGTGCCATTTATTCAAGTCAAACATAAATGCGTGAAGGAACATGGAAAAGATCTAGGAAATTGATTGAGGCAAAAGTGAGGTAAGTTGAGGACTGGATAAAAACTTCCATTTTGGAGGGATGATGCAGAATGCTTAAATATCAGAACAGAGAAGAAAACTTGGACCAAAGAACTGACTGTTTTGTCCCATACTGCCTTCTTGGCAAGCAGTTCCAACACCTCATTAGCAATCACTGGCATATTCTCTTTACAGACCTCTCTGCGAACAGCGTGTTGCTGCTTTACATCATTTAGTGTGCAGAAGTTCTCAGAATTGACAGACCTGGGGGGTGGGTCAAGACACCTCAATCCAGACTTTGACATATCTTCAGTTGACACATTCTACCCTAGTAGGAATAACTCATGTGGCACTAGTGTTGTCTGTTGGGGGCCAACTATCCAGGTCTGGTGTTTTTGAACAGGAAGCAGACTGGACGACAAACTGTGGTTAATGAAATGTATTTAAGAAAAGCTCTCAACATCTTGAGGGGAAAAAGGAGGGAGAAAAGCCAGAGAAAGACCACAAGTGCCCTGAAACAAAAGCCCAAAATGTTCATTCCTCAACACTGTCACAATAACTGTAATTTCAATACTACTTTGATACTGCTAAAATAGATTAAATTCAATAGTATTCAAATTCAATAGAGTACTAAACTGATGCCAGGAGCCAAATATGGAACTATTTTGCTTACAAAGCCAGGCACCCAACCAACATCAAAAGCCCCGAGCACAAGTTTCTACAAAGCTGTCCAAGACAATGTAGTAACACTACTTGTTAAAATAAAGCAGTTTTTCGATATTAAGCTTAGCATCAAAGTCAAAATCATCAATGTGGCACACACACACGGCATTATGTGTGTGCCACAGCCAATACCCCTATACAATCAAACATCATCCTCTTGAAAACCCACAAGCAAACAAACTTTTCACTATTAGAAGAGGTAAACATGATTCAATGCGCATGTTACAGTATATGTGGGAAAATGGCAAATGTATACATTTACCCACAGAGTTGGGAAATGTACACATTTAGCGGTAAATGTACACATTTGACAAATTTACCTTGGGAAATGTACATATTTACCGCTAAATGTGATTTCATGGTTAATGTGAGTAGAAAATGCTAGGCACAGCAACATGAGGCTGTCACTACATTTTGTTGTGGGTACTACATACCACGTGGCTGAAATACCTCTTTGGATTGCATTGTAGTAAACCGATCTGTAAGGCTGATCTTGTAACACCACAACATCAGAAAACTGGCAAAGGCAGAGCAGCATTGGGTAAGTTTTCATGCATCCCCTCCCGGTTGACCTGCATCACAGAGTGAGGCCGGAGGCATCTGAGGCCATTTCTCTCCAAACTGGTGTCATTGGTACGTCTCTTTACTTATGCCAGGCAGGTAAGATGTTGCTATGTTGACAGCCTATGTATTCAGTGTAGGTGTAGTTTTGCCAATAAACTGATGCTTGACTGATGTTATATTTTATAGTGGATGCACTAGCCTACACAACTCATTTCCATCCATGTGTAAAAAGTTGTGGATGCCAAAAAATGCTTGCTTCTCCATAACATGATTTAAACAGTGGGACAAAGCACAATCATCATGTTGCAGAAATGCAATCAGCGGGACTGAAGGACTGTGTGAGAGACTCGCTACTGTGATTACATTTATCTGTAAAATGTATACATTTCCCATTTTCCCACATTTACCTCTTCTAAATATGAAAAAGTGGAATTTACAACCCTATGTAGAGGCTATTAGATGGTCTAAGGCATCTGTCCCTCCTCTTGTGCATGGATGAGCTTGCTCAGCCGCCAGTGGCCATGCAAACACTCACTGTTTACTGTTCATAATTAATTCAGAAAAAACAACACGTTCTATCGGTAATGGCTCAGTTAAATTAACTAATATTTAAGCTGTCTTTGTTTTGTTTTAATGCACACAAACAGTTTGTTAGTCTACAGAATGTACGAATTATAGCCTATTCAAATAGTAACAAACGTAACAATGCTAAAAAAAGATGACAAATTGGACTGGGCAGATGAGTAAATAGTATTTAGATACTATTTTATATTTTTATTTTTCCTTTTTTTGCAGGGACAGGCTTCACCCAGTGTAAGACCGCCACTATTGCTGCAGCAGCCTCTGAAATACTGGGCAAATTGTTATTTGGATTGACCAGCGATCCATAACTTGAACCTGTAAAGTTCTCGCCAACGCAATGACTGACAACACAGTTCCCAGACATAGAGGCTTTTTTTGTCTGTCTCCCAATGGGCATCTCATCAAAATATGTGATTGCGTACCACTGTCTCTATAAAAGACACCATGCTTTTCCTTTCCAATACATTTCCCCTACCAGGAATCATGACCACTTTATTGAGATGCTAGATATATTTGTGATATTTCCAGCTCCTGAACAGACGGACCACCTGTGTATATAATTACAGTGGTAATTGAAAGTTTGCGAACCCCTTGAGCAATTCTAAAAATGTTGAATTTTTACCATGCAATCTCAAATATTTGCGTTTTTCTTAACCAAAATAAAGGATCTATATTTACCCATTTCATATGTTTTTAGAGGAAAATGTGCATGTAGTAAAATTAAAATAGTTTAAAGGGAAGAAGTGTAGGTGAAAGTGCGTTAGTTAAAGTTCTAGGCTACCGCTGCCTCATATAGAGGGATGCCTCAACAAGAGTGTACTACTGAATGCTCTAACAATGAAAGTTAATATTCTGAATCAATGCAGTACTCTGGAAGTCTCATTGGATATATAGGTATGTTTGAAGATGTTGTATGTGTTTTGAGCACTGGTGTCACACGCACGCCTGCCCAATTAGTTTGCACTGCGAAGAAAGCCCTTGGTCAAAATGACAGCGTTACTTGACAATACATTAAAAGTGCTTCTTCAAAGGTTTTCTCTTTCACATTACTGAAGAGGATAAACATGTTAGAAGTGTTTTTTTCCATTGGCAACTATCTACCATGTTCCTGGAACTCTGAAAGCTTTAGATCTGTTTGCACCCGAAGAACAGCGCCCTCTTTCTGTGATGTACAGCAATCTCCCTTTGTGCAAATCCAGCCGATTTGGATCTGACCTGCTGGCATACAATCTAAAATGTAGCGTAAAGGCCAGTAGAAGCCGCCAATCTTCTCAGAGATGGCTTTTTTTACGGTTATTACACTAATGTCTCAAAAGTAATGTCGCAATGATTTATTGATGTTAAAATTCTACGCATAGCACTTTTAAAGAACTATTTTTGATATAAAATAGTGTGTGGATTCTATCTTCTTCCATATGGATTGGAGCTTTCACTGAATGTGTGTGTCCCATGTCACTATCCATAGAGCAAAGTCATTTTGCAGCTAGTCTTGATAGTTACACTGAGATTGGATTATTTTTATGCAGTTCAGAGAGCTTCTCCATCCATCCAGCATTCTCATATCTCTACCCTTTCAACAGAGAGCAGAAACAATGATGCCATATCTTAATTTCAAGAAGATATAAATGTCAGGTTGAGCACTTTTGAAGATCAATGAAATATCAGATTTCACCCTCTGCATACTGAATGTCAGTGAGTATGGAGAGGAGTGGAGGAGTGATGGGGAAAGAAAACCACCGAGGGAAAACATTTTCTTTGATACGGGTCAGATGTTTTTCGACTGGCCCCGCATGAATGTTGGTGCGTTCCTCCTAGGGATCGCCTCAGTAATTATGCAACGGAAAGACCGGGTGGGTCAGAGATCCCAACACTAACCTGTTTGTCTTACAAATAAAATCTTTTCTCTTCATGTCAATTAAACCCAACAATTCCCTAGCACCTTTACTCTCCATTTCCCTTCATCTTCTCGTCCATCCTCTTAAATTACTACCCTTCCGACATACAAAGCTGCTTAACGGTTAATTAAACATTTACTTGATATCGTTGAAGGCTTCTGCATGTAATCAGCACACGGTTGGAGTAGGTAGCACACTCGCTAACTTGCCAACGTGGCTTTTGATGCAACGATGGCCTCTGATGGCATTGTTCATTGCCTGAATTGACCCCCGCAGTGAAATGGAAGGCAATCTCCTTGAGACAGTAAATGGAGCAGACGGCTACCAATGCGGTCCAGCTTCCTTCGACGCACTGTAGGCCATTTCAGGTTCCACGAGATTTAGGCCACCTGTAGATGAAATGTAATGTCACCAGGCTTCCTTCTACTCCCAGTGAGACTGGTATAAATCCTAAAGAAACAGAAGAGGAGCTGCTCTACCTCTAGTTCTTTGGTGTCAACATTTTAGAAAATCTCCATGCAGGCGTACTTGTCTCTGTGAGTATTTATATCTATGAGAAGCGTTGTCAAGACCAACTTACTTGAGTCTAAGTCAATTCTACAACCTTGTTCAGTCAAGTTCAAGTCCAAAGGGGGTCAAGACCTAGTCAAGACTGAGACCAGAGCAAATCGAGCCCTATTCAAGATCAAGACCAAAACAGCGAATAATGTGTAAAAAGTATATATGCTTTTCCAAAGGACAAATAATGATTCTGAGGTTCTTAAGGGTGAACAGAGATCTGCAAAGGAGGTCTGCACAATGCCCTTCAACATCCAATGTGCATAGATATTGACAAATCAGTGCAGAGAAGTCAACTACAAATGACAATGCACTTATTGGAGTGGCATTTCAAATGTGCAACCCAAACTTGAGGCATATTTGACACTAAACGGAACACTGTGGCAGACTATCTGACCACAGTAACCGATAAGAAAATGGAGAGAAAAGACCACGACGAAAAGGTTTTGCTGCCAATGTGACAACATAATAATAGTAAACAGAAATTCACTTCCTAACAGTGTCCAAAATGTAAAAGCATCAGAGAGAGACATTATTTTCAAAGTAAAGTATTTTCAGAATCTCACAAGGAAAAAAACTGTCCTTTATTCTGGGGGAAAAAGATAGAAAGCACAACGCTGGCTACTCAATAGGTAGCCTCCTGCCACAACAGGGACAAGCAGTGGGACATTGACTAAACAAGACAGGATACAAGAGAGGCATATTTTTGAATACCATTGCTCCTTATTTTACCAATACCTTTACCCTTGTTATGCCGCTATTCCCTGACTAATACATGTTGATCTATTTCGATTTTGACCAATTTCTGTTGCTCCTTCTTTTGTGATCATTATTAGTAATTTTTCAAGTTGCATGTCAAGATGATATTTGAACCAAACTGAGAAGGCGGGGGGTGAAGTAAATCATCCCACGTCACATTGAGCATGTAATCATTACAGCCCCACGACCCTGCTTTCGCCTCCTCGAGCTTTGCTTCAATACGTCGCGACCTGTCCTTATGTCAACCACACCTTAATGTACTTCCCCAGGCTCCATTTAAATCGCTCCGCTCCAGTTCCTTCCATCCGCTAGACCCGTCCCTCCACTCCTCCCCATCTTTTCCTTGTTCATTCACTCTTCCTTTTCCATCTTCTCACCCCGCCAGTCTAATTGCCTTGCTTTGCCAAATGATCCAACCAACTGTGCCTCCAATTCAAGGCTGATGAGGAGTCTGCCCTATCAAGCCCTCCAACTCTCGGGGAAGCTAAATAAAGAGGGGAGAGACGGATGAAGTCAGCTCTCTGAATGCAGATGCCGTAGCCGTATGTTGACAGCCATTGCTTGCGACAGGCAGTGTGCAAACATATTCCAGCATCCCACGAGAGTAAAGTTTCAGTCACCCACGTTTGCCGTTTCAAACCTCATGTCAGTGTTGTTTTCATGGATCAACTAATATGCATACTGGGTTACCGATACCTGGGGAAAAAAAAAAAAGCTTTCTCTTTCTGCTATGTACACGACAAAGAATTACCACAAGTGCAACCTGTTCCGATTGTATGTGTAACTTTTCCGATTGGCTAAAAAAGGAAAAAGGAAAGGGAAAGCAAAGAAAATAGTCAATATTGTAAAAGGACCCTAACTGAAAATGCATGGCAAAATATGTAATAAAGCAAAGACACCACATTCATTTTCACTTGGTTGAAAAGCCAAGCAAATTCATTAATTTAAAATTCAATTGCAACTTTTTGTATTGTATATTGTCTCGTAAGAGAAAATTGCTTTGCAGACAGGGCTTACAGTAAAAACACAGAATAAAAACACATCAGAAAAGCCCAATAAAACAACATCAGCTGATAAAACAAAGTTCTTAGCTAGGTAGTTAGTCGCTAATGATCTTGACTCGTTCCCAATAGCTTACTGTATGCCAGACTGTAGCACCTGCAGTAAAGTATCCTAGACATCAATGGTAGAACACTGTGACATTATGACTGAATTACAGTTTACATGGCAACATGAACAAGTTCAATTACAGCTTATAAGACAATGTGTGCTAGTTGCTAGTGCCTATGCTTTTCTGTGTGCGTGCATCATGTATGTTAGTCACAAAGATGATTGAATAAAACACTTAAGGCTAAATTGTATTGTAACAAGCCAGATCACGTGAGTTTCTTTCATCCATGATACTACAATTCCCCCACCTCCATCTTTGAAGGATCATATGTTGCCCTCAAGTGCTCCTCGTAACCTCCTACTTCTGAGTTTTTAAGTTGTAACTATGACTTGTTGTGCATTCAAGTACTTTTTGTCGTAAATAATAAAACTACAATAATAATAACAATAATGTCGCATCTCCGAAACTCGGGTATCATCGAAAATTCTGTCAAATTTACATTGTTAATATTGTAACTACAGTGTTGTATGGTGTAACAACAGAATGTCCGACGGCACTTGAAGGCAGCAATGTACCGATGAGGGGTATTTCTGCTGGTGGGTGTAGCAAGAGGGTGCTCAGACAATAGCTACAGGCAGAACCAGCAGGCGCGCTGCCAACAAACCACGCCTGAAACACTTCCGATCTTCTTACTGCTGATGAATAAGTGGCCGACCCTATGAATTAAGCTCTGTGCTAATGCCAAGTTTTGCAGGTTTGGCTACACTCCTAAGCAATCATTTTTACTTAGATTAGCATCATGAAGATAGGTACCAAGCAGTTTAGCACCCACATTGGCTTCAAACTAGAGTTTTTAGCAAGCTACAATCAGATGTTTTTGGGCGCCTCTTGGTAGTGTCATGGACATAAAGACCCCCGGTGGATAGTTGGCCAGGCACAGTGGCATCATTTGGGTCTGGCTTTTGGCACTTCGGCTCACACATGCTTTGAGTCAAGGCCTGAATATTTTAAGTGTTGCTTCACTGTGAAAATACACACCATGCGCGCCCCCATACGAAACAGAGTCTGCCACGTTTTCCCATAGGCTTTCCCCTTCAAGCTCACACTGGGCCTGGGTAGCACAGCAGGCCACGAGGAAGAAGCTAATAATACTTGATATAGCCAACATACCAATTGTTAGCGATATATATATTTTTTAATTCAACTATACTGCTTTCAGAAAATGCATTTAGGTATGCATTTCTTTTCCTGAAAAACCCTGTAACCTACCTCACTTTGATACTTAAACTCTGTTCGGCAAATAAAAAGGTGGGAAATTTTAATTAATTAATGAATTTAGGTGGGTTTACCCGACACTGCATCCCTGGTTACACTGTGTGAGAAGAATTAAAACTGTCAAGACTACCACGGATAGCCTTGTATGCACACTGTGTGTACGAGTGTGTGTGGGTGTGTGTTTGGAGGTGGGGGGTAAATTATAGAAAATTAAGTATTTTCTACAACCTCAAGCTTGGTTTCCACCACAGGACAACGGTGGCCGGCCGGGACTTACTCATTATTCATCTCCGAGACAAAATTAATGTGATTGTGTTTGAATGTTGCCGCTAAAGGAGATGATTTGTAGTCGGGGTCTGGTGTCAAAGTGACTAAATCGCGGTTTCTGTCCTGTAATGGGGGAGAGGACGATGAGAGGAGATGATAGGACAGATTAGAGGGCAGGAGAAAAGATGGGAGGAAGGGGATGAAGAGAGGAGGAGAGGAGTAGGGGAGAGAGATGGAAACAGATGTGATGAAGAGACAGGTGAGGAGTGATGAGCAGGCGAACAACAATATATCACTAAAGGTTTTTTAGTTTTGGCCAATCTTTGCTACTGGAGGAGTGTAAGCTATTTGGGCTGATAAATGTGTGAGAGGGGAGAGATTAACCTACACCACCTACAGTAGTTTCAGAGTTTTTGAGGCTTTGCCCCAAACCCCCGATGCCTTAACACCCAACAAAAACCCCTGGTCAAGCTCAGTTACTCTGCATGTAGAATATTTACCTCAAAATATCATTCTTAAACTAATTTTCATAGTATAAAGGCTGTAGGAAAATGAAATGAAAGTGTTGCTTGCTGTGTGTTTATTGTAAGTGTCCCTGGGTAGGACTTCCTGCAGATGGTGCAGCATTGACTCAGAGTACAAAGGAGGGGCCTCACCGAAGGAAGAGGACTGCCTCACTATGAACTGCTTTACTTGTTGGTACGCGAACACAGTCGGTCCAGTTGCTGTTCGGTCTGCACGGTGCCTAGCTAGGTGTGCAGCACCAACTGTTGCTGTAGTTTAAGTTTAATCAGTTACCACATCATTCACTCAGTGTATTGTCAAGAATAGATCCACTCTACTTTATTGCTACCAGGTAGGTTAGCTGTCTTAGCCTGTTAGCCAAAATGTTTCGTTAGCATCGGACAAACTTAATAAATTCCACACCTGTTACGCCAAAATGCTTTGCTAGCTCAATCTAGTTGTAACCCAAATATTTGCTGACACATAAATACTGTTTTGACTCACATTACTGCAGTTCCAAGCAATTAGAAGCAAGTCGTCTCTGAGACAGTGATGTAAAACACTACCACTATGGGACTCGAGGGGGCGCCAGAGTCATCAAATTTCAAAGTGAAAATGGAAGGAGGCTAACAAGCTCAATTGGGTGAGAGAATGTTAACGTGCATGCACTAATTGGATGGTGATGTGCTCCAGGCCCTTTTCCTATTTTACAGCTGATGCTGCAGTTTTGTTCTGACTGTGAATATTCTCCAATGGTGAGTTTCAGGACCTCATTTACAGATTCAAGCCCAAACACATCTATATGCCGGATAGCTTATAAACAAAGGCTGAATAATATGTCCAGGGGACTTGAATTTGGGGATTTTAATCATTCTCCATCATTCCTCATCTACAATAAAAGCAAATTTACTGGGCTTGTTGAATTTGACACCAAAAGGATCCCGGAGGCAGCTAGCCCAAGTTTGCCTCGCTTTGTCAGAGGCAAAGTGGATGTAATTGTAACTGACCCTGATGATGGGAACGATTGCTGGTCATTAAACTGTAAAATATCAGCCAGGGTAGGAGATAATAAATCTCAGACAGGAACGTGAAACTCAGCGAAATCAGCCAAGGCCAGAACGGCAACGGCTGGGGGTTGGGGGAACGGCCAGGCCTGAATTTCAATCGTCTGTCGCCCACATCCCAACACACACACACAGAGTCGTAGAGTGCTTTATTCCTCTTTCGATTGTGTGTGCATAAACCATGCCGATATTAACAGTGACAGTGACAATGACACTGCACCTCCACACCCTTTCAAAAGAGAGAAGCATGAAAATATGAGACCAGTGAGCCGGAAGAACATCTCAACACCATCAGCCATCGTCGCCGTCATGGCCGGGACAATTTGAAATCTATGTTCCATCAAGTGCTCAGACCCAGCTTACGAGGCTTTACAACTGACTACGCCACGTGTACTTTTCACACAATTGTTCTGTAAAGCAGTTTGCTAAAATGGAATTATTTTGCGCACCCAGTAAAGTGCAGACCCCTCTGTCTCTTTTTTCCTTCACTGATACAAAGCACGAGGTACAACAGCAAAAGATAAAACTCACTCGGCATATGGTGCAAATACGGGCCCATATTTGTTCACCTGGCCATTTTTGTCTTTGCTGGTGAGTGATGTTAAGGCAACGCAACACAGCTACGGGCATTTTCACGCCTGAGCAGGGCTGTGACAGGTTGTTGCTCTCCTAAGCACATGAAAACAAATGTACCACTGCGGTTTGCTGCGCTACCACCAGCTGAACAGGTGAGACTTTTTTAGCAGGGAGAGTAAAAAAAAACAAACAATGGATTTCAGGAATTCCGATGAACCGACCAGCTTCTTAATTTGTTTGATTTGGTTGAGAATTGCCACTGTCTGTTGAACTAGTGGTGGATCAACCTTTATGTGTTTAACTAACAAATCGAATTCAAGCAGTTGAGGTTTTTAATGTTGGTTATGGAAACGAGCATTTCAACCACTCTGTAGGTGTGCACCATGTTAGGTGTGTATTTTTAGACTTTGGCATAAACAAAAATGTTTATCCTACCACAGCTCGAATCACAATTGCATTATTGATCAAAATAAATCGACTTTAAAGACTTTAAAGGCTCTTCCCCAAACGTTTGATGCCCTACATCAAACAATTAAGTAGGGCAGGAAAATGAGGCGCCTCTCCTCTATTTCACAAGTTAAAAAGGCCCTTAAAATGCTTCTCATCGACTGTTGTACGACTGTTACTGTATGCCAAAATGCACAGGAAATGGAAATGTTTTTTTTATTTGCAGGGCTCAAACATTGCGGGCCAGTGCATCCACCATCTGTCACATGTTTACAGCAATAAATGTTTAGAGAAATGCTTTGTATTATCTATTAAGCAGTGGCTTAAAGTACGTGACTTAGAGGTTCAAGGCATAGATCGGGGGCTGGATTCACAAAACCTGATTTTACTTACTGTAGCTTACATTTTAAACTTTAACAATTTGTTAATATTAGTTGGTTGCTATTTTTCTTTGGTGTGCGTGTCACCAAGAAGCTAGAAAATTAGACAGTTACACTTAATATGCCTTTAGCCAAAAGGCAGTAACCAATGTCTTTTCCTACACTTAAGGTACTTAAGTACTATTTTAGTACACCCTACATAATTGCTCCAAATTATTTTCTATATGGAGGTGCTATGGGTTGCAGCTGAGGGAAAATCCCCTTTTATGCATGTTTACATCACGGTTGCTAGATAGGCCCCCAGAAGTAAGAAACCAAGAGAAGTATTTAAGAGATTACACTAATCCTAAAACAATATTGGAGAATTGCACTCTTAAGAACTTTCAAAAATGTCTTCTTATATATCTCTCTTAAGAGCACTTGGGTGAATCTGCCATGCTCTAAGGGAATTTGAACCCCTAACCCTGGTGGCGTTAGTGCCATGTTGAACTGAGCTTCACACTGTTTCGTTTTGTTCGCATTGTGTAATTCTGGCAGCAGCGTGCTCTGGTGACATGAACTTAACCAACGCACCAATCCTCTCCACTTCAATCTTGTTTGTGTGAAACCGGGTTAACAACGTTTAGAAAACCTTAATGAGTTCAGTGAGCTCCTCTAGAGCCAAAGTGGAGTCAGGCTTTAATTTAGGGGCACCAATTATAAAATTATACTTTATCTTTAAAACTGTTGTCACATACATCTGTAACTTTTGTACATTTACAGTTACATACAGTTTTTTTTTTTGATTCATCCATTTTTACAACACCTACCTCTTCACCTACCTCCCCCTCCTCCTCAACACCAGATAATGCTGAACCCTGAGGGAGGTAGACAACTGCAAGATCACGAAGTGGGGAGAAAGGGTGTTAGGGAACTGTTGTCAGATCCAATTGGCTTGCTCTCCCAGACAGAGCTCTCCATAGCCCACTAAGGGAGCTAAGTCTGGCTGGCGCAAAGCTGCATGGCTCTGGACCGCTCGGTTGGAGAGGGATAAGGAGGGGAATTTAAAGTGAGAGAGAGAGCGCCTGTTTCAGGGTTGTCCTGATGCTGCGGCCGAGAGAGAAGCTGAAGCCAAACAACGCTACGCCATTCTGTATGAACGTACAAATTCAATTTCAACACTCCTGTCTAACTCAGGATTCACTGGGAGAGAATAATTAACCCCCTTTTGGAGACATGTCGCAATTTCCTTAAGTAAATGAACTGCTAATATTCTGCACAAATGCACTCAGGCGCTTTGCTATGCCGGTTGCCTGGAAACAGTGGTTAATAAATGAATGATAAATCATGAATTGATGCAAAGGCGATAGCATTTTAAATGTTGAATACCATGTGGCCTGCAGGAACACCAAAATGGGCCCGTACACTGTCTGCGTAAGCCTATGGCAGAACGTGGAATTAGTTAGTAGGAATAATTCTTAAAAAAAAAAAAGAAAATCATCAATGGCAATAAATAATTGGCGTATACAGGGAATTATGATTAACACATTCCTACTGTCATGAAGCCCATATGCAGGCATAAGGAATGTGTTAAGAGGATTTTCCAAGGCAGTAGCAGGTATAAGTGAATGACAGATCACACAGCAGAGAGGCGTTGTGGCATTGAGTAGGGTGACTGGCCTTTAACCGGAGGACCCGGGTTGAAGCCTGCATGGCAGCGGGTAATTGTCCTGCAGAAGTGTCCTTGAGCAAGACGCCGAGTCCTTACCAACTCTCTGACCTCTGAGGGCTCAAGAGGAAAGAGAATACAAGTTCTATGTTTACATATTCTATCAATTTTGACATGTTCAGGGTTAACACACATGCCCAATTTCAAGCCGAGTTCACCTCTTATCTCTCTCCGGCACAATTAGAGCCTTCGTGCGATTGGTGGACGATGTCGAGATCACTCGGGAAGAAATCCTAAAATACTCAAGAATTCATGCACGGCTTGGATGTTTTGGCAAAACTATTAATATACTCAAGGCATCAGACCCAGCAAAAACTGCACTGGCAGACGAGCACACACACACACACACACACTCCTTCTCTGAGTTGTCATACATCAGTGATCCAAAAAAAAATCCAATTCAAACATTTTATTAATTTCGCACGTCTTTGTTTTGATGCAATAAAAAGCGCTTCAAATGAATATTATAATGACTGGATTGCTTTGAAACGCGCGTGGCTGCACATTGGAAATCTCGGGCAGGAATCAAATCTATTTATTTAGCTTACTCCCTGTGTGTTGTAACAGCAGATGATTATTACAGGCCTTATCTGGTGTTTTGTGCGCGGGTATCTTGATGGAGAAGTAATTAACTGCGGGAGCCCATCCGAGTACTTGACGTAGTTTGAGTTTACCCGTATCATCTCCCTCGCGTGACACACATAGACGCGGTGTTTGTCTTCGCCTAAATGAAGGAATGAAATAAGGATGTAGGCAGAGAACATTTAAAAACAATACAAGTGCAGAGAAAAAAGCCTCGAAGCCCGAGCTGGAAATAACAACACTCTTCTCCGTCTCTCTTGGTACTAGTGTTGTAGGATGTCTTCTAGTGCTACGACAAGAAGGAATGGCTTCCTTGAACAAAACACTTCCCACGCTGGCATAAACAAAGACAACCCAAGTCCTTAAAACCTTACGACTCAAGAGAATTTATGTTTTTTGGCGACATTACCAATCCACTTTGCCGGGAATGGGTTCATACAGTACACATTTCCAGTCGGGGTTGTATATTGTCGCAAAATCTAATAATCGTTGACGCGTGGGTGGACCGTCCACTCCTCTTTAGAAGGGAAAAGAAAAACGGAGGGGTTCGTGACTCTGAGCTGTGAGGCTGCGGTGCTAAACAGCCATTAAAGAGCATGGGAGGGCATAGCAAATGGCCATAACAAATCTGTCCTAGTTTGCTGGGAGGCATCAATTTTGAGGAGTGTGCTCAAAATTATTCCAATTTAAAATCAGCCTAACATAACAACCTCCAGCGTTGTGGAACCCTCCACTGCCAGAGCCTACTCCTCCCCGTAAAAAAAAAGAACAAAGAAGAAGAAGATGAAAGGTTTCACACTTGATGGTATGAGGGGCTGGGTTTTGCACTGGCCCACCTAGATTGCATGGGGGGGAGGGGATGCATGGGGGTGAGGGGGTAGTCTGTCCTACTGTATGTAGCCTGCAAAGCTATCAAACTATTGTTATGGACAATAGTGTTGTCTATATAGATGCTCATTGCAGTTGTCAACCCATTGTTATTATCCTATAAACCTAAAAACACTTTAACACTGTAAAAAATGAACAGCTATTGGCGATGTACCTTGCATTACTGGGCCCATTGTTGTTTGGCGGTGTATTTTTCTTATTCCCGCAGATAACTTGCCAAACAACTTGCTCAATAGATCCTCTATTGCCTCAGTAGACCATAATGCAATGCAGCCACAAGACAGGTAGCGTTTCGATTGAGAGGCATGGCCAAGACGCACTCCATTGTTCACAAATATCTAGTAAGTAGACGAGGCAGGTTGAGGGAAAGCGGGTACAAGAAGTAAATAAATAAAGTACATTACAACACTTCACAAAATAACTCCTGCAATGCTTTGAAAATCACAAAATTGATGATATCTAAGAGTGTAAGAGTATCAGAGGGTGGATTTTTCCTTTAAAAGGAAGATAAAAATAGCAATAGCCTGAAACCAAAGAATTCAACACTCTGGGACTCCCTTTGAACTCAACTTAACCCCCATCCCATATAGTATACATTATGTTTACAGAATAAAGCATTAGGAGGGGGCACATTAAGTATCATGATGACTTGGTGATAGGTTCAGCAGGATCAAACCCTGAGCCTTTTGAGTGTCAGGTTTTGAGATCAGATGGAATCATATTTATTGCAGAGCTATCATCTATCATCTATTTGGCAACAGATCTACTGATGAAGCCAGCTGACTTCATCGGATGCTGGGATGAGGATTAGCACCTCCACCTACCTCACACCTACGGCCACAAGCTCTGGGTAGCGACCGAAAGAATGAGATTGTGGATTTAAGCTGTACGTGATATCAGACCCTCAGTGTTGAGCTGCTGCTCCTCCAAATTGAATAGGAGCCAGTTGAGGTGGTTCAGGCACCTGGTAAGGATGCCTGGATGCCCCTGGGCGCCTCCCTTTGGAGGTGTACCAGGTTTGACTGACTTGGGGGGTAGACCCAGGACACGCTGGTGGGACTACATCTCCCAGCTGGCCCGGGAGGGTCTGGGGATCCCCCAGGAGGAGCTAAAGGAAATTGCGGTGAAAAGGAAGTCTGGGCTGCTATGCCACCGCCACCCTGACCCAGATAAGTGGCTAGAAAATTGATGTATGGATAGAAATATGAAAAATCTTGGGTTATTGTTTTCGATGGAATTTGAAAAAATTGGTTGCCCCGAGGTAAATCCCTTTCAATAACAGCAGTATGATTCTTTAACCTCATCATTTGACATCTAAAGTGATGGAGTATGGAGTGTAAACATGCCGTCTGTGTAAGTATATCAATTAAGTGAGTGATACAAAAACAGACTGTGTATGCCAACATGAGCATATGTACGGCCATGTGGCATGTTTTCACAGAGGGTGTATGGTAATATTGATAAAGCCCAACCGAGCCCTGAGCAGTGCAGCATACCAGTGGAGTGATATTTACTCAGGGCTGGCATTCATGGAAATTGGCCTGGCCTTATCGTATAGCCGCAGGTAAGGCCACCTGGGAAATATTGCGGAGTGGTGGGTGGAGTCCAAGAGCGCGTTGGCCTGCCAGTGGTTGGATGGCAGGTCGCTACGTCAGATTCAAGGTAATTGCTGTAGCCCTTCATTTAGAGCTCTCCTTTAAAAAGACCCACTGTGGATCCAAGTGCCTCTTTGCCAACTGGGCGCCCAAAACCCCACCTGGATGTCAAAATTCATTCAGAAGACCAAAGAGAGATGTGATTTTTTTTCTTGTTGTGTCGAACTCCAGCCAGCTATTCTCTCCCCATCTCCCTTTCTCTCTCGGTATGATAAAAAAAAAAAAATCAGAATTTCATGCAACCCTGTTGCTTTCTCAAATATTACTTGAACAATACCTTGTATTGTCTGTCTGCTAATGGATCACGTCATAATGGATGCTAGAGTTAAACAATGCCCATGTGACACAATTAATACATTTAAAATCAGCAGTCCTGGAATGCTGGCATCTTTTATTGATACGCATTAACCCAATCATGCCCTTTCTTCAAGTGGGACGATTTCCCACATGCTCACAATGCATCTTACCCATCATTCATTTACCATCACTCCCATCACACCACAAAAACAGGTAGAAATGCTGCCAGCATGCACTTATGCTTGGAATGGATCAGCACGACACTGCCAATATGCCGCTAAGAATGCAACCTTATAGCTGACAAATGCCCCATCATAAATGATGCAAAACGAAAAATTACAGGGCACCGGGGCCCTCTCTGCATCGATAATATGAAATAAGATCTGTATCCATGTCATATAACTCACTACAACAACTACAACTAGATATATGATATGAGGAGTTTTCCTATCAGAAGAGTAGCAAACAGTATATCTCTTGCTTTTTGTGTATAGTATTTGAGGTATTTTTGGCTTTGCGAGCAACAGCTGGGAATTACACTCCTCAAGGCAGAGAGCACATCATTAAAATCAAAAGGTAGTTGTGGGAAAATCCAACTTCTCCACACCACTGCCTCCTTTGAAACCGCATCGGATAGCACAATGCTTCCTGCTGGGCAGAGCGGTGTCCATTACTACAGATTGGCTCGGCGAATCTCTCGGCGGGGGCGTCATAAAAAAAAAAGAAAGAAAGAGCAAGGGATATAATAAAGAGATAGTAATAAAACCTGACCAATTTCTGTCTGTTTGTGACAACATGAAAGAGGGAGGGACAGGTAAATCGGCAGTGCCTGCAGTGGAAAATATGGCTTATCTTGGGCTTGTCTCCTAAAGCCCTAAAGGCTGTGAAGATAACCACAGAAGGGTGTGTGTGCTGGAGGATGGCTACTTTGGACAGATAGAAAATAACCTAATGGAGGAGGGAGAGGGACAGAACATTTATGTTGACTGAGGAATATGATAACCTCTTGGGTCGGATTCCTATCTATGTATCGCCCCCTGGAAATAATTTTTATCCACATTTAATTTCTTTATTAAAAGGAAGTTATGCAACATCCAATGCCCCTGTGTGAAAAAGCAATCACCTCCTTAGACTCAATATACGATTACACCACCTTTGCTTCCTGATGAATTTATCAGTCTCTTGCAGCACCGTAGGGTAATTTTGACCCACTCTTCCACGCAGAAAAACTAAAATTAGGGACATTTGAGGTCTTTTGAGCACGAACAGCTTGTTTTAAGTCCAGCCACAACATCTCAATGAGGGGTTAGATTTTGATGCGGCAATTCCAAATTTCTTCAACCATCCCGAGGCAGACGTGCTGTATGTTTCAGATCACTGTCTTGCTGCATTCCTCAGACAGATGGCCTGACAGTTTTCCTGTATAATTCGCTGATATAGAGCAGAAATCATTGTTCATTCAATGGTAGCAGGTTTTCCACATCCAGATGCAGCAAAACATCCCCACACCATGAAGCTACTGCCCCAATGTTTGACCAAGTGTTTCACCACACATAACAGGGCCCATGTCAGCCAAAAGAAATCCCACTTTTGACTCATCTGTACACGGAGAATCATTTCTGGATCATCCAGGTGTTTTTTTTTGGCAACCTTGAATCGAGACAAGAAATGTTCTTTGTGAGGAGTTCTTTGTGTGGTTTCCACCTTGCTACTCCACCATGAATCACATTTTCCCCTAGCGTGCTTCTGATGGTAGGGTCATAAACAATGATTGTAGTCGAGGCAGGAAAGGTCTGCAGATCCCTGGTTGTTGTTTTAGATGTTCTTGTGACTTCCTGGATGATTTCCTGCCTTGCTCTTGGAAAGATTTTGGCAAAGCAGCCACTCCTCAGAAGGATCACTACTGTCTGAAACGTTCTCCATTTGGGCAAGGAATGACTTTTCCAGACAGATAAGGACCAAAGTTTGATTTCTAAACTGGGTCTGATTATTTAAGTGTTCAGACAGCTGGCCCTAGTTATCCCTTTAACACTAAGAAGCCAATGGATTTCAGGGGTTGAAGGGCACCTTCATGCCAAGCATATTTGGAGCAGCTTAATCAAATTTACTCCTTTAGTTCGGTTAATTTGGGCAGGTGAGAACAACATTTGAACTTGGGTGTGCACCAAATAATCACCCTGAGATGCCTGAAAATGGAGGTCTCAGTTCTCTTCCAAGTGAACTGTAGTATGATTTGTTCCTGCCAACTACAGGAAATGACCCTAAAAGTCCTTTTATGGGTATAAGGAGACGGATGTTGACATCTCATAGCCAGTAGTTACTCATGCTTGGAAAGCATAGCGTAACAAAATGAACCAAGGCCAAAACACAATCTGGACCGATGCACATATTCAGCTAATTCTTCATGTATGCTCTCTCTGGTTACCGAAACGCTGTCCAATAAACGAGCCACTTGTGAGTCCATGAACCAAATACGAAAATGCAACAAACTAAACATTTCCACTGTGGTTTGGACCGAAGAAAATGAACTGCAGGTGTGATTACACTCTAAGCAAAGAGCAAACAAGCCATAAAGGTACGGCAAGCCAATTTATACTCCCATCCCACACGTGCACAAAAGCCTGACTGGTAGTACATCGGACAGCCACCCATACATTTACTCCCCATAGAAAATAAATGTCAATTTTTAAAAATAATGGACCAAATACATGAAATAATTTTCCAGACGGTGTGTTTTATTTGATGGCACCAAATTGTTTGTTACTATTTCTGCATTGTGCTGATCTCGTCCAGGTCATGATCTTGGAGCATTGTCAACATTGCCGCATTATACCAAGGTGCTCATTGCATAGCAAATGAGTGCGTGTGAGTGTGTTAAGGTCATAAAGTTGCTCTATTTCCAATTTAGCCTTTCTCAAACCATAGAACTGAAATCAGATTGTCTTTACAATAGAATACTCCTCCCATTCATTCACGTTAATACTGGAAGGTTAATTGGCATTATGATGCCACACTCATCAGCAGGTTGTCATCATCATCATCAGGCCTTTCGTCAAATGTAAGTTTTGCAAAACACTAAGACTATAGACTACACAAATACAAACATTGTTGCACTACAGAAAGGGACCGCAATGAAAATAAAAAACAGACCTACGTCCTTAGAGAGAGTTCAAATTGTTTTCACGATTTCAATTAAACCACTGCAAAACAAATCATTGAGACTAAAACTGTGACCGTAAGCAATCGAAAACAGAAAGCGTGTTTGCAAACAGAACAAACACAAGCACATATTGTACGTTTCATAAGGATAGAACAGTTAACAAAACTGCGCAATCAAAAAAAACAAAAAAACTTTTCTTACACCTGAGGATTGAATGCTTGATTACCTTGCATCCCATACAAATGAGATGCACCGAGCTTTTGACATTTTTTCTCCCACTCCCTCTATAAACTACTACAAGCCACAAAAAGATGTGGCCAAATTCAATGTGAGAATGTGCAACAATGCAGAAAATCAGACTGTGGTCAATCACCTTTTCTGAGGTCTGTATGTTGTATATATTATATAATAGTATAATAATAATAAAATAATAATAATAATAATACACACATCCATAGGCTTGATAAAACTGGCTGAAATCCTACGCAGTGGAAAAGAACAGGGCAGGGAGATTGACTGAACAGTACTCTGTAGTATCTGACATGATTTTAATTACATATGATTAATGAAAGTCATTAAGAGTGAAAAAAAAGGCTTGTACACTGATACATTGCAATGGGAATGGATGATGGGCTGAGAAAATAGCACAATTTCTCTCCGAGCATAAGGTTACAAAATCCCATGACACCAGTACATCATGAAACAGAAGATAAAAAAGTGGTTATGTTGCTACAAACAGAAAAAAAAGCCCTGATCATGTCAAGTGTTATTTCAGCAGTACTTTCATGTTGATGTAGCGCTTTCTTTACATTGCATGATTGGGAGAACAGCTTTCACAATCATAAAAAAAAGCATGATAGTAAAGTTATTCAGTGTAAGAGGCGTTTGGTATATGGTTAATAACTATTCTTACAGCAGACTACAGTGCTTGTGATGCAAGTTTCATTGTCACACAAACAGCATTAAAATTAAATGTTGGCTATATCGACTAAAATTTAATCAAAGTAATGCTAACAAACTGCACTAAAAACATTCAATAACAGAGACTACTAGCCAATTGATGTGGCCAATACCATATAGCATGGTTAACCCCAAAACACTTTATACATGTCAGCATTGTTGGTCGATTTAATCAAATGCACAAACAGAACCAACCACCATACTTAATGTTTAATGTTTCTGTGCTGCCTCCGCTAACAAACCAGTCATGGATAATATCATATATTATCATATGATTATGATGGATCCCATATAAATGTCATTGACATTGTCATTGTTATAAATGCAGGCATTGTTGGCCATAATAACAAGCATAATAATAATAAGCTAACGTTAACTAGCATCAATTTCTCACTGCCTGACTTACTAGGAACAATATGTGCTCATACAAAGAAATGAAATTTTCAAATTTAACAAAAACATTTAATCAATGTAGTTTGTTTACTCCAAAGCAGCCTAAGTTATAGTGGCAAACAGAACAAACGCCTGCAGCTTCTCTTCTCTTGCAATCGCCAACTGAAGCTAATGTTAGCCATAACATTATAGTATAGTATCTCACTAGCGAGGCTCTAAAGATAACCTTAGCTACAAACTCTCATTTCTACAAACTCTCAAAATAAGATCTGAACCGCTTATATTCTGTTTATTTAGACCGTCAAGACTAAATGATTAACAGCAAAATGTTAAACTGGTGGCATTGCATGGTGCTGTACGTATGGCCCAGCACATGAAGCGAATAGATAAGGATGAGACCTGGATGGGTAAGACAAGTTGAATGGGAGAGAACGGTAGCTTATATATTGAATGTAAAGAATATATTGGACAGCAGAAAACTGGGAAAAATCAGGTTTGTCTTCTCTCATTAGATGAAGTAAGTAAAAAATGTGAGATGAACCTGGTAGGTTTGGGTTGAGTTGGATTTTACTTAATTGATTGTGTTTGGGTGTGCTTGGATTAACAAATATTGCTGGGAAAAAAATCCATTCATCATTTTAAAATGATAAGCAATAGATGGATCCTCCATCCTCCTTTTTAGTCATTTTTGTGTTTGTGTTTCTCAGTGAAAAACAAAACAAGGTTTTTATGCAAGCCAACCCAACACTGAAAACTACATGACGAGCATAGCAAAGACCCCTTGGTGGATATGAGTCACTCAAATAGAAGTGTAAAATTGCCTGAACGTTATTGAGCTCTCTTATTCATGGTTATAAAGAGCTGAATTACTTCAGCATTAACCAAGCACTAAAATAAACCTGCATAAAAAGCTGTATTTTGCCATGCTGAGAGCTGAGACATGCAACTTTCTTTGACATTATAAAAACTCGGGTTCAAAACAGCCCATTTCATTAAAATCTTGGCACATATATCTCCCTTATGTGGTTGGTGCCAAAGGCCTTTAAGAGGATATCTACACACATTATAGCTCACAATGGTAAATACTTCCTCCCCCTGCTGCTTGACCTTACATAACTTGTTCACAGTGAGTCAGACTCACTGAAGAGAGAGAGAGAGAGAGTAGTGAAGGAGGTGCTGGTGGTACAATTCAATACAACCTAATGGAGAGGCTCCATCTTATTTTGTCATTGTGGAAGGGGAAATGCTTTGGGGTAAGCGAGCGAGACTCCCCCGACCTCCCCCCTCCTCCTTTATCGGAGATGAAGTGCTGATAAACAGCAGTTGTCTCCGTGTCGCCCGATGTATCCTGACAAACCAGCCCGTGGCAGCGGCATCACTTCCCCGAGTCATATGATCTGAACGAGCGCACTCCGCGGCGAGAGGTGCTGACATTTCCTATCAAAGCGGTGAGGAAAAGATGAGCCGACACCGACGGTGACAATGAGGCGCGGGGCCCGTGGAGCGGAGAGAGAGAGAGAGCGAGCATGGGGGCTGGCAGGAAGCAGAGGCTGAGGTCACCAAGTTGCCGTAGTCCTAAGGGGAGGGAGCAACCACGTAGCTGCTAGGGATGAGCCACTACCGAATGTGGGTCACTGTCCCTGGCTTTCGCTAACACTCTCTCCTCAAGCCTTTATTTGGAGCCAGGGTATTTGAATACTGCATGTTGCACCCAGGGCTCTGGAGAATTCCACAGTGCATCCAAGACCCTTGTGCAGTGCACGTGGATGAGGCTGATGCGAATTTGGTTCATGTGCGTCTTGCGACGCGGCGGTTTTCACTCGGGAGTTCATTGAAAATGTCATTGAGTCATCAAATTGGAAAATTGGCAGCATTTCACTGGCCACATTTACATGCATGGAGTAACTCCGGCTACTGGTTAGGGTCTTATGCAGGTCAAGCTGTTTACATACCCTGTGATTGAGTCTCCCTGAATAAACCAGTTAACAGAATATTGCCGCCCACAGATACACTGTTTCGCCCACCAGCTACTGCTAGTAGGTTACTTCTAAGGGTTCAATTGGCGTG
Source organism: Hoplostethus atlanticus (assembly GCA_034670405.1). NCBI lineage: Eukaryota > Metazoa > Chordata > Actinopteri > Trachichthyiformes > Trachichthyidae > Hoplostethus > Hoplostethus atlanticus. The sequence goes on along the minus strand of JAXDDX010000015.1, from coordinate 1,515,462 downwards.
AAAATCTACAGAAAATCTAAATCTGCAGTTTGACTGTCTTGCTGCAAAGCCAAGACGAAACTGTACTTTCAGTTTGTTACAATGATGTATTTTTTGCTTTTGTTAGGATGATGGGATCAGTCTGAAACAGGGCCATTAAAGTTGCAGTGTATGGATAACCCCCCCAGATTGACTCCAATTTCAATCTATGTGCAGAGAGATTGTTGCAGACTCCCCCGGCCAATCTATTTGGCCTCCCAGCCAATCAGAAAGCTTGGAGAGAAAAGACATTCAAAGTCAGGGACGAGTGACCCCAAAAAGCTTTGTATTGCCCAGGGGAAATAGTTTAGTTGTCCTAAAAGCTGTGAAAGATGATCCAAGAGTTTGTAGTGTTTTGACTGGAAAACAAAAACCATATGCACAAACAAATATGTATGTTCTATGCATTTTCTCTTCATTGCTGTATAAATGTTTATTTCTGAGAGCAGAATATGAGTGGTACTGACCATTTCACTGAGTGTGCTGAAAAAAGGTGCAACACAATCATTCATTCAAATTCATTATGAGGTCAAATGTAAAGCTAGTAAAAGAAAAACCAGATAGAAAGTTCAAAGACCCTACGGAGCAAAGTATCTTAAACAGGTTTCTCATAAAACCAAAAGTAAAAGGAGTAAGATGGTTTCATGCCACGGTAATACATTTAACATGGGGGGGAAGCTAGACATCTTAACCAGGTTTCTCATAATCAGAGTAGGAGTTTCCCTGGGTTATTCTAACCCAGTTATGACGTCGACAGGCGCCCGACCCAAAACCAGGTTACCCGAGTAACTGGGTTAAGAATTATTCCCCCTTGCCACTGACTTCACTGAGGCGTGTAGTGCAGTTGTGTTTGCATCTGTCTCATTTACTGTTCAAGTTCAAGTAATAATCTGCAAGATGCTTGTTTTTTTTTAAATTTTGTTGCCGTCTTTGGTGCTAAGTGGTTATTGCTGAGGTGTTTTTGCACTGCACTTTCCTAGAAATCACTGTTCAATCAAACAGCCAGTACTGTGACAATGGTGGCTATCGCTGCTCATGCTAACTACTCAGTTGTTCTTCTATTTATTCCAAACAAACCAGAAACTTCCTGTGCACCAGGGGATTTTTCCCGGGAAAATGTAGCAAAAGTAAAAGCTTTCATTAAACTGTGTATATGTTGAATCACTACTGTGTTATGCTATGCTGATTATTATGTTAAAGGCAGTGCTTTCAATGACATTTGAAGTGAAGAATAGACCAACCCAGCAAAGCAGTATCTGTCTGGATCACGACAAGCGGTGCATGCTAGATTAACATTAAATACAGCAATGCATCTTATTATCGCATTGCCATGGTAACAGAGAATTTGACACACCACTACTTCCAGCCTATGACATGCACACACAATGTACATTTTTGACAGTGCCACGGTGGCAGTAGGGGGAAAACAAAGGGAAATTCCACAAGTGGTGAGTCTCTGCCCTGCCCTGTCTGCCTGGCATGCCAGCCTCTGCAATAACAAGTCAAGATCTTCAAAGCTGGAGAGCTGAAAAAGAGGATGGAAGGGATGACAGAGGGAGGCAGAGTGAGTCTTCTTCTGGGCTTCCGATTCATCTTTAAAGATGTTCCTTATTGCATCTTTAATCATCTTCCTCGATGCGCAGGGGCATCTCGACAGTTGGCTTCCAGAACTGTTGAATTCACACCCCATTGAGGCAAGTCACTCAGGGGGACTCAAACAGGGCTTTCTTCTCGCAGCCCCGTCTCTTTCTAGCTCTCCTATTTTATCATTCTTCATTTCCAAACCCCACGAGAGACTTGAGAAGGCAGCGTGTCTTTGACTGCAAAGAATCGTGGTGGCCTATAGACACTAACATGGTCAGTTAAATGTTTCAAGAGGCAGGGGATATTACAATGCGTCCCCCTTGTACTGCAAAGTCTCCTTGTAAACTTTGCCACATTGTGTCTTGACTGATCGATGTCCCGGGACCGCCCTCGTATGATTGAATCAATCTATTTTGTCATGTAGATTTCAGACAAAGGCATGCATCGTCGATCGTGAAAAAGGGTTTGAGATGGAGAATCTGCACTGGCAAGGAGGTTGAGCTGGAGTAATGAGAAGGGAATATTCTGACTGACATTAAATCATACATTTTAGTGAGGGAGAGTATCCTTGAGTGTAAATGTTGCTCCAGTGATGTGAAGACAAATGCTTTGGATTCCAGGGGGGTTGGGAAGTCGATAATAAATGGTTAGGCGTGTAGTCTGTGCCTGAACTGAGGGCTGTGAGGAATGCCTTTAAACACACACACACACACACTAAAGCATTAATTCACACTTTGTTGATTATTCCCGAGAACTACTAATTGGCATCGCTGTGTTTCACACGCTCGCGCATACACTTTATTTTGACCTAGCTAAACCTTTACTAATCCTCCAGACACAGCTTTAACCTTGACCATAGATCAGTGGGGCACACAACCAGGTCCTGTGATCAGTTTGCGCTCTATACCTTTCACAAATTACTCCTTGGTTGTTTCCAAATAAATGAAATGGCAGGCAATTAGATAACTGTCCACTTAGATGTGCGTTATCACACTTTATTACACGGCTATGTTTAATGTTCAATTCTGCTTGGCCAATCAACACATTCTGAAGTCTAGTTATTGACTGCTGTTTCAGGCCCATCTAATCATATCACTCAGCAGTCAAGAAGTCTGGTCCAATTTGTTGATTACCTATTAAATTGACTCATGAAACCTTATGCCAAAGATATGTTACTCCTTGGTTACTGCAGACTAGCAGAAACATTTTCCCAGTAGGAAATTGTATTTATTCGGACAGCATGAAATGTTTGATTTTTGGTTATTTCAGGTTAGCTCTGCTCCAGTGTAGATCATGGATGCTAGCTACAAATGTTGCTATGGTTACAGTCCTGCTGAACTATTGTTGGTAGAAGCTTGTAAATTACTTGAGCTTGTAATAAAATTGAGATCAATAGTTTGTGTCGAATGATTGTCTTTAGTAAGTAGCTGTGTTCGCTTCACCTTGGGGTGTTGATTCAAAATAAGCCCCGGTAGGGGGCTTATTTTGCAATAATGACTAGCTCGCCCTATATAATCCCTTATGTGATATAGAACATTTTGCGATCGCGATCATCGTGCTTTCACATGCTATTTGTGTTAACAATGTAATGCACTGATCCTAATGCTGCAGCAACTACTGGATCTGAGTTTATATGGTGAATGTCATGAAATAGAAGCTAACTGTCTTAAGCTATTAGTAATGGTAAGGCATTACCTTCTAGAATAAAGTGAGTTCCAACCATGACTAACTGTAAATTCTCTGGAAACACTGTCACACTAGTAACTTGCCTACTGCCAGACAACCTGAGCTACAAAAATAACCTTGCATGCTTAGCTGACTTTTTCAGCAATGTTTTGAAAACTTCACATACAATGGGATGTAGTTAGTCTGACTAATTCGCCACCAGTTCACCCCTTCCCATTGCACTGCACTCTATTAGCTGGCAGACACTTTTCTCTCTAAAATTATACCCTGGATTCCATCTCCTCTTCTCTGTTGTGGTGCCAAGTGGGTTTTTTGCTGGAAGTTGCACTACAACCTTCCCGGTATATGACTTTTATTTGGAAAACCTCCAAAGAGAAGTGGTACCACTATTGTTACTGACATACACCACCTTGTTCATCCAGGTCTGCACAGCTTTCACAACCCATTCTGCATTGCATCGATCATATGACCACCAGGCATAGCGGTGCAATAAGTGTATGGTACAAGGGTCCAACATTGTACATTTTACTTTTTGATGGATATTTTGGTTCTGCTCTTTACAGGCTATTGTTATTTCAAAACACAGTGAAGCAAAGGGGCTCATGATGCAGTTGCCAGTAAGACTTTCTGTGAAGTCCACCTAGGCACAGTTACATAACAGCTACATTGTACATTCATGAATATGGTTCAGTCCTTATATAGAGCTTTTATTAAGTGTAATACACAAAATTGCCATCGTTAAGAGGATTTTACCTTGACATTATTCTCAATAAATTGGCAACAGTCCATTGCTACATCTCAAATGACCTAAGTATTAAATGAAACCTTGATAGTAAGGATTGAATTTGTAGTCAAAATGTGTTATTTGGCTGTTACCAGGTGTTATTAATGTGTACGAACTGGAGCTCATTTTAAGTGTGAAATATTGGCTGAAAGAAAATTGACTATAATAGTGTAAATATAATAGTGTTGGTGTTTAGCAGTCAGTTTGTACTGCAGAATTGTCATATTGCTGGCTACAAACAGTAACCTTATTCATAGCAAAACCACTGCACCATTGTTCAGGAGTTTTAATGTTCAGGAGGAATTTAATTATAACAATTTTATGTTAAATGAATATGTGCAAAAGTAGTGTGTGAACATGTTTTTGAGTCGATTTGTTCTGACCTGTAGAGATTGTAGGAGTCTTTCCTGCTGAACTGGGAGATAACACTAATGAACCATTTTTGGCTGCATAAAGTTTACCGGTGTCATTTCTGTTGGGGTGTAATGAGTTATTGAAGCTCAATTAATTCTTTGCAAATTCCTAAATTGAAGTCTGTGAGACTTTCTGTTACAACACTCATGTTTACAATGTGTTTCATCATCACACCTCAGTTAGGAGTTCATATTAGGTCCCATTCATCTCTATTTTTCCTGCCATCTTCAAGTCAACAAGGAGAAAAACTTGCTTTCACGCGTGTAAATAATATTTTATTTTTCAACTCTCTAACCCTGAACAACTGAGGAAAGGAAAGGAGAAATGCAGAGAAACATGCCTCACATTCCCTAAGCTATGAAGATATTTGCTTCCTGTGTAGAAAAGTATGAAAATCAATTTCAGTTTGTACTTCATAGTGTGTGAGTATGATGTAGGGTATTTCTAAGAATCAGTGTATGCGCTCCATCAACCATTCCCTGGTCAAAGAGGGGTAAAACAATACAGGATATAGATCTATAATGGAACCGCTTTGAACAGCAGTTCACTGCAAATTAAGTACAAATAGCACATTTCACATTGTATAGCACATTTACATTAGAAACATCACGTTATATACACAAAATTATACCAAAAAAATGCACTCCTCCATCCAACCCATTTACTTTCACCCCAAACCTCTGTATACATAAAAATTACACTCCAAACCACCACACGCAGACACTATCATTCTTATCATCTCCTTGACAATCCTAAATCGCTCTGAGTACGAGTTCATGACATCAGATGACCAATACACTGCTCCCTGAATGGGAGACCCCAACGTTGGGTAAAGTCGTCGAATTGCAACAGATGTTTATTTCACTTTTCAAGCACATTCCTAACCTTGAAAACACAACATTAAAATTCAAGCATTTTCAAGGATTTCAAGCATCTGTACGAACCCTGTCTTGTGTTTTCTGATGACATGTACAAGGTGGAGCATGTAAAGAAGGAGAGGCCCAAGAAGTGACCACTTCGGGAGCCCACACATTATATCAACTTTCACCTTCACCACCAACTTTCAACTTTCAAGAAAGACCTGGCAAAATTCAAAATTCTGGCCTTGCAAATCCAGGTTTGAGCCAGACAGGCCAACCCAGCGCTCAAACCTGTTGATTAAAATACTGTGATCACCTTTGTCGGAGGCCCCACTCCAACAAAGCCAGCACATACAGCTTTTCAGCGTCAGTGTTAATCCTTTAGTTATTAACTACCTTAACGAGTGCAGTTTCAGTGCTATGGTAAGTATGGAAGCTAGATTGGAAGTCATCATGGAGGTTAAGTGGTGTCAGAAAATCATGCAAATGCATGTATACAACCATCTCATGGATTTTCTTGAGGAAAGTGAGGTTGCAGATTGGCCTGTAATTATTAATTGAGGTGGGATCAAGGCTGCTCTTTTTGAGTTGTGGTTTAATTATAGCAGTCTTGAGAGAACAGGGAAAGACAACAGATTGAGCTGAACTGTTAACTATTAATATTAACTGTCAATACCTCATCTCTTAGACAGTTAAAGACAGACTACAAAAGGATGTCGGAAGTGGATCAAGCTGAAACACCACTAAGTCAAGCACCCCAGGTCCCACTACAGAGAAATGCATTAGGTTATTCCCATATGATGGTAGAAGGATCTCAAAGTCAAGGCAAATTCATTGCATTTATCTGTCGAAAACCAGTTTGCCGGACACGGCTGGAGGAGGACTAATCAGACCATCAATGGTTGAAAAGAGAAATTTAGCATTTTTATGATTTTCTATGTGGTTTGAAAAGAAGGATTTTCTGGCAAGCTTCATTTCTCTGTTGAAGCTTTTAAGTATTTTTATTTTTTTTACAAACTCATTTAGAAAGTTTTAGAAATGTCCTGATGGACTTGGGAGTTTCAATTTTCTTTTTGTTTTACTTGGGCAACAATGGTTATGCCTTTTAACCTTTTAACAATTTGGTGTTTAGGTTTTTGACTAGAATACCACAGGAGGCAGAAAACAAAGGGGGTGGTAGGGAGAGCATAATATTTTTGAAGGCCTCATCAGCGTTTCCACTGATTTAGCGCTTTCTAATAGTTATTCTAATATTTACCTGTTTTACAGTTAAAGTCACATCGTAAAAAATACAAAAAGGGATCAGACGTTGCAAAATGCAAACTGGACGTGACCTTGACATCAACGCCTGTTGAGATTACCAAGTGAATGTCTGTATTTGTGGCTGAGCTTAGGAGGACAATGAGTTAATTTGTGTTGGAAGCAGTAATTATCAATATGGATGTTAAAATAACCATTTTACAGTAGGTCTGCAAATTTGTCCAAAAAACTAGAGCAGTATTTAGGTAGGCAATACAGTCATAATTAAAACAGATACATCACACCCCATAACAGCAGCAAGGCCTTCAAAAGTGAGCTGCGACACATCCACCCCGCCTATGCTGCCTCACTGTATGTACAAGTTTAAAATTAGGAGGTGTGGCTTGAGTGAATATGATTGAACCATTGGTGTCTAAGCATGTTTCAGATAAAATTCCATCAAATTTAGAGTTTACTAACCAAAGAGGTCTTGTTAGTCAAGGGCCAAATAACCAAATGTCAAGACCTGAGAGCAGGGATTGGGAGGAGGAGTAATCCCAGTTTAATATAGACATGATTCTCGGGATGAACTGTAACAACTAAGCAAAAGATTAACCGTTTCAGCAGTGCTAGATCCAGATATGTTTCAGTGAGGTGTGACGAGCTGTCAGGAGTAACCACACAACTCTCGAGATATCATTATTGTTAAGGTTGAAGGAGGCAAAATGATTAATGTGATCCTGTGCTGAGAGAAAAATTCTAAACCATATGTTAAGCCACCTCCTCAAAAGGTCAAACCTAGTTGTATACTTCAACTCTGTCTTCTCTCCTGACTTTAATTACTGCTGGCACATTACTTGGCTCAGTGGGGAAGAAAATTAATGAGGATGAAATATGTGGTTACAAGTTCATTTGGCTCTTTAGGAGTCAAATGGACATACATGGCAGTGCAACTCTTGTGGCTGTACAAATGAAAATATTATATGGAATGGGATTATATAACAGTGGCTGGATTTACATGCAATGGTTACAGGCACCATTACTTTGATGTTATGCTGTCATAAAAATACTATGATTAAGATTTGCGTTATGTAAAGACCTTAATCTAATTATGTTACTTTAAGGTCATATTCTGAGTATTAATACTGTGATTAAGATGTGCAGTTCTACAATAACCATTGCATTATCGGTGGGGACTATAACCACTATATTCCTTACAAGCCTGTCCACTGGGGATTTCACAAGTTGCAGCATTTGCATTTCCTATCTTTGTTTACAGCCAGTCTTATTGCCTTGAGTCCAAATCCTGGATAAAGTGCAGAAAAGTTACATGGGAGCAGTAGAATTATGAAGGGGGTGACAGGGCTGCAGTTTATGACATGAAGGAAATGACTAATGTTGGTTGTAGCCTATAGGGAAGCAGGCATATCATCTATTCATCAATAATCCTTGTATACAGGATTGTATTAAAAACAGGAATATTCACAGAGCCTTCTTCTGCTATGCATGTAAACAGCTTCTTCCCTTTTTTTAAAGTAATAATTTCATTATTGTGTGTATGTAGATGTAGTCATTGTGTCATTTAAGATGGAGCTACCTCATTTTGGAAACAGAATGAAATCACAATATAAATCTTTTGGAAGAGATTAGGGCATATTGACACAGTACATATTTTAAAAGGAGACTTACTTGAGGGTGAACTGTTCGACGGTTGAGTTGGGCATCAAGTACAGGAAGATCTTCAGGGTCTCACCGGGCTTCAGGGGCTTCTCAGGCAGCCTGAGGAACATGTTTTTGTCCAACTGCTTGTCCACCAGTAGCTGCTCTTGACTTGCCTGGTACAGACTGATGCTACCGATGCGCAGCAGAGGGTGCTGTGACAGCGGTTCTCCCCTGGAACTCCCACCACCCCTGTGACCCGAACCTTCACTGCACTCCCCCCCAAGATTAGGTTCGTGGAGGGTGTAGTAGAGCTCAGCCTGGAGGGTCTCAGTGGTGAGGCCATCCAGGAGTCCGTCACTGGAGCCTTTCCTCCGACCCAGTGGGGCCATGTTGGTGTTGAACCAGGAGGGAGGCAGCTCCAGCTGGGCCAGGCACTGTGCCAGGTTGCCTTTCATCCTGCAGGATGTTTTAATCTCCCGAACATCGCGGAAGGCATGGAGACGAACACAGGGCAGCTTGTCTTGGGCTTTGAAGTCATCCCAGTCACGGCCGGCGATGTAGAAAAACACCTGGACAGCTGGGTTGTTGGAGAAGACCCGTGCCTGGACAATGAAGGCCCGCACCTTCCAGTTGACCGTCAACTGGCCAGGGATTTCCAGTGGACTAGTCGGCTGGAGGAGCTCCTTGGACAGGGCTTGATCCCGGGCAAAAGGCCCGAAGCTTATGTTGATGGAAGGGAGGTCCTTGGTCTGGAAGACTACAAAACTCTCAGAGCGTTGCAGTGGGTGTCCAGTGCTGGGGCTACTGCTGCTGCTCTTAGCGCTGCCGCCAACAGCTTGCCCTGTGGTCTGCGCCTCTCGCAAGAAGAAGGCCAGCTGGGCATTGGACAGTTTGAAGGTGGCAGGAAGGTAGACATTAGGTGGAGAGGGACTGGCTGTCACCGCCGAGGGACTGAGGAGGGCATCCGAACTTGTTGGGGCGATTTTACCTGCAAGTGCTGTGAAGATAACAAGGGGAAGAAAGAGGTTAGACTTTCGGTCTCTTTTCCACTTTTCTGTACCAGTATTTGTACAACTTTTGAAAAGGAATTGTAGGCAAATACGAGCATGGGCATAGGATAAGAGGAGAAGAGACAAAGAGGAGGGGTCAGTGGGAGGAAAGGATGAATGAGGCACAAGCAGGAAGTCACAGAGGTCAGCCCTACTCACTCAGCCATGAACGGGGGAAATAGGAAAAGGTCAACACACACTAATCAGCTGATAACTAGCCAACACAGAGGGCAGACTATCAAACGTGTTGCAGACATTAACAAGTTGCCTGGCAACTGATCTTTATCTTGGATGTGACCACATGCTAAATCACCCAGTTTGGTTGTTCAATGGACAATTCTCTAGTCCATTGATCTGGGACATTTACAAGCACACAAAGCTGAAGAACAATCTTAAAATTTGAAAAAAAACATAAAAACTACAAAGGGCATGAAGTTAATGTTAAGACCAGATTGGAACAGTAACTCATGTCTGTATCTAGTAGTTACCTAAGGTATTAATTGGAAAACGAACAAGTATACACAGCTACAGTACGGTGAAATAAAAATCAAACTAGGGCAGTCATCACAAAACAAACAGCATAAATGTGACATACTTATCAAAATAACCCAGAGCTGAGCACAAAAATATGGTTGCCTGTCCCCACTGTCCAAATCATAGATAAAAAGTCCCATATTCCAAATGATTTTATCATTGAAGTTGCATCTTTTAAATCTGAAAAATCAGAAGAGCTTTTTTCAATCCCCCAAAAGGAAATCCTCTTCAAAAGTTACACAAAAGGCACTCCACAGAAGTTTTGCTTCTTTTTTGTTTTCTCTTTAGAAAATCAAATTTAGCCATGTGGGGGCAAAAAAGGAATAAATGAGGGAGGGGTAAAAAAAACACAGTAATACACTCCGGCAGTTCTTCAGTAGGCTACAAAGATTCCACCAAGCTTCTTGAACTTGTGCTTCTCTAATTCCCTGTGGTTTAGGTCCTTGGTCGAAGTGTGGTTCAGCCCCATGCAGTGGCTCTTTGAATCCCAGACTGTGCGTAGCTCCGGGACAGCCTCTGATAGACAGGCATGGCCTCCTCCCGGTTGGTGGGCTGTACGGGAGCTATAGACAAAGCCTTTGACGCCGCCCCATCTTGCCACACCTAGTCTCTAGTCTATAATCACCATTTTAGCTCCCGGTCAGAGCTAAGACATACAGCCCACGGAGGACTCGACTTACACCACACACACCCACACCCACACACAGGCAGAAAGAAATAACACTCTCCAGCTCGATTCATCCTCTCCCTCCGGACGTGTTCGGGCAGACTCATATGTGTGCACGCAAGTGTGTGTGTGTGTATGTTGTAAGGGGTGGGTGTGTGTAAGGTGGAATGGGGGATGGATGTATTGCTTGAATGCCTCCAGGCAAAGAGGGTAAAAGAGTGAGAGAGAGAGACGGGGGGGAGGGAGGGATTAGGTTAAGATTATTGATGAATTAGCCTAGCTCCCCTGCCCTTCTCCTCCTCCTCCTCCACCTCTTCGTCTGCCTCAGCCCCCTGAGAAATCCATGAGAATGAGGGGATGCCAGGCAGAGGGGGAGGGGGAACTGGACTGCCTCTGTCCTCCAGCAACATGCGGCTGGAATTCCCATAATAAAAGGGAGAGGGGATCCATGGATGTGTGTGTGGGGGGCCCCATAAACTGAATAGCAAACAGTGGGGACTACAAAAGATAAAGCCACAGCCTGGGGAACATCCCACACTTACAAACAAGTGACCTTAGCTGCTGACAAAGAGCTCTCCAGTAACCATCAATTAATAGCGAGGTGCAAGTTCTCTTTCTGTTTTCTCAAAGTCCTATGCGGCAGTTTTTGAAAACCAAGAACATATTGGAACAGCAGGACAGCAGTGACTGGAAGGTTTGCTGGTTTGACTGCCTGGATTAGCTGGGAAACTGGGGTTGGGGAATGAACAACACTCTCTCCCTCAACAACGAATGTGTCCTTGATCAAGGCACTGAACCCCCAACTGCTCCAGTGGAGCTGCTCAGTGGATGTCAATAAAGACTTTTATCATAATTTTACCATTATGGATTGCAACCAAAGCTGTGGCAATATATACTAAATTGTACTTCATGCAACTTAAGCTCACTGAATTGATTTGAAAAAGAGTGGTTGTACTGGGCAGCTCCCAGTGGCCAACAAGAGACTGGGGTGTTGCTGGAAAAGAGTAAGCACACTCAGTCGACTTTTCCCTGGATAACTACTGGTTACAAAATGTATATATGTATCACGGTAAATGTGGGAAAATGGTAAATGTATACATCTACCGTAATGTGCACATTTACTACAGAGTTGGTAATTGTGCACATTTCCCAAGTTAAATGTGATGCATGTGAACATTTGCCGCTTAATGTGGTTTTTTTTTAAAAAAAGGGTATTTTGATGAATTTCATCAGATCAGGATATCGACTGAAAAATATTTGTTGTGGTAGAGCCTTATTAACAGGTTATCGACCTCATGGTTACGTTACACTAGATTCTTCACTTTATTGCCTTGCTGGGAAATGTGCACATTTACAATTTTCCCATATTTCCCGTAACATGGGTGACAATAACCTCAGTCTGAACACAAAGTTCTGAGATTTTTTTTTCATCTTTTAATTGTCTATTAAGGATGTAATCATGCTTAGAAGCTGGATATTTATTAAGGAGTAAGTGAGTATTGCACCAAGAGGACTCAAACCAGGCAAACCTCTGAGGTTCTCAATACTGAAGCATCTCTCGACAGACACTTTTGCCCTCATGTTTCACAGATTACCTGACAACATAAGCTCCCCGAGAGTCTCCTAATCCCTTTCGAAATGTAATAACCTCAGTTTATCAATTTGTGCAATGGCGATACATGCATTGATTTGCCATTGTACACAGCTGCCCCCGCACTCAACCCGAGGCCTTATGGTCTGGTTTGAGAGGAAGATGATTACAGCTCCCGATGCATCAGGGCACTCGACTGTCTCGTCTCACTTTCTGCCAGCTTCACAAGGTGGGTGGGTTTGGAGGGGTGGGCGGACACAGATGGGCTTCCAGCGTGAAACCCTATCGCCTTCCTCTTCCACTGGCCTGCCTATTAGACCTCGGGCCAAATTGAATTGAATTCTCTTCCTGTTGTGCTCCCATTACGTGAAACATCTGTTGTGTGTGTGTGCATGTTGGGGGGGTATGAGTGGGTGTCTCTCCTAAGAGCTCTTTTCTATCCATTAGAGTACTTTGTGTGATGGCAATTAATGAAAGTATCGGGCCACTTTGTGGCTGAGGCAACGCTATTCAACTTCTACTGTTATGCCAATAACAGTCTACATAGACAAACACGCTTGAGTCCAGAAAAAAAAAGTGAATGATTTCAACCGTAACACTGATGATTTACAGTGTAGAACATCTGATCATTACTCCATTTACTGCAGTTTTCTCAGCAGACTCTTCCTAGAATCAGTCCTAGAATCAGATTAAAGACAAGATTTCTCAGCAGCTACTGTAGCAAAGCAACACTAAGTAGCTGAAAATGTGCTAGAAGACAAAGAAAAGAGATAAACTTCCAATGAAAACTCCGTGGAGACGAGCAGCAACTGAGAAATGTTGCACTCCTTTATAAAACCTCTGCCGATGAAAGAATATGGGGCCTTATTAAATGCATTAAGCCTTTTATAAGCCCATGTGGTTGAAATTTTCAATGTTAAGCAAAGGAAAACTAAACAAAAAGATGTTTAATTTCCAACAAAAGCTAAAATTTTAATTCAGATTGGAGGAGTATAGGATGTTATGAGGAGGGTGGATGTTTGAGTTTGAGACAGTGACACGAATAAATGTCTCTTCACGTAAAAGGTCAGGAGGGCTTAGAGAGAGGCATGCTTACAGCACTGCTAATATGCTAGGCCTCAAGGGCTTTCCTATCGATCCTCAGCTCACCCCACTCCTCCTCCCCCTTTTTTTTTTTACATTGCACTGAATATCAATATCCTGGCATTAGAGTTTAAATGATGAAATAATAACTTGGCAATAGGAGCAATCACCAAAAAACTTGCAACGGCCTGCCGTCTACAGTGCAAGGCTTTTAGGATATTTTAAAAATTATACTTGGCAAACACAACTTTCAATTTCAGACTTCTTTATTCATGTTCCAATTTTGCTGATGCTTGTATGCAAACAAAGACCCATAATCTAAAATGGCTTGCATTATCATTCAATTAGCTATGAATGCAACACAAAGTGCAGATGAAAAGATATGGTAGCCTGGGGGATAAAAGCCGTATTAGCACTTGAAACACTGGTGGAAGTTAGTCCTATTTTTGCCTATCTCTGAGGAATGTCTATTTCCATCTCTGCCAGACCTGGATTACCTTTACAATAAGGCCGCAGCTGGATTATCTCAAACCCACTCAGATGGTGTAGGGCATTCAATTAACGGTTTCATCTACACGTGCAGGAATATCACAATCGTGTTTACGTTTCGGTCACACTGGGGCCTGTTAGGTTACTCAGTTGACGCGCTTGCATGAAATCGCTTCATTTTGGTATGAGTAAATTAGTCTTTCTGAACGTTTGTCACAGTTTAGGCACATATACGTGTCCCCTGAGGCATACATATGTTTTGTTTGCTCTTTTTTGTGTTTTTTGTTTTGTTTGTTCTCCCCTCCATATAAAGTGTCTTTGGGTACTTAGAAAAGCGCTATATAAGTCCAATGTATTATTATTATTATTATGACACGTTTCCATCAGATGAAATAGATCATAAGCAACTGACATGATGGCAAAGCAGTTACTACAGACATTGATTGCAGTTAAAACTGCACTAGTTTGCATGGTGACCGCTCCGAGGGAGTCATAGCTGTTTGAAAAAGTAAACTTTACACAGCACACGTTTACCAACCCGGCCGATCTGTGATGCGTTATGCCAAAGGACACCAAAGGGGTGAAACCATACCAGACACAAAAGTTGCATTTGGGCAAGTAGGGTGAATCTACAGCATCTCAATTAGTGGGGATGGGACGCCCTTCTCTATTGCAGCCCCACTTCCTGATTTAGGCTGATAAAACAGGTGTATTTTTACACAGAAATTTTAGCCTAGTGCAGCTTTATGGGGTGATGGGCGGATTAAAAAGGGAAATACCAAAGCTAAAGTATTTACTACCAGTCTGACACCACTTGTTAGAAGCATTTCATCGTTGATCCTTTATATTTATTACGGTGAATGGGGAAAATGGTAAATCATATTCACTGGTAAAAGTGCACATTTACCAGTGAATTTCCCGGTTCACGGCTAGTCACAGCAGCATGAGGCTGTCTCTCAGTCCTGCCACTACATATTGTTGTGGGTACGGCATACCATGTGGCCAAAATACCTCCTCAGATTGGATTGTAGTAAACAGATCTGTGAGGCTGGGAGAGTCATTCATGTAACACTACAACATCAGAAAACTGGTAAAGGCAGAGCAGCATTGGGTAAGTGTTCATGCATCCCCTCCCGGTTGACCTGCATCACAGAGTGAGGACGGAGGTATCTGAGGCCATTTCTCTCCAAACTGATGTTATTGGCGTGTCTCTTTACTTTTGGTAGGCAGGTAAGACGTTGCTATGTTGACAACCTATGTATTCAACGTAGATGTAGTTTGGCCAATAAACTGATGCTTGATTGAAGCAAGACAGTTTAGTCCAATAGCGTTAGAGAGTGTACACAATTTCCAATCAATGTGTTACAGGTATACAATCAGTAGGCCACTCTGTGACTGTGAGAGCCTTGTGCCACTGTGACTAGCATTTTACACTCACACTCATTTGACACTCTCTCATATCGACTGTAACATATGCATTCATAACGTAATTTATAATTTATAATGCATTGTCAGTTGTTCTTATGTGGTCCAAGCGAAGCTGCTTTGATGAGGCCAATAACTACATGAGGTAGTGTTCTTCTGATTGAAGCATTTTCCTTTGTGAACCGAAGCAACTCCATGTTTGTTGACATCATTTGGTGAGGTCACTTTCCCTGACGAGCAGCCTGGATACTCAACGCCACTATTTGACATCCAATATTTACCAGCCAATTAGTCATAAAGCTGGGCTTTGAAACAAAATACCATTGGGTAATAGATCAAAAACCTCCTTGTTAGACCTCATTGTACAAGACACACCAAAACACCATCGCTCAATCTTTCGTTCTTTTTTTCTCCCTCTGTCTTTTGATCATGATAACTAGCTAGGGCTGTGGAAGGCTACCGGCAAAGTCTGTGCCTTTGTCTTTGTTCTTATATTTTTGTTTGTATTGCAACATCTGGACACCTCTGTGTATAGTTGAGTGACAGGAGGGAAAGGCGATACAGGCCATGGAACAATGATCATAAACTGAACATTTAAAGGTATTTAGTTTGTATAGTTAATATGTGCCTTAGCTGACTGCAGCTTCGAAAACAGCCCGTACTTTTGTTCCTATGCTGCTGAATGGAGCCTTGTAGGTACAGCTTCTGCATGCATTAGTCGAATGTATTGATGAAAGGATGCAAATCCTTTGTGGCAGCACGATCTCTACCTCAATACAATCTGAGCCTGATGCAATCTATAGAGTTGTAGGCAACAGTGTGTCCCACGGGGGATAAGCCTTGTGTGGTAAACAGCCTCATATTTAGATGTTATAGCTATATTGTGTCCCTTACATATTGATACAAAGTATGTAATTTGATTGAGACTTTCACTCACCTACTCACCTTTGTAGGTGAGTTTGCTTAAATTCATTGGGTTTCCTAATCAAAGCAAGCAAGTAACCCATACAGTGTATTGTCCTACATCGTTCTCATGAAATATTTGATTTGTACTATACACCTAGGGATTTATTCATATTATACCCATGCATGTCCAGCTGAACAACCTGTCAATGTGCTAAGACAACTTAGGTTAACGTTAGGGTTCAGGTTAGTAAGCTAAAACTTTGATTTTGTTAACTGATTTCTAGGTGAAACTACTGCCTGTTTAAGTCATATGAGCTCCACCCCGTTTCATTTGATTTATACGATATTATACAAAACTAGAAGAAGAAAGAAGAAGAAGAAAAAGAAGAGAAAGAAGAGAAAGAACTAAGATGAATATGAGAGATGTTGGCAGAATATAAAAAGAAGAACCATGGCGATGAGCGACTACTCTAGGGGTCCGGGCATTGAAGTCCCTCTGGACGAGTCACATTGTACGAGCCATAATCAACATCTTGAAATATCAGAAGTCACATATTTGCCCAGAATGAGATTGTGTCACGTTCCTTCAGCACCACCCTGGTTTCAATTTCACAACCCTCGATGCCCAATGGCAAGTCATGAATTCAATGGACGAACTGAGCAGGGAGTGGACTTGTGGTTGTAACTAGTGAACGCTTTCAAAACTTGCAGCCACCAGGGGTACAATTAGGACAGAATTCAAAGTAATCTCAAAAATTCTGTTTGAAAGATACAATTCTTACAACTGGCATACCTTATTTGTTTTTTCACTCCATACGTGAGAAGCTGAAGTTTAAAGATGCTCTATTTTCCAATCACTGGTAAAGTTGACGTTTACTAAGTAAGAATTTACTGTATATAGTACCATTTACTAAGAATTTGATGATATGAGAACACCCTGTCTACGTATCATGTGTCAGCAACATGTTTCTATGAAAACTATTTCTATTGTATTCATTGTTTTTTTTAGTTTAACTGTTTTTATTGTGTATTTGCTATTCTATTTTTTTCCTTATATTCTATATACTTTTGCTGCAACCCCCTCATTGACATGCAGTCAACAAAGCTTCATCTCATTTATATATTACATACTTTTTCAAGTGATGACATCGCCCCTTAAAAAAACCCTAATGATTTGAGAGTGCCTTCTGCATTACATTCAGTTCACCTCTATTCTATTCCATCATTTTGCTTATTGATGCAATTCGCTTCAACAAGATAGCTCTCCCTTTCCAACAGATTGTATCCAACTTCATTTAGAAAGACCCTGATTTTAAAAGTTCGAATTAGGTCTCAACTTTAGGATTTTAACTTATATTTTAACAATATGCTCCTTGGCATAACTTAGCTTCATGATTTTAATGGAATCATTGTGAGTCTGATTAACGTTACATTATGTTGATTTGTAGGTCATGTCTTGGCATTTTTTTTTTTATTGTATTTGATCATATTCAGCAGCACATCTCTAATTATAGCCCCTTGGGATAATAAAGCTTTACCGAACACTGTAACTGAATAGAGCACTGGACAAAGCTACTTTTTATGATCACACATTTTTTTGCCTCCTAGTGTTGGCTATGAATATGTCGTGGCAAGATGGATGAATAGATAAATGCTAGATTGATAGATTAAAAAAAGAAAATACACGGGTCGCATCGTTTTTCCAGGGCGAAAAGGGCAGGAAAGTGGGGAAAAAAGTGGGAAAACAAAGAAAAAAATTTAATAAAAAAAGGATTTTTCAGGGGAATAGATTGAACCAGGTGAAAGGCCACTACTAACTCAGTGTTAGAGTCAAAAGGGCTAATTATTTGGAATATATGCTTATATTGAATATATATTCCCCCTGGCTGGGTTTACTAGAGCCACTCTCGAATACAATATTGTTCATGGCCACACTGAAAATAAGAGTATCATCATGGAGTTGGTCTTTTTTCATTCACTGAATAACACCGAGGGAACATAATTGATGGCAGAGGCTGAGAAGACAACCTAATTGCCATGAACCTGTAAAATATTAGTTTCTTTCAATAGTATGAGGAAGGCAATGCACTTCTTCACATCCCTATAGATCCGCCCAGGACATTACATGCGTTCCTCTGAATACCTTTCACTGTGGAAAAACATAACATAAGCACTCCCCTACACACATGGTAACAGCATCATTTGTCTGCTGTAATTTCTTTACCAGTTGCTAAATTAACCACACCTACACAACAAGGATATACTCAATTTGAAGGCAGCTTAATGAGCTCAAGCCAAAGGATTAGATTGCAGTGCCTTACTGTTAATAACTGCATAAAGAAAAGTCATAAAATCATGTTATCAGGTGAACAAGTAAACCCGTTTGACCCTGGATGGTTGAGTTCTGATGGGTTTACACCACCGTTGCACTTAATTTTCTATATAAATTAACTTACAAAACCTCATATTTAAACTATAATTTATGGGTGATCAGCTAAACCTTTCAAAGCTTTTGTCTATGAATATTACCGTATTATTTTATTCCGTCGGTACAATGAAGATGAGACCTCGCTTTGGCTTTGGGGGAAATCTGTGATGAGGAAATAAGATTTGTAGACATAGGTTTTGCCGGGGGGGGGGGGGGGGGGTGTGTGTAAGTGGAGGGTATACGACTTTTGATTTCCCTGCCTATGATCATTAAAGTTTGTTGCCGGTGGGGATGTTCTTCGTCCCCTTTCTGGTATGCAAATTAACATTTTTGTAACCTTTTGTTTATTCAAGGAAGGTTTACTGAGCAGGAAGGCTTTCAGCAACATCCCCCTTCACACCTGACAGTGACCCCCGTATGACTACGATATTGTATTGTTCACCACCGAGTTGGAGTAAGTACCTTACTCAAGAGTACCTTGTCAGTAGGAGGGAAAAGGATTTTGGAGAGGGGTGAGCATTAATCACTTTCCCCACATATGATTTCCCAACAGTTTTGTTTTACTTTTGTTTAGGTAAGTCTTTTATTTGAAACTGTTATTTTCTGTGTTGTTTTGATTATATGTTTGTCTGTTATATTTTTTGTCCAAGTTCCAGGCTCCTTTTCAGACCATTTTTTGCTTTATTTGGTTTGTTGGTGAGTGCCCCTACTTGTTAGTTCTCTCCAGAATCTTTTTTTTTGCATAACAACAGTGTATGTTTTTTTGTAAAGCATCATAAAACAATGAGCATTCCATTACTAGGACAATGCAAATGGGGGCACAGAGTGGTGTTGCAACAGCTGACACTTTCCAAGAAAAGCTAGAGATTGCGTCAGGAATTCACCAAGGATTAGTAGAAACAAAAATTCAATATTAAAGATAGTCAGATAGAAGATATTCAGGCACATGTTGCAATCAGTGATGTATACAGTACTTATTTTCCTTTCTTTCTTTTGCTGCTTTGGTGTGGTTATGGAGAAGGGGCCAAGCTTAGAAGGACGGCATCTGAGGCAATCCAGAGGCAAAAGGCATGAAGAGGAAGGCCACAAGAACCGAGCATCAATGACTAATGAACACTGCCTTGCTCCTATTTTTATTTGCTATTTGGTATTTTTTCTTACTTATTTGTAAAGTCCTAATCAACTTAAATCTGATTTGAGAATTTCCCTTAGATGGTACCAGGTGCTGGTTGCCCACTGGAGAGCAAAGGCTTGGGCTGGTGAGCTTTGAATTTTACACCCCAGCACCAACAAGCACTTCTATGTATTCCAACTGTCCTACACACATATTTATATGTTCAGACTGTATCTTTGTCCGACAGCTTTGACAGGCATAACCACTAAATAGACACAGCAATAGCTCCTCTTGTACCACTACAGTGAAACTTTTTCACATGACATCATGCACCCTTGATATTCACTCTCGCTCTGGCCAAATCTACATTCCCAATTCCCCCCGCAGAAAGTCTGCATGATACAAGTGACATTTTGGTTCAAGAGCTTATCTGCTGCTTGTGATGCTTTTCAAATAAAATAGAAATAGCACCCTTTGGTCTATTGTGATGCAGGTCTATTGTAAGAGAGCCCTTCATAGTGTCATGGCCACTGCACAGCCGGAGTGGAGCATTTCTGAGCAGAGTGCCTCAGTGCTCTGAGGGAGAAAAGGAGAAAAGGATATCTTTGTTTCAAATTCCTTCATATCAATGTCACACAAACATGCAGCTTTTAGTTGTCTTGTTCCCATGGTGACGTGTTACACAACTCGCTGCCAAATCACCATAACAACGAGCTGAAAAAGGGGTGCCAGGGAAAGCACTTGGTTGCGGACAAGTGGGGGGTTAGTGTAAGATCTTGATTCCACCATAGTTACGCAGTCTCTTCTCCGCAGTGGCAGATTAAGGAGACAGAAAGTGCTTTAACTCAAATGAGTCATATCAAGTCACATCTCCCATCCTACCGAAGTTTTCCGATGCCGAATATAGAATTTTTCACATGAAAAGCTGAAATCTGGATGGATTTAGTCCATGATTAAGATTTTTGCAAGCTAAAATGTCACAAATCTATTTGGGGAGCTTAGAAACAAGTTACTATGGCATTCAAAGGACAATGCTACTGTTTTTGACATAGATCTGGATGGTTTTTAATGTGGATCCAATGTCTTCCATAATACCAACAGACCAGCTTCATCTCCATTAGTGAGATATCTTCCTCTGTGCTAAATTACAGCTGCAATGGGTTTCAAGGGGACCTAGAAATGTATCTTCAACACCTCTAAAAACCTATGAAAGCCACCAAATCTGACAAACATATTCTCACAATGTGCTCAAGTTCTCAACTTTTAAACCCATAATACAGAGACTCATAGGTATCCCTAGCTATAATATTGCAAAACCTTCTGCAAATTGGCTCTAGCACATAATCGCTCGCTAGCTTACTCTGCAGCAGTTTTAACTTTGTGTAGTTGTTTATGTCCATGTTAAATATTTTTTATTTATAAAAGATTAAATATTTATATTGTAATAAACCTTGATATAATACTGCCGTTATGGTCCGGTGTCAGAGGCTTTAGAATAACCACCGCACAATAGCAGGAAATGCAGTAAACTCAATCTTTATTGAAATAAATATACACAGTTCATAAGGCGTGGGGTAGCCACAGGAATTGGCCACTAAGACTACTTCAAAGGCTCTTTTTCTTCAATCTAATTCCTCTCCCATTGGTTTCAAGTGTTCTGTGTATCATTTATCACCACCAAAGTGCATTAAACTATGTCTGCTGTAAGAAGGAAAAAACCAAGTGCATTAACCATACACCAGAATGGCCCAGCAATCACTAGGGACACCTAGTCTTGGTTCTATTAAAACAACTGACCTCGGGCTGCTTTATTAGTGTGGCAGGGTGAACGTCTGGAAGATCCTCCTCCTCCTCCTCCTCCTCCATTTCTTTTTTGATCAAATGTGGTAATTTCCTCATATTTGCAGAATGGAATGAAGTATAAATGAGAGATGAAGTGTTCATTGGTCTGCGGTTTAAAAAAAACAAACTGCCCAATGAATAGAAGATGGAATTGGCAATTTGGCCGACGACGTATGATGTTTACTTCTTAATCTGAAGGTTATTGCCTCTAGCATACGATTTGGGATACAGCTTCATAAGCGGTTTGTTATTAACCAGGGTAGGTGTATAGGACAGGGACTCGATTAATTGTTTATCATAAGATGATCAGGGCATTTAGGTTTCCGAGCCAGAGGGGTTATTTGTGTAAGATGAAAGCCACAGTAGTAATTTAATTTTATATGAATGAGACACGCTGTAGCAAGAGGATTGTATTAATATCTTCAAAACACTGACTTCATCTCAATTGACCCGTATGGTCCAATTTCTCATTTCAAGGCTTAAAGGGGCATTCACCAAAGAAAAAGCTGATTTATTATGTGCGTGAGAGCACACACACTCTAAATCTGTAAACAGTCTTGAATTAATTTGCTTTGACAGTGTCCCCCAAAGATGTCCTCTGGAGGCCATTTATTAAAATAAACCTTATAGCCATAAGTTCCACAGAGAGCTAATCATTTGGAAATGTCAATTTTCAAGTTCGTGAGTATTATTTTCTCAGTGCAATGGAAGGATTAGGATTTTCCCAAAAATGGCAGTATAACATCTTAATCCCAGTTTTTGCTTTGTGTGGCTATACAATAAAACTTGCAATTTCCTAATGAGCTACATGGAGACACGTCCACGCGTAGCGGCGTACAGAGCTGTGCACAGACGTGATACAAATATGCAAAACATGGTTTCATGTCTGAAAATCAAGATGATAAATTATTTTTGTGCACATATTCTAATACATCCCTAACTCGGAATATCTGAACAACCCTGTATAGCTGAATACATTTTCTTCATTGCAACGCGCCATTCCCACATGGGTACCAACTTCATTAAGACATTCATACATGATATAGGAATATTTCATTGTGCAACTAAAAAAGATCAGTAGGCCTACACAGAAGGCAAATCATGAATATAGTGAAAAGACAAATTCTGATTTATATAGATTTCATAGTGGGGACAAAGATACTGCAATAATAATTGGTAAGAATGACAATATTAAATTTATTGCCATAACAAGGATTGACGTTTTCTTCAACTAGCCTATTTCTCCATTAGTTGAATAGAAAACCCAAGAGGTTTCAATATTATGGGCAGGTGGTATAATCCAGTGAATTACCTTGGTATCAACAAAGTACGGTGGCAGCCTGTGCTGGAAGAGAGCGAAAATCTCAGGAGCGCAATGGTAGTACAGGAGTCTAACATGCGTAAAGGGGTTTATCATGGGTGTGATGTGAAGGGAATGCCATGAGGAAGATGGAGAGGATCTGGGTGGGAAATACCCAGCTCCTGGTGTAAATCCCTAGTACAGTGTATAGAGCTTTTTTATGAATCCAGAGCAAGCAATCAGTTACACCAGAGGCGAAAGGGGAAAAAAAGTTTTATATTATTATAGTAACATACTGCAGTTTATATAGGTGGCATGGGTGAATTGGCCCGTTAAAGAGTCCAGAAAGAATCTGATATATATAACAAGTGGCAGGCAAGTTGCATAGTTAGGCACAGTAGTGATGATAAATATGTTTTTGGCATTGTTAATGTAATTCAGCATTTTTTAAAGTTACATTTACAGATATTAAACCTTGCTGACCCACCACTAATCTAGTATTTGCTTTTTATGAGGCTAAAATATGCTGGATAACAAACTGAAAATATGACTACAAAGTAGGAAAGCAAATTTTGGATCAGGTGGCACCTGAAAAATGTATTCTGTGTACCCACTTTACAATAATTTATATTGTAATAATCTAATTGTTCTCATGAGCACCAGGTTTAAGTTGGAAAATAGCCAGCTGGCAGCCAAAATGACATATTGTGGTGAGTTTTTCATATAGTGTCTTAAAAATTATTTTCATCTGCAGGCAAGTGGCATAAAGGTGTGGATTTCTACACAAGCATGCACAATGAAGTCCATAGCAGTATTACATTGTTTTTCAGCTGAAAAAAGGAGATTTTCACTAAAATAACTGATCAAACCTAATATCAACCTACCGTTTTTCACTACATTGCCTTCTTCTTGGTACTATACCGTATGTTTTAGCTGTCCTACTGTTTGAGGCAAAAGTATGCTTCTTTGATAACCCACAGCATGAATTATCCTGCATGCATATTATTCAGAATGAGTCCCATGCTAGTGGCCGCTGACTACTCTCGTCCATGAGCAGAAGTGGAATGGACACATAGCGGGAGTTGCAGTGCGGCGGCTCACACCAGAAGCGTATTTCTACGTGTGGTCAGCAGGCAACAACATCCCAAGACTTGTTGAGGGTCATATAATGTAGCTCCCTGTATTTTTCCACTTCGATGATTAACTTTATATCAAAGCAAACCTACATATTTACTTAACACCTAATCTCATTTATTATAGTGAGAATTCAATAGCAGACCCCATGTTCCTTCGGCAAGTTCAAAAGCAGACATGGTGTTCATCATCCCACAGTGACTCTGTTGCTTTACAATTTTACATCAGTGCATACATATTAATGAACAACAGTCAAGACACGAGTAGGTTGAAATATATATGCGCTTCTGTGGTGATATGATGCAAAAATTAGCATGTACAGTGTATTTCCACTGTGTATTTCTGTGGAATCCGCACGTCACGTGGAAGAAAATATAGGCTCAATGCCAAAACTATCGCTGCAGGTCCGTGAGCCGTTGTGTTCACTCCAATACATTAACATGGAGGCTGAGAGGAAGCAGGCTCTGCTACGCGTCTGTTCTGCTTTGGTGCGAACAAGGATTTAGACACCCATTTCTATTTTCACTTGCCAAAATACATCAGTGTAATTTTTACATAAGGTCACATGTTTTAAACATAGTCAAATTATAGTAGATTATAAACATTCAAATTCGGATTAATAATCTGGATTTATTGGTGCTGTTGTGTAGCTCTCCCACAGATAATAACAATATATTTACATCTCATTATTAGAACTCAGGGTCTGACTGACACAACAAAATGTTCATGAGGACATAAATGGCAACAGCACGTTCAATTATAGAACACGGGGGTTTCCCCTGGTCCCATAGTGATTTGAAGTTTACCGTTTCCCTGCTTCAAATGGGGCGCGTAAAAGGAAACAATTCAAAGTCACTGACTAGGAAAGGATTTCTCGATCTTTCTTCAGCTATTTGGGAGATAAAGCGAAACAAGTGGCGAGATTAAATATTCACGAAACCCTACAAGAGGAGCATATGTTTTATTGATTGAGAAGGAAAGAACAATAGAGTCTCAGGTTTGGACTTTAAGAGCATTTTAAAGTGAATGGAACTTTTATGCATTGAAGGACCGTAGCAAATACAGGGAACCATCGGAGACCTTCCTCCAGAGCCATTTCCCTGCTACGCTACAAAGGCTAAGGTTAACACTCCGCTCGAGAGGCTAATGGAATGCATTGGAGCTCTCTATTTAGAGGTATGTATGGGCTAGTGCTCACCGTCTGGGGAGATATTATGGCTTTGGGTTTGAAAAATGAATAGGAAAAGGGTAAAGAGACTGTTTGTTTAGGGATCAAACGGCCGAGACAAAGGAATAGGTGGATGACAAAGAACCTCGCCAACATGGATGCTGGTTGAGTGCATGTTGTGCATGCCATATTGAGCATTGTTCTCTAATGGACCTTGCGAGGGAAGACGTCCATGCTTTTGTTTTCAGACCTTTAATGGTGCATAGGTGCTACACAGGAGACTATAAAGATACTAATAGTTACTTTCAAGGAAAGAATGCCTGTAAAACTGGGTAGCCTTGCAACCCTGAATGTCTTATCTCTGAGATTTCCTATTGACAGACTGGTACAGTTGTTTGGTTTCTCACATGCTGTAGTAGACGTGAGTTCCAGCCTTCCAGTCATGTTTGACCTGTCATGACTTATAACCTTCACACTTCACAGCCTAACATGAAGATTCTTTGTATCAAAGGAGTTAAATGTTACTGGTTTATTTAACAAAAACTCCATGTATGCAAATAATATGTGAACTCCTTCAAGCAGTGGCACTTCTTGTAGCAGTGATGACTTGGAATAAACGTCTCCTATACCACTGATCAGTCTCTTCATCTTCCTGGAGGGATTTTCTCCCACTCCTCCTTACAGAACTCAACCAACTCAGTGAGTTTTGAGGTCTCACATGAACAGACGCTTCAGGTCCTGACAGCATCTCAGTTGGACTTCTTCCTTGACTGCTTAGGATCATCGTCTTGTTGCACAACCATTTTCAGCCCAGCTTCATCTCTCTGACTGATGGCCTGACGTTTTGTTCATGAATTCTCGGGTTTCTCATGGTTCCCTTAATGATGTTGAGTATTTCAGGTCTAGAGGAAGAAAAACAGCCCAGACCCTGACACTCCCACCACCAATCGTAGGGATAAGCTTGTTTTGATGGTGGGTAGTTCTGGGTTGTCATCAAACATGGCATAACAGTTCAGTTTTGGACTGATCTGTCCAGAGAACAGACTTCCAGAAATCTTCAGGTTTGTCCAGGTCGTCTCTGGCAAACTTAAGTCCGGCAGCTTTGTTCTTTTTGGACAGTAAAGGTTTTTCCTGGCTACGTTTGCATGAATGCCCTTTCTATTTAGTGTTCTTATTATTGATGGATGCACAATGACATCAGATGCAGCAATGGTGGCTTGTAGATCTCTAGCTGTTATTCTTGGGTTTTTAAGTAGTGTAAAATATTTTTCTTGCGGCTCTTGGTGATACTTTAGAACGACGTCCACTTCTAGAACGAGTTGCTGTCATGTTAAATTCTCTCCATTTGTATATTATTTTCTCACAATGGACTGATGGATCCCAAATCTTTCACCTGCATCGTAACACCAAACTGACCAGGATTCTCACCTGTATTTATGGTAGTGACTCCCCCTGAAAGATCTGACCTTTGATTGGCTAACTTCATACCCAACTACTAACCTACTTTATTTTACTAAAGCAAGAGGAAGTTCACTTATTTTTGCACCTGCACTAATTCCTTTTAAACTATTTTCATATTACTACATGCACAATTTCCTCTGAAAACATTTTGGTTAATATAGATCTTTTATTTCAGTTAAGAAAAGGATAGGTTTAATTAAATAAGCGATGCATGGTAGAAACTATAATTGCACAAGGGCTTCACAAACTTCCAAACATGATTGTATGTGGCCAAAACAGAAGAGCTGCAGCAATCCATCTTGCTAATGCTGGCGTCTAACTTCAGAAAATGAATGACCTTATCATTTTTCAGTTGTTCCTATCAACTAGATGGGAAAAAGGGAGACAACTACTGTTGCAAATAACCTCTTTGATCAACTTAAAGTGTGACAAGAAGACTTTCACCATTTTGTGTTCTGTAGTTATTTGCTTCACTGCTGCGCATGCAATGCTTTAGCAGATTGTGCATGTTTAGTGGATGGTACAAGCCATTTTAGTATAATCTCAAAGGTATTAGCATATACACTTTAGCAAACAACGCACTACACACAGAGGTGAAACTGCTGCCAACCTTGATAGGCCTGTTTGTGCCCATTAGATGTGTGATAGGACAGGAGTCATTTGCATCTAGCTGACCCAGCATTGTGATATCAACCAATCGTAATCTAACCGTGTGTTAATCATTTATGAGAATAAAACTATAGCGTGATTACAATATATCCTGATCTGATTAATTTTAAAATCTGATGTTACGAGGTTTCCAGGCGCAACCCAACACCGACTGCAAACGCTCACTCCAAACAATTAATTCACTTCTGCGCCCTTTTGAGGCTGTTTTCATAAATTATTGATGCCCTCCCCTCCCCCCTTCAGCCCAGCCTCCGAGTTCTTCCAACAAGCAGCTATCTCTTTTGTCCCCAGCTGTTGAGTGTGGAGCAGCGAAGGCCTCTGTCATGTCGACATGAGGACAGAGTGGAGCAGACACCTCCAGCTGTACCATCTGTACCCGTCCCACCTGGAGCACCATCAATATTGGTTCCTCATGGTAGTGTTAATGTCAACGAGCTTACAGCTTTATGCTGCTTCCTCAACCTGTCGCAGGCAGGACTATTTTTTTTCTGTCCCACAAAAGAATCAGTATGGAGATTCTCAAAGCAGGTGACAAATTAAGTTGAGTATTTTGTCTTCTTCTCAGACAGTAAAACAGCTGCTCGGGTCGGAACAGTGAATGGCTATAATTGTTTGGCAATTTCAGACAGTTTTAGTGCGTAATGCGCCTCAAAAATGCAGTTGGTACTTCAGTGAATGGAAAAATATGTGCTTAAGCACAATTTGAACTAATTTAAGGGAGAAATGTATATAGAGTCTTTTTAGTTATGGTCTCATAGCAACCAGAGCTGGCGCCATCATAGAGGTCCATTAGAGAATTGACTGGGTGTACATAATGGCATAGTACATAACAACCAGGCAAGAAGAGAGATACCTGAAAAAGACTGTTGTGGTGTGGGTGTTGGTCAACCCATTAACATTATAACTAAAAGTGAGTAATCTGAAAGATTTATCTCCAAATTTAGGTAGATACATTAGCCAGGGGCGCCGCTAGCAATCTTGAGCCCCCTGACAAAATTTCACCTTATAATACAAATCTACAATCCCATGTTATAGGGCAGTTCTGGGGGCCCCCTGAATCATTCATGGTATCCCCCCCCTTACGTTAGCTAGTGTGCACATCAAAAGTGTTGACAACAAGACAACAAGTGATGGTTAGCTGACCAGATACTGTGGTTAGCTAGCTAACAAGCTGACATTATCTAAACACAAAATCAATCAGACGTATCAGTGGCGAAATTATCACTTTCCAGTTACCTGAAGGCCCTCTATACCAGGCCCATTCATGACATTGCTGCAAGAAACAAAACCCAACAGTTTCCCTTTTTTCCTGTTCTAAATGACAAAAAAAATAAATGCACCCTACAGCACTCTGGTGTGATTAAGCACACTGAGAAGCCTAGGAAATATCTGAATTTGAAAAGCTGCAGACTGAATGAATTTGTGAGTGGTCCCTGTCAACATGGGAAGGCTTGCTTATTAGTGCAATTTGAAATCAAGCTTTCAAATCACTGTGGCCTGCATTTGCATTGTGGCATTAATAGTGTAACCTCTTAGACCGCTGCTCGATAAAGGGGTATGCTACCATTCTGGAGTGAGTTCTGTCCTCCTTAGTTCTTATTTTAAGTTTTTTGCAACATTTTGATGTGTTTACCTTGGTTGGCCAGTCTCTTTGCCCTCCCTTTCTCCAGGCAGCTCTCTAAGAAGGCGAAGCAGAAGTAAAACTGCCATCACTAATCTCCCTTTCCCATGTTTTATCACCATGACAGAGGAGTTGTGATAGAGCACTCCATAGGCTGAGTAATCCTTTTGACAAAATTGCAAGCACTGTTTATTCAACACCTTTATTCAAGGTGTTTATTCAATCCCAAATAGAGAGCACCCACTGGAAAACTGGACAAATTTTTTGGAACAGCAGTTTTGACAATTTTTTTGCAGCTGCTGCTTGTATAATGGATGTATTGGTATTTTGGCAGAGACTGGTGTCAAGTTGGCTTGAAAATGATGAAATTGTTTGCCTACAGTAGCTAAATCATGCAGCTTTGTTTATGTTCTACTTGTTTGGCTTCTACTTAAAGTGCATCGTATTTTCGCGTGTTCTTTATTCGGGATATCTTCGTTAAGATTCAGGGGTTTAGATAAGGGTTTTAAAAGGTTATTCCTGAAATAATGACCAGCCCCTATAGGGCTCCCAAACTATCAAGCATGACTGCGTGCTGAGTTTCTCTCTACATAGACATTTTTGAGACTCAAAACCGAGTGTACGGGGGGGGAACACAGTGATGCATAAGCATGTCACAAAGCCATCTACCCGAGGAAGATCATCTATCGCCAACTCCATCTGGGCCACCGCTCTTCATGAAGGCAGAGGAAAAGATACAAGCACCAGATCAAAATCTCCCTGAAAAGGTGTGCCTTGTCCATCTATCCAAATGGAAGCCACCGCTATAGATTATTTTGCCTGGCAGCATGTCTGTCAAAATGCAATCCAACACTTGAAAGGAGTCAGAAAAAAAAGCAGACAGGCTCTGGCTATTCCTGCACCACCCAACCAGCTCTATACATACACATTAATAATTCACTTCAAGAAATCTCAAACCTTGCGTGTGTGTGTATATGTATGAAAACAAATATGTGGATTGTATATTGGGTGATATAACATGTTATACATAAGACATCCAGTGTTTATATGGAGTGTACATTATATTGATGCTGTATGGGATACTTGAGTATCATGTAAAGTATGAACTACAATACATTAGGTAGAAGATGCACAACATCACAATGTGTAAATGGAAATATACCTTTCTATATTATATAGTATTTGATTTTCTCATTGATGTTCCAAGACAACAACAAAAAAAGAAATCTCAAAACTCAGTAAGGAAGAGGTGGAAGTTATCATCAGATAAGATGGACTCCAATCAGCAAGTAAGTGTGTGTGTGTGAGAGAGAGAGAGATTGCCGGCAGATTCTATCACGTCTGTGTTTGACAATGTTTGAAAAAAGGCTTGGCAATATAAGCAATCTACCCACAGAGGTGTAGCAAGGTGGCATTTAATCGAATATGAATTTCACCCCGCACGATTACACATATTAGTATTGCTGTGACATAACTACAGATAATCAGTTTAATCATTGAACAGTTCAGTGGCGTCCAGAGAAATGCTAAGATATGCATCAAGGAATTTATTCCTGTATTCAGTGTGAATGCACTTTTGGCCCGCGTGCGATAATACCAGGTTATCAGGAAAGCGCAAATGTCATCCAGTGATGGAAAATCATA
Source organism: Hoplostethus atlanticus (assembly GCA_034670405.1). Classification (NCBI taxonomy): domain Eukaryota; kingdom Metazoa; phylum Chordata; class Actinopteri; order Trachichthyiformes; family Trachichthyidae; genus Hoplostethus; species Hoplostethus atlanticus. Next base: position 1,485,090 of record JAXDDX010000015.1, on the reverse strand, counting down.
CATTACTAGGGAAAGCGTATTTTGGCCTAAGACTGGTTACGGCTGCATCCTCTACTACATATTCTAAGCCGCGTGCATACATAAACACAGGGACACAAATGTGCACACACACACCTACACACAACTGTTGCGTCTTATTAGAGAGTGACACCGGTGAAAGTAGCAGCATCGCGCTGCTGCTAGTGCAGATTTTTTTTGCCGCGGCTGTGCCTCATCATTAAGAATTATTGACAGATGCACATATCCATCCATCCATCCCTCCTCCCCTCCACCTCCCTCTCCCGTAGCTGTAGTGTTTTGCTACAATGTCGAGACACTGATATCCTCCTGCTAATTAGCTGTAGGAGTGCTGCCTCTTCTCTCCAATTTCTTTACTTGCACTTCCCAGCAGCTGGCTGGTTTAGGTGCTGCTGTCAGGGCAGGGAGCTCTAGATCACATGCCTGTCTAGTGTTTAGAACTAAGTAAATAGTCATTCCTCAGACCGTCTCTTGATATACAAGGGTTTAAGGAAGGCATACTTAATGCTTCTTGAGCTGCGCAAGGCCTAACAAGTAGGGCGATCAGCGATACATGTATTATTGGCCCTAATCTTCTATCCTACGTACCGCCGTACCAATGCCATCATTGTGGAATTACACAATATTATTAGGGTGTTCATTTCCATTAATGTCTACCTGAATTGGAGATACACATATTGAGAGAGCCAGCTTCGAATTTCATTGAAGTTGCAGGAATGTGCAGATTAGGCCAGCTGCCATTATGGCGCGAAAAACACACTTTAATTAAGAGTTTGGCAGCGTGCAGGTCTAGACGCCGGGTCGAAGAATCATTTGACCAAAAAGGGGCTTGTCCTTCGCAGTTTAGTTTCTTTTGCCATATGGACGTTCATGGCAAAAGACAATTTTTTTTCTTTGCAAGTAATATATAACTTGTTATCAGCTGTTATATTTATCCTTCAAACAAACGCCAGAGAGGGGGAGGGGCAAGAAGTAACATCCCATTTGCAAAAGGAAGCAACTGGGCTTATGAGAAATGTGGTCTGCTACACAAAAAATGCTATACAAGTCCATACACTGTGGATTATTATTGTTTACAACTGATGGAATTGGTGCACTTTTAAAATCTTATGTCTGTATGCAATTGTTTTAATTGATATAATTGTTTAAAATTGATATATTTAGAGATCATGTGTGAGATCAGTGTGAATCAGTGTGTGAAAATCCGTCACAGAAAGTAACAGGAGTCAATTAAAAAATAGCACAAGGTGCTTCTGACTGACACTTCGATTTTTCCATGATAGTTTGGAGGGGCAAAGACCTCTGCTGGGTGCTCAAATGTTGTTGTTTTTTATACACAACAGATAGTAACAGTCAATCAACCTAATTAGCCAAACAGGCGTTCTGTGGTTATTGTTTGATTTGCCTCATTGTAGTTTCTTCCCTGTTGCTTTCAGAGTCCCTATAGCACACCGAGACATCTATTAGAAATGTACTGCAAAGCTCAAAAGTGGAAAGCATGAAGTTAATTAACCATCATCTATTTTCTTCCTCTGTTCTTTATTTGTATGTAGGTATGCTAGTTTGAGGAAAACTTTTCAAACCATATCTATGCATTGGCAACCACTGTGCAAAAGCTACATTACACTGGTGCTGGTGACAGTAAGGCAGCCGCATAATTCATAATCACAGCAAAGAATGCCCCGCTGAGAATTAATGCTAAAATATGAAAATTGAGAGCACTCCCCCCCTGGACAACCAATATGCACCTAAAAATTTAAAACATGACTGTGTTTGCCTTTCACACTTAAAAGGCTTTGCATACATATGCAGCTCTCCTTGTAAGTACCTTGCGGCGGTCCACCGCTTCAATTTGGTATTCTGGAGTACTCAGCTGGATAAAGACAACACTTAGGAGGAGCTGTGAAAATGACCTCCGAAAAGACTTGAGATATTATTATAGTTAGATGGGTTGTAATGACTCCGCAGTATTATCTTACTGAAAAAAATTGGTGACAGGATTTTGCAAAAATAATGGCACAATAAGCAACACAGCAGGGAAAACAGTACTAAGCAGTTGTTGGTTGCACTGAAAGGGACTGGGCCAGCTTTACTCTATGGGAAAGATATATTTTTTTGAAAGATTTTACGAAAAAAATAAAGAAAAAGTCATTATTGAGTCATTTTTAGACAGCTTTAAACTGGCAATAATAAACCTTACAGTTTCTAATGGATCCAAGACAACTTCCTCTCCACCACAGCGCCCTGGACACTAAACCGCTCATTATATAGCAATAATACCGGATGGGAATCTACACTATGAGTGTGTTATGATTGTGAATATGGTTACAATGGTGATTCAGACAGTACAACATCAAACCCCTATTCACATTAAAGAAACATTTTATCGCTTTTATACAATGGTTACCAATGAAAGTTATCTTAAAATAGGCTTGTAAGGTAATCAAAGGCTTAGAATAAAAATAAGCACATTTAATTTAAGAATTATCAATTACGTTGCGTTCAGTAGACCTGGATGATGCACCATTGCCAGGAAGGAACCCCATCCAGATTTGAGGGTTAGAGACGAGGCATATGAGCAAAACATTCAACAGCCAAAAAGAAGTAATGTCTAAATAAGCGATGAAGAACTACCTGTGCCCAAAGGACATCTGTCCTTCTAAAGAAACTCGCAATAGTTAGCGCTTGGGAAATTAGTTAATCTTAGGAGTCTGGCTCTCCATGTATGTTCACATTTTCAGATGTGCCTCCTTGCAGACAGCAGTATGAAGGAGCCGATACTTTCTTTACATAAACTAGGTGGAAATCAAATTTCTTGGCATGTGTGTTGCCGTGGACTGCAACAACCTGGGAAAAGCTGTCAAATGCCAGAAAAATCATCCGCAGCCACCCAATGTTCATATCCCGAGCTCTGCACAGTTGAAGAGGAGAAAACAACACGGATCATGGTTGATGGAAGGCATCCCAACCATGGAAATGTCTGCAGAAACAGCAGGGGGGTGGGGGGGGGGGGTGAGTCTAACAACTCAGTCTAGCAATTGCACTCGTACTATTTACATGTACTTGTACAAAGTTTCAAGTTGGTCCTTCCAGTGTGTCTTAATGTTCTTCTCTTGCCTACCTACGTTGAATGCACTTATTATAAGTGCATTCATAAATGACTGTAATCTAACGTAATGTAATGTTATATTATGCAGGCCCCCCAGGATTCCGCGATTCTGTGATTGTGGATTTTTTCATGGAAAACTGGATGCAGCGCAGAAAACTGGATGGACTGCGGAAAAATAGAAAACCACAGAATCATACAGAAAATAGCCCATAATTACCTGCAATTGCGTGTAGCCACCGCTATTTACATCTAGTCTGCATCTCTTTGGGGTTTTTTTTTCTGCTTCACAACATTAGTGCACATTGGCCATGGAGCGATTTGTTGGACCTGTGCAGTCCAAGTCAAAGGTTGGAAATATCTCTGCTGCCCAAAGAGTCCAGTCTCATAAAGATCTCCTTGAGGATTGCGGAAAGCTCTTTTGTACAGTATGCAATACATTTTTATAAAGGGGGTCGGTTGAATCCAGCCCTCTGATGGTCGATAGCTGTGGTATATATCCTATATACCATGCTTACAATGGCAAGCAGTCCATATTACTCCACTGTATTGCCAACTGTTATAACACAATAGTGATTCAGCCTATACCCAGCTTTTGCTGTTCTAACCCGGTGTCAGGTAGGTCTTACCTGGGAAAAATCCTCTGGTGAACAGGAAGTGATGCGTTTTACGTTTCCGGTTTGTTTGGAATAAATAGAAGAACTGGGTAAGGAGCATGATTACGGATAGCCACCATAGCTGAACAGAAAAGAAAGACTGCCACCTACATAAAGTCAAACTTCATCAAAAGTATTGGACACACTGTTTGATTGACAGGTGATCTCTTGCATCAAAGATGTCAAAAAAACAAACAAAAACTGAGGATCTTTTGTCCATTTTCAATGTAAATATATAAAAATGTATTTTGAGATTTGATAACCTGTCATCCCACAAGGATTTGGATGGATTAAATGGATTTGTCACCCCCCCCCCAATTTTAGTCCTCTGATTTCATTTACATCACGACTATTTTAATGAACTTCATTAATTGTCATTTATGCATTTTGTTTTCGATACACCAATTTCCTTCTTGCTGACTTTTCATTTATTTTATCTAGTTCTGATGTGGTTTTTTTCGTCATCCTGATTTTTTGTTTTGTTTCTTCATTTCCTTTGAGGGTATGATTTTTTAATAAGCTTGTTTTTTTTCTCACCTCACAATCCAGATTTCTTCTTCCTTGCATTTTAACATTTTTATCTGTGCAAATTAATAAACAGTGTGAAACTTTTTTTTCAGCTTCAATGTTTTTGTTCAATCTTTAGCTACAGACTGCCCTGAATCCTGCTGTTAATGAAATAATAAAAATCCCACCTTCTTCTAAAGGCTGGAATCCCGCTTTGCATTTTTGATAGAAACATGTACTTTGGATGTTGGATGTCTTAGACGTTGGAGTTACCAGGCCTCCTCTGGTCTCGGCTAATATGTCTTCCACTAACTCCCTTTGAGCCAGCTGCCAAACTGCACTGTTGCATCTTTTAACGTGGTTGGAGAGCGGCCAAAACTCAGACTGGCATCACTCTAGACACAGAGGAAAAAAATCAAATTAAAATAAGAGTCAAACTATGGTTAAACAATAAGAAAATCCTAGTTTGATCTGAGTTGACCATTTGGTATTGCATGTGTGCACTTTCTGTGTATAGTTGACTTTTTGGTGTGTGCTAAGGAGGATTACTTTTAAAAACATACTTCTCAATGATCAGCATCTTAGAGGGAAGGCTTTATGACATCCATGTAGCTCAGCATGGTTTACATGTGGATGGCATCACATAATACTTGATGGCTCAAGTATTAACTCTCTAAGCTCCGGCTTTAGGAGAAAGCTGTTCATGTTCACAAGCATTGACCTGACTGTCCCTGACCATAGGACTACATTGTGTGAATTACTTTTTGAAATAGTAGAGAGAGACAGGAAAGAGAGAGAGTGACAAAAGTCCCAGGCCGGATTCAAACCCACAACGTCGCAGGTACCTGGTATGCACCTTAGACAATTGAGCCGGCAGGATGCCCGGACTCAGAGCTGTAGTAATCGAGTCTTGACTCAGAGTTGTCTTGGTTTTGGCCGCTCTTGGATGTTGACCTGTCTTCTCTTGCCTATCTAAAAAAACATTAATAGGTAGGTGTTTATCCACTTGGTCCACCTTCATTAAAAAAAACAATCCAATTATACCTGAATATAGTATGTAATGGTTCTCAAACGCCTGCATTGATTAGTCAAAATCCTATGCATTGATTGGTTGGATACTGAAGGGTATAGTACAGAGCTCCTGCAGATAGATCTACGTACTTGTACTACTTACATTTGGAAAGTTGTTTATTGGCTATTTTGGTCTTCAATAGGACTCGATTTGCTTAGGTCCCAACCTTAACTTTGTCTTGACCCCCTTTAGACCTGGTCTTAACTCAAACTTGACTAGACCTGATCTTGGATTTGACACAGACTCAACTAAGGTGGTCTTGACTAAATCCCTGCCCTGATTATATGAATTCTTTCTGAGTGTCTGTGTTGGGAATGCCCATTTTATTATATCAATAAAAATAAATAAAATTATATCAATTTTATTATATCAATTCTATTAGGTATCAACTCCAAATGAGATTTTTTGGGTTTATCAAAAGAGATCCATATTTGCACTTCTTCAATGATCCAACATTGCAGGGGGAAAGAAATCGAGCAACATGAGATGCATGCAACATGAGGCTTATTTTAATCTTTTCCATAGCACCATCTGGAATACTGATGAAGCAGCATTCTCTAAATAGGTCATCTTAAAAGTCACAATAATATAGACTTTTGTCAGCAAAACCATACAGCATTTACACATTACCCCTGAAAACAAGTTTTAAAATAGAACTGATGAGACTAATCTTTGTGTGCATCCCATGGCTTTCGCACCTCAGGCTGCTGACGGTATCTAAGAAGTCATCTAGTGAGTTTGAGAAATATTTGTGATTCTTATTCAAGATTTTGTAATGGTACTTTTGTACTTTGCCGCGAGCAACATTTAGAAGTAACTTGTAAATTATTTGTACACATGTAGACAGAAAACAGACTGCTGTCAAAATGTCTGTCTAGTACCAACAATAATTACATATAACTACTTTTGCACTGAAGTAATTTTCTTACAACCCAACATCCATTCTATTTCAGAGACATGAAAAGGAAGAAAGGAATATTTTTGAGTTCTGTGCTACCCCTGGTGAAGATACCTAAACAGTTCTAGACCATACTGCAGCACCGTGACAGTGATAGACAGTACTGAGAACATCATCTCTCGAAGCAATGCACAACAGGCAGGAAATCCAGTTGTTCACAATAATATGCTGTTCAGTTTAAAGTAATAATCTGTGACACTTTCATACAAATAAAATACATTTTGCTACCCTCTATCACAGGCTGACATACAGTCATGATTGAAAGTTTGTGAACCCCTTGTGCAATTATAGACATTATTATTATGTTTTTGTTGAATAAACAATTAAAGTACATCATATTTATTTGTGCATTTTCTTTATTTGGGATATATTCAATAAGATTTGAGTTTTGGATAAGGATTTTATAAGGTTATTCCTCTATAATATATGAAATATTCACCACCATCTGTAGGGTTCAGGTGATTCAACCTAAACACCCAGTGTCAGGTAGGTCTTTCCTAAATCCTGTTGCAGACAGGAAGTGATGCGTTTAATATTTCCATGCATCGCCATGGCTGAACAGACAAAGAAAAGAGAGCCACCTACAGAAACTCAAACTCCATCAACAGAAAATCCAAGGAAAAAGACGTCACAGTACTGGCCACACTGGTTGATTGACAGGTGATCTCTCAAAAAATCTTTAAATAATGCATTTACATAGACTGCTTAGGAGCTAGTGTCAATATCACTACCAGTAATCGACAGCAGATTGTGGGATAGCCTTACACTTTTTTTCTTTGTGGATGGCATTATTGATTAGGTCTGCTGTCTGTCACTGCATCATATTACCCTCTGTCTACACATTGCAGGTCATATGCTGAATGAAAGCTGAGGAAAATTTCACTGGAAAAGCTCCCATAGCCATTTCATTAGTGGTTATTTGTAACGAGAGAGAACAGCCAAGAGAATAGAGGCAATTCATTTGCCATCAGTGTTATTTTGAGGGATGTGTATCTTAAATCGGTGCTTGATCTGCAGTTCTTTGCTCATCATAACTATTGGCTATGAAGTCATTGCTCTCTCTTCCATGGATAAAAGTCAAACCGCCTACTTAAGAAATTAATACTTGGTTGTCAATCTTATTGAAGCAAGAAAAAAAAAAAAAAAACATTTGTTATGGAGGGCATTTCAGTTCTTCTGGAGGTGTGGGGCAGATTTTAAAATGATATGCAGCACTGCTGAAACTCATCCAAGGTTAAATGCCCCCAGACACGCTGCCGGTTTGTCTTTAGACTATTGCAGACAAAAGAGAGACAAAATTAAACTGGTGATGGGGGAATGCCAGAAAAATATTCATTTGGAAGCCATATCTAAAACATTAGGGGATTGTTCAAGACTAACGTTCCCTCTAAGTTGATGGTTGTTTGACCTATGTCTAATAATTTACCCAGAAATTTAGATTATATAAGCAGGTTTGGACGTTTAAGTGACAAATGATATTAGATGCAGGGATTTTACAATGACAAAGGGTTTAGTGAATTGACTTCTCTGGTGTGTGTGTGCAAGTGTGTGCCCCATGCATATGCTCCTGGCAGCTCCCATGCTGTGACTTAAAGCCAAAAAGAGCAACACGCCTGCTTCCGTACTATAGCCCTCTCTCTCTCTCCTTGTGGCTCTTCCGCCCCCTTCATCCTCCCTTTCCTGTCAAGATGAGTGTAGGGCTCCTTGCGCTCCCTCTTCCACCCAGATGTTAGCTGACAGGAGGAGGCTGCATGTCTGTCTTCAGTCAGGACAAGTGACAGCCGTGGCGGCGGCCCGTCGCAGCTGCTGTTTCTCAGGTCACTGAGGGTGTCGCCGTCAAACCTCCACGCCCACCCGCCCACCACAGTACCACAGAGCGAACGGAAAGAGGAGCTCCTGAAGGAAACATGCGCATGACCCGGGAGGAAGGACAGGGGATGCAGATGCGTCCAATGCTTACGTGGAGGGAATGACATTTACAAAATGCTAATTCTGTAATTATCTACTCACCCCGATATCAGTCGAAACTCTGTTGAAGTTTGTTGTAGTTTCAGTTATGCAACTATTTTTCTGAGGTGTAGCTACTCTGGAGGCAGGCATAACATCATTGGTTGAGTTAAACTGCAGTGGGTGGAGCCACACACTTATTTGGAGCACGTTGGCTAACTGGCAAACTTGAACAGCAAAGAACTCTGGTCAAAATAGAAATAAAAAGTATGAATCACAATGACATCTTTTTTCTTTCATTCATCTTTTTTGTTCGGGAAAAAGAATTTAACTACAATGTGGACAGTCAGAGGAAGAAACCTCTTGCTTATTCACTGCTATCTTTGTTATCTTTGTTGGAAGAGAAGTTGTGCAAACGTATGTGCATACATCCATTTTGCTAGACATTTCAACATCTGGTTTGTCTTCACCATTGCGGATGAAGGCGAAAGATGAGAAAATTCAACTTTTGTAACCAACTTCCATCTGCAGACGCAGTAGGCAGCACTTTCCGCCACCGCTGGCAGAGATTACCATTGTTCTACTATAATGAACATCCGCTTTGCCGTCTACCGCATACCACTGCAATGTGAATGCAGCACTCATTTCTGATGGAAGTTCATTCATTTTAAATGAGAGAATTTGCAACCACAGCATGATTCCGCTGGAGATGCATGAAGGTGTTCCATGCATTGGACTTTTTTCTAGTTATGCATTGGTATTAATGCAAAAATAACAACCACACAAATGCCTTACGCATTAAGTATGATCCCGGTGTTACAACACAAAGATGAGGCCAATTACATGCTAAATACAGACAAACACTCATGGGCATGATAAGGGGTCACTGGGTTTCTAACTAAATGCATCACCAAAGGACAAATTCAAGCGAACAAGCACACATGTGCATGCTGCGCACCCACACACCAACGTCATTTCATGTATGTATAAATGTACTGTACAATAAGCCACCAAACAGTGCCCTTCCCAATCCTGAAGGGCTTTGATGAAACCATGGTTCATGACAGGCATACGTCATCTGTCATAAAATGTTGTGACCCGTTCTGACTGCAAATGAATCATGTCCATCTTTGACAGCGTAATGAAGGCACTGAAATGGCATCCACCCTATATCAGCTGAACTATTGACAGATGGCGTTAAATCCCAAAATACAATTCTCTTCCTCAGGCCGAGTTGTTCCGCCAAGTTCAGTGAGCATTAGCGTCCAAGAGCCCAGCATGTTATAATGTTATGCTGAGAAAGAAAGAACGAACAAAGAACGAACAAAAGAAAGAAAGAACGAACAAAAGAAAGAAAGAAAGACTGCATGCATTGTTAAATAAATAATTTAATTCATAAATAGCAAATAAAATAAATCTATATTATTTAGTTATTTACCTATTCATTTATTTGCAAGGTGTGTACAATGACAAATATTAATGTCAGCTTAGTCAATAAAAATTAGACAGCTTAATAGCTGGTTGAATTTTACAGAAACACTGGCTTCAGTCTCAAGTAATACCTTTTTGCACTGGTTTTCTATTGACAATAGATGGAGATTTTACAGTCATGCTGTAGAGGCATAAGCTGATAAGCTGGGATAAGCTAATAGCCAACTGTAAATTGACGGCTTCCAAAAGTTGCCCGGAGTTACTTTGGGAAGCAGCTAGCTTGATAAGTGTCCATTTCATGACTTTTCAAGCCAACTGACTCAGCAGGAATGCCCACAGAGGGGCGTCCAGGGAGGGCAGTGTTCCTGTTACAGTTCTATTATGCAGCCTATACTGTACCACAATACTGTAGTGTACTGCAAGTTCCTGCAGGTTTGCAATTATGGCAACATCAACCTCATAGTCAGAGAGGGCCTTGCTTCAGAGAAACCTTCTACTTCAGTGCTAAGAAATCAGAGGAATGGCCACATGCTTGCATTTTGTCCACTTATCCACTGATGTGAACATGTCTTGCACTACTTCATGCAAAATCTCAAAGGAAACTGTGGCAGACTGGGGGGAGGGAGTGGGTGAGGCGTAGGCTGGGTCCAGGTGAGAGTCGAGTCAGTGATTCTCCCTGGACCCAGCATGGCTGCGGCCAATTGGGGCTGATTGCAGCCAAGCCTTTTAACCTGTGTGTGTGACTGTGTGAGCGAGAGTGCGTCAGTGTGAGAGGCTGACGGAGTGTGAGCTGACAGGAGACGAGGAAGTCGACTGTCTGCAGTATGGAGCGGAGAGAATGAACACAGCAGCAGCGACTGAGCGAGGTCTGCGGCGGGGGTTGCCGGGACGGAGGCGAGGTGCGCGAAGCGGGAGAGACGGAGTGGGGAAGCGGCCGTCTCCAGCAGCGGCGACCGACCGAGGTCCGTGGAGGATGCAGCCGGGCGCAGCCTGGAAGAGCTGCCCAGTCGGGGGTTGGGGCAGGAAACCCCTGGAAGCCTGGCAGACTGGTGGCCTTGGTGCTCCGCGGCTGACCTACCGGGAGAGAGGGAGGTGCGCGCGCCGAGGGAGACGGCGCTACACACTGTCGTCAAACACCGGGTCGGGTTTATGCTGTAAATAAAGTCGCCAGTTAACTCTAAAACTCTCCTACTATAACTCAGGATGTACAAGTCCTACAGTTTCATAACTTCCTAATATAAAAATGGTTGCTATACAGTACTGTTGATAGAAAAATGAAAAATTGAAAAATTTAAAATATAAAGTACAATGTACACATGTACAAATGTGCACTGACTTCTATACTTTCCATTTTAGTGGAGCATACACACTTAAAACATATAATTGGTTTCAGAACAACACTCAAACGCAAGTGAGTAAAAGCACCACACCGACTTTCTTGGAGTTTAGCCCATGGTCACCTGACCCAATATCCGACGAGAGGATTGGTCTCCGGTCGCTCTGCCCAGTGCGCATGTTAACGTTTTAACATACAGTATGTTACGTAATGGTAGATGACTAGCATTCTAAAAGTGAAAAAAATTGAATTTGTAGCAGCTCTAAAGCTCGATGCTTAGTTCATTTTAATGACGCATATAAACCTGCCAGGCTTGTTTAGGGGGATTGGTAAAATAGACAGAAAAATAATGTAATTTCAAACTATAAATTTGTAGTACAAAAACTATTGAAAAGAAACATCAGAACACAGAGTTTTTATGTTAAAGTAACCGTTGGCTGAATAATATTGAGTGGACAAAGAATAATAAGCAGAAATTCAAAGATGAACTGAAGTGTAGGCACAATAAAAGAAGTGTCATTATAGTATCTGAGGCAAGCCAGCCAGAAAGCGAGACCTTGCATAGTGCTATAATATACTGAAAAACCTTTCATGTCCAAAAGATCAACTTTGTGGCACATTTCTATTTGATGCCCATGTACTTATGAAACATTTTGTTGAATGAGGCACATGGGTCGCAGCTTCATGAAACATTCTAAGCAAATAAAAAGCACCATAGCATCTTTCAATTAAAAAAAATATATAAGAAGAAGAAAAAAACTCTGGCAATTGGCATTGACAGTTTCCCCAAGACGGCAGGAATAAGCACATGAGAGATATGAAAGCTAAGCCAGTGGTGTCAACACTAAAAAAAATGTCCATGTAAATTACTTCCCAGAGGGAATATGCATTATATTCCCTCTCTCCATTGTCAGCATACAACTGTAGGAGGAGCGCTTTCTCCCTTCCATGCCCAGGGAGCGGGGTCTTTCCTCAGCATCCCATTTCCATTCCTAGTCAAAGTGTAATTTACAGCTGTTGTCTTCTATTTCAATGCAAAAACATGACGCGTGCACTGTACGTGCAGCACTGCTACAAAGATGCGGGACTGTATAGGCGGTCCCGTAAGTGCTCATCAGGACCAATGCAAGAGGTAGGAGTGCGTTTGACACCCTGCTTAAAACAATCAGATTATATTGATGTGTTTATTCACTGCACACGGGGTTATCATAACTCATCGTCGCCGTGCCCACACCCCCATCGCACTTCATCTTCTCTCTCCGTTTTGCATCATTTTCTTCTCTGCCCCACCTATTCTCTTGTCCTCCCTCCTCGCAGCGGTCCATCCGTCTCCCCTTGTTGCAGCCTTCATCAGTCATGCACTCTACTGTTCCCTTTGTCTTCCCCACCTCTCCTCACGCTCCCTTGTTCCCTCTCTTCGCCTCCTCTCCTTTCCATTCCGATCACTCCTTCCTTTCAGCACCCCCACCGCCCTCCCCCTCCCCCCCCTCCTGATCTCCTTCATGTCTTCTCTCCCTCCCTCGATCCTCTCTTTTCTTGCCCTTCCATCGTTCCCTCCCTCGTAAGAGCGGCGCACCAAGGACGCGGCGGGCTGATGGGAGTGTGATGTGCGTCCGCTGGGCTCCGTGCCACCCTAGTCTCTTCTTGTCAGTCTCATAATAAACGGCCGCTGCTTCTACTGATACATGGCTAATACCTTCAAAAAGTCAAATACATCACATTAACTATCAAGGGTGTGGCGGTGGTGTGTGTGTGTGTGCGGCGAGACTGCTGATGTTAGGTGCCGGGTGCTGTCTCAGCAAAGTGACATCTGGGTAATGAAGTCGTGATGATCTTTCTGGAATGAAAGTGATCCAGATAGGGCGGCTGTGCTTAATATAGATACACGCTGTCATAACTTTATCCGAGCTCCTCCCAGAGCTCTGCCTCAACAACTTGCTGATTATTGCCCCTCATTTGCCTTCGGGCTTCTCAAGGTTGTATCTGCAAGGTTCAGGTAAGCCAAGCATCTGGTACATATGTGAAGCGCCACATGGGTAGCAGCCATAAAGGGACTTTTGCCCCCACCTCGTATTAACCTATCCTCCAGGAGGTGGTCAGAGATGCATTTGGCCACAACACATTTCCATATAACAACTACAGCATCAGAAGTAAACTTCACCACACAGGAAATGCATGAAAATCAATCAGGTGGCAGGCAGTTCGGATAGCAACATGTTAAAAATGGATAGTCAGGATGCTGGTGGATGCAGAACAAGCAAGATGAGGTGTTCACTGTCGATTTTAAATGATGTAAAAATTACGAGAGGAAGTGACGTCGGAGTTCAATGTTCTATAGCAGAGATGCAATTTAAACTGTGCATTTAATCCAGCTAAATCAGATCTAGACACAAATCAGAAATTTGGAATATACTTGAATTTTTTACTCCGCTCTCTGCAGCGCTAAGGATTATGGCAGCAGTGTCTTCACACGTCCTGCACTAACCCCACGGGCCTGGGCTGGGAGTTCACTTTGTAGGAAGACAAAGCTCCGACTCAACCGCCGGGTCAGGCAAAGTCCTTCCCTTGCGGCAGACATACAGACAGAGCAACAGGGGCAGGCCGGCAAAGTAAATGTGTTTCCCTGGGCCGGGAAAGGACAGTAGTCCATCTGGCAACTCGAGCTACAACAGCACAGCATGGAAATACTGCTTGCTACCTTCCTTTTCCCTCTGGCTCACTTTCTATCTCAATCTTTTTATCCCTTGTCCTCTCATGACTGGAGCAAAAAGTCAGTCAGTATCAAAACACTACTTCCAATTATTCTGGTCGTGTTCCTCAAATGTATTTTCAAGCAATATCTTTGAAAAATATCATCAGGGGAGCATTTAGGATCCATGTTCCGTCTACGCTGATAGTTTGGTGATTTACATCTAATATTTTATCACAATGACCTAATAATATTTTGTCAGTTGGCAGTCATTGCTCCACTTTGTCCCCGGAAAATTTAGTGGATATAAGCGGGTTTGGAAGATTTGGATTTTACACCAAGGCGGTGGGACTCTTAAACATGTCGTCGCATGTGACTGCCGGGGCCATTAAAATTGCTAATTGCTCAGTGGGTTACCGGGGGGCTGTCAGTCATGAATGCTGTCCTGACCGCCATCACTCACGATTCAATCAAACTACTCTTGACACTTCTCCAACCTCACTGCAATCAATCAGCACTCCATAAAATGCATTATGTTGCAGGAGTCCCTGAAGATCCTACAAATCATACCGTGGTCATTAGGTGTGCACACACACTAAAGCTGCACACACACCAACAGTTCACAGCTAACAAAAGAAACAGCAAACTAAAAACGGCCAATGCTTGCACCTGGATTACATTGCAAGTCTAAAAAAAAGAGAGGCAAACAAACAATATTTCATTAAAAACAATGACAGACACCATCCGCAAAAAAAGCTGACCATGCAGTCTGATAGGATACTAGGAATAAGGCGGGTCCAAAGGAAACCCTTACAGTCCAATCACCTTTGGGACTTCTGGTAGAAATGCAAGCGATAGCCATTTGTTATTGAACAAGCGGAAGGGGAGAGTTCAACTCTGCAAGTGATGTCCAGATACAGACATGGCATGTGAGAAATCATTTCCGGGAAATTGGTTTTGATGGAGTCTGATGGAGTTAATGGCACTCCCTGCTTCCGTATGTAAATGCAGCGGCCATCTAATTGTTGGATAAGGCAAAGCATTCATGCCGTGTAAGAGTCACTGTTCTGGCACTAATGGAGGCGGTTTGTGTGGAGGAATTTGTCAAAGCTGTCTGAAACTATTTTCCAGGGGGGATGTTTGTGTTCTAAAACCACAGGCACTTGCAGCCCAAATATTTAGGGAAAGTCATGGAAGGGTGACTATATTACATTTACAGCGCAGGAGCAGTTCCATCCCATGGCGCTTTGGTCGTTCTCATCTTAAACGCATTAGAAAATGAATAAACTGACTGCAGTTTTTCCCCCACAAAGATCATTGCCTGAGAAAGTTGGCAAAATTGTCTACATGTTCTAGGCAACTTGCTAACAAACTGACTGCAATTAGCACACGGTGCACTAGTTAGTTTGACTGCTGAGCATCATGCGACAGCTGGAGAGGCAGGCAAGTCATGTCTTATACTGTCATCAAGTCAACATGGCTTCCTGGCTCACAAGGCTACAAAATAGATCTTTAAACATATAGAATTTACCTTTCAGATGCTGGGATTTAATAGACTGATAATAATGTACTTAACAATATTGTTGGTTTGTTAATGTGTTTTTTTATGTTGATCGTTTGTTCGGTGGCCTTTCCAAACTGAACTTTATTCAGGACAATAAATGACATTCTTTAATATTGTACTCTATTTCTATAAGTTATATTTATATAGAGAGAGAATATATGGCCCACGTGAATAATTCATAATGTTGTCCCTGAGCCTTTTACTGCACATGTGAGCCTCAGGTGGCAAGCAGAAGGGAAGGGCCCTATCTCCCAACACTAAACAAAGCACTAGTTGATATTCACACAGGCCACTTCTAAGCCAAGGGCACTCGGGCCTTTAAATCTTACGTTGGAGCTCAACACAGAGCTACAGACGTAACTTAACGGGCTTAAGTTAGACAAATAAGTTCCCTTCGCTCCCTCTTGCCCCTTAATCGGCTCCTGTCAATATCCCTTTCTTCTGCCATTGCTTCTCTTTCCATCTCTCCATCCTGCTATCTCTCTCTCCTCCGCCATTGCCTTCGTCAGCCAAGCGCTGCAGGCTGGATGGAGGAGCGTCGTTTTTGACCGGCGTGATATTTCCAGTCCGCCGACGCCGGTTATCAAAATCAAATCCTTTGTCATTTTGCAAACAAAGGGATCGTGCACCCATTTTACCCTAATGCCTTAGCCTCTGGCACAGCTCTCTGCCAAGGCACTCCACTGAATACAATCAAATAAAGCAGAATACTTTTTTTCTTCTTTTTTTAATCCAGACAAAAAAGGCAACCTATTCCCTAATTTGACCACTCCTTCCTCCCAGTACCAACCCTTCCACCACCACACATCCGACCTACACACACACAGCCGCTGAGGCACTAGCATGTCAGTGTAATGAAATTAGACAGCGTAGTTAGTGACGACGCATTGTCCTTGCTCATTCATGCCGCCATTCCTGTCCCAAATGGCCTGTTCACCCCTCCAGAGCTGAGCTACCAGGATATTGCTAATCACTCACAATGGAGGGATTAGCATGGGAGGACAATGGGGGTCTAAATGTCAGACCCCAGCACCTGCCTAATGCCTCCTCTTTCAGACAGCGGGTCAATGGACAGGAGGTGGCTGGCAAATTGCAAAATGTTGCTTATGGTTTACTGCATGATGGGGGAAGGGGCCAGAAGGCCTCCTGAGAATACTGACACACACACACACACACACACACCATAAATCCACCAACCACAGCCCAGCCCTCTTTTGATTTTGGACATAGTATTGATTTTCTCACTTTAGTGCCATGTTTTCTTTTGTTCCATGTTGTTTCTCTCAGTCAAAAATGAGTGCTGTTGTTAAATAAAGTCAGACCCTTTTACCAGTAAAACCAGAACCAAGTTGTTTCAGAAACAATGGACATTCTAGAAAGTCCTTTTCTTCTTATTCGTTATGCTCCCGTTCATTATAATAAGGCATATTTGATTCTCAAGGTTTTGCTTTATCCAGTTGGTGTCGTGCCATTAACTTGGGCCCCAGCCTAGAGCCGGGAAGAAAAAAAAACACACAACATTACAGGTCCAATTTAATCGGCAAGGCATAGGGCTTGAGAGCAGACTCTGGTCAGTGCCACTGGTATAAAAGTCATTGTCTCATAATAGCTTCGACTCTTGGGAGAAAGCTGGCAGTCGTTTTCAAGGGAAGGACAAAGCGATTTTGAGGAATATCTCATTGAATGTGTTGCTTTTCATGCTCTGCGAACCTGCGGTGAAGTAGGATAACTTTCAACTTTAGAAAAAAAGATGCTACCCCTCTCTTTCTGCAGGAGTTGAAAGCCGCCAATATAAATGGCCTTTTGGCGTGTGATGACAATTGGCTCACCCAGTCCATCCAAGCCACTCCAGTCAATGGTATTTGCCTCACATTCACACTGCTCCGCTGCTTCACTTGTGGTGCAAGTGCCTCTTCCTGCTTGGTGAAGCAGTTTCCTAATCTTATCATAGCATACCACCCCTGAGCCACAGACATACAACCTCAATGCCTGCTACTTGATGATCAATGGGAGATCACTTCATAGGGAAAATAGAGCAATCTGCCAAAGTCTGTTATTGGGGGGGGGGGGGGGGTGTTTGAAACAAAGAGTGGGATTTCTCGCACGTTCGAGACAAGTGGGACTCCACTGCCAAGGGCTGTCAAAAAGGACTGAGCCGAACACCGGACCTTTTGATTTCATCACTTCTTTTTGCATTCAGTGTCCCCGTCACTTGAGAATTAGCTAGGTGAAATGTATTCCGTGTTGGATATCATGTCAAGTTCGAAGCGACTGTGTTCTATTTTTGACATGAAATAGCTAATCTGTAAATCCGCTACCAATAAACCTCGACTGAAATGACAGAGGAATATGAAGTATGATTTTATTTACTATTATGCATTCATTCGCGCTATCCCTTAAACAAATGTAGGACAAAAACTATAGCCTCAAGCGCAAATTGTGCAGAATGGTGTATTTGTACTAAAATGCTTCATTAATATATTGGACGAAAACCAATGCACTTCAGCAGAAAGCCTTCATCAAGGTTCCCCAGACTGGCAAAGGTTTTTTTTTTAGAAATATCCTATAACTTTGGAGTGGCTGAATTTGAAATTGAATTGAATGAATGGCTTTTTCTCGTTCACCTGTCGTAAGGTGGGTAGCGGCAATTTTGATTTTCTCGTGAAATTTTATTGTTAAGTCAACCTTTCCCACGGGTCATGGATTGCAAGGACATGTTACAATAAAAATGAATTCATATGCTTTTTTTTTTATAAACCCTTTTTTGTTTGCTAATGCCAACTAGCATGCTTAAATGAAATTCGTGCAGTATGTATTAATTCATGCGTATTTCTAAGGTATTGTGCCCTAAAGAGCTTACTCTGAAACGCTTAGGCCAATAAAGATGATTGAAGGGATCAAGTTGCCACCCTCAACCTTTTTACTCCAGTGCTATACGCCAATGGTGCTAGAAGAAAATTAATTTAGTGCACTCTCAGAGGCAGAGGAAAACAAGCATATTGGGAGGATGACCACCATCCTTTTGAGACTAAGCATATTTTGGGAATACCTGTGTATTTTTGGCAGAAGGAAAAGAAAAAAACACTTGATTTAAAATTCTGTTAGTTGTCGAGATTTTAGAAGAGAGTGGTGTGGTTGAGGCTCACTTTTTAATTACCGAAGTGAACCTAAGTGAAGTTGACAACCAGATAATAAAGCAACATGTCCTGGGAGCTCATTTGGCACTGTGATAATGCATCTGGATAATATGATTAGCGGCCTAAAAAAAACCTATTGGTCTGTCAAGCACACAGATTTCAATCAAGCTATCCTGCTGTGTGTGTTTGAAACAAGCAATCGCACACAGAATAGGACACCCATTGATATCCAAATAGTAATCAGAACTTTTATAAATGAGTAATAGTGGATGGGAATAATGCGGCACCAATGATTTTTATTCTGCCTGAAAAACAGAGATTTGGGATTTTTAAAAAGCTGACTTTGCTTTGTCTAACCTCCCCCCCCAACCGCCACCCTCTAAAAAACGCTCACATTTTCCCCCTCCAAAAAAACTGAGGCATCAAAATGTAAATCTCCACTTCACAAATACATAGAGCAAAGCATACGGTTGTATCCGCACATCACAAATAGACGGAAAATAGATGGAGCAAAGGATTATGGGAGGTTTGAGGGGGGAAAAACAAACAGTCAACAAAACAAAACAAACCACAAAACAAGAACAGGCCCTCTTCTATTCTGTGCAAGACTACATTGTTGATCACCCACTTTCCATGTAAAAAGGAGCCCAACCTATCAAGGGGCCCCTGAGCACATTCGTCTGAAAAAACTGACGTGGGTGACAGAGAGCTAGAGAGCGAAAGAGTTAGAGAGAGACGAGGCGGAAAGGCTGACTGATGGTTTCTCTATGGGCCCTCGCACTGTCTGCCTGCACATACTTAAGAGCTGCCAAGCCTTGTGCGATATTAATGTCATCTGCCTTTTGTAATGTGACTTGGGAGTTCACATCTTGTCTTGGCGTTGCCTCTCGAGTCTGCGGGGTCTTACGTCTCCCAAGGAGAAGAAAGCGGAGGAATGCTTGTTGAGCTGGGGCCTCTAGCAGATGTCAGATGCACCTCACTCCCTACTTGAAACTGGGCGAGTCTGCTACTAGCGGGGAAAGAAGAAAGAAAAAAAGAAAAAGGTCATTTGGCTGACAGTGCTCTCAACAATTCTGAGCGGTATTTCCTGTTTATGAAGTGGTAAACGGGGACCTTTGCTCACAGTCGACGCGCGCTTTGCTTGGAGTCAGCAACTGACTGCTTGCTTTGAGGGATTTGTTTTTGGCGAGCACCTGATCTGACGCGCAGCCTGGGCTGTGTTTGTGTTTGCCGACCACGGTTGGGATTGCTCAAAGTATCAGCACCCTGAGAGTTTGTTGTGTAACCAAACATGCTAGTACACTACGGCCTTCTCCATCATGTGCACATTAGCAGGAATATCTATCAAAGAGCAGATCATTGCAAAAAAGTCACTACCAAGTCGTCCACTGCACCACCTCTCATACCACAAACAGTAACCCCTGGTCAGCACCACGGACAGCAGCCCTGCTAAATCCTCTGTTTCTTAAGGCTTGCTAAACATGATTTTCAATCAAATTCAGTAACATTAGCAGGTAGTAATCAACAAGGGATAGGCTAGGCTTCTGAATTCAAAAACTAAATGAAAGAAATTAGGTGTGTAGGCATGACGGGGGAAAGAACACTGGCCAATTGCTATTGGACAAATAAGCATATATTTCCCAGGAATCCTTTTCAAAACAATATATGATATATAGAGAGCCTTTAGATCTGTGTGGTAAGTGTGGGTGATTGGTAGTGTATTATAAATGCCTCAATCACTGTTCTATCTAGTTGGGAGGCCCATCCGCAGGATATGAAGGCCCACCACAATTCCACCAAATGCATCTGCGTTAGTCACACCATTGACTACTACTACTATTACTACTACTACTGCTGCTGCTACTATTACTACTGTGTGGCGGACTGGGGGGAGGGAGGGTGGTAGGTTCGGCTGGACTCAGCGGCTGCGGCCAATTAAAGCTGATTGCAGCCGGGCCTTTTTAACCTGCGTGTGGATGTGAGTGAGAGGGACGCGCCAGTGTGAGAGGCTGGCGGCGTGTATGCGGGAGCCGGCGGCGATCGGGAGGATCGAGGGCCTGGCAGGACCTGGAGGAGCGGAGAGCGAGCCAGTAGCAGCCGCGTCTGAGCGGGGTCCGCGGCTGGAGTGCCGGGACTGAGGCGAGGGCGCGAGCTGCGGAGGACGGAGTGGGAGAGCGCGCGTCTCCCTCCGCGGCGACAACCGACGGAGGTCCCCGGGGGATGCAGTCGGGAGCCGCCTGCAAGAGCTGGTGACAGTCGGGGTTGGGGCGGGATGCCCCTGCAAGCCTGGCAGGCTGGCCGGCTTTGGGGTTCCGCGGCTGACCCGCCGGGGAGGACTGAGGTGCGTCGGCGGAGGGAGACGGCGCTACCAACTGCCGTCAACACCGGGGCCGGGTTTATGATTGTTAGTGAATAAACGGCCCTGCTGGCCAACTAACCCTCCTCATGCCTGGTGTCTCTGTCTGTCACGGACCCCGGTAATGTGGCACCTTGCCACATACTGCTACTATTACTACTACTACTGCTGCTGCTACTATTACTACTGCTACTATTACAACTACTGCTGCTGCCGCTACTACTATTACTACTACACTACTGCTACTACTACTACTGCCACTGCTGTTGCTACTACTACTGCTACTACTATTACTACTGCTACTATTACTGCTACTACAACTACTATTACTACTACTACTACTGCTACTATTACTACTAATACTACTTCTACTGTTACTACTACCAGTAGGTTTGGCTTAGTGCTTAAAAGAGCTGTCCTTTAACTGGACACCGCAGTTTCAAGCACCCATCCTGTTGATTAGTCACTGAACTCCAGGGGTGCCATTTTGTAACTGACCCTGACCTCCCTATGGAGGATGGTAAAGAGAAAACAGAATTCCCCAAGAGGGATCAATAACCTATTACATTACATTATAAGAGTGACCATAAATTCTCTCCAAGTTTTCTGAATCCCAGTCATTTTTTTTTAACCAAGACCAGTTCATTGTCCATACGAGAGGGGTCCGGCTGCCTGCATTCAGCACTGGATTTCCATACTTTGATTCATGCATTGGCTATTCTCAAATGAGACTGCCCACACAAAGGCTGAGAGACATCAAAAGAACCCCGCTTCCAACCTAAGATGAATATCTTAGGGGATGAGGCACAAGGGTGAGATGTGATAAAAAACACCAGAAAAAAAATAATGTAAAAGCAAATGAGCCAGAAGCTATTGGGCAAGATGGTGAATTATGCAGAGAGAGACGGCGTGGCGACAAGACCCCGTTCAGACGAGAGAGATGGAAAATGAAGAGGAGCCTTGGTTAATGGCTGGAGCCAGTGGATTGAATTTCAGAGGGGAATGGCACCGGCTATCAATTTTGGCCCTGGTAATCAATACGAGACAGGACCTCCATGTTACTGCACTGGGGCGAATGGGGGTTTTTCCCGCACTGGATATTGTCAGATATGAGCAAAAAATACATCAAAATGTTTAGTGATACAAATACAAAAAAAAACATAGAAATGGAATTCATCAAAATATACTCATGTGAAAATGTTTTGGTTTTTTTTAGCTTTCGTTTACCCAGGGAATGTTTGCTGGTCATGTATGCATTTATTCCAGCAATACTTCAGTTATACACATTCACACCTGCACATCGCCTTTCTACCATCAGCCACTGAGCAACTCCACTGCAGCAGTCAGAACCTGGCTTAAGGGCATATCAGCAGGAGTGAAGAGCAATACTTCTCCCATCCCATCTTCTCCCAAAGATGCTTCATATATATATATATATATCATTTTTTTCAACAACTCATTCATATATTTCTATGTAGGCTTCATTCCTCAAATGCTATACTGTATATCCACTTTGAAAATAACATATCAACCGGGTTCATTATTCCATATTTCTAAAACATAAGTGTTATGATTTTATAAACTAGAGTCTTATGTCCTCATATATGAAGCAGATCAAAATCTCAACATTGAATAGTAGGAATAATGTTTCATTTTCTTGGAATGTTTTTTCTGGTAAACATAAGCCAAGCAAATAATTAAACTGGTCAGAATTCTTTAAAAGAAAGGGCATTTTTTAAAAAGGGGATGCACAAGATCAAGATATCTTGTAAATCCTACATCACACGCCTGAGAATGCTCCACCCAAGACCAGATACAAGCACGTGCAGCACGAGCCTGAATGCAATTATTTATCCCATGTGTTTTTGCCTTATCGGAAAACCTTCGGCGCGACTGAATGGACTGAGTAAAGTCAGTCTAAGTCAACTGTGTGTGTCTTTGTGCAGCTGGTGGCTTTATTTGCATGTGCAAAGCTGAGTAAGCATGATTTCCAGCTTTGAGGGCGCGTCGCCAAAGGGAAAGTGAAGAGAGAGGCTGCAGATTCTCTACACAGCATCCTGTTTGCAAGTTGTATATTTCTTTATGCGAAAGGATGCCAAGGCACTGAGTTAGTCTTCCTGCGGTCCATGTATGGTAGACAGTACATACAAATCAGAATCACTTTATTCGGTATGTACAATCAACGTACGAGAATTTGCCTTGGTGATTTTGGTGCAGAGACTGACACGCATAGTACACGGACAACAAGACATCACATCTGGTGCAGAACAGTGTAGGGCATATAATCGAGTGTGGACTATCACTATCACTGTACGCGTGTTGAGTCTTGCAGTATGTTAGATCCATAGGTGAGAGTGATGAAGACGAAATAAGGATTACAAGGAGAAACAAACTGTGAACGAGAAACACACACAAAACACTTTGGCAAAGGCCGCTACTCTTCAGAACACCATCTGTCATCTTTTGCTTTTGGAAAGGAGGAGAAATCTACCCCATAAGTGCAATTAGCTTTTCAACAGTTCTGTAGCTACACCTAAGATCACAGCACTGATTCTCATTTGCTCATTTACTTTCCTTAATGTAATTGAGTAGCTTTTTGGGTACTTGTACTGAAATACACTATGACTGAAGTATTATATTTCATTACATTTTCAACTGCATCCATGACAGAGTATACACTTTCTGTATTGTAAATGGCATCTGCACAAAACCCACACAAGCATGCGGAGGAAAGGTTTAGTTGACCAACTGTAATGTAAAATACTCAAATTTATCCATAATAGTAGTTTTGTTAACATTAGCCAAACAGCTGCAGTATTTTTTGGTTTGTTTGGTTATCTAGCTAGCTCACTAGCCTTGCTAGCTAGCCGGCTAGCTTTTAGTAAAAGAAACGTCAACGTAGTAACATTGAATATTCAAGTAATGTAATGTAAGTAATGTATTCATGTAAGATGTTTTATATTGAACTCAGGTTCTTAAAAAGCAACTTAGTAACTGGGAAGGAAGGATAGGAAAGGAGGAAATTGTCTCGATGGTTACTTACCTTTTACCGTCAAAATGATCACTTGGTAAGTTGACCAACAGACCAATTTTCCCCAAAAGTGGGTGTAGTCCTTGAGCTCTGAATATATTTTAAATAAACTACTTTTTACTTTTACTTAACCGGTAATTTTACTTTGACTTCAGTAAAATTTCAGCAATTGACTTCTACTTGGATAGCATATTTTGGTACTCTTTCCACCCCTGATATATACGTGTTCGCAGAGCACAACACTCACAAGCCCTAAAATATATTGTATAGCATTGTCCCCTCATAGACAAACAAGCCAAAGTACATACTCTTACATATTATGGAACAAATGGAAAATTACCTTGTGACCATATCTTCTATCCCCGACGGCCCATCAGAAACTTTTATTTTTAGACATCTTAAATGGAGTGAGAAAGATTGAAAAACCTCACTAAAGGTGAAGAGGGACACGGTCCGAGCCCCGGTCCCTAATGGCTCTCATGTAGTATTTAAAGGAGCGGAGCGCTACAGCCCAAAGCGACCGCGGGGGTCTACGGGCGCAGGGTAAACACTTTGCAGGTAATGGCACTGTGAGGATGGGGAAGGCCTTATGATTCCTCCTTTCTGCTGGAGCATAAGCGCACAAGACAATGGCAGAGACAGCGGCAATAAACCTGTCATGTTAATGATGAAATTGATCCTCCCGGATGGAACGTGACATATTGTGGTCAACACAGTCGGAAACAAGAAGAAGAACAGCATCGCCCGTCCCTATCCAAATTACATTCCTCATTCCCCGCCTATACCTGAGCTGCAATTTATTTTTCCTATTCATCATTTGTTTGCTGACAAGCAAGAATTTACTTTTGGGACGTGGTTGCAAGGCATCGCAATGACTTACAAGAACAGCGTTTTCTTAGTCGTGGTAATTTGGCTGTATACACTGTAGAGTATATTGCGCTCACGGCTTGCAGCAATGGTATGGAGGGGGGCAGATACTTCTTGCACTTTTCTAGAAAATGGAAATAAATAAGTCAACAGAACAAATGTTGTTTTGATGAACTTAAAGTGACTTACATGCAATCTCTCCTTCGCCTAAGCTCTTACTTCGCATGACAAGACTTTGCTGACTTTTTCAAGAACCAGTGACATTTTTAAATCCTTGCCCCTATGTTGGTTGCACTGCTAGTCTTTGTGCTCGGAAACAAACTGCACAAACATGGACTCCTATTTCCAATATAGATACACAGATTCCATCACATACTTTTGTCTCCTACACCAGATATGTGAGGTCTAAAGCTTCAAAGTGAAACTTGAATTTGCATTTGTAAACCCTCCTTTGATGCCCAAAAATGAATGTGGCCTTTTAATCAGTTTGGAATGACATAATTGTCAGATTTTTCACAATAAAATAACTTCCTTCATATAAAGATATATGTAAGAACTCTATCTTAAATGCTGCAGTCGCTTCTTAGGCAAGATTTAGGCTAAATGATAATAAACCATACAACAATCATCTCTAAAATAACCTAAAAACCCTGAAAATGTCATTTCTCAATTGTCATTTCCTTCTTATCATATAATTGAAGATATAGATAGATACTAGATACTCTGCAGCCAGGTCAACAATTCTCTCTCTCTCTTGTGACTTATTTGCCTCTATGAAACCAACTACACCTCCCCTCCCCTGCATTCCTGTTCTAATGTGTGCTTTCACCTTTGTTTTCATTTCTTGCAATTGCCATGGGGTGCAGTAGGTGGCACAAGCAAGGTTGGATGTCACGTGTATTTTAGGCTTGGGTTTGAGCTAGAGATTTGCAAATATATTTTTACCTTTCCTGGTTAGCTGTCAGGGCTTTACACTTTTGTCCAGAAAAGATACAGACACACAGAGTGTATCAGTGAAATAAGTTGAAACAAGAACACATCTTATAACATTGTTTTAGGTCCTTGCAAGACAGTAAATTAATGAAACCGTGTAAAGCCCTATATAAATTATATTAACTGAAAAGCAAATTATTTCAGAATATTAATCTTTACGCAAGCATTGGAACAATGAAGATAAATAAATGAGATAATGAGCAGCATGATTTTTAAAAAAGAATAGTTAGACAATAGTTGCCCCCAACTTAAAGGTCCCATATTATGGAAAACGGCTTATTCCTGGCGCTTATACATGTTCCACAGGAAATCATTTACCTAAACAGCTGAGAAAATTTGAAATCTGGAAGTCAACCCGTTTTTCTGTATTTTCCTTTATCCAAAAACGGTGCCAAAGATAGGAGAAAAACAGCCCGTTTCAGAAAGTAGCCCCTTTGGATGTCATAACGGGCGCTAATCATGCCCCTCTCAGAGCATGCCCACGCCCAGGTGAACCAATCCCATTTACGGCATTACCAATCCCATTTACGGCATTACGGCAGCGCCGCAAGCCGTTGCTTATGGTGCATTCCATTGTACTCGGAAATCAATAATTCCGAGTCGGTATTCCTAACTTCCAATCTAAATGTGTTCCAGTGCATCTGCTCGGGAAAACATAATCGCCCGCAGCAAACTCATGTTTGTATGGCAAGTCTCAGAATATTACAAGCATCTAAACTCAACATCAACTACTACAGCTCCATTAGTGAATAGAATCGGCACATATCACTGTCGGACGCCGTTTTTTCTGAGTACACTGGAATGCACCATTACTTTGCAACGAGTGAAGCTAAAACAACAACATATCTACGGCCATATATCAACTCTCCAGTTATTATTTTGTAGGATGCAGGGAGCAACATAGATCTACAGTCTCCCAACACGCGAAAATGCCAGGACAGAGCGGATTAATTTTAGTTTTAACGGCAATGGCTACAGTTTTTTCTGTGTGTGATGATCACTGCTTGAGCAACGGCAGGATTATCATCTAAATTGAAGCTTAAAGATGGAGCAATTCATAAGGTACGTGACCCATCTGCAAAATTGGAATCTGTAAGTGTCACCATGTTTTGATTTAATTTACCAAATTAGTCTGGTTAGTATATTCGACTGCTTGTTAGCTAACGAACTAGCGGGGCTAGCCATGGGCTTGTTGGGCGTGGAAGAAGAAAGAAAACTAAAGCTGGAGTCATTAAAAGTAAAGTAAAGTAAAAGTAAAGTTATTGGTTGGAGTCAGGACTCATCTTAAAGTTATTTGTTGGGACCAGTGTCTGTTTTATAAGTCTGTCGAACGTGTCAGGCTCAGTAAACTTTAGCCACCATTAGTACAATCGTGTTTGGTTGTTTGCGCTGCGCTGTTTGGATGCAAATAGATTGCATCCAATAATATATTGGCTAACTAGCTCAACAAAATTGTCAATCCTAGCTTGTCTGCAAGTTGTATTCAGTTGTATTGACTGATTGTCTGTTGTATTCAATAAGCTTATGGACATGAGCCATAAACAGACCGGCTACAGCAGAGAGCGTCGCTCACACACCCAAATACACAAAACAAAGTACAATATTACACAGAATTGTTATCAGTGAGAAACTAAGTGGAACCGCCTCAGCTGCCTCTTCCCATTCTGGGTCAGACTCCAGCTCAAACATGTACGGTCTCAGTGTTGGTTCTGGAGCGGCCGCCATGGTTATGGTAAATTTCTGCATCAAGCTTATTTGTTTACCTTGAGCAGCATGAGCGCTCTGCTCTCCGTGGAGGTTGTATGTAATGAGCACTGCTCTGATTGATTGATTGTCTGCTCTGATTGGCCGCCTCACGCCGTGCTCATTACATACAACCTCCAGCCCTCAAAACAGCCTGTTCTTTACAATGGAGAAAATGAGAGACTGAAACACACACCACAGAAGCTGGTTTTAGGATTTTTTTTGATATAGACTTCACAAACGTCTTGTAAAGACCCCCAGGAACAGTTTAAATAGCCCAAAATGAGTACAATACCCCCCCTTTAAGTCCAAAGAGCCGTCACACATCTCAATGTGGTTTAGGAATCAATAGATATAGACAAAAAACAGCCAATCAGAAAAGGCGGAGGGACTTAAATTGCATCACCATTCAATAGGACTGTATGTCCAGTTCTGTCAATTTGGAATCAATAGAAATAGATAATCAATACACAGCCAATCAGAAAAAGGGGGAGAGGCTTAAATGGGGGCAGGGGAGGAGGGGGGTCACTAACACAGCTGTCAATCTTTGAGTTGTCTTTTTGAAAAAAATAAATGTAATTGACCAATATGTACCAATAACTATATACAAAAATAAAACTGAGCTGGAATACTTAGGGTCTGTGAGCCGCTGTGTTTACCTGTTGCCTCGGGGTAGCTACAGGCCAGTCGGAGCTTGAGGAGGGGTTGTGGTTGGGGCTGTGCATGCAGCGTAAGCTGTGGACTGAGGTTCAAGCTTGGCTTTGATAAAAGGCCTGTTTTTTTATTAGCTGTTTCTGCTTAAAATGGAAGGTAAACGTGCATTTAAATACATCTTTCCTGTATCCACATTATATTGGGTAAGGTAGTCGAAAATAAATGCAGACGCAAAGTGATGCAGTGAATGTAGTTCGAATATTTTATTATTTTTATAAACAAAATGTAAGATTATTGGTCAAGTAGTTAATGTTAAAATGACAATGATGAAACAATGTGAGTTAAAGGGGACCTATTATGGAAAACGGCTTATTCCTGGCCCTTATACATGTTCAGCATGTTACCATTGACTTTAGTAGCCGAAGAAATGTGAAATCTGGAAGTCCCCCCCTTTTTCTGTAGTTTCCTTTTTCAAAAAACGGTAAAAAAAAACAGGCCGTTTTGAAAAGTCCCCTGTTTAGACGTCATAAGAGGCCACTGTTAGCATAATCCAACCCCTCTCAGAGCATGCCCACCCCCAGGTGAACAACCACTCCCATTTACCTTGTCTCAAAATGCAGCTCCCGGCAGCGCTGCAACCCATTGCTTATAGTTCCAATCTAAATGTGTTCCAGTGCATCTAGGCTAGTACCGCATGCTAGTAAAGACTTCTATCTCGTAACGTTGAGCTCAAATCAACCGAATTATGTTACAAATGTAAACAAAGTTGTTTTAACATGTTTTCATAACTAAAACAACATATGAAGTAAAAATTGACTGTTCACGGTTAAAGTTACCGGCTCGGTAAACTTTAGCCACCATTAGTACAATCGCCTCTTATGATTATTTGCGCTGCGCTGTTTGGATGCAAACAGGTTGCATCCAATAATATATTGGCTAACTAGCTCAACAAAAATGTTAATCCTAGCTTGTCTGCAAGTTGTATTCAATAAGCTTATGGAGCCATAAACAGACCGGCTAACGTTACAGCAGAGGGTATCGCTCACACACCCACATACACACAAACACAAGGCACGAAATTACAATATTACACGGAATTGTTACCATTGAGAAAAGTTCTGCTGGGTTCTCCAGAGTGGAACCGCCTCAGCTGCCTCTTCCCATTCTGAGTCAGACTCCGGCTCAAACATGTACGGTCTCAGTGTTGGTTCTGGAGCGGCCACCATGGTTACGGTAAATTACGGCGTTTGTTTACCTTGAGCAGCATGGGCGCTCTGCTCTCGGCCTCCGCCAGGTGATTGGCCGCCTCAATCAGAGCAGTGCTCATTTACATACGCCTCCACGCCCTCAAAACAGCCTGTTCTTTACAATGGAGAAAATGAGAGACTGAAACACACACTACAGAAGCTGGTTTTAGGATTTTTTTTATATAGACTTCACAAACGTCGTGTATAAAGACCCCAGGGAACAGTTTTAAATAGCCAAAAAAAGAGTAAAATATGTCCCCTTTAAGTTACCTGGGCGTGATGCTCCCCTCTACTTGCAGTGACACCTTTTTGGCCTGCAGATGTCGCTGATAAGCACTGTATTTACTCTGGAACTCAGTTGCCAGTTTGGTCCCAATGAAATGATGCAATACAATGAAAGATTGATTTTGCTGGCATTTCTCAGCCAAGGAAGGAGACAATTATTGTTAAGGCAGCCCGCCTTGGCTATAAAGCGCTGCAGGAAACCCTGAATAGGAAACTTTCTACCAAGTCCGACAAACCAAACCAAACCAAACCTATACTAGCTGCAGCAAATAATCTTCAGAACTAAATTTGCTGGAAATTACATCAAATTGCCAGCCTGGTCAGACCAGCAGCTCTCACATTTTAGTGCCATTCAACTGCAGGAATCCCCTGAGCTGGTCATGCCATCTAAATCCGCCACCTAACATTTAAACCCAAACGGACATATTTTACTCTTGAAAAAAGTTCTAATTTCTTTGGCGTTGTTCCCCATTTACTCAAACTACCATTTATCAAAACACTATTAAAGAAACCCAACCTCAACCCTGAAGATTTGAAACATTACAAAACAAACCGAAACATTACAAAGCAACTTCCAACCTTCCATCTCTGTCAAAAGAAATACTAAAAAAGCCATAGTCCATTGGTTTACTCACTTTGTTAATTCAAACAATATCCATGAAAGCCTCCACAGCCCAGCGCCGAGACAGCTGTAATCAATGTAACAAATGACCTGCTATTAGGCCCCGGCCGCAGACTGCACCATTTCTCCTTCTGCTTAATTTAAGTGTAGCCTTTGATACAGTTGATCATGACGTCCTGAAGGACCTTTCAGAAGAGTATGTTGCCCTCTGGAGGACAGCTCTTAAGTGGTTCACTCATATGTGACAAATGGATCCAAATTCGTTTAACTAGATGGCAGCAGTCCTCTGTGTTCTACGGTTTTGTCTGCTGTCCCTCGGGGGTTCAATTCTCTTCGACGTCTTCAATGTCTTCTCTTATTTTCACATTAGTCTCAGTAATATCTGTAAATATGGTGTTCACTTACTCTTAGGTGACACACTAGTTTACATTGCAATAAATAAAAAAATGACATCCTGTACTTTAGACATCAAAAGATGGATGGAAAACAACTTTCTTGATGCAGGCAAAAATGAAATGCCCACTTAGGCCCTAACAGCAAAGAACATGAACATGAAGAATACGAATGGCAGCACAAACCCCCCCAAGGAAAATCTGTTAAAAATCTCAGTGTTATCTTTTATCCCAACCTGTTCCTTTGACAGTCACATCAAGACAATATCCAAAAACAGCATATTTTTACATGGATATCTCCAGGACCAGGCATTTCCTCTCTACTGCCCAAGGAAAAACTGCTCCATGCTTTCATCTAGGCCATAATTTTTTTACTTCAATGCATTTCTCTCCAGCTGTCCCAACTCCAAAAGTGAGCTGCCAGAAAACTCTCAAGAACCAGAAAATGTGATCAAATTTAGCCCAGTCTTGGTCTCTATACTATGTATGCAAGAATTGATTACAAACTTGTATTGCATTAAAGCTGCACTAGGCAAGATTTTTAATGTAAAAATGCACCTGTCTCATCATTCTAAATCACAAAGTGGGGCTGCAATAGAGAAGAGCGTCCCATCCCCACTAATCTTCCATTTGGCATCTTTTGGCGCCAACACGCGAAGTCGCCCGGTGCAGCTTTGCGATGTTGCTACTCTACTCTACGGCTACCTTACTACCTAAGAGTTACTCCATCTTAGTCCATGCTTTTTGCTTCAGATATTTCCATCCGTACAACTCTACAAAAGTCGAACCCAAAAGGGAAAAAAGGTGTAAAAGTAGGAGTTGAAGTAGGTACTATAAAGACCATTTTGCCAGGGCAAAGAATAAGAATATTAACTTTTGATGCCAGAGACATGTTTTATCAAACAAAAAACCACCAGCATCTCTGGTAGCGTGATGAGGTTGGTTGCAATCACATTAAATCTTAATTTCCAGAACAACAAACTGAAATAAGTCACCATATAAACAGAAATTGCAAAACAACAACAAAAAACTATCTAATTCATTGTTTGCATAGTGTAAAAAATCTTTTCTTTGATTCATCAGACAAAATCCTTTATTTAACCATTTAATGCATGTGCTGATTTACTGTAATTTGTGTGAATTTGCTCATCTTCTCATACCGTCTATCTCTCTGGCTCTGCAAGGCTGGGGGGGGATTCTTCTGACGGGGTCCAGACTCCTTGTTTTGACATTAGGACATGCTGAAAATACATAATTTTCTTGCAGCATTCACAATAGGTGCCTTTGCCATGGCTCCCCGAACCGTAAAAGCCTACTGACACTAATTGTCATGTGAATCAAAGTTTTATCAGAATGGCATAGGTAGATAATTAGTGTAATCTTTCATAAATGTGGAAGGAAGAGCGGTATATACTCCCATCATTGGAAATAAACTTGAAAAAAGATGGGATCAAAGATTTCACCACCATGCTAATGTAGAGTAAACACAAACTAAACAAAAAAAAAAGATGGTTAAAGTCATAAAGGCCACCTTATCAAGTGTATTTGTGACCCTGCATTGGAACAGTGTGAAACGTTATGAAACATTCAAGTTGTTTTTTTTCCCCGAACTGAAAAACATGCAGTGATATTCTGCTTGAACCCTGGTTTCAAACACCTGTACAGAGCTTACGTTACACATTCAAAAACACTGAGGCAAACTTTAATATAACTTTTTCCCCCTATTAATATTGCTACATTTTAATGTTGGTCCCAAAAAACACAAAACAACTGCTCATGCTCATATTCTAGGATTTTCAGAAATTAATTTATTTCTAGTACCCTAAATATAGGTATGAGTTACTACATATTTCATTACTTTAATTTACAGGCTTTGGCAGTTTAGTTAGGTATGACAATTACTAGTAGTGAGAAGTAAAGGTCCTGTATTACTCATTTTCATGATTTTGTTTTTTAAATATGGCTCAGGATAAGAATAATGTTCTTCATGATGTTTTACAAATAAATGTAATTCAGTTAAAAGGGTACTTATTTAATGAATGTGAAAACTTGGCTAGTGTCCACTGCCTCCGGCTCTGGGTCGCAGAAGTAATGTTCACCGGCAGCGTTTACAGCTCAGACGCAGCAGAGCAGTGACTTTTGTTTGTTTGCTGTTTTTGTTCAGTGTTTTTTTCTTAATAACATTATAAATTGTTACTAATAAAAGCTCAATTGCATGAGGTTGAAGCGGTGCCCGAGGAAAAGTGATTTCACTGACCACTGTTTTAAGTTAGTTATCTCGTTTCTCTCTCAACTCATTGTACAGATGGCGCTTGATGGAATCGCCTTTGTTTACTATGTCTTGGCATGGTAAAGAGGACGCAACAACACTGAATAAAATGGCTCCACATCTAAAAACCGGATCAAGACCGCATCTGGTGGACATTGGCGTCAAGTCCTCACAGGCAGGACAGTCACCTTACTAGACCCTGATTGGTTGACAACACCAGCTCCTCCTAATTCAAATGATGACCTGCTGAGTGGAGGCTTTCCAGTTCAAATGCTGCAAGCTGGCCTGATTAGAAGGATTTCAGTTAACGTTTATTGAGGCAAGTCAATCGAGACCAAGTCCACTTGTGATGCATTGACTGAAACTGCCGGTAAAATAAATAAATAAATAAAAAATAATTCTGCATTAGGGCCCCTTTAAGGAATAAGTTGCTTGTATGACAGTGTGTATATGGAAAAAAGGAAATCATGTTAACTATATTTAATAAAATAGGAGAAGTCAAAGAAAAATATAAATATCGTTTCAATTTCCAACAACAACCAACATACATTCATCAACACGGCAATCTTTAGCGTTCTGAGGATTGACTAGATGCCAAAATCATCACAATAATTCTACTTTTGCCATCATCTCTTACAGCCTATTACACCCAATAAATTGTAATAATTTCCAGTAGTTCTCAGGGTATTTGTCGGCCCAACTGAGCTACTTGTAAGGCAACAAGATAAAAATGAGGACCCATTTTCTAAATTTTAAAACGATCCCTCTCCTAATGACTTGGGATCAAATATTACCATAATTCAATAACATGACTTTCTGGTAAGCATTCACACTGCGGTGATGGTGGTGGGGTGGGTCACCACAGAACAAAGAAACTTCAGCCCTAATGTACTGTCAATAGCCCCTGTCAAACTGTCATACAGTACATCAGCAAATGCATGTAATGTGATCTCGATAATGTACAGTGGGGTCCAGAGTCTGAGTCCACTACCAAGACCTCGTTTCATTATTTATCAAAAACTAATAAAAATAAATGGTCAAATGATATTTCTTAAACAAGATTACATAATTAAAAAATATTCTTATTAAAGTTTAATAAATGATTTGTCAACTAAACAAACTCCAGTAGGTAAACAGAGTTGATTGTGCACTAGTAGGAATAAATCAAGTAATTATTATTTTACTACCTTGCTATGTTGCTTCGAGCTCCCGACTGATAAAGCCGTTCACATAAACCTCCTAGTAGTAATTCTGAATAGGAAATATGGAAACTTTTGAAAAGCTTTTCCCACACTGACAGTACAAATAACAGAAGGGGGTTAAACATGGCTGCAGCGAATATACAAAGTCCACAGTCCTGTTGAACATTACAGTCATCAGCCATTACACTTAATGCTACAATATGAATCAAGTATTGGGGGCGTGAACAACAATACACCTCCTACCTCAAGGAGAAAAGATTCATAATAGCATTAAGTATAATGGCTGATGACTGTAATGTTCAACAG
Source organism: Hoplostethus atlanticus (assembly GCA_034670405.1). Classification (NCBI taxonomy): domain Eukaryota; kingdom Metazoa; phylum Chordata; class Actinopteri; order Trachichthyiformes; family Trachichthyidae; genus Hoplostethus; species Hoplostethus atlanticus. Next base: position 1,450,702 of record JAXDDX010000015.1, on the reverse strand, counting down.
TGTGGTTGATACAGGTGCTGCATGCACATTTTCATGGTTTCATCAATTTCTCTTGTTGGTTTTACGAGCAAGTTACACAAGTTAATGGCTTTCTTTTGTTCTTGATGCTCTTGGCATTTTAGATTTTAGTGCTTTTATGAGTGTTTCAGTCATGTAACTGACTCGCTGGAGGCATAATTCAGGGCTTGAAAGATGTGTATTCCACTTTGCACACAAATGTTTATTAGATTAGATTTATATAAGCCAAACTTGACAGGAAAATTGTGTATCTGAACGGAAACGTGTATGAACATTTTGGACACACTGAGGAATGGCGACTATGATGACCAGTTAGTAAGAACTAAAGTGAGTACTTTACTTTTAAATACTAGATTTGTGTTGTTTGAATCTTATGCATTTATACATTTTTAAAATAAATTGGTAGTATTCCCTTTACTCTCTCAGAGAATTGAGCATCTGCGTAGAGCTCAGACAAAAAGCTAATCCCACACAAATTCATTTTCCAAGAACTTTGTAGCACAAAAAAGATTAAAACTACTTATTTGGAATGGATGGTTTGGTTGGTTTGAGGGTTTTCTGGAGTGGTTCACTCATCCTCCACTTCACCACCCTAAACAGAAAACACGTTCCCATGCTGATGCAATTCTGTCCTGCAACTACATCTTTTCCTGTGAGTTTTTAAATCAGCTAGGAAATAAAATTACATTACATTACATTATCTGAATAACATGTTTTGTGGCATTGATAGAACCACAACAAAAAAGTTCTGTGATATATTTACAAGGCAAATTCACAATCTTACTAAGAGAAATAAAGCTCCTATATTGAAAGTATATACCAGATAGATTTAGAAAAGAAATGTTTTTTTGGTACATTTATTGTGAAAATATCCACATGTCTGTCTGTTTGTGTGTGGGAAAGAGAGATTAGATATACTTTTATAGGCTCTTATTTGTTAACAGAAATTTCAGGAAGCTCATTGTCAAGAACAGGTGATACAATTCTTTTGTTATATAATGTGAGAACATCAGTGATGATGAACATCTTTTTTGTTTTGTTAAATTTTCAGTTGTTTTTCTAATCAATCTATACAAAGAATGAGGAGAACAATGTTAATAGCACCAATGAATTATTCAGCAGTGGAAGTTTTTTCAATATCAGTTGTCAGAACTTCAAAGCCAGAAATACTTGTTTGGTGTTGGAAAGAAAAGTTTACAAGCAGTGAATTGTGGATTAACCAAATAGCAGCAGCAGCAAAAAACAGAATTTAAAACCTGTAGTCTTTCAAATAACAGTACCCAAACCCTGGTCTTGAGTAAATGCTTGCCTTCATGGGCGCCACATACATGAAGACCAGGAATCACACACTTCCCAATTCCAACTATTTTCTTTTGTCAAAGAAAAAAGGGGGCTCACACACAAAAACATTTTCCCATTCCCGAGCCCGACCAGACTGGCCCGACCAAATCAAACACTTTTGAAAAATGTGGTCTGGAGTCATCGGGAGTCTTGAACCATTGGGCCCAAGTGCCTCCCCTGTCCCGGCCAAAGTCAGGATGGTCCAATCAGGCTTTGAATCCGTGTAAAAATCGACCAGTGTGACCATTACAAACCATGCATTCTCCAACACAACCAATTCAACGGCATCGCATGGCAAGCTAGGTCTTTTTGTACAATGACAACACGATAACAGAAAAAACAAAACATCCCCCACCCACTGTATACAATCAAATGCGCTTTGCAGTGAAGCATTTGCAAAATGTTATTTTTTCATTTTATTACGTACAGACAAAGCACATTCAAGGAATCGCAAGTGCACTCAAGTTGCCATTATTGTGCAGGTATTCTATATCTGTGTGTTTGCCGGGTATCGTATTGCATGAGTACTCTTCATTATCAGATAGCCTTAGCTGGTAAATGGTAACAAATAGGCTGCCTAGCAAGTGGAGATGAGGCTAGATAAGATATAATAAAGTTACACAGGCCTTGTGTATTTCACGACTGATTCAATTACAGCCTAATGGTCTCGATTACCCAGACGGTGATCAAATTGAACCACTTCCAATAAAAGCACACCTAGTCGCGTCTGTAATTGCGATGCATTCACTGTTTCACTTTAATTAAGCTTACACAGTTAAATGGGTTGGTGTACAATGGGCATCGTACACTCTGCATGGCGGTATAATGACACTTAGCGTGTCCCGTTCGCTTTGTCTGCCCATGTAAATGAGAATCATGCCAATTTCCCTGACACTGCTCATGCAGCACGTGCCAGGAATTCAGTTGTGTAAAATCCATTAGACTGACGGGTGTGTGTGTGTGTGTGTAAGTGTGAAAAGCGAGCAGATCGTCGAGTACGCGAGGCGGCACATCAAACCCTGACGCTGTCTGCCCGAGCACAAGCCAAAGCATCCATAGATGATATAGGATTATCCTGCAGTGTATTTTCTTCTTATATCCTCTAATGCAAACCACATTATGCAGTGGGATGCTCAAGCCAAGCGATCCAATTGTTCAAACATTTCAATCAAACCAGTTTACCATCTTTTTTGCCTCGAGTTGCTTTTTGGCTTTCAGCTGTTCTATTTTTAGATGATGTCACAACTCTCATCCCTTTTGCATCCTTCCTAGTAAACATTAAGGAACCAATAAAAGAGAGACAAAATAGAAAGTAAATGTACTTTGATGATTGATTGAGGCCATAGCCTCCTCTCGGAGTTGCAGCTATCATTTAACAATAATACCTGTGGCAGTAAAAGGGTACATTTGAGTAAAATCCATCTAGACGTCTATCAACTTGGGACATCCCCAGCACGTATGCAGCAAAGTTTCCTAAATTATCTTGGTAACGTAAGTTGCAATTGGGAGACGGCGGAAGTTTCATGTGATGAAGTCCATACAAAATGTACCCATGCCACCTGCCAGTCAATGTGTCACTGAAAGATCATTGAAAGGCGGGTCTTTGTGTACACATTCTAATACATACTTGTACAAGACCTGAGGGCTTTAATGATTTTACTCAGTAGGTGAACCAATGAATGGAAGGGTGCCTTGCATTTCTGGGTCCATTTTGTTGTTTGGTGGTATATTGCCAAAGATAGACAGCGTTTGCCAAAGATAGACAACGTGACATCACATCAAGATATTTCCAGTGTAGCCACAATGAAGTTTGACAGCAGAACATTTTTCAGCTAAACATCAATGGTAAAACATCAGGTTTTGTTGCCAACCCACATCGTTCTTGCTACGAGGCCACAGTGATAACCACTGAGACACTGTGCCGCCCATTTGTAAATTCCTCATTCTTAATTCATAAGCTTTGTTTACTTAGCGGGTTTTCCTTTTCTGCTTGGGGAGACCTCAAATCTATAAATACTGTGTCACAAATCACCTGTAATAGGATGGAGAGGGGGGGGGCACAACATTGTAGATATGGTTATCTAAAATGGCCACGTGCATTAATGCATTGTATCTCTGCTACTGTACAGGGAAAGACGTGATTGGCATCGCGAGCCGCACCCTACATTTAACCTCAATCGCTGCGATGCAAACCTCATTTTTCTTTTCATCTCATCTTCAGACAGCAAAATAAATGGATTTGCAAAGTTAACTACCTGCTCGGGCCTTGCTTGGCGCTACTTGACTGGGGAAACGTCTTGAGGGAACAGAAACGCACATCGTGTTTTCTTTGGACTCCCTAAGACATTCTCTGGGGAAATGGCTGATGGCATTCATCATTTTTTATTTTTTATTCTCTCTCAGAAAGTCCTCCGCTGGGAGGACGCGCGAACAACGGCGAATGTGGCGCAGCATCTAATTGGCACCACAAGTCTTTCTAATGTGTTTCATTTGGTTAAGGAAACACGTTGGACCAAAACACTCGATGTAAATTGCCGTCCGCTAGTATGTACATGTCAGTCATTTCAAAATAAATCAATTACTCGTTTGATCCATTGACACCAGACACCATTTCAAGCTGTGCTCAGCAAGATTCTTATGTAAACTACATGTGCCTACTACAGGTGCCTCATCGACCTAAATCACAGTGGAGCTGCGACAGAGGAGTAGAGGAAAAGTCGGTAACAAAAAAAAAAAAGAAGAAGAGGTTAACGGCTCTTGGAGCAAGGTCTGCATTTACTTTCCGACCCGATGTTTTAGCATCCTAAAAATGCATCTAAAAGGCAGAATATTTAGCAAAAGCTGTGGAAGCATGAGCGCATTGGCCCCGCTCCCAGTCGACATGCATATTCAACAATGATGCTGTATCTGTATGCAGAACAGCGTCGGTAAAGTCGACACTAGTTCACATCTCGAAACAAAAAAGCAGAAATTGACTATAAGAGTGTGTGAATTGTCTTATGGGGACACTATTGATTTGGGGAAGTGTTGGAACTACTCCCTTTCTCATGCACTTTCTCATGAAAGTAAATACAGACAGTTTTGACAGTTTTCGCCACACAAAATACCCCCAGTAAACAATTAGGTGGGCTTTGCGTTAATCTGTTTAGATAGCATTTGATTAATCACTTAATCAAATGTCAAACACGCTTCCAGAACAATAGCGCGATGAGGATGATGAAGACTTGAGCTTGAGGGGGGAAGGGGGAAAGCACCGTTTCTATTAGGTCTCATGGCCAGAGTGAGATTTAAAAGCCCGGCCTTTTTAGCGCTGAAGGAAATTATTCACATTACTCCTTTCCACAGTCACTATCCTGCTCTCTCCTGTAGCCTTGAAATTTGCCTGCCTCGCTCTTTTTATTGTTTTGCTTCTCCTTACAGCTTTAATCATAGGTGTTCACATCCTGACGCCAGTATCAACTTTCACGCTTTAGTATTCAAAGTAGAAGAAAACCTGGCTCAGCCCTGGAGCTATTTATTTGTTTACCTATTTATTTCCAACCTGTTATTTTATTCAGTTGTTTTTTTTAAATTTTATACCCTAGTGTACAGCAAGAAATACTGACAATACACAAAACGGAGATACAATACAACTGCGGTACTTTCACCATCTACTTCCATTCATATATAGGAGTTGTACAAATTGTTCATGGCATCTGAATCAACTCTAGACCTGATTCTGATAAATGTGTAAAAATGACAATCTTCCTTTCAGTATTCCATCTTCCATTGATTCAATCTTCCAAAAGTGTTGTCCTCCTGAATCCTGCATTAAAGATATAAAAACACGGATGGACAGGAAACAAATGTCTACTCCTTACTGACAAATAAAGTAAGGCGCCACACAACGTCCTCCTCAAATCTCTCTTTAAACCTCAATGGTTTTGCAGCTATGCAAAATTAATCTGTGCTTTATCCTTGAGGCTGACCTCTCTTTTGATCATTTACCGAGCCCGGTCAGCTTTTCATCTCCGAAATACCTTCAAGATCAAGTATTTCCCTCTATGTTTCCCAGTTGGAAAAAAAAAAATGTATGCTTTTGTTTCATCTACACTAGTTACTGCAATGCACCACACTCTGCACTTAAAAACATTCAACTCATGTTCACGCCAGTCTTAATACCTCTTCATTTGCTTCCAGTATTGGAACACAGTAATTACAAAGTGTTAAATGATCTTCCCCTTCAGTACATCACTCGTTTACTCACTCCTTACTTACTATGAAGCTACTTGAAACCTCTGCTCAGAGGATGCAGGATTCTTTTCCGAGTCAATTCCACATATTGCAAAGAAATCAGCTGGGGCAGAGATTTCTTCGACAGGGCCCCACCCCATGGAACCAGATCCCTGTCTATGACAGGTAATCAGACACTGTGTCAGTATTTGTTCAGACTCAAGAGCCGCTCATTTCACACAGCATGCCATGTAGCATGACACCTCACCAGAAGGCCTTTGCCTCCCATCAACCCACTGATGCTAGGTGTTGCTGGGTCTGCCCAGTGTTGCCCCCAAGTTCTCTCTCTCATGCACACAGACAGACACACACACACATTTTGCCAATACAATGCTTAACAAAAACAGATGACAAAACTATGAATTATCAATTCATCTCAATGTGATCTCACCTCTCTGGCTCCCTAGTTGATCAGCTGCCTTCATTGATTCTATTGAGAATACAGTAATGTTTGGCTACTAGGTTTGCTAGTCAACATTAGCAACTGAACCGTTGGCAAACAGAACTTATAGCATGCTACAAACAGCTCTGGAAAAAATTAAGACTCCAAATTATCAGTTTCTCTGGTTTTACTATTTATAGGTATGGCCACGTGCATTAGAGGTATTTATGTGTTTGAGTAAAATGAACATTTTTGTTTTATTCTATAAACGGAATGGCTGCCATACATGTAGAGATGCTGATTTAAGAAAAATTTGGAGTGGTCTCTTAATTTCTTCCACAGCTGTATATACATAGAGGCACTGCTTATACAACAGTGTACTCTGCTTAACATTACATGTATACAGTTAAATGCAAAAGTATTGGGACAGTTGTGTTTATCTATTTGTATGACTTAGATGAAGATCACACCATATATGGGGAGAGAGAGAGAATATAAATATATATCGCTATAAATGTCACTGCATCGGTCCATGTAAACTAATACTAAAACAAAACACAGAAGTAAGTTCTCTCCTCATGAAATTGCTGGAACTCATTTCAACACAGAGGATTATGGGAGATTAAAATCACAGCTAAAATGTGAAGATTAATGGTTTAAGTAAAACTTTTGTTACAACTTGAATTAATTAGACGCAGGTCAACAAAAAGCAGCCTGTGCCGTTGTTTGAGCTGAATTTGGCTCTTGAAGATGCAACAGGGGGCATAACCGTGGACCAGCTTGGCAGCGCCGTGCCCTCCTTGAAGTGCAACAGCCGATTTGTGTTTGGGACTTGCCCACATAAACAATCATCCCACGAAACAAGCAGCAAGTTCTGCTTTTACCTTAGACGTAGTTAATTGGATTCATTCATTCACAATTGCCCGGTCACGTCTGATCGCTGTCATTCTCACCGCTGCTTTCCAACAACTGCTGTAAATGGATGGTCGGCCAGGCAGAATTTAAAGGGATTTAGCTCAAAATGCCCATATGTGAGACAGAAGTCAGCAAAAGTGCCTGTAGCTCAGTTTGCAAAAATCACCACACACACCTCAGTTCTTAGTTATTTTAAAGTGATAATCCACAACAGTTTCAAATAAATAAATGTCTGTTTCACTTTGTTTGCTCTCTATAACCGATTGATATAACACAAAGTGATTCACCCTGTACTCAGCTCATCAAAGCTTTTCCATTTGCTGTTCTAAACACCCAGTGTCGGATAGATTTCTTCACCGAGAAAAAAATCTTCTGACACACAGGAAGTGATGCATTTTACGTTTCTGGCAGCAGCAACAGCAGTTTGTTTGGAATAAACAGAACTGGGTAGTTAGCATGAGCAGCGGTAGCCACCGTGGATGAACAGACAAAGAAAAGAGCGCCACCTGCAGAAACTCAAACTCCATCAACAGAAAATCCAAGGAGAAAGACGTTACAGTACTGGACACACTGTTTGATTGACAGGTGATCTCTGGGAAGTGCAGCGCAGAAACACCACAGCGATGTCACCAAGAAGTCTAGACGCCTTATGGCCGAGAAGCACAGAATCTCCTTTCTTCATGCATGTCAGACGACACAAATTGGCCAGATAGTGGAGTGTTTTAATCCCCCTCCTTATGGCTTAGGATCAGATCCTACCAGAGTTTTCTCCGTCTATGTTTGTGCGCACCATATTCTAGCTGTCTCTCTACTTTCCCAATGTAGAAATACAGGCTATCAAGCACGTAATTTCATTTCACCTCTTTGTTTCTATTTCTTGGCAATTGCCAAGCAGTAGGCGGCACACACAAGGTTTGACATGTGTACACCCATGTGTATATTTGGCTTGGGTTTGAGGGTAGAGTTTAGCAAATGTATTTGACTGCTTCCTGGTTAGCTGTCAGAGCTTTACACTTTTGTCCAGAAAAAAAATAAGAGTTAGACAGAGCGTGTAATTAGTGGGCTCCGTATAATTATCAGTGAAATAAGTTTATACAAGAACCCATCTTATAACAGCACTTTAGATCCTCTATCCTGGCAAGAAAGTAGTAACAAGAAGTGTTTCATGAAACATTCTCTGTAAAGCCCTTAGAAATGATTTTATTGTGATATAATAAACAACTGTTTTTACAATAAGACTTGAAAGCAAATTATGTCACGATATTAATATTTAGGCAAGCATGGAACCAATGAAGATAAATAAATGAGATAATGATTCAGCATGATTTTAAAAGATGAAGCAGACGATAATTTAAGTCCAATCAGCTGTCACACATCTCAATGTGGTTTCAGAATTAATAGATATAGATAATCAAAAACAGCCAAACAAGAAAGGGTGAAGGGCTTAAGTGTTAGTTTGGGATCAAGAGAAATAGAAATCAACAGGATACTCTCCTGAGTCTGACAAGAAAACAATTGGGAAAAGGCCAGGGACATAAATGACACAACACAAATAAACCTGCAAACTAAACTTTGGGATCAAAAGATATTAATTATTAAATGTTATCACTAATTGATAGGAAACTCCACCATAACACATCTCGATGCAGCTTCGGGATTGTTCTCCTGAGTCTGATGAGCAGTCAATCTGTGTTTGACTTTTTCAATGCAATTTCAGGATTGATACAGCCAATCGGGAAAGGGGGAGGGGCTTATATGACATTAATTAATAGGAAAAATCTCTCCTGAGTCTGACAAGCCATCACTGAAAAATTTGGAACGGACTGATGGACAGACGGACAAGACAGACAAACCTTTACAAGCTGCTGGTCGAAAAAACACTGAAGATCATTGGACAAAACAAAAAACGAAATAGAAAAAATACCCACTCCAAATGTCAATTAGGTAAAAGTAACATTCTTCCATTTCTGGCAGATAGAAGAAGGAATGTTAATGTTAAGAGCAGCATCTCTTAGAGGTTTGGAATAATTATAGTGAAACAAAGCATGTTGGTCCGGAAAGATTCTTCATTGTTATTTGGCCATTCAAAAGGAAAAAAAAAAAAAGCATCCCTTGACTGGAACTAAGAGGAGGAAGGAGGCATGTTTACACTGCCCACACGCATGTTGTACCATCTATGTTTGTACCTGCACCGCAAAGCTCAGCGCCTGTCTGTAAGCAAGACCGCTTCCTCATCCTCTTCGGAGGTTCATTAAAATGTGAGTACCAAGCTCCCCTTGTCAGATAGAGGGTGCTTTGCTGGTGAGGTCTAACAATCCAATAAATAAGACGACCTGCTACTGCCGTGACCTGTGCAATACAATAAATTACTTTATGGAGGCTCAGATAGGGGAGTGAGGGATCTGTATCATTTCCTCTCTCGACCTCTCTGGCCAAGTAGGAACAGATGTTTTCTGCAGTTTCCTGTTTCTTGTGAACTGAAATTAGAGGCCCAGGATGTCTCTCTGAGCCATCTTTCATTTTTAAAGCTGGCTTTTTAGTTTAGAGAAGGTTCATCGCAGATATCTTCTCGCCCCCATAATAACTTGCAAAAGGTAAGAGGACATATTGTGTGATGGAAGTGATTTTGATGATTGGGATATTCTCTTTTTTGATTTGACCAGTTTAGTCCCTAATTGTACATGAGGGTAAAGGGCCACGCTGGGGCCACGCTGATCTGTGGTGTCTGTCAGCATATGTACTTTTCAATTAGTTTTCAACAAGAGGTCCATTGTCCGGACAGGGCCGATGATGTGTCCATCTCAGATTTCGGCCGTTTAGCCAATTAGAATCGAGATGATGTTGTTGAGGTTTGTTTTGGGAAAAATGGTGGCGAACACAGACCTTGCAGCAGCCTATATCTAATTCCGTGTAGACCATCCCATTGTTGCACGACTGATCATCAAAGGATTGCAAAAACAAAAGATAACAAAGGGAAAGCTTGGCATAATGTGGGTATTCATGTTCCAAACCAATCCAACAGACAGAAATCTATCCATAAAGAAAATTCCGTCCGCTTTCTGAGGGATCAGTGTGGCCACCCCCTGAAAGATTTTGGTGGTGTTTTGTTAATTTCGCAGTGCAATTCACGCTCACAGATAAGACGCGCATCAATATGCAGGGACCGACCCAAACCGTATTCACAATACAGGAAGTAGCTTGCGATGAATTACCGCCTCTCAGGACCACAGGCCGCTTGAGGCTGTATATAAAACGAGACTCCACCTGACCCCTTTGCGTCTCTGAGCTGAGCTGGGTGTTCTTAGTTATAGCTCTCACATCAAATCCATTTCAGGTTATTATACATGTTCTAGCAAAACAACCATTTCACTGATAGCATGGGGCGAGCTCTCACTAATTCATCCCAGCTCTTCTGCAACCTGCGTAACTGCAGGTCCTTTCTCCATCAAGGTTGAACTATAAATAGCCTCGCTACAGAGGTCACGCATTAAATTATGAATCAGACAATTCAATGGGGGGTCTGAAAAAGATTGCATGTATGCGACTTACCTATATGATGAAGGCACCATCAGTAACCACAGGTTGGCAGCATATAGAGGAGGAAAAAAAGAGAAAGAACAGAATTCAAACACATACATAGGAAAAGAGTCACATTCCTAAGCAGCAAAATATTGTCATCTAGAAAGTGACAATGGTCGCACTCGCCTACTCCATCATCCACTCTGCGATATGACCCACTGAAAAGAAACCTCTCGACTCCGTTTCCACAACCACTCTACATGGACACTCTCCGTCTCTCGACCCTGGGCACCCGCCTGCGACCAAACTCATTTCAAACTTTAATTATCAACAGTAGCTCAGTGTGAGTGATGATGCTGGGATTATTCTAGCGTTGACTGGTTTACTTTCAGTCTTAGTTTGCCCTTTGCTTCCAGAAGACAAATGCTTTTATTAGGGGTTCCATTTTGTCCTGGGTTCCAAAAAATGCTTTGTCTCTAAGTTATGTAATTGATAAATTCACTAGTTGGTTCTTATTTAATTGAGTTACCGTCACCCAGGTGATACATTTAAGGGATGCATTTAACTCCTTCAGCCAAGGTGTCAGTGACTAACACAACATTTTACCTCAGTTCCCTCAGTTGCTGGGATTGTTGGACAGGGTTCTCGGTCTAACAACATCTGGTCTAATAGTTGGAGAACCTCATAGTAGATTTTAAAGCTGGCCTTTTCAAGAGTTCCAATTCAGCTACTCTTGGAGGCTACTAAACTACAAAAAAGTAATTAACAAGTTGGAGGCTGTACCTAGTCTGTAATAGCCTCTCACTAGGTGAAAGCTTTCCATCATGGTTAGAAAATAAACGTGGAGACCCATTATCGCGTCGGTTCGTACAGAGGCAGATAGTGTGGATGTCTAGATCCCTTTAATCATAGGTTTTAATTTAACACTGGTTCACTAATTTAACTGAAAACAAATGGGATTTGGTGTTAAATCCATAAATTCATTAGGTTTGCGGTGTTGTTTGGATGCAGCTGTTTGTGTCCTCTAGCTTACTTGCTTGGTTTAGTTTGCAGCTTTGTCCAAAAACTCTGACAAGGCGCACTGACGGGTGCAGAATAATTTACTTGTTTGGATGTGGTGAGTGAAACATTTGGCTGCCACTGTAGCGCTCATTTCCTTGATTCAAAATCCACCATGAAGCTAGAACACATATCAGCTTGCAGCTAAACGTTTGTGCAGCCTGAAACTAATGGGTGGGGTTCCAGTACTACATGATGTATACTGTGACACTTTCACATCACGATAAATCACAGGGGGGAATTTCGTTCAATGCCACCTTGGGAGTAAATGCATATTCATATATATAAAAAAAAACAACCTCTGGCCATTCATTTTGAAATAAAGACTGCCGGCTATTACTTTCCATCAGAGTAAAATAGATTCACAAGGTAACTGGCATCTGTTTGATGGAGGCAGCAGAAGAACAGGGATTTTAAAGCTGCCCATTGATCCTCTCTGCCAAAAGGTTAATGTTGCTTGGTCCTCTGGTGTGCAAGACTAATTCTAAATGGGAAGACATCATATTAATATTTGGAAAACTCAAGAGTTGCAGGCTAATCAGCACTCCGGTCCAGCCAGCCAAAACAGAATTAAAGAGCTCAAATTTGTAAGAATGTTTGTTGGGCTGGAAAAAGGATATACATTTATGTTCAAGACTTCAAATGCTAAATAAGCCATCTTGAGGTTCTCTACATAATTACTATCTTATGTACAGAGGGAGGGAGGGAGTATTTTGTAGGGCAAACACACAAAGCCACGACATTCCCAAAGGCCATTCTGGACATTCTCTGCAGCGGTCTGTCTAGATGCCATATTAGAGCATGATATCTATCCCATAATGCACGGGGGCCTACAGCGTATATCTCTACGTGTGAGTGCGTATGAACCAGGCAGCCAAGACAAGAATAGCACGAGATCTTACCTCCCTTCAAACCCAAACCAAACGCAATGAAAGACCCCAATCAAACCATACAAAAAGGTATGGAGAGTGGAGTAGGGGGTGCTATGGGGGTGCAAAAAGTTCCGAAGAGTTGTATGCATGGAAACTAGCACTCCTATTTTGCCAAAATAATTAATATACATTTTGCATTGAAATATTTCAGGCCCTGTTAACTTGTTTCCTCAGATACAATGGATCAAATTTAGTATTCAGCATGAAGTGCACCGGAATTCAAATCACAACAGAGCCTATTGAAGCATGTCATGTCATCATCTCAAAGTTACCAGCCGGTGTGACAGGTGACTCTTATTTATTTATCTGCCAAAGACAAATTTTTTTTACCGTTCTTCGGCACTTGGCGGGTGGTGATTCGAGACCGTGTCTGCGCTCTCTCAAAGAGAAAAAGCCCCCAAGCAAAAAAAAAACACTGAAAGGAAAGCCACATTATAATTAGGAGCAAGGGTTCAGAGATGCAGGGCTCCACCCAATACCACTGGAAACAAACAAAAGAGAATGATGGCGATGGAGAGATAATGGCAGGGCATTTAATGTATTGAATTATTCTTATAGAGTTGTACACTTGGCTTGAGGTGAAACGAAAGCCAAATTTGCAAAGTTCCAGCACTGAGACAGCCTTGGATGGGAGACCTGTCAACAGTATTAACAGTGGCAGCCAGTGGCCCACATGGCTTCTTTAATTCATGAGCTGCCTCGGAATTGGCCGCGCATTATGTCTGGGGTGTTTTTTTTGTTTCGGCAAAGAAATAGCAGATAAAATAAAGCAGGAAATGTGTATGATTTACCTTTCGCGTGGGATCGCACAAACGACTCCCTGTACAGACGCAAACATGGTAATGCCCTAAAATCGAGACGTGCGCAGCAGCCCAATCTAATCAGCGATTCATTGCTTGTCCTGCAGACAATAATACACAACACAGCTAAAGTACTGTCAAATGTATCATCCCCATGATTCCCCTGTAGTGCGGAGATGTATTAGTGCCTGCAGCTAATTGAGAGGGAAATGGGGAATCTTGGTGATGTGATAATAAATAGACTCTCCTGCACAATGCAATTCACGCTTTCCTCAACGGCTCCAGTGGTGCTTGTGATTTCCTTGTAATTTGCTTGCATCCTTCTACCAAAGGGGGGGCGAAACATACTGTAAGCCATACAGGGATCTCAATGATGCTACTCGGATACCAGTTGCTACTTAATAGTGCAGCTGTTGAGGGTAAACACCCCCAAACCAAAAAGGCCGAGAGGAGAATAATACTTGTTGTTTTTCTAGGTTTCATCCTGAATCACAGGGACACGAACTGACTTTGGTCCAGCCCACGAACCCACACGAGTGTTGTGACAATCATGACTCCCCTGTTGTCGTGGTGGCTTTAGCGCGTTGCGTCCTACAAAAAGAATGCGCACGATTCTGCCTGGGCAAACACGTCACTGCACATGTTCGGAGACATGCCTGATGCCCCATTGGAACATTTTTAGAACACTTCCACTCAGCCCAATCCGGTGCTCCACTATGTCCGTTGACCCCGAGAATTTGTGCTCAACAAGAGTACAACTTTGTGGCAGTGTGACAGGCAATTAGGAGCAAATCATTTCTGGACAGCATGCATGGCTTGAGGGAGGATGGAGGAAAGAAACTTGAGAGGACCTACAAGAACTGGCATCCGGAGATTGCTTGCTTTGGATACTCCAGATGTTGTCCTACTTTGCCGTTTGGAGCGCGCTGCCTTTTTGACATGCATGGGCGGAAAACATCATTGTGCTTGGGGAGTGTTCGACAACGTGCAAGCTGCTCCTGTGATTGTCGGTTGCTGTTTGCAATTATGCGTTAACTTTTAACCAAGAATCAACAAAGGTTGGTTTCTAGTAAGTCACGCCACGTTTGTACTTGAGCAATGTAACTCGTAAAGCAATAAAGCAACAAATGTCCAATTCAGTGTTTTATTTTTAACCATGCACCATCGAGGCAGAGGTCTAATTGGAGCAAGAGCAAGACCAGAGCAAGTCACCTCCATATCCATATTTTCTTCTGTCAGACATGTCTCATTGGTGCCTGTTAGCGCATTCTCACCATGAGGTGCAAACCTTAACACTTAGGCGCAGATATAGAAAAAGCACATTAAAAAGCAGATGTTCCTCCCCAATATGCAGCTTGGGTTGTCAAAGCCAGAACTCCATATATTTTATGTGGACGGCCCTGTGTGACTTTTTCCTCATCGGCTCGGTGTCAAAAAATAAATAAAAAAATACCTTCAGAAAGACCTAATTTATCTGGCATAGATCAGCTAGCCCTTTATCCTCCTGACAGCCGTCCTGATGATATCCTCGCAAAGTGAGCCCACTACCTCTTCACCCCCACCCTCTTCCCTTCCCCTCTGTAGCCCAGTGCTTTAATCTACACTTTCTTAAACGTGTCAACGGCTCTCGCTTATCGCGATCTTGATTTTGTGGGTTGGAGGTGTGTGTGTCAACACAGCGACCTTGGGAGTCTTGGTGCTTTTCAAAATTATGCAGTACCGGCCCCAGTGTACTTTCAAATTGAAATGATTCAGCGAGCATTTTCACACACCCGCCCCCCCCCCACCCCCCAAACATCAGGGTTGTGAAAATGCCAGGATCTTTATCTGGTTTTATTAGTTCAACAGTAGATGCTGCTAGTATGCTGCATAGCCTCAGTGATAGTGAATAGCATGCTGAAATAGTAGAGTACATTTTTAGCTCCCCACACACTGTAGCGCACTATTAGCAGGGACAGCGCTAACTATTATGATGAGCTTGCTTGGTATTCAGGGTGGGCCTTTTAGAAATGTTTCTATGATTCAAATGATTGAATCAATTAATACAGTGGATTAGTTTACTTTTAGAGCATCTTGTTCATATGACGTGAAATAGGTGTGTGTGCAGTAAGCACATTTGCCAGTAACAAATAGGGGGAGGATGTGGAATACAACCTGGGGCGGCACGATTGCAAAAGACACGGCGGCAGCGGCAACGGGGAAACGAGTCTCTCAACAATTTTGTTGTAGTCTCCAGGTGCAGAGAAATTAATGGAGGTACCATTCACATTTGTTATTGAATAAGAGAGAAATGAATGAGCGCTGTGCCCCATCAGAGCAAAGTACTCATGTAACATGCAGGGGGTTTGACAGCCTTGTGGAATTTTGACTCACTGAATCACTGACAAAGTAGCTCAGAGAATCAACTTCATAACTCAATATAATTGGAAAAAACATCATGGGTATCTCTAGGGCTAGATCATTATGGCAAAAATGATAATCATGATTATTTTGCCTTACATTGTGAACTCATTTATTAATCACGATCATTTGTCTCGGTTTCAGAAAAGAATATTTTATTGCACTTTTTGCATTTTTATTTCTGAAAGTAGCAGGAGCTAGAGTCAATCTCACTGTCTTACTCCTATTATTTCTTACTTCCACTTTCCACAAAATTACTTTGGTACGCAGCTACAACATTGAGGTAAACTTTGCACAGGATCTGTACTTGTTTGTTGTCATCCGTTTTGTGAAATTTGGTGAAATGGTAGATCTATTTGCACTCATTTAAAACTTTAAAGTCATTTTAAATTGCTTTCATCTTGAAAGATGCAAGTTGATTTTTTGTCATTGAGGCTGACCTTGGTAGGGAATTGCAAAAGTCTGAATAATTAAACAACTATTATGTGATACCTATACAATATTGTCAATCCATCAGTGAGTTAAACATCTTTTAATATTGATCAAGAAAATATGATACTGGTGAAGAAGCGAAACCTCACAGTGATCAGAGGATACATGCCTGAGTAGTAGTAGTAGCAGCCCCAACCACTGATATACAGTATAACACTGCGGCCATGCAATCAAACCTGCTAACAATGTATGGGTTCCCCCACACCGCTGTCTAGAGGTGTCACTTTGAAACACAATAGTACATCTGACTACAGAGGCCCACACAGAGGCAATCAACCATTTTTCTCTTTTCAGAACACAGATGAGATATCACAGCCCGAGCAAGACATCGAGGCTTAGGCATGATCAATGAGTTTTGTGATCTTTCCTTTGACATGTTTGAGCGAACCTCTGGAGTCATTACATTTCCATGAGGTTGGAGATGGCGGCAGAGCAGCCATTCCCTCCCTCTTGCGGTCCCACGTTCGTCCCTAGCCTTTATATAGCTCCTGTTCTTGGACTTTTTTTTTTTTTGTTCTCTCATCCACACAGCCTATTTCTTCACATTTACATCAGTCTCTTCTCTGAAATTCACTGCTCACTCATCCTCCGTCTCGGACTGCTGCCCCGAGGCCCCGAGGAGGAAGGGGGGTGGGGAGGTGCGCGCCATTACTGCAGGACTGTGTATAAAAGATCCCAGACAACCTGGACCACTCAGAGCACGGCCATTGCACGGCACACTGCTTGCCTTGGGTTGACCTGGAAGTATGCATGACAAAAAAAGACACGCAAACACAGGTGGGATCCACACAGGACACTTTTTTATTAAAAATTGGATATCGCCTAGTCAATGTGGTCCGCTGCCGACATGATGGAGGTTCCTCCCTGATCACAGCTACATCAAAACACTGCAAAACCTGCAACATTATGTTCTTTCCACATTTTATTTATTAATTTAATTGTTTACCGGTCTTCATTTTAAGGCAGTATTGTCTCCCAGGGTTTCTCCACCATTGAATAGGCGGGGGGGGGGGGGGGGGTCACCCTGCTATGCCTAAAAGAATTTCATTAGTGTGGTTTCAGTGGAGAGTTTTAGTGTCCCATGATGCTTTTCCACCTAAATGCTGTTTCAGAGACTTTTCCACTCTGACATGAATACAATCCTGCAGTAAAACACAAATGAAAACATGTTAAGATATTAAGTATCAGCTATTTGTGTAAAAAAATGTATTTTCTTTGCACATTTTATTTATTCATTTAAAGCTACACTAAGCACGATAAAAAAAAATAGTACACCCATCTCATACAGAAATACTGATATCGGCCTTCAAAAACCCATATCAGTCAAAACCCCAGAGCCAGTCAAACGCATACATGTGCACGCTCACTCACGTGCACACGCAAACGCAGATGCCTCTCTGCGCTCTGCTTGTCCTTGGATGTTTCACCTTTGGGGTAATTCAGAAAATGGAGTGTGGGAAGAGGAAGGTAGTCACAGTCGTGCACGACGCCTGCAGGCAAATTCATTCTGTCCCAATTTTTTTTTTTTTGTTTGTTTTATTCATCCTATGTGCATTCAGAAAGGGGCTCTCTCTTTTTCCAACCCTACATCGTATCTATCTGTCCGTCGGAATATTTATCAAGCGGTCCGATCCGGAGAGAAATCGTGTCATTCCGAGGTCAGGAGTGCGCGGCGCTGTGGGAAGATAAGGGAAACCTGAGCGATGCATTTTCTAGGCATAATAAACAGAGAAGTGTGCGCACGTTTCACAGCGCCCGTGGCAATTCGCAGAACGCTATCAAACCTGAGTACAATTTCCATCTGGGTGGAAGACATAACAGGGCATGAGCATACAGTACCAAGCCAATTTCCCTAAAGGCAGGGTAAATCATACTTTCATTCTTTACAGGCGTGTGGCCGTTATAGAATGACAAACCATTGGCCAAAAAAAAATAAACATTCACACTTAATTTTGCATCTGATTTTAGTGACTACACTGTATGCCAGCTTTGTTGACTTGGGCCTGAAAATAAGTCTAGTTTAGTATCTTTTTCTTGTATCTGTACTTTGTTGTAGAACATGGACTTTCATGAAATTTAAGAGCAGAAAGGCCAAGCCAATGTCAAGTGTCATTTTGAATTTTAGATGCAAGAAAATAGTGCTTATAATTAAATTTACCCCATTCAATTGATGGCGTGTTGACCTTCTCATAGATCCCCCTAAAAAAAAACTGGCCTTTGTAGTCTCACTCAGATTCCACAATGGCAATTACCATGCAACACCCCTATAATGTAGTAACTGGAGCAATAGTGTCTCATCCCTTTCATTAAAACACCTTAGAGTGGAGGGGGGGGGGGTGCAGCCACAATCTAAATGAAATCGTAATTAAGGCATTCGAACAGTGAAATTTACTTCAGAAATATACCACTATGCATGAAGCACACACTGTGTTGGGCCACAACATGAGGGCGACTGGGTGGCACTGCAAATGTCACTTCTGATTCCAGAAGAGCGTTTTTCTTTTTTTTCCCAGGACAGGAGGAAAAAGGAAAGAACTACATAAAAAGAAATCCTGACAAAACCTTTTGCTGTGCTGTTGGCTTAATGCGGATGCATCTAAAAGAGGGTGGCGAGAGGGGGGGGGGGGTAAAAAAGTCTTAATGGATTATTTAACAGGACACATCCGCTCTGCATGGCTGCTCACCTGGCTGTTTCGCAGCCTGCTTCTCTCCAGTGCTGCCGCCAAGTGTCTCGGTGTGACAGCTGGCACACCTGATCTATCTGATTGGATTACTGCAATCACTGGGCAATGTGCTTAAAGCTAACCAGGGCGGTGGTGGCATGAGTGCTAGTGACGGTGCTAGTCAGGTATGAAAAGGACTGGAAGAGGTCCACGGCGTCGCGGTGTGCTGCCAAGACTTCTGGAGGTGTCGTGGACTTTAGCGGCGCTCAAGCCTTTTCCTTCAGCATCCCAGCAAGGACTCTATGGAACCAGGAGGCTAAGTACTCGCCCTGGGTTAGGGCCCAAGGGATGGTTACATCACTCAACCACAACAGCCCATTGCCCTCTCCTACTCACTAAAGCAACATTTTGTAAAGCTTGTGAGGCAGGTTTGAAGGTGAGGCAAGAACTACATCAAAGAAACTCACACTAAACCTCACAGCATGTATGGCATAATTCATTCCACAGTTGTTTGCAGTTTTGAGTCAGCTCTGCATCTAGGTGCATTTGCCTAGATAGCTAACTTCCAAGCATCAAATATCCTGAGGAGTGGAAACCTATTGAAAACGATTAAGCTTAAGAATAAGCTTCAAAATTCTCAAGCTAAATGTCACAATTACATACGAAGCAAATCAGCTAGACTGTGAGGTATTTGACACTGCATTTATATCCAGAAATAACAAGAATATGCAGCATAGATATACATTAAACCCAGTGAAAGCTGTAGGCTAAATTTGCCTAAATGAATCTTAAATGTATAATACCCGGCCAAAGCTCCTATTTACCGCTCCAGGAGATCTGGAAACCACCAGGAGTGAAATGAGGCAGAATGACCTACTTTAACCCACACCTACAGCATGGGCGGCCACTCAGAAAGGAGAGTAAAGTAAGAGACTCAGAGATATCGACAGTAGCATAGTACTGTCCTCTGCTCTAAACGTGGCGGATCAACCTTTGACCCCGGAGGATGACTGTACCTAGTGACTCAAACTATGAAGGCTCCCACTTAACGCAGTATTCTCTAGTCCATTACTTTGACAGATTGATTCACAGGTACATTGAGTCCAGATAGTAAGCTGGTTCTTTTCAGGTTTGAAACAATACATGGTCTCTCCAGAGCAGTCATGTCATTTGCCAGTTGCAGGCATGCGGGCTGTGCTGCCGAGTCGGCTCCAGGTATGCATTGCTTCATGCGTGCGATCTTACTTCGAAGCTGCCATTAAGGCGCTGGGCTTATGTACATTCACTCACGATTCAATAAAATGTCAGCGGGTGATTTAAGACGGCTGCTCTCAGGTAATATTACTCTTTGCAGAGCACCGGGCATAAGGTGCTCGGTTAAATGATGTGGCAACATATGCCGGCGCGATCTTGCACACCGACTACCATTGCATGTCACGTATGAGACTCTTGCTGATGGCATTTTAACGGGGCACTGTGATTTGTGATCCATTATATGCATGAGCACATCTCGCCAGCAGGAGAGAAAACAAAAGCACTCGCGTAGACAACATACAGCAGAAAATATCTGTTTACAATCGAGAAAAACACTGATCTGTGTCCCACAAGGCCAGATGCCCATTCAGACCGGCGTGTAAAAACACATGCAAGTGGTGAAAAGGTGCAATAAGTATTTTTTGCTGTCCCATAGCACAAAATGACCACACTATATCTGCGGGGGAGGGGGGTTCATCGAGCAGTTGATCAAGACCCAGTGACTCAATGATTACTTGGCTGGGCGCTGCGATGTCTGCTGAGATTCTCGACGGCTCGATGACGAAGGATGCCGCTATGAGCGAGTGACCTGCGTCACAAAACATTTCAGGTACGAAAGGCTAAAAAAAGCCTCGTTCTCAAGCCATAAAAGCAAATGAGCAAGTGATAAATCTTCCAGTTGGATCTCTGCTCTAATTAGCTAACGTACACGTCTGTATCGT
The DNA here is from genome assembly GCA_034670405.1 of Hoplostethus atlanticus. Lineage (NCBI taxonomy): Eukaryota > Metazoa > Chordata > Actinopteri > Trachichthyiformes > Trachichthyidae > Hoplostethus > Hoplostethus atlanticus. The sequence goes on along the minus strand of JAXDDX010000015.1, from coordinate 1,429,933 downwards.
GATTTTACTATTTCTGTCCTTTACAGGCCACCGTAAGCTGTGCCAGAGACCTGTTTGTGTTGATGCAATTCCCACCGGTCGCTGATAGAGGTCAAACACTACTTAGTGCCCCTTTAAGCTAACAAATACACGCAAACCACAATGCCTGGCACACATAAAGGCCACACCCTCTATTGTCCCCCACTCACAATTAGGAGCAGGAGGTTTTGGCATTGTAAATAATATAGGAGGGTTGAAATTTTAATTGTGGTCTGGGGATGTGCATTAGGGAGTGTGGCTGGGGGGGGTTGGGCGGGGGTGGTCGTAAGTGGTTTTCAACGGCCTTGGGCTTCATTATGATGGGATGGAAGTGAAAGGGCACAAGGTAGAAAAAGTGAAAGACTGTAAGAGTGTCCACTTCCAGTCATCCCAAGAGAGTCGTTTGTGCCTACCCAAAACCGTCACCGTCTACCCACCGCATTGACGCGAGGGCACATGCACACCCCACTAACAAAAAGTCCTGCAATCAAGTGCAATTACACCGCATTTATACACTGCATGACTGCCCAGGGCTGAAGTGGTGCTCATCTGCTGTCATAATTCATAAGTAATGAGAATGCTGAGAAAGGTCTGGATGCGTCTGAATCTTCCAATCTTTGTTTCTTTGATTTAATGTTAATGTGTTGCAAATGCAAGTTTATAAAATTCCACATTGGATACAGGTCTTAATTCCTAACCTCTGAAGAGCCTAAATCGGACCACTTTTATCTCATAGTTAAACCGCTGTACTCTGATCGAGATTACTGAGCTAACAAAGACGTGAAATAAATACCCGCTCAAAATAATTGATTACATTCATTACAAAGCATCTCATTCACAATGACGGCAACTCAATTCTTTTTTACAGTATGTCGTTTGTTTTACGGGAGCACTTCACTGTTTGCATTTGAAAACAGATTAATCGTGTCTGATGGCATACTTTGTCAATGAGAAACTAATGCTTAATGCCGCAAACAAATGCGAGTGACCTTGTTTACACTGCATCCCCTCTTTGTCCGCATGCCTTTTCCATTATGTTGATACTAAAGCACTTAACCCCCCCAATATGCCCCCTTTTTCACCTATAAACCACAATCATCCCAGCTACAGTTCATGTAATAACCTCGGCGGTTAATGGTGTCGTAGACAGCACTTAAATTGTGTCCTTGGAGGCCCTCTCATCTGTGATGTAAACAAAACCAATTGTTGTCCTATAAGCAGCTTATGGAACTATATGTGTGTGTGTGGGTGTGTGCGCGTATGGGCACTGTATGCCCATATTAGATTAATACACACACAGTATAATCCTTGCGTGTGACTGGTTTCACTTTACTCTTCCATGTTGAAACCACCCATATTTGCACATTTCAGGTTAGCAGTAGGCCAACATTCCAATCTAACATCTTAAAGTTGCACTATGCAAGATTTTGTAAAAATGCACCCAACTTAACAGCCTGAATCACAAACAGAGAAGACTATCCTCCATAACAGAGACCCTGTAGATTCACCCTTTTGCCCAAGTTAAATTCGGGTGACAAATCGACTCACCAACAATAGATCTTTTGCTTCTCTTGTTGCTTTGGTTTCCTTTGGTGTAAAGCATCACAGCCCGGCTGGGTTGGTAAACATGAACGTGGTTGTGTGTTACTGACAAGATATTACATGACTTCTGGGTACTGAAGTTCAAAACAGTTTTCTCTTGGGGCCATCGGGAGCCGCCGACAACAGAAGTTGTCCTTTAAGTAGCTTTAATTAGCGAAATCAGACTCAGATATCAAACGTGTTGGTCAAGGGGGTTAAAGGCATTTAAAATAATTCTGTTTTTATCTGAATCATAGGCACACACACACACCACGTGCAGCTAAGATATCATTAAGTAAGAAAAGGAGTGTCATAAAAGTGTTGGCATCCCGGTGGCTCAAATCTGGCCACTGACCTTTGTTGCATATCGTCCCCCTCTCTTGTCTCTCTCATCTTTCCTGGCCACAATATGCACTGAGACTGTGAGAGTGTGATTTTAAAAAGATGTATTTCTATCCCATCAGCTATTACTCTTGAGACAAAACATCAAATGACGCACAACATCCCCTACCGCCAGCAAAATAAGATCAAAGAACTCATCTTGCTGGGAAATATGGCAGGGAAATCTGGGTTGTTGCGAAAGTGATAAGAAACGCTCTGCCCTACTTCAATAGCTACTGATGAGGTGCCTTTGAGCAAGACACATCACCCCATTTGCCCCAGTGGAGCTACTCGGCCAGGATTACTTACTTTTCTGAGTGCTGCTTTGCCCGACCGTCCTGGTAGGGGGATCCCTCTCTGAGTTGCCCCTCCCAGGGGTTTCTTCCATTTTTTCCTAAAAGGTTTTTTGGGAGTTTTTCCTTGTCCTCTATTGAGGGTCCAAGGCTGGGGGATGTTGTGTACTAACCATTTATTGTTTTCACACTTTGGGCACTTTGAGCCCTTTGAGACTGATGGTGATTAAGGGATATACAAATAAATGTGATTTGATTTGATTTGTGTGAATGGTTGCAATTGTGGGAATGTGAAGCAGGGCAGCTTTCCCTGGATGTATAAAGGTAAAAAACAAAACATCAAAGCTTTTACGTCTTTTGGATAGAGGTTTTCAAATAATCTATTTATGGATGTTAAATAGAGTGGGATAGTGATGCAACTGCTATTAGAAATGGCTGCGTCCAAGCTCCAAACTGCAGAGGTAAAATGCAACAACGCGTAATTGTTCGGTATCCGTCACTTCATAGGTGATTGATAAGGGCATTTAGAGCTAATAATATGGAGGATTCCATTCCCAAATGCTGGGAGCAATCAATGGCAGAGAAGATGAGAAGCTGTAATGACTCGCCTGCATGATGGAAGTTAACCCCGCTGCCCTGTCTCAGGCCATAAAATAAAAATAAAAGGGCCCGAGCACATAGCTCCCGATGCCATTATGCTTGATCATTCAGTGCCACGCGTCTTGATAACTCCAGTACCCCTCATGCAATGATTGGGACACGTTCACACAAGAGTTCACACAAGAGTTCACACAAGAGCCCAGAGCCACTTCACACATGATCTAGATTTGAGTTTTGAAACCACAGAGCTTCTGCAGAAAATTGGATTTTTTTAAAGTATTTCGCTTCACCTGATGAGTTACACTTTTTTTAAACTAACTTCTTGCTGTTGGACTTCAGGCCGCGACACATCTCACTTGGCTAAGCAAACAAGCTTGGAAGCGAGATTCAAAGCGTGAACGTGGCCCCGGCCTGGCCTCGGCTGTATCCAGCGGCCTTGTTGTAGCCGAGGAGGTGGGTATACGCTGAATAGGAGGTGGGCTGTGACTGAACTACCCTATATAAATCAGCAGCAAGTAAGCTGCAGGCATATGCTATAATATGAACCCAGAAAGAGGCTGGTTGGTCAATATACCTGCGTATACTTTCTTCACTACACTGCTGATTACATCCATTTTCACAGTCTCCAACAAAAGCAATGGTACTTATTATTATTATATACTAATCCTACAGTTATTACAAATGTTGTGGGAACAAGGGAATTCAAATAAGTCTAAATTTGTACTTGTACTTTACTGTACGATGGCTTGCTTCTCAATCAAACACCAGCTTGCACTTGATTGTGACAACTACCTCAAAAAAGAAATAACTACATCTATTATTGCTGATTACACTGTATTTGACTGAGCATGAACAAAAAATTATGATCTAGCACGCTAATGATGAGGAGAGAAGATGCCCTCCTTTGTATTGAAATATTTAAAAGAAGATCAACTAATTATTGAAAATCAATACGGAACCCAACTTCTGCAGGCTCCTGGTATTCAGCCCTTTCACTGCAGCTAATAACACGCTCAATGGACCTTTAACAGCACTGTGCACAAGTGGACAAAAAAAACAACAACCCATGCTGAGCATACCATCCAACAAAAACAACCTTGAAAAGGATTAACAAGATAGCCTTGGGTACTGCTGTGCAACGGCAGAAGAGAGAATTCTCTGTCATCTCTTTCAGGCCTCAGATTAGTGGGTCAGCAGGTTCTGGCTGTTCTTACAAGCCGTTATCTGTTCTGTAGTCTGCGGTGTGAAAATATCAACACGCTACAGTTCAAACCATACTGAAGCTGCAACATATAGATACCTATCTAGCTAGATACCTATATACCTATCTGCATTATCTTAGTACACAATCAAACCTAATGCGAGCTCCTCCTACCTACCTACCTGATCTTGACAATTTCCTGTTAATTGTTGCCATTTAATTCTGCAAGTTTTTTGCTTGCACGTAAATCTATGAATGTACTTTTAGCACCGCGTGCTCGCTTTTACATCACATCGGTTTACCGCAAACTGTGCAAAGGATGGGCAGTTCCACGGCCCTTTACGTCACTACAAAAGCCAGACGTGCGCTCGGACCGGTAACCCAGATCATGACCGGGGTTGCAGAGTTGGTAGACTCCAGTTGGATCGCCCGATGCGCATTAGCGTGAAAGGGCTATCAGTTTCCTCTCAACTTCACCGCAGAAAACAATCCTGTTAGTGGTCCCCGAAGCTCGGAGCACTCGCGGAGTAAGGATTTCACAGCTCTTTGATTACTCTGAAAAATATCTCTGCAAAATCGATAGCCTGAATGCCTGGCTAGAGGCTGCACCTCCATATCTATTACCACAACATCAGTCTCCAGGTAAAATCTGATGCCTGCTGTGGGCACTGATAGAGTCTACCAGCAGGTTTAAGTTTCCCGTCTTTTCATCAAAGTGCGCCTGGCCATATTTACCGCGGCGCTCTCCAAGCCTAACTATCTGCACGCGTGCAAACAAGCCCAAACACGCAATCGCATCCCTCAGACATATTAATAATGTACCCACCGGCAATGCCCTAAAGCGTGAACATTACGGCTTCTGATCTATCTACTTTGTACGAACAATTCTTCAAAGTGGGAGATCTCACGCCGTGGAAAGGTTTGGGGTAGGAGGCCCGAGACAATTCATACCAGGGATTTTAAAAAACAGGACCCCTTGGCACACAGCTCTAGAAAGATGGATGAGAGTAAGCTCCTGCAATAGACTGGCATCCTGCCTCGGGGGGGGGGTTGTGGGACTGGAACACCTTAGCTGCTTCACGCCGCAGAAATAGGAGATGAGCTGCTGGCCTACGAGCCAATGATTTGAACAGGGCTTACACAAACCAGACGCCTTTAAGGCATCAAATTGCAATGATCCTGATTCCCTCCACTGTAGTAGACTTATTGATTATTTAATATAACAACATATTGACAAATTCACACATCCATCCATGTATTGTGTTTTTCTGCTAGGTAAGGGTAGGTCATTTGTCAAGCTCATCAGATGCACGCTCTGAAACTAGAGCCAATGTTATCAAAGTACAGGTATTTGCAATGACATGCATTAGAATTCTCCACCCCCAATCAAGCAAACCTTATTTCACCAACCCAACATGTATGCATATGTATGGGACGGTGTGTGATGAAGGTGTGTTTTCATGCGGATGTATAGGTTGATTGATACAATTCCTTCCTGAAGATGCAAGTTTTCTTTATTCATATGCAAAGGAGGTGTTATCTCAACTTTCTACTCCTGACAGAGAGATAATTCATTGCTAAGGGTACAGTCAGTTGCAGAGCAACCTGCAATTATGCTTGCTATCTTGAGAGAGGATACTCATTCACTCACTCACTTTCCGTCCTTCTCCATTTCTCCATTTAAACGACTTTGTGGAAGTTTCATTTTCGCAGAGGAGTGGACATGATAAACACATCTATTAGCTATGTCAAGGTGTAGATTTACGGCGGCCTGTCAAAGCACTGAAAACAAATGGACCAGTTAGACTCATCAAAATCTACGCTTATAAATAAAGTCATCAAAACCCTGATTCACAATGGCGACATCAAGAGTAGCGATGGGGGGTGGAGAGGGAGAAAATGGCTGCCACAGGAGTCACGAAGGATCTAAATCAAGCATTTTGCAGGGTGGTGTGCCAAGTCTGGGGAATGGCATGGAAATAGCGTAGGGTCGGGTAGCGCCACTTCAGGGTCACTCCATCTGTAGACTTTGGGCTAATTTATTACAACTGCAGTAAGATCTTCAGCTTCTCGATAGTGGGCTGGTCATTTTCACACATCATCCTTACTGATGATGATACAACAGGTCCAATACAAAGCCATAAGTGCCATTGACCATCATAATCACGCACTGTGTGAAGAGTCAATGCCTTCAATATACATTATTTTCCATTTCCATGTTAATTGTATGCTTCTGTATTCTGCTTATGTTTGTTGTATGAGTTAAGGCAATTCAAAGTTCCCATGGGAGAAAATAAGGTCTTGAACCCGATATGTGCAACAACCTCTCCTCGAAAAACTGAACTTGACAATTTGCTCATTTGGACTGTCATCAGATATATCAATGAGAAAAAATGCAGGTACATGAAAAAGGTAAGCGTGGTGCGCGGCATTATTTTCTTTCTTGCTCCTAGTTATTTCAACGCACGCTTTACACCTGCCAGGGAGTCGCATAATCTCAGCACGAGTCGGGCCAGTCAGACAAATGGTAATGTCTGCAAATTGAGGACCTCTGCAGCGAAAGGTATTCTATCCTACATGGGTGCTATTTCCTGGAGCAGTCTCAAAAACATGAAATCCATGAATAATTTTGAATATTTTGGCGCGAGATGAAAAAAATGTACCAGATGAAGACAGATTTTGATGCTGTCGTTTTTTTAATTATGTGTATCTCCACGTGATGATGTTGATGAGAGCCTGTATTATTTTCATTAGGTTCTTGGTGAACTGGCATGTCTGAACTAACTGTGGCAGTAACCTTTATAAACCAGCCGATGGCCCTGTAAAGTTACTGCTACTGACACTGGTTTTCACTGCAGTTGTATTGGAAGATTACTTCACATTCACACACAATTCAAATTGCTTGTGGAAGCGTTCTGCTAGCTCGTAGAAGAGTCATTTTTAGTTCCTTGGTTCCCTGTTCTTCCCTGCACTTGTGTCGACTACTTCTACTGGTTTTAACTTGAAATAAATCTAATCCAATCTAACGCAGGGGATGATATTTGAAAGCAATTAGGTGACAAACGACTTCCGACTATGGCATGGTGGTAAGAAGACTCCTAGCCCTCTCGCAAAGTGATATAAAATCCTTCTATATCCACTCATACTTAAAAACCACAATAGCTTTTGTCAACTAACTGAACAACAACGAAAATATGCCACTGAAAAAGAAGAATAAGTCTCAACAGAAGACTGAAATCGACTCGCACGGGGCATCAGATTCGGAAGCTGTCTCCAATGCTAACAACATTTTAGCTAGCGCCACCGCTGGGAAAGAAAGTGGAGAAGACGATGGAGAGACAACAGAGGAAAGCGCTAGCGATACCTACGTTGTAAAAGCCATCAAAGCAATGGAAAAACTAGTCACCAATAAAATCGACGGTGTGCTCTCTGCAGTCAAAGAGGTGAAAGAGAAAATGACGGAGGTTGAAGAACGCATATCTGGCACAGAAGACGACATCACACAACTTAAATCTCGAGTCAACACAACATGGAATGCCGAAGCCGAAGGAATAACCTGAGAGTGGTGGGCTTACCTGAGAAGGAAGAGGGTCAGGATGCAGCTGCTTTCATGGAGACATGGCTGCCTAAAGTCCTGGGGATGGATCTGTTAAACTCGCCGCTGATAATTGAGAGGGCCCATAGGATAGCTGGCCGACAAAGCGGTAATACTGGCCAAGAACACCTGCGCCTGAGAATGCTCATCATGAAGTTTTTAAACTTCAGACAAAAGGAACAAGTCATCAGACCTGCTAAGGCCAAGGGCAAGGTTGTGTACAAGGAGCACACTGTCCGCTTTTATCCTGATGTGTCCGCTGAAGTTCACAACAAACAGAGTTTCACTATTATGCTCATTCAGTTACTGTTATATGAAACAAACGTCCACGTTTGTGGTGATTTATATTTTATGTCATTTTGTATACTTAAGAAAGTGAAACATAGAGAAATTTATTTAATAACTTATTATATATTTGTATACTATTTGTTCTGGATTCTTTATTATTACACCCGACTCAGGACATTGGACTAAGGATGGAGAAGGGGAGGGGGAAAAAAAAATAAAAAACGCGACCGAGTTTTGACGGATACTTTTTATTTATTTTTACTTCTCTTTGGATGATGCGCATCCAAATATGAAACTGGAAATATTCTTGAGGAACTTTTCTAAAGTTATTCTTCTTGTTTGGATGATGGATGGGGAAGACTGTTGCTTCACCAAGTAAGTGGTCTTAAAGTGAACTGAAGGGGACATTCTCAAGCTCTAAGGTAAAGAGCATCTTTAAGTGTTGGGGATACTCCCATGTTGTTGCAGTTTTGCAACAAATAGGTTTTGGGGTCGATAATGTTGGTAGGCCTATTCTGATTTTGAAGGGGATTGTTACATTTAACTATATATGCATTAACATAACAAGTGGGAATGGTAATGTAGTAATGCAAAGGAGCAAGGAGCGGAAAGAGGGAGAGATTGATAGTTCCTCACATCCTCCGTGTGGACCGGATAAACCATAAAAGAAGTCAGCTGTTGAGGGGGGAGGGAGGGGCTTAATCAACTGAGAAACAAGGGTGCCAAGGATTCAACGGGCACCTTCATATGTGTTTTTTTTCAGTTTAAGATTTATTTTCCTTTTTATGTTTCAATTTTTTTTTGCTTCTCAACACTTTCACCTATGGCATGTTTAGGAAGACATCACTAAGGAATTAATAATATTTTATGTCTAAGAAGTTGAAATTTTTATCATGGAACTGCAGAGGATTGGGTAAAATTAAGAAAATCAAACAGGTTATGAGTAGGACAAACCAATTACAAGAAAACATGATTTTCTTACAAGAAACTCATATGCTTGATGGTCCCCATCAAGGATGAGGTAAGTAGTAAAGATGAGGAGGAGATGGCAAGGACAGGTGTTCTCTGCTTCTTATGCAACTAATGCAAGAGGGGTAATCATACTTATCCATAGAACTATACCGCTACAGATACAGAGTGTAATAAAAGATCCAGCTGGCAGATTTATTTTCATTCAGGGAACTCTTCTTTCTGAATTTAATAAATGTATATGGTCCCAATGATGATAACACAAAATTTTATAATGACTTATTCCTAACGATCTCAAACCTACCTGGACATTATATTCTGGCTGGCAATCTGAATTGCACTCTGGACCCGGCAAGAGATCGCTCCACGGGTTCAGATAGTACTCATGTAAAGGCTAGGAAAGTGATCCATTATTTCATAAACAAACTCAACCTCTTGGATATCTGGAGACACTTCAATCCCCAAGGTACAGCGTATTCATGCTACTCTGGTACTCACCAAACCTATTCTCAAATTGATTATTTTTTAGTCTCAGCTCAATTACTCCCTAATATAGAAGATTGTAAGTACCATAGTATTGTAATTTCTGCCCACACCGCAGTGACCTTAACCTATGTAAAGTTTTATCTGTGATCCGCTTTCAAAATAAATGGCCCTAGGATACGACTTTTGTAGAATTTTTAGACAAGCAAATTGATTTATATTTTCAGACCAATACGTCAGAAAGTTCGGCATGTATAAGATGGGAGTCTATATCAGGGGCCAAATAATCAGTTTCACCAGCTCAAGATCTAAGAAAGCACAGAAAGAGATGAAATTACTGGATTCAAAGATTAAACAATTAGAAAATAAAATCTTTCAAAACACAGTCAATTCTACAAATGCACATAAAGAATTGTTATTTCTTAGATCCCAAAATAACAAAATGTCAGCCAGTAAAGAGGCGGAAAAATTACTTAAGTTGAACCAATTATTTTATGATCAGGGAGAGAAGGCAGGGAGGCTTCTTGCATGGCGCATCAAACAACAACAAACAGAGAGAGCTATTACCTCTATTGAGGATGCAAGTGGAAATGTGACAGTAGACCCAGTGGAGATAAATGAAAAATTCCGGTCATATTATGAGAAATTATGCAGCTCAGAATGTCCCCCCGATTTAGACATACAGAAACAATTCTTAGATTCTCTAGATATTGTGTCCATATCAGATGAATGTAAAAATGATTTGGATAGTGATTGAATTTGAATTGAATTATCTGAAGCCATAGATGCTATGAAAGCAGGGAAAGCCGCCAGCCCAGACGTTCTCCCCATAGACATCTATAAGAAATTCAAAAACAAATTACTGACCCCTTTTGAAAATGCTACAGGAAGCTTTCAGAGAAGGTCTTCTCCCTGCATCAATGAGAGGAGCCTTGAAAACCCAACACAAGATGCGAAAACATGCGTCCAATCAGCATCCTCACGTCAGATCTGAAGATACTACGCAAAGCTTTAGCAAGGAGAATTGAGGGACCACTGACGGTCGTAATAGGAAGAGACCAGAATGGTTTTATCCAGCGTAGACAGGGATTTCACAATGTCAGGCGAGTACTGAATATTTTTCACATCCAGAAGGAGGCGCCAGACACCACACTCCTATCAGTGGATGCAGAAAAGGCCTTTGATAGGGTGGAATGGCCCTATCTTTTTGAAGTACTTACTCGATTTTTGTTATTTTCTGATGGAGATTGTTTGATGTTTGGTGTTTATCTTTTACTGTTTTATTGTGATCTGTTAATGTTGATGTTCGAGACAAATAAAAGAAAGAAAGAAAGAAAGATTTGGCCTCGGAGAAAACTTTTGCAAATGGGTGAAATTGTTGTATAACAAGCCTATAGCTGAAGTGTTAACCAATAATATGGTTTCTAAATCTTTTAGTGTCTCTAGAGGTTGCCGTCAAGGATGCCCAATGTCTCCTCTCCTCTTTATCCTTGCCATCGAGCAACTGGCAATAGCGGTGAGGGGACATGAAGCTATATCTGGAGTTACAGTCGGGCAGACGGATCATAGAATAGCTTTATTTGCAGATGATGTCATCTTGTTTCTGAAACATCTGGATAAATCTATACCTGCTTTTCTGGGCCTTGTCGAGACCTTTGGGAGGATTTCGGGATACAAAATTAACAAATCCAAATCTTCTATTTTGTTGTTGAGTGAGGTAGAGAGGAAAAAGCCAGTCCAATGTGTTTCTATGTTTAATGTAACCGAATGCTTCACATATCTAGGTGTAAAAATCACATCAAATGTTGAAAACCTAGTCCCATCAAACTATGAGCCCATTCTAAAAGATGTTTCTAATTCATTAGAATGCTGATCAGCTTTACTCAAATCCTTAATTGGCAGAATAAACATATTGAAAATTAATATCTTACCTAAATTCTTATATCTATTTCAGAATTTTCCTTTACCACCTCCAAAATGTTTTTTTAAATGCTTCACCAATTTCATTTGGAAAAATCAACGCACTAGACTCCGTCTATCATTGCTGTACTAACCATACGATAGAGAAGGACTTCAATGTCCAAATTTACATTGGTATTACTGGGTCTCCCAACTACGAACTATCATGTTTTACTTTTCATCTCATGACCATCCGCCCTGGGTAGACCTAGAATCCTGTGAAATAAGTTCAAATTTACCTTTGAATCTACACTTATATTCTTCAAAACTCAAAGACCTGAGGAAGTCCACTTCTAATCCTATAGTTTTAAGCATGATTAATATATGGCATGAAACTGAAAGATATCTAGGTATTTGCCACTGTCTTGTTTCAGTCCTATTTGGGGCAATACTAACTTGACAACTGGAAGATCTGATGCAGGTTTTAAAATGTGGGCCAATTTGGGGGTTAAGAAAGTAAAAGACTTATACTTAAAACTTATGTCCTTTGAGGAACTATCTATTAAACATGGGATCTCCAGAAAACATTGCTTCAAATATTTACAATTAAGAGGCTTTATATTTAAATCTCAAAATCATTCAATTAATACACCACCTATTTCTGCCTTGGAAAAAGAAGTAACTAAAAATTGTTACAATAGGGGATTGATTTCACTATTATATGGTTTATTGGTGTTGGGCTCACAAGACTCCTCAGATTCTAGACTGGAGACTTGGAGAGAGGATCTGAATGAGGATATACCTGTGGAGGATTGGAGGGAGGCATGTAAGGAGGCTCAGACCCAAAAGATAAATACACAGCTGAAACTATTGCAATATAAATGGCTAATGAGAATATACATTACTCCAGCCAAACTACATATATTCAATGACATTACCTGATACCTGTAATGAAGTATAATGAATTTAAAGGCACATTCTTTCATTGTGTATGAGAGTGCAAGAAGATTGAAGATTGTAGAATAACTGAAATCCTCAATATTAAGCTTCCTCTTGAGCCAACTATATTCATCCTGCAGTTGTATCCTCACAATATCAGTTTCAAGAAGAAAGACTATGTTTTCATAGACATGTGTATTCTACAAGCAAAGCGCCTTATAGCTCTTTACTGGAAGAAAGTAAATAGACCGAGGTTAAGTAAGTGGTTAAAGGAGATGACATTAAATATGACAATGGAGAGGATAATTGTAAGAGGTCTGTGAACTGTATTGGTTGTAAGGGTTTCGTTCTTGTGGTATGCCAATGTGGGCGGCGGCGGGGGGTTGTTGTGCGATTAATACTGTATCATTGTATCATTATCAAACAGGAGAAATAAATAAAGACATTGTGGAAAAATAAACTAGGTGACAAACACTCAATTCATCATTGGCCAGGCTCGATTCCGGGGTGATGTATGAGGCAACAACTAATTGAGATATATATATATCAATCACAGAGAAAGACACAGTAGCCTCTTTCACACATGCAGTGAAATCCGGATGTTATCTAGACATTACTCGGAGGGGTTGTATGTGTGAACGCAAATGTCCAAATCAGTTGGTCTGGAAATTAAATGGACTTTACCCACCCAGCACCCTAGTCTAAAATCTGTTTCATCGCCGAGTGAGCCCTCTACGAGCGAGTGGGTGTGTTGATCATGCGACTGGCGCGAAACCAGGATAATACAATGTAAATCGCTTTCCACCCTTTCGTCGATACTGCGGATACATCTAACTACATTTAGTATTGACATCAACACAAAAACGGCCACTGAGAGTGAGTCGGTCACTTCGTCCGCCATCTTGGTGCTGTAAACAAAACACTGTTTGATAATGATACATTTCCGCAGCCTACTTTTTGCATCATGTCCTGTCTCCCGCACGCTCTACCCAGGCCCCGCCCCTTGCCTGAACTAACCAGAGTATTTTCTGTTGTTGTGAACGCATCCGAAACAGACATTCTCCGGTGGTGTGCTGTATGTGTGGAAGGGCAACTCCGGTTAAAGAGCGGACCTGATTCTCTGGAAAATATCGGAAGTCTATATCTGAAAGAGGCTAGTGCTGCACCGTGCCCCGGCAATTAAAATACCTGTGCTTGCTCAGCCGTGAAATTGTTTTGGTTGTGTTTTGTTTTTTTCTAGCAGATATGGGCAAAGTCCACGGGTACAAGTCAAAATTTCACTCAGGTAGAGCTAGAAAGTTACCTTGGTGTCAAAAACTATTAAAGAACTAGTCATATTGTCTATTTGAAATGAATGAATCTGATCATTCACTCACTGATTTTATTCATACAAAGAACATTTGTAATTCATGCAAGACTAGCAACATGGATCCGGTGCAGAAGAGCGCAATTAAAATTGAACACTAATAATAACTAGTTAATGACCGACTCAGAATGAACCGTCATTACGGAGCTCAACTACTTAAATTCATGAAACATATTCAGGCTTACTCAGAAGATTAGTCTAATTTGTCCGTGCGTCGGTCAAGCAATACCCTAATGCTCATTCCTGATTTCATGCATTTCACCCTGCTTAGTGTAACTACCTCATGGTACGCTGGGCCCATGCACTGCTGAACAACTCACCCACCTCTGCAGCTGCAACCACACTGCATGCAACGCCTGTCTGGATGCAGAATTCTGTACCAAGTCATATCTAACAAAACAAAAACGGGTAAATTGCTCCATATTATGTATATAATATATAGACACTGTAGGAATATAGATACAATAGATAGATGCATGCATAGATACAGAAATTCTGTAAAATATTTTTCCAGGTACCCAGAAGATTTTAGTTGTTAATTCTGTCTGACTATGACTTTGAAATGCAGAAAGATGGAGAGAAATAACTATTGTTACACCATCTGCCTAAAACAACATATGCCAAGAAATACATGCTTTTCCAGGGGAGCTGATGGCAAGTCAGAATTTTTTTCCCCCGTTCTCAGTTTTCAATATTTGCTTAAATGCATAAATAGAGCTTGTAGAAGAAAAGAAAAAACCTGCAAAAGATGCATTGCAAAAATGAGCCTGTAATGTTCACAATCTCACTTATGTTATGTTCACAATCTTATAGCACTTAAGTGTGTTGGCCCTGTGGTTATGAACTTGACACCTGATTTAATGTTAGATATTTTATGCTAAGGGAACATGCTGCCAAGACCCCCGCCCAACCCCCCCCACCCCCCAGCAATGGTGCAGCTAACTACCACTCAAGCAAGAAATCATCCTTCAATCCCTCTACTTCATTTGCATTTGAGTTCACTTATGCACCTGCCCTATTCTTTTACACAAACCCTCGGAGAAAACTCTTCCCCCGACACGAGTATCGCTGCCTGGATCCAGCCACGTGCGTGTTCCCATTTATTAAACCACACCAATCATTATGAATTCATCCATCTGGCCAAAGTTTAATTGTGCATATGCTCTTGTGTTGACATGGTTCCTATCTGAGTAAAGCAACACTTGAGGATGAAACTCTTCGCTACCATGATTGGTCAGGAGTGATATGGGCTGAGGATTGAAATTAGATTGATATATCGCTAATATATCAGGCCAATATTTCAATATGTCAAGTGGTCCACCTCTGGTATATAAAAATACTTGCGTTTCTTTGCGCATTGAAATTTATTAATTTAATTGTTAAATAATATTTTTGGTAAAATAATTCTTCATTTAAAGGCAGTGATGTATCCCAGAGTTTCCCTACCATTGAATAGGTTGGAGGATCACCCTGCCTTAAAAAGAGCTGCTAACCCTAAAAGAATTTCATTAGTGTGGGGCAAACACTGACTACTACTAAAAGGTCAAATTTACAGACATTGAATAAAAATAGCGACTATCAGCCACGTCAGCCTAAAAATATTGGCATCCCTCTTCAAAAAACTGCATCAGTCAAACCCTAATTTAAATATTAGTGGTGCAGGGCATAATTACATCGTTGATACAATTCATCATTAACAAAGATAGTGCAGCTAGACTCATGAAGAATCATGAAATCCAAAACGCTAGGCATGCCTAATGAGCAATTTAGAGGGGGTTTATCCAGGAGAAGCAGTTTCTCTTTAATGAACAAAATCCTGTAAAGTGTCCTTGCAGACATCTCAGCCGAGAGGTCTTCTTTTTAATCAGCGCACTCAATGAAACAATACAGTTCAGTGCAGCAGTGCGACTCCTGGTACAGTGTATTCATGCAGCTGTAAGGAAGCCAACAAAAGTCCACGTACAAAAGAGAGCGCCTGTGGATTCTGGAGGGGAGAAAGCTTGACGGGGGCTAGGTCTATCTGCTGGTGTGTAACCCTGTTGACTGTTGCCGCATCTGCATGCGCAAGGTTTTGCTGTTCGCAATCAATAGCGGCGAGGCATCAAAGAGGACGGCACTGTGCCAGAGGGCCCCACAGTGAAGATGTGCACAGTGAGAAAGCATCAGGGGTCGGTGTGTGTGCGTGTGTGTGTGTATCCACTTCCCTTGTGCTGTGTGTTTTACATTTGCCCCCCTCGCAGAGAGCAGGCAAACACTTTTATCAACACCTCAGCCCTGGACATAAATAGAGCTGAAGAGCAAGACAGAGCGGGGGAAAAAAAGAAACAAAAAAAGACAAGGGCCTTTGAATTTAAAACAAAAGCAGGCATCATTAAAATTACGAGCGCAATGTACAAAGTATGACAGCGCAAAGCTCGGTTCTCTTGATGTTCACACAACAACAGACTCTCAGAAAGGAGAAACACAGGGTGCAAAGAAGAATACCGAGAATGGGAAAAATGTTCAGAGGAGGTTTGTATTATGACCAGAGGTGCACCGTGCATAATAACAGTAGAAGTTGCTCATGGTGACTTAAAGTGGACAGATTAATTGCAGTGCAAGTTGATCCTCGTTAGAAAACAGATTGATCCTCATCACCGCAGATTATGATCATTTGGTCCCAAATGTGCGGCATCTGGCCACTTTATTAGCTTTAGCGCTAACACGCTGGGTAACGGCAAAATCACTCCTCATACTTGACATGAATATGGAAGGGCAGGGTATGTGGACATTTCCGATGTGGACAGGCTTACTGTAAATAAAAGAAAAAAATACAGTACATCTGTCTCCCGGGGCAGATATGACTATTGGTCAGTAATTGGTGGGAGTGGTGATGGTGGCGTTGAAGGACGGGGGAGAAAAATGGGGACGAGCATCACATGAGAGAGGAGGCAAATTAGTTTCTCACCTATGTTGCGGACTGAAAAAAGACTGAAAACCTCCACTCCCTCACTTCAGAACTAATTGCAGTGCCGGCTGCCAAACGCTGACATATTTGCTTTGGAGAACGGGAAGTAAAAAGGCTCCGTCATTACAATGCAATCAAATGCTGATTGGAATTTCTCGATGGCGACACAAAGAGCTAGTCAATTTGGCTCAGGGTGTGGGGCCTGACGACAGCAACTACCAATCAGGGTAAATAAAAAAATATGAATACATTTTTGGCTCAAGTCAGATAGCTCCCATTTATTCCGTTCTTTTTTTATTATCATTACTCTGAAAACAGTAAACACCTGAGAGATGAAAGAGAAGCGAGAAGAGGGTACAAGCGCCAGAAATAATAATTGAATCCCAAAAGTAATCGATGCTCTGAGGATTTGGTAGTGGTTCTCAGATATTAGCATCAAGAGGACCTTTATTGTTGATGCAATTGCTGTTAATGTGCCCGGAGAGCATCGGGTAATGATGCTCATTTGTAGCTTTCAACTAGGTAAGCGTTCAGTGTGATATCCTAAAAATTGGGATAGTAGCTGATCCAGACACATTCATCCTGGAAACGGTGTTAACCCATAGAGCAGTAGCCAGGTTTTCATTTCGTTGGATATCTCCAGAGCTTCTTGCTTCCTACAGATTGATGCATTGGACTGTTTACATTGTGCCGTTATAATAGATCACAATGCCAGAATAAAAACAAACCTAACGCCGTAATAATGATGGAACGAAGCTAAGGAGGTGATTTTGGTGGCGACCATATTCTCACTGGAGGCAATTTCCCTTGTTATGCGATAATGAGCCTGGTGTGAGATTGACCTTGCCTAAATGGTATTGCTAATAATGCTATTACGACCACACTCTGGGCCATTTAATCACTGTGCTTAATGCTCCCGATATCCTTCCCAGGTTGGGAAGCTTCCGGCATTAGCAGCTTTGGTACTTTTAAACTAGAGGCTGAACCGGTAAAAAAGAAAACAAGGCCCAATAGTTTAAACCCTCTGCTAGCATCTTGGTGCATTTTTTTTAGTAACAATTTACTTTTTGCACTTTGTGATATGCTCAACAGGAACCTAAGCCCTAACAGTACATGTAATGCTCCTAATCTTATTGAAATCCTTGACTAGTCGCCCAGCGAAACAATGGGATTTGTGACAGATTCCTGCCATACTGTATATCCCACCAGCCTACATGACCCAGCCTGTCCCTCAGCACCCTGGCTTAGGGTTACATTCAGGCAGGGGCAATTTTAGACCCTTTTTGGGGGTGCTTCAAATAACCATTGTGATTTTCAAAGCATTTAGAGAGAATTGCAACACATAAGGAGAGGGGGGAGATAGAGAGAGAGAGAGACACCTGCCACCACCAGATCGGGCGCGGTGCGTGCGCTAGACTGAGAGACATAATGAAGGGCAGACAGCAGCACTACACAACTGAACTCAGGTCAGAGCAGCTAATCCCAGAGAGTAAGTGAGTGGGTCAGAGGTAGTAAGCTTGAGAAATGCACACTCAATAGTCTATTAGAAATTAAAAGGCGTGTTACTCCCCTTTGTTATAGTTAGCTGACATTAGCTAGCTAGCTACAACACTCACTAGCTATTGAAATGTCAGCTTCTCTCATGATAGCCAAAAAAGTACATTTACCATAGATAGCCTACAAAGAAACCAGTTTCTCCATAGATGGATAAAAGAAAGTACTTGATGAAAAGCAGCAGAACCACAGAAAATGTACAGCAGCACCCAGGTAAGAAAGTGATAGATGAGAGAGGAATCTTTGAAGTACTATTTCACCATGATGAGATTACAACAGCTCTAAGATTATTGCCCAAATGTATTACAATGTAACCCTGATAGAACAGAACTACTGTTACAACTGGACCTTTGGCTGGATACTGTATCCACGCAAAGGCAATGGATCCTTTCATTTAAACCTAAACACACTAAAATCAGTGAAAGGAACCAGGTCCTTTGCATGGTATACCAGTCTGTTTCTCTGGGCTAAATGAATCACAGATTTCTTGTCCATTTATTGAATATGTTGTATCCATACCTCCTAAAAGACTTTATGCACTGTAATAAGGGAAATATTGTTGAACTTAAAGCAAATTTGTAGTATTTTTGGAGTAATTTATGAGGAAAAACCATTATAATATTCCTATAATGGCAGTGAGTTTATAGTGACCTAATCCTATTTGATGGTATTTTCTAATCTGCTATGGTATTCTTATAATATTACTATAGGGTCTTATAGTTTTTCTATGATATTTGTATGCCTAGTATCCTTCTAAAATCTGTTCCAGGATACTTTAGTACCTGCTCCTCAGTGGTTTCAGTGAAACCTGAGTGTCATGGAGAGGATTTCTTGTCCCCTTCTTGAAGACATTGTATCCATACCTCCTAAAAGGCTCTATGCAGGTCTATAGATGTTCTGGTCACTAGCTGTTGGCCTACTAGTTTTACTCTATTTGAGTAAATTCAGTAAATCAATGTGCATGCGCAGCACCATTAAATAAAATGTAGATTCGGCGCGCTCAACAACATCACCCTTCACTAAGGGGGCTCAGCTCCCCCAAACCTCATGTCCTAAAATCGCCCCTGCATTCAGGGTACTGTCTTGAGATCTGACACTAATCTGTTATGAATACATTTAGATTCATACCGCACCTCACTGTCCCCTTCTCAGCCTGGCACATGAAACTAACTAATAACCACGCTTCCCAGTGGTTCATTGCATTACTTGACTTCTTTGTGATCGCGGGGGGGCTGGAGGGGGAAGACATTTTGTCATATGCACTCTAAGAGCCATGACTAAGCAGGGTCTGTGAAAAAAAAATCCTAATTCCTGTCCTGCCGAGACAGGAATTACATTCTCGAAAGCTTTTCTTCCTCAAGACAATGTGGGGGAAAAAGGGGAGAGAGAAGTGTGGAAACTGTGGCGGGTGAGGGGGACTGTAATGGGCGCTACGCCTCACCAACCAAAGAGCAAGGGAGTAACTATTGGTGAAGAAGAGGCGTGTGGTAGCGATGAAGAGTGAGGGTCAAACCTTTGACATTAGTTCAGGGAGAAGCAAAAGCCAAGGAAAGTTGTATGTAAATCCTGTCTATTGACTATTGGATTGGAGTGCTTAAACTGGTAATCCTCAAAATCCCGTCTTTTTTATTTTTTTTTATTTTGTTGCCATCTTTGGTGCTAAGCAGTCATTCATGTGGTGTTTTCCACTGCACTTCCCAGAGATCACCTGTCAATCAAAGTGTGTTCAGTACTGTAACGTCTTTCTCCTAGGATTTTCTGTTGATGGAGTTTGAGTTTCTGTAGGTGGTGCTCTTTTCTTTGTCTGATCAGCCACGGTGGCTATCGCTGCTCATGCTAACTACCCAGTTCTTCTTCTGGACCGAGACGGACATTTACATGGACAAATTAAAGTGTCGTAGATTATTACTTTAAATGATTAGGTGGCTCCTTTAAGGCTGGGTTAGCAGCACCATTGATGAGTGCATGATGAGTTTGTCACGTCGCATCTGGAAGCATTTCCTGTCTGTCTGTATGTACTCTGTGGGTGGGTGTGCACGCTTGCTTGCCTGTCGGTCAGTGGATGTATACAAAACATCTTAGCCTTTAAGATTCAGATTTTGATCTCAAAAGAATGGTTGCACAAAACAGAATTTACCCTGCGTGTAGCTAACCAGTGAACTGCATGACAGCGGTTGCATCTCAACAGTTTCAATCTTTTTGACATAAAATGGAGCATTAAATCATGCACATACACACACGCACATACACAGAGACTGAGAAAGAGGCCAGCATATAGCATTACTCCTGACAGCCAGTCGTGTTCACTGTTCCACTTGGCCTTGGCCTCAGAGGTGTGCAGGCTACATAAAATCTGTACAAGTAACATTCTAAACAAATTCCAAAGTGTCTAGCCATCCTGGAACTAATATTAGGATCCTGTTAGTCAAGGCTAGAACCTATATCAGATCAGCCACAAAGAGTTATCAACATAAATAGCCCACTTAAGGAATCTTAAGTAGTAGTAGAATTCTTTCAATCACCTGGAAATTGTGACATATAGTTTTATTTTAACATTTTAACTATTGTAACTGCCTGTACAGCAGTCTTAAACAGCAGAGTAAATCCAGGTTACAGTTGGTCCAAAATGCCCCCAAATACATTGAGCATCCAGATTGTGTCTAGATGTTGATGTGGCTAGATTATATTTACACCTGGCAAGCTAAAACGGAGGTAAAACGCTGTCTTCTAGACCCCCTTTACACCTGGCATTAAAATGTGCCTTGGGTATACACATTGAAATTGAATTTTTCTTTCCCTCGCCAAAATGTGTTTCGTGGTTGGATCTGTGTGTGTGTGTGTGTGAAAGTGTGAATTTCCATTTACGTAGCTCCTATATGTGGATAGGAGACGCATTACATTGACACTTTATTGTTAATGTTTAATGCGTCAGTGTTTTGAGACGATTCTAGGTTAAGCCTCTGCTCATCCACTCCTCACCCTTGGCACAACATGCTGCCTCATACACCTGATCGCAGTGGCTTTGGAAAAGGCTCAAGGCTTTCCAAGGTTTTTGTGATGACTGGGAAAAGAGGTACACAAAGTTTGTGCTGCAACACAAGGCGCGGCCTGTAACCTTCCGTACAAAGATGGCCATTTTGTATTCATGAGCAGTTGCAAGGGGAGATGGGAAAACAATGGCGTTAATGAGCTTGATCAATTCAGTGGCTAGGTCATGGTGGGGCTTTTAGACAAGTGTAAGATGCAAACTCCCCTTCTCATCAATTTTAGACCATTATCACAGTTGTCCATTTTCAGCAGCCTACTCTTTGCTTTAATCGGTAAGGATGGCGCTGCTGTTGCTAAAGTAAGCGCACACTTCAAATGAGATCCCAACTTTGACCTTGATAAGTGCATAAAACTGCCAAAGGCCTGTTCCACTCAGAACAGTAAATATATGGCACAGGGAATACAACAGCTACAACCTACTCTCTCTCAGAGGTACTCAAATGTTTGGAAGAGAGCCATGTTGGACAGAACAAATCACGGCAGCAGTACACTTTTTTCCTGCTCTCACAAGCTGATGAGAGTAAAAAAATCCAGCTCCATACTGCATGCTCCCTCATTTTCTCCAGCCTTCCTTGCAGTTGACCTGGGTTCCATTCCAAACCATTAAGTCCTCTCCTAAAGGCTAGCAGGGCAGCTCCATAATTAGGAGGTTACAGGTTCGATCCCCGTAACAGGAAAAGCCTCCCTGTCCAAGTGTCCTTGAGCAAGACTGCGCAAAACACACAGTAAAAGCATCCATCATAACAAGTTCATTAGTCTCATGTTCAGTCTTAATGTTTATTTTTCTCAAAACGACTGAAAATTATGCCAATGGTGTGAGATTATTCCACATGATTCCAATGCAGTTTCACTTGATTCAGGACTTTCCTTGAAAAAGTGTCACCATCAGAACAAGTCAGAGCAGTATCAAGAAACAAACTGATCTGCAATGGGAACAAATTAAATTGTCTCACTTGTTTTCAGAAAAATAAGTTTAAGACTCAATACTAGATGAAATGACTCGCTAAGATGGATCATTTTTACAGTGTAGCTGCTCCAGAGGCACTGCTCCGGGTTGCCCCAATACTCTGATCCCTCTGTTAGAATGCATACATGTACGCAACACAACAAAACGGTAATTACACTGCGCTACATGCCAATTGAAGCGCTCTGAAATTGCCGTTGAATTATGTGCAGGGTTGTTCTAATACCATGCAGGCAGACAAATAAGTCAGAGGGTTTTAATTTGACTGCAAATGTTCTGCCGCGTGCCTCCCGATTGCTAGTGTCAACACGGTTAATATCTTCCAACAGCGCTATATGTACAGTGAAGTGGTACACGCGTTAATGAGGATCACTCCAGATACTTCCACTGGGTGGTCGTGTCAAACCAGTGGATGCCATGAATTCACATGACAACAGAGCGTGCCAATTGAATAGTCTATACTGCTTATAATTTTACTCACAGTGAGGGTACCATTTTCAATTCCTAACCCATAATTGCATTAAGTGTGCCCTGTTGCCCGACTCTTGGCTTTCAATTGAGCAGACTTATTTTTACTCTTGACCGATCAGACAAACATATATTGCGTTAGTTGGGGTTATGAAAGTGGCCAGAAAAGGTTATTTTACTGTACATGTTCAAGTCAAACTGTTTGTATAGACCAAAAATTCATATGGCTCAAAAAAATAAAAAAATAAAATCTGGATTGGATCTTTAAAGCTGCACGAGGCAACTTCACGTGGTGGCAGTTCCAAAGTGCAGCGAGAGGTAACAGAAGCAATTTGAACTTCAATACCCAGAAATCCTAATGTAGCATCTCTAAACTGCACACTGCATGCTCATGTTTACCAACCCGGTCAGGCTATTATACCAAAGGGACGAGAAGAGAGAGTGTTTGTATTTCACTCTTAAGTTTCAATCTGTGGGCAAAGAAGTGTCCACACACTAGAATTTAATATGGGCAAATAGGGTGAATCCACAGGGTCTCAAATGGTGTGTGTGTGTGTGTGTGTGTGTGTGGGGGGGGGGGGGGGGGGGGGGTGATCTTGATTTTGGCTGATAAAATAAGTGCACTTTTACAGGAAAATCTTGTATAACGTGCACATTTAACCAAAGAGCAGAGTTTACATGAATTTCTCTTTTCCCAAAACTAGGGAAACCAGGGAATCAAGGTCTATCTTGTGACGTCATGAAAAGACGAATCCTGCAGCCACTCCATTAACAATAAATCAGAGACTGACTTTGTGGATTTACAACGTTTGATCTTTTATGTCCAGAGCTCTATTTGAACAGTCAGTCTTTACACAAAGCCAAATGTTTCCATTCATTATCAATGGAGGAGCTATAGGATTTGTCTCTTGATAATGCTACTACTAACTGCATCTTGCGGGCCCCCATCCGAGGCCCTGAATGAACGGCAGTACCGTGTTCACTTGGAGATAAATTAGCGATGTCTCTTGAATATCAATGTGTACTCGTAAAAAAACACGTTTGTGGCGCCGTGAGATATGAGCCCGTGTACTCTCCTGTCCTGCTCTAGCATTTTGCGATACTTTCACGTCCTGTTGATATTGCCTTGGTGCTTTGCAGTCACCCCCCGCATTCAAATTTGCATTGTATTTCAGCTATCTTTCGCTATCGGGGCTCATCTGCATAATGTTGTTTGCTATCTGACAGGGTGTACACTTGACTGCGTGAGTACTTGAAAGGGCTGGCACATGAACTACAGGGTTGAATGGTAATCACAGCGATGGGTGGGGGTGGGGGGATAATCTATCCATTGTCTTGATGAAATAATACATTAAAATAAAATATATATACACATATATAAAATATGTTAAAGGGGCTCCATCATATAC
Source organism: Hoplostethus atlanticus (assembly GCA_034670405.1). Lineage (NCBI taxonomy): Eukaryota > Metazoa > Chordata > Actinopteri > Trachichthyiformes > Trachichthyidae > Hoplostethus > Hoplostethus atlanticus. The sequence goes on along the minus strand of JAXDDX010000015.1, from coordinate 1,405,930 downwards.
CATAATATATCTGGGTTGTACTCTGTTTTGGAGCTAAACCTCCCCACCCATTTTCCAATTACTTATTTAATGCCCCTTTAATTTGAATATTAAATCATGGAAAATAATGATTCGAAATTATGTAAAAATATTATGCTTTAATATAATAAGTTATTTTCATATTCCCAGAGGGAAGTGTGGCAGATTGCAAGCCTATTTCGCAGACTGAGGTAAATTGCTTTGGCTTGTAAGATCAAATCAAACAGTCAGGGGGGCTGCAACAGGTCTCCACGAAGGACAATCTGCTCTCACAGATGGCACAGAAGGCTATCGTACAGAAACCAATGTATGTGATCGAGTGTTGGCGTCCCATCGCGGTGCACTTGGCAAGTGATTTACCCCCCAGCTGCTCTGCATGGCGTCATAAACCAGAAAACGCCAACTGGAAGAGGAGGAATCTCATTCATTTCCCCAGATGAAATAGCAGCAGACAGAGGTTGTCCTCTTTCTGAAGGGAAATGTGTGGGTGTCATTGATCTGCACACCTTCCAGCTGCTTCTCGTTCAAATTTGTTGGAAAATCTATTCTGTCAAGGTATCTCAAAAAGGGCCCTTGAAAGTGCCTTTTAAAGATGATACGCATGATTCTACAATTATCCTGATATCTGCAATGATATCTATAGCGTATCACATCAACAACTGTCTGCGTGATGGATATAAATTACGCCAAAGAGCTCATACTGCAAACATATCCACCTTAACAACTTATTTAAAGCATGATTTGATTTTAGTGAAAAGAAAACTCAACAAATCAACTTGTGTCAATGTGAGTGGCCTACATTTAAATCGTCCTGCATAGGAAAAAGTATTTTCAGTAACTAATAACCAAGACCACAAAAAAAATCCATCTCATGGTACGGTCTGTGCTGAACTGTAGCTGACACTTGCCAGATTGCACTGGGAGGCTGACATTCTATACTGTCTTACCTGAACGCTCGCAATAAGGCACTGCTGCACTCGTGCTCCGTCCAAGAAATTGCCAGTGAGCAGCCCTTCATCCTTCACCTCTCCCTGAGCTGGATGCAATGTTTAGCCGTCTCTATGAGCTCGTGCCAGCTCTCTGCTTTGCGATGCTCCCTGCTACATGTAACTCATGTTCTGATATCTTCATCATTCCACCACAAAAAAAGTTGGCTGTTACCATAATATTCTTTTTACACGTATCAGGACGGACACGCTTCGGATACCCTCCAACCTCTATTGCTTCGACAAAGCAGCTTCCAATAACACAAGGGTTGCTGTTACCAAAGGCTGCGTTTGGCCATATAACCCTTTGGAAACACACCTTGGGATGTAGGTGTCGTGCAAAAATTTGGTCCTTGGAAAAAAAATACCGCCTCGAGCGGAGTCGTCGTCCTTGGCCCTTACGTCGTCTTTCCATACATACTTTTACATACTTTGAAAGAGAATGTGTGTACTTTTTATTCTGGGATGAATTATGAAGTTGTGCGCATTAAATGATCGACATAAGGTAATGAGGTGGATCTGCACAAAACATAATCAGAACCAGAGCATGAATTATCAATTAAACAACAAAAGTATATCTCTTGTGCATATATGAAGTCATGTCTTTGATTGCACTAAATTGAAGCCTTTCATATCATTTTTTGCCCCCTAAAGCAGACAGAGATGACCAAGATGTCAAACTGAAGGGCATGGTTCATCTTAGTACATCAAAAGCTGTGGAAGATGAATCTATTCGGAATTATCAATAGTTTAACTGAGTTACTGTGCCACTGTTTCCTTTCTCCTCTCCCCTTTTCTCTCTTTTGAGATCATTTATTACTTATGGCATGTTTTTATTGTGTTTTTGGCTAGGTCTTCCTTAGAAATGAAATCCTGGCTCTCAATAATGGAACTAAACGGGGTTTAGTTCCCCGAAAAAAAAATTGTTTGATCCATGTTATGCATTAAGAAGTCATATAGTGACAACATCACTGCCTTCAGCCAAGTGTGATCAGTCTGTTAAAATAAGCCAACAGCTGGGGAATCCCGAACAGCCAGATAAATAGATGAAAGGTCCAAGGGAACGGGAGCCTGAGAGCTATATGACATTTGTCTTGGATTTGCCTTGTGTGAGCAAAATAAAGTGACTATGATGAGATGGCACTGTGACAGCTGCTATGACGTTGATGAACTACCACTATTTTGTCCACCTAAGACAGAGCAAGGAAGTGTTATCCCTGTAAGATACATTCAGAAGACAGAAACGTGAAGAAAAACACACGGCAAATTACAAATTAAATCTCTCTCGACGACAGCTTTGAGAACTGACCTGCCAAAAACAAAATTGATGTTCATGGATAATTGGGAAACCTGCGTTTTATGCTAATGAAGACAAATGTTGACACAAACAAGGGAAGATCAAAGATGCCTGTCAATCCTGAAATGTAATGGAGAAAACGTCCTGAAATATCATGACCTTCAGGCGTCACATCCTTCTTGGCAGCGGAATTAGAAATAATTTTGTCAAATCTTGGAGCGAAACAAAAAGCTACGGTTATTTATAAACCATACAACTTGAATCCAGGAGCTTAAATGTTTCTAGGGTGTAAAACCGTAACAGAGCCCAAGCTCTGCAAGCCTTGGGGTTGAATTTATACCATATATATACACCATATAGGTGGAGGGAACTCCAGTCCACCAGGTTATATATATATATATAATATATAACACAATGAGTCACATATTTCTACAGTTGTAATCCATCCATGTCCCTTGCAGTGTGTTGATCTGCCACCACCACAGATGTTTAATCACATCCACTGCAGGGAACCACCCAAATGGAATTCAATGGTGGGAACAGAAAAAAAGAAATTGGAGTGGGACACCGACATCAATCTCTGGGAAACCATGGCCCTCCATGGTGCAAATATGTTTGTTTTGCTTTCAGATATTATCATTTCTGATAAGATGTTTGGCATCCTATCGCTCTCTTGTTCTTTGTCTCTTTATCTGGAGAGAAATATAATTAGCAGCTCTAGGCTCTGAGCGATTATGTCTGCTATTAAATTGCGTGTTGGGAGGGGGGTATTACTGCATTTTGTCCTTGTATTTGAAGCAGCACCCCAGAGTGCAGTGACAGGACCTCTACCTAGTCCTATTTGGCCCACTGGTTTTCTCCATGAAATTTCTCCCCACATGCAATTCAAGTATTGCTGCTCCTGCCCCAATTTACTTTTTTTGCCCATCTTCTTCGTGACATTCACTTCAAACATATTCATGCACATAAATTGGCAGACAGGCATCTTATTGAGTGACATAATTCAAACATCCACTTAAAATGTGTTTGAATGGCACAGAACCTTATTGCATCATTTTTTCCCAAAATATTCAGTGTTTTTCTAAATACATAATGACATGCATTTTTTAACACTTGAATGAAATGGATTGTAGCTAGTGCCTAAATACAGAGAAGGGAGAATGAGGGGGAAATAACCGCCAGAGCAAGAGCCCTGTTCCCACTATCGGTATTTCATGGCAACAGCTTTGTGAACAGAGCGGGCAGGCACAAAATATTTACAGGCAAACAAGAGCGAGAGGTATACACATTTACTAAATAAACTAGGAGAGAATACGAACGGGGTGGGCCGACGCGTGCATACGGATTCGATCGAGAAGAGTGACGGCATTTACAGTGAGAGCTCAATTGGCAGGCGTAAGTGTTTCCTAAATTAGATAGAGAAGAAGAGTAAGAGCAGGATGTGCAGGTCAGCGTTTAATACATTTGATAAGAGACGTGAGACTGGAATAGGATGGTAGACACCTTGACCGGGTTTCTGATGATACCCACCCTCATGTCACATCATGAAACACAACCTCATGTGTGTTTCCACATGTTGCTAAATTCCAATGTCAGCCAGTCATGTCATCATCCACCACCGATATCGTGGAGGTTCCTCCCTGACCACAGCTACATAAAAACAGTGTGGAGAACCCATATCAGTTGAACTCTGGTGTATACAGCATTTCACACATACGCTCCAATACATTTCTTACCATTACTACTGTTCTAGTGTATTGTTTCCCATCACCCCATCTGTAATCCTCCCTCACTCCTGTCTTTTTTGCCACTGTCATTTCAATTGCTTGTGTAACCTGGTGTCTATGCCTTTTGTTTCGTCTTGATTTCTGAAAGCATGTGGAAACATTTTTTTAGGAAAGTGTTATACAAAGTTATTCTGTTTTTGATATATAGACGCCCTCATCAAAAGCAGGACACTTCGGAATATATGCCAGCTATTGGCTGAGCTGTTTTGATGTCATATTTGTCTTATTTGATCGTCTGGCAACGCAGCCGACGAATGTCTTACTCGTGTTAGAAAAACTGCCTCGCTCTCAGCCTTCACTGATAAATGACTCAACTTAGTCTGTTGTATCCTGTAAGTGGCGAATCAATTTCAAAGCAATGTTTAATTTTAGTATGACAATTTTTAGTATGACACGCTCAAATCAACATGACTCAATACCCAGCCAATCTCCAGAATTAGCCGTCTCTGGAATCTGTACTCAACACAGACATTTAGGCTTTTTTCCCCCGTCTTAATTGATAATAACCCTGCTTTAATTGGTGTTAGAAGTTTGATATTAGGCTAAGAGCAGTAAAAAAGAAGCAAGCAAGTAACACGGCCATGAGGACATGACGATGGAGATATGAATATCAAAACTAAAACTGCCATACCAAAGTAAATAACTACTCAACAATTCCATGTTTTCTTTTAGTATGATTTATTTCTGTGCGGTATGCTAACCTGCAGCTACTAGCTCGGCCCTCCTCTCTTGTAATGACGGACTGCAAACAAATTCTGTTTAAGGTTCTCCTTCAGGATCACCCCTTTCACATTTCTAAACCTCCCAGAAAGCATTTCAAAAAGTCATGTCTCATTATGTCCACCAATCACAGTCCCAAGTTAAAACAAGGCTCAAGTGTGCCAGTGCAGAGCTAATCAGCTGTGTCTTTTTTTTGATTGGTAGAAATCAGCTGTCACTCCTAATTTGCCTTGAAAGCCAAGGATTTACAAGGAGTCTGTACAGTATGCCACTCAAGGGATTGTACCATTCTGGATGAATTCAATCCAACTGAAGATGCCAAATGAACTGTTTACGTGAACCCTTAAAGCGATCTGGTAGGGTGTTCATTTCCATGCACCAAAACATGGAATAATCAATCGACTATCGAGGCTTCAACAATTCTCTTTTCCAGCCCGTGGTCCAGCTTTGTTTGGCACCCGTCATGTTTCAGACTCTTCCGGAAACTTGTTGACGTCAATTCCTACATACATAATATCATGCATTCCATTCCAGTTGGTTTAAGCATATGCATGGCTATTAGCTGATAATATTCTCTTGAATATTTAATCAAAACGTTAATACTGCCCCTTTCACACTGAACAAAATTTCATTTGGAAAGGGGGCGTCTACATCGATTTAGTGTCATTACATGAGGTTTTTTATCCTAACTGAACAATTACTCTGATTATTAATGGAATATTGGGCTGCATGGAAATCCACCTAATGTCTAATAACATGTTTGACACATCCATGAACCACTTGGCAGCCTCACAACCAATTTCCACGGTTGCTTTTGCGAGACTAGTTCCTGAGTGAAGTAAGCCAATCTCAAACACAAGCCATTTGGTGGAGTGTTTGGAGTAGTCCGCCAATGTAATGAAAAGTTATTGAGCTTTTGTGGTTTGTAAATTTGAAGAACAAACGCAGCGGTGTGAAAGGTACACCTGGTTTATCAAACAAGAGCTAATGTGTGTACTTAAAGCGGCGCAAAGTGATAAGAATTCAGTAAAAGGCCCGACGAGGCATCGATGTGATAATGAATCATTTTAGGGGGACAGGCTTGCTCTGAATGCTTTTTGTTTGTTCCCATTCTTGATTGTATTGGCATTGTGATTTTTGTGTGTGTTAATTATCCATCCAGGCAAGTTAGATTCCTGTTATGGTTATCTGATGATTTTTCTTTTACGTGTCCTGAACGATTGGATAAGCTTCAGTGTCAAACCCCGTTATTGTAGAAAGGCCCTATTTGCATCATCCAACAGTGCATATGACAGGGCCTCCATATCTCTCTCAGACAGAATATTCTCTTTGTGCCGGGCTCTAATCTGTAACCAAGACTTGGTTTGTTGATCTTCTAAAGAATGGAAACGCAGCCTGCATCAGTGCATTGCATTACCCCTGTGCCGAGGATTTGCAGTGTGCAAGTAATAATAGGAAATCCGACATCTTTAAAGAAAAGAACATTGCAAAGTGAAGATGATAGTGCCGGAGACAATTCAACTAGGCACTTTAACATAACTAGGAAAATCAATAACAAAATTAATTTCAGCATCACATTTCAGCCATTTCATGGTATCAGATCCCCGGCTTTCCTCTATTGCCCTTTCCTTCAATGATATCAATATCTGAAGCTTAGATTGCTAACCATCTTTAGGAATAATAAGTTTAGAAATTCCTAAGGCTGATAAATGGCCGGTAAAATTTCATTAAGAATTTCTGATAGCATATTGCCCTATTTTATAACTGTCTGACACCACCATCAGGTTTGTTTATATGCAGGTGAAATTACGTTAAGCTCTGATAAGCTGACTTTGTCCCACATCCAGCTGGAACAGAATCTAGCACCTGTCAATTCTGCTCCAGCATCTGTTTGCATGGATCCAGTACCTCTTATGGCATTGGCATTGATTAAATTGATTAAATAAAGCGCTGCGAAGATGGAAAATCAGACTGATCTTTGGTTTTCCAATGTCTCTAAGCTAAAAGAACTGCTCTGACATTAATTTAATGCTCTAACAGCAGTTAAAGCATTAAAACACTGCGGTGCTAATGTGGTTACTGATGCAGCCCTAACTTGTGAGTCATGCTAGATCACCTCCTTCCGGTTTGCACTTTGTGATCCAGTGCTTCCTAATTAACAAGTTAAACACTGCATCTCATCATCCTCATAAAAACGTCATTGTCCTACATTTCCATCAATGCTCCGATTATTGTTTTCCTAATCATGGTTATTTCTTTAAATTTCCCCCTCATAAAAACTAGGTTTGTGCATGATGCAGTAAGCTTGTAAGAGGTGCCATGCAGCAGTAAATAAAGAGCAGATCAAGTACTATATATTCTGAGGTATTTTCTGTACTCACATCCTGGCACGACTGAGCACACCAGGGGCTGAATTCTCAATCAGTCCCACTGCTGATTGCCTTAACCATATTTAAACTTGCCAAGGCTATGCTCATGCAAAAGGGAAGAATATCCATAAGGGAAACTAATTCTACTAATAATAATTACAATAACAACAACTACTAATAATAATAATAATAATAACATAATTTGTTAAAGTAACAAATTACTAAAGTAGTAAAAGTAAAGTAAGTAAAAGGAAAAAAAGCAATATACTGGCAAACTATAATAAAGTACAGACTTATCTATCTACATTAAAGCCTGCTCAGCAAAAGAGAAATGACAACATGTGATTATCACTATTACAATAACAATACAAAGATAAATTGAATGAATGAATGAATGAATGAATGAATGAATGAATGCTAACACTATAGGCTTGAGGGTCCACTCTATACCTCTATACCTGCTAATTATCCAATCAAATTGCTAAGAGAGACTTGAGAAGGCCCGCTCAGGAAAACACCATATTGAACTCCAGATGTTAATATGGGTAGTCTATTGTCTAAAGATCAGTCTATGGTAGAGTAGTCTATAATCTATAGATCAGTCTATAATATAGAGCTTGTTGAAACAGGAGGTAAAATGAACCTTTTGTCTTCATTGTACACGCAACACCAAGCACCAATCTCAAAGTCAATCTCAAACTAAAATTGTTCTCTGCTCTTCAGACCATCTCTAGAGATGTTCTCTGCTCTTCAGTCCATCTCTAGAGATGTTCTCTGCTCTTCAGTCCATCTCTAGAGATGTTCTCTGTTCTTCAGTCCATCTCTAGAGATGTTCTCTGCTCTTCAGTCCATCTCTAAAGATGTTGTGTTGTTGAGTCCATCTCAAACTATAAGAATGTTTTCTGTTCTTGAGAAGCTTGTTCTGCAAATGTCAGCTTTCGTGCTGATGAGAAGCGCTTTATACTACAGCAGCACATCGGAAAACAGATTCTGTAATTCTTTGTGTAAACTGGCCAGCCAATTTCAATTTTAGTACATTCAAACTAATGTGCTTTTAAGAGTGTATCTCTGTAAAAAAAATTGCTGTATTTTGAACACTGAAGCACTCCACAGCCTATGATACTGTACTATTAGTTCTGATTTCCATCTTGGCCCAGTGATGACTGACTTTTGCTGATTAATTTGAAGGAAGCCATCAGACTATTAGTGGTTATCTGCAGGAGCCAGAAACAATTACACCAGAGTGATCTGTTTTGTACTTGTATGGGAAAGAAACCAAACGGAGGCAGAGAGAAATTTAGCACTTCACATCCTCACTGTAATCTGAACCTGAAGTGACTTTTGGCTTATCTCTAATTGAATATTATGCATGTTTTGCAGAATTACATATATTCATTTTCTAAGCTTTAAGTTGATTGTTGACGTTTTGCTTCTATATTTTATAACCAGGCTACCATAGAGATGTAAATCATTGCTTTATTCACATCTGGGAGGACAATCGCCGACTGCCATGCTAACATTTATTGTTCACACTCCATATGGAGTAAATTTAACCATTTTTATTGTAAATAATGCTTTCAATACATAAACAAATCTGTATACTACGCGTGTGCTATTAGATGTATTTTATTTCAATTTTAGAAGCCTGATTCTTGAATCCGTTTTCTCACCACTTCAAGAGATGTGCTTGGTGATGTGCATGAGCCTGGGTGCAATGTGTCTGGTGTGGTTGGATAAGAGACAGGGGGCATTTTGGGTAAGCAGCTTCCTTGTTCAGCTGCAGGAAGAAGTCATGCTGACTGATCTTATTCATGCACTGTTTGTATAAAACAAACATTGATGACTGCTATGTCCAGGATGTTGTAAAACAACATCAGCCATGGGCGGTGCAGTAATCAACTGTCTCAGGTAATTTATGTGGAGTGTCATCAACTTCTAGTTTTGGATATAATTTGCACTGGCAGATGCAGACAGTTATTTTCTCTCTTTTTATCAGTACTGAATCGTGGAGCAGATTTCTGTTCATATGTACAATGAGTGACAATTGTGTACATTTCTTGTTCTCAATGTAATCAAATTGGAATTGCTGTAATGATAGGAAACGCTCATCAGCAGTTTTGATTGCACAGTACACCAATACTGTACACAAACTATCTTGTTACAGGAAAAGGCAGCAATGAAAATAAAATACAGTGCTGTGTATGATGGGGAAAGGACACAAACAAATTATTATAGTAACAATATCTATAAAGCCAGATGAGACATATTTGCCGTATTTTGCCCTCGCCCATGGAGGCATTACATGTTTTACTGTTATATGTGGTGCCATGCTTTAGCCTGGTAAATTACTCTACCAATGACAAGGGAGAAATCAGTATTCACTACACAACTTTATTGTACATAATGAAAATAATTTAAGCAAAAGGTGATTATTATTGTTAAAATATTGTTACCAACCCTCGCTTTACACCAAAGCATACCAAAGAGGGGAGCGAGGCAAAATTTCATCACTTCCTGTACAGAGAAGATTTCCCACCAGTGTGCATTACCCAACACCGGACATTAATATGGGCAATTAGTGGGGATGGGATGATCTGGTCTCTGTTGCATCCCCGCTTTGTGATTTAGGCACTGCATGTGCATTTTACATAACAAACGTGCCTAGTGCAGCTTTCAAATCAAATACAGATCCATCTCCAAACACGATTTGAGAGAGCCGTTATCAGCAGCCCACCAGCTGCTCCTCAAGATTTCTGAATTCCTCATTGATTCCAAATCCGTAAGCTTGGTCTGATGACTATCTGAGAAGTACACGAGGTGAGAATTTGGCAAGACCCTCTTATGCCCAATGGTCAAGTGCATTAGTATGCACTTGCACTCTTTATGCGACCTGAGCACCATCGCACGTTGGAAATCTGGAATCACAGGAGTTTATCTTCTAGTGGGCGTGGCTACCAAAGGCTCCAGCACCACACATCGGGTATGGGTTGGCAAAGAGTGAAAGCGGTCAAAAAGCTCCACAATAAAAGCTTTAAATGTAATGATGTAAAATCTTAGCAAGTTATATCACCTCCCTAGTAATCTCTTATTACTAGTTCAAAGCCAAACGTTGGTATTCTGAGCTACTTGCAGACAAGACAGAGCTTTGCAAAGCTAGACTAGCCAATAAAAGGCATGAATAGCTTTATCCAATTCAGAAAAGAACAGAACGACTTAATAAAACACAATAAAACTCTACACTGGGTTTGTTCCAGTATCCTCACTGATTAGCGGGTCTTATTAAGTGGTGTCTGATTTCAGTCGATTTCTCAGCCCACACAAGAGTCTAAGGTTTTACTATTGATGTGTGGAGGCATTATGTTCTTTAAGTGCAACAATGAGTTTCTCCCATTGCCTGAAGCCAACCATCCATCGTAATCTAATCAGATGACCAGGAACACATAAATCACAAATTGTGCTTGCTCACTCCGAAAAAAGGAAGCCAAAAGGATTTCCAGGGCAGTAGCACGATTTTGGAGCATAATGTTTTGTTTTTGCTGTATGATGCTGTGTTGGAGGGACACTATAAATAGCAGACTCGGGTTAGAAAGCATGTTTAAAATATCGCACAACACAATGCAGATTACCTTGGGGGTTCAGTGCCTTGCTCAAAGGCATCTCATGTCTCTCAGTTTTTATCGTCTACCTTAATATCAATGTTAAACAGAATATTTGAGCTTAGAAAGGGAGACGGTCTCTTGATTAGTGCGGTTTCTTGACAACCACACATGAAAGATGTTTTTAGCATCCTTTTTCTAGCTGGGTATAATGTGTATGCATACAGTAAATGATGTTGTGTAGTAGATAAATATAATGTAACAATTACTTATTGCTCATACAGCATACAGGCGGGGGACATCAGTTATATAAGACTGACAAATAAACAGTTTGTATTTGGTCTGACAAGTGGCTGGTCATAGCAAAGAGTTGTCAGGCTTGCACCAGGGAGAATGCAGTGGTAGGTTTTAAAATTCACTTGATCTTGACAAGTAAGCAACACTAAAAAGGAACTTGATTTTGCACACTGGTCCATAGCCAGAAAACAGATTTCTCTTTATGTTTTCACAGTTCATGTGTTAACTTGCCTTCTGAATATGGTCTAGGAGACCATTGGAAATTAACATGGATATTGCTATATAAGAGGAATACATGTGTGGATATGAACATATTGATGTGGCCTTCAGTAAACCGACACAAGGTTGAATTAAAGGCTATTTTCATCAAAAGACCCTCCCTGAAACAGAGGTGGTTAGTTATGTAATGACTGACTGACTGCATGATCTGACTGCATCAGATAGGGCCGATAGCAAAATATGTATTTTAGTTACAAAGATTTGAAAGTGAATGAAGCATTTATGCGTGTGCCTTTAAAGTTCAGCATTTTCATGAATTCACTTATTAAATTGTGGCTTACACAAGCCTGAAAATGGTATCAGTTACCATTGGCACGGACGCCTCCTTGTATTTGCACATGAAAGACAGCAGACATCTGCGCCGTGGCCAAATGAATCATGTTCGAGGGGGTGGGCTTTTACTCGGGCTGAATTAGCGGTGGCCTGCGATGCGGCGCCCTGGGAATGCATACACATACGGTCAGGGTTCCTCACTTGTCTTTAGCAACCTAGTTGAGCATTACTCCGGAGCAGCCCAAGTGAAAGATTATACTACTGGCTAGCTGTAAGTAAGAACCATTAATGTGATTTCGGGAAAATGCTCATTGATTAATACAGCCCTGGGGGCTTTGACATTGAATGAGTGTGCTTGTCATCTCAGCTGAAAGCAAAGGAACCTAAGATATCTGCCATCGCTACACAACACAAAGAAGACGCTGTCAACATTTTAATTTATTTTTTCCCCAAAGGTGAAGTGATATGAGATTGAAGCTGAGTCAGAAAGGAGATAGGTGATATTACTTGCTGTGGGCATGATTAAAGCCAGAACACAGTCAAGACTATCAGCTTATATAAAATGCCATTTTTGTGTCAGTCATGTAGCATCATTAAGCACCAGCCGTGGGGAGGATGGATATCAAGTCATCTTCAGTTTCTTTCTTCAAGGTTTAACAGCATCAGCAATCTTTCTTCATCACTCCTCGCCAAGACCATTGTTCACAGTGAAGACTCCACCCTGGGGTATTATCATTCCCTCCTCTTTCTACTGCCACGTTATACAAGGGAAATACCCCCTTGAATTGAAACTTCTTCATGTAAAGAAGATGTTTTATAGCTATACAATCAAAGAATGTTATGCTGAAGCTGAAGAGAGGCAACTGAACGAAAGAGGCACAAGATCTAACGTTGGGGAGTCCAGCTTTCTCTGGAGCTTTCTCTCGCCCCAAGTTTAGGTTTTGTACTTCGCTTTTCAATTTGTCACTTCTTCAGGCAGAGAAGATTTCTCGCCAGTGACGATACCAATTAGGGCGAACCCAAAGCATCTCAATTAGTGGGGATGAGATGGTCTTCTCTGTACATTACAAAATAAAGGCCATTGTATTGTTGTCATTGTATCGGTCGGAAGCATCTGAATGTGCATCAGAAGCTTTAGCTTACCCCATATACCTGTGTAGCAAATGCAGTTAAACAGCTGTTTAGCTGAAACATTACACTTACTCAGACCCGTTCCTACACGTGTTCAAACATATGGCGATAATGAGCCTTGAACATGAGGCAGCTCAGAACATGTAAACAGGCCAATGTTACAACATCAACTGAAATGGATCAGCACTGCAAAACCTTACATGAAACATGAAAATAATCAAAAGTGAGTGCGTGTGTCAGGTGGGGGTTAACCTACCACAGGTAATGGGGAAACATGTGGAAGTACATTCTGTAATGGGCTCCGTATTGTGTTTGCTCTAACAAATAAGTCTGCTTTCTTTCGGCTGGCAATTTCATTTCTTCTCCCAACAAACGTGCATGACTCTTTTGGAGTGCATGTCGCCATACAGTCCAAAACAGCTGTCGTTCAGTTTGCATCCTTGCATGATACCATATGCACGCCAACAGCATGAAAAAAAAAAAAAAAAGAAAAAGTGTTGATTTTAAGTTATGGCATCACCTTTTTACATTTATGAACGATAATGCATTCCAAAGTGAACGACGGCTACCAGAACAACATACCTCAGACTGTCACATCTCTGCCTAAATGCAGACTAAACGGCCTCTGGAATGAATACTAGTCAGTAATTGGAACCAGAAGAGGCAATTCATTAGGTTTTAATTGCAGCTCTTCAAATGTGCTATTACTGGATTGACATTTCTTTTATGCATGGTGTTTAATTTAATCTATTTTAACATTTTGTCTTGGAGCTTGGTTTGAAGATACTTGGCAGATACAGACCGATAGCCAGTCTCATAGCTGAGTGAAATGTTTGAAAAGGCTGTGAGCGAATCACCTGTCCTATTGATTCCTTTGAAAGTAGTTTGAGCTGATGCCCTCCAGGTGATTCACGGCTCAGAAGCAAAATTTATACCCCAGTTACCGTAGGTTGCTTAATCTGCACAGGAAATTAGTCTCCGACGTTGTTGTACAACAATGCATCTTTCCACCCTACCAGTGACAGTTTTAGTGCCATGCTCTAGTGTCATTTTAATTCTAATGAATCTACAACAGTTAATGCATCTGTTGACAAAAGACTTACTGTAAAGGGGATCAACGTAATGGTTTGAAGACAATAAACTGCATCATTGGGGAATTGAAGAGATGCAGGCCTCTTGGAGGCTAAGCAGATGATCTCGTAGCCTTCTGCCGCTTCAACTGCCTACTTTATTTCTTTTAATCATCACCAGAGGATATACAGGATGTTCACTCTCAACACTGACCTTCAGAGGTTCTCAATATAGATAGCACAGCGCTGCTTCAGATATACTGTATGAGTAGACTAGGCATGGAGCGTCGGAGCGTAAATGTCAACAGTATTTTCCAGTCGACGGTACATTCAGCTCTCGAGTGCTGCAGTGGCCAGGAGACGAGGCTTATTGACTCATACTTCAGGTGAACAGCCTCCGAGCCAAAATTTGTCATTTTGTAAAGTCAAGCACAAATTCCCCCTTTTTGAAGCCAAGCTGACTTTCGGATAAGGATAAAATCCCTTTGTCAATCCCAGCACTTTAAGGGGGAAAGCACAAACGCTCATGCAATGCCTAAACATGAAGATGTAAAAAGAAAGTGCAGGATCAAAAGATGGTACAGGCAGCAAATATACACACAACTGCTCATACCTGTTTGAAAGCTGTTTCATTTTCTTTTATGAGAAAATCACACAAGTTCCCCTTAGTCATGGTATTCTACCTTATCTGTGCTTGTGTTTTGACATGTGTCTTTGGGCTGGACAAAAACAGACCCTCATAGATACTTGCCTTGGCCAGACATTTAGGTGCTATGTGTGAATGGGCTGCCTACTCTTTGACACCTCTGTTCGACTGGACAAATAGATCAAGGAGTGGCCGATGCCATCAAGACAGATTTAGAGATAGATCCCGAAGTAGCCTTGAGTCATAAGTCTGCAAAAGATGCCACTGTGTTTGTTCTTACAAAGGAAATGCTGCAGAGGGGAGAGCAGTCATTTTTATCCCCTCAATCTGATGATGACAAGAACAGAGTGCAATCCCCGTCAATCCAGGACTGTTGAGCAGTGAAAGGCCCATTGGATTACACGATCTCCCCATCTCTGTTATTCTCTCCCCGGCTCTGCCTCTGCTGGAGCTGTATGTCTGACCTACAGCATTAAGGGCAAAGCAATAATTCCCCATGCACTGGGGAGCCTGTCAGAGAGGCGAGGCCTTTTCCTTCAATACCACACAGGCCCTAACCACACAGCATAGGAGAGTGGGAGGTAGAGAAATAATCTGAGGGTAAGGATTACGCACACATTGGTGGGAAGGGGGATAGGGTGCAAAGTTACAAAGAAGAACGTGGGCTTTATGTTGTGAAAAGCTTTTATGAATCTGACATGGGGTACGGGCGATATTGATTGCCCTGGAGGCAACTTTTATTGTTGAGAGCAAATAAACAGCACACAATGAACAAATTGAACTGTTGAATCAATGTCTATCAAATTGGAAAACAATGCATTTTATGTTTTGGGCAGGGGGAAAAAAAGCAGCACTGTTGATACGACAGCCTGCACCAACATTGAAAAGGTGTAATAAATATAGTAAATACAGTGTCAAAATGAAAGTTGAGATGACATCCATAGACATCCATAGCTGATAACTGCATGGTTTTGTTAAATCAGGACCTAAATATCTTCATAGCATCAATTCAAAACACTTGTTTGAATTACTTTTTGTGCCATAATATAATAGTGGGACTTTTTGTGCTTTATTGGGTTGACGCTGAACCTGGTTGTCATGTAAACCTAAAGGTGTGGACCTCCTGCACATTACCATTTGTTATGTTAGTTTTGGGGCAGTAAAAATCTTATTGTGCCTTTAAATCTATAGAAGAGTTCATGAGCTTTGGAGGCAGAAATTAATCTTTTCTAAAACCCCAAGACAGTATTCATCGTGAGTAATTAGGGCTACAATTAACCTATATTTTTTTATCGTGGCATTTTTATGTCTAGGCCATGCCCTGTAATTATTTGGCCGAGCTTTGTTTATTAAAAGAAAGGCAGCCTCTATAACTCAGATCTATTATACTAATATGCAATATGCTAAGTGACTTGTGCTGTTTTCATATAATGCAGTGTACCTACAGTAAATGCTCAAGACAGTCAAATGGCAATGCCTGCATGATCCCCACATCCCCAGAAAATTGGATGTGCTATGCTGTGCTGCCTTCCAATAATGCCTTCATTAAATAGAATTAAAGGCAAAACAGCAAATCAAAACAAATAAAATCGGAATACTGGGGGGTCAAATATAGGTAAAATGTATATGTGTTTAAAATAGGGTATTTGGATTTGAGTGCGCTCCTGCAGAGGAATATTACCTTGATGTGAGAGATATGACGAATGCCATACAAGACGCCAGAGCTTCAGCAGCAGGCATATGGCGACATGGAGGCATTTGTTCTATTCCTGCAATCATTAGCTGCTCGGGTTACAGTTCTAAGAAATGCAGGCCCTCGGGGCATCTTGAGATGCAAAGCAAACTTCTTCCTCAGAATCATCAGGAGGAGTTGCACTCATTGCGGCAAGTAATGATTTCTTTCTACTTTTTAATGTGATTATTCCACAAAATCTAGCAGCCACAACGCAGGAGGAGAATACGCCTTATTTCTGGTTAATCATTCACTATTTTTAAGGTCAAATTTTCTGCATGAATTCATTCTTTTCTCCATCTTGGATTTTGCTGAGGATTATTATCAATCTGGGAGCACTCAGCAAGGAATATTAAACTGGCTACGGTGGCATTAATTCACATCAATGAGCTGGGATGAGGCTTGATGGGAAACTTACTATACCACGAGAGATATGAGAAATTCATGTTGTCTTAGTGTTGTAAATGCATGCCAATTAGATAGAAACTACAGTACTTCTCCAAACTTAAATCAGACACCGATCCTATCACAGTGCTAGGTATTAATCTGTATCAAATTGTGAATTTTGATGTATCCATGTACTTTCTGTATAGCCTTTCACAACACACACACACCCTTTATGCCAGCTGCCAAACCTGCACTGATGTCACATTCAATATGGCAAATGGGGCACAGAAAACCTGAAGCTAAACACACAGTGACTCTTAAATTAATTTCCTCACAATCACATCAAAAATGTTATATACCTGTTAACACCTTTGTCATGGAGGTGGTTTCAGGACAAACTGTATTGCAAAAGTATTGGTCTCTCTGGCACAAATTCGGTATTTCTATTTACCTTGGGTTTCATCCATGTGAGTATCTGACCAGATTATGATGTCCTATCTGCTTAGCTGGTACAGTTACACCCCATTTAAAATGTTAACAAGATCACAACGTTCCTGACAAGGCAGTCTGCATTATATGGATTGATGGTGCATTTCAACCACTTGGCTCTCTGCAGAGGATGCATACATTAATTTTTAAAGAGTGATGCCTCCATTGGTTTTGGCTGTTGTCTGCCCTCTTTGCCATCATGAATGATGCATCGCAGCAGTTTGGGGGGGGTTGCTTGATGGCAAACGTGACAGTAGGGCCTTCTAAAGAAAGCGCTATGCTAAGAATGGATGCTAAGAAGGTAAGGAGCTTTACCTTCCAAAAAGCTTCACTTCCAGTGCCAAAAAGACACAAAACGAGGAAAGGTTTGATTCCAATGTCCACAGATATTAGTTGTCATAGTGATGTCAGTTGAACCATGTGAACTATGTGTAGCATTTTAAAATGCCAATATGCCATTGTCATATTAATTGTGACATCTTGGAATAATTACCGTAAACAAACGAGACCATGGTCAATACTATTGGTAGCCATAGTGGTAGTGCTTCTCAGAATTGAGACCACTTTTCGCATAAACCATGTTGCTTCCTGTTGCCAAACTGAAAAAGATTATCATGTTGATAGTGATTTTGGCCTGTCATGCCACTGCAAGAAACTCTGAAAGCTTTAGGGCCCTCTTCCCATTTTGTGACATAAAGCAGTCTCAGTTTGTGCCGTAAAGCAATCCAGCAGACTTCCTGCCAAATCCCACTCGGTGGCACACAATGTAAAATACAGTGTAGAGGCCAGTGCAGACTGCCAATCTTCTGTGGTGATAGCCTGTTTGTTGTTAGGTGTTTGTTTACGGTAATTATATGAATGTCTCAAAATGAATGTGGTAATGATTTATTTATGTTAAAATGCTACATATAGCACCTTTAATGTGCGATTTGGCATTTTTCTCAGTTGGTTAGTTTCACTCTAGTATATTTTCACATTGTTTCTCACATTGTTTCACATATGCCTCTAGGTAACAGGATGAAGAGATGATTAAGACAAACTGATTTCTGACAAACAGAAATAAGTGCTTTTAGCTTAATAGCACCTTTCATCAAGTAACACCTTACCTTTGAGTTAATTTGTTAGGAATGTATAAGACGCTACAAAGTAAGTGCAACCATTCTTTTTGTCTGTCCCTTGGTTTTATTAGGCTGATTATTGATTGGACTATGTCCTTAGGTGAAAGACAAAGAGAAATAGAGAAGGAGAGATGAAGGTCGACGAGAGCGGGAAAGATGAAGGAAAAGCAGTGAGAAAGAGGAACAGAGGGAGGGAGTGTGGAAGACAGAAACAAATATGGAGACATTTTCACAACAGGCAAGTCATTTGGGATACGCTGCAACCAGACTGGTGCAGGCACTCTGATGCCCACAAACATATGAGCTATGTTTCAAAGTTATCCTCATGAAATGTATATCCAAATGTACTTCAGGTACATCTCCGGCTAGATTAAGAAAATAAGATTAGACTATTGACGAGTCAAGCAATTTCACCTTTCTGTTGCTCATGCACATTTTTTACTGCACACTGCACTGAACCCCCTAGATGGTAGTGTTGCATATATTGTTGCTGCAGTTTTATTGTGGCCCTGTATGCATGACTTATTCTCAATTTGGCACCATCTGACATTAGGATACATCACCATTTATGCATACAATTCCTTGTTTGCTCCAAGACTGATTGGATCATTGCTGCAGTAGAAGCACAGCCCCACCCCTCCACGTTTGGACTACAGTGGATACATGGGTAGTCTGACGGCTTCTGCACCACTATGGATTTGGAGTTCGGTTGGTATGGCTTCAATGGACTGGGCTCGACTTCTGTCTCTTTACTAGTCTCTGCCGTCTCCCTGACCCGGACTCAATGAATCTATTACAGTCCTTCCTATGATATTGAAGGAATAGACAACATTACAAAAGTACAATTCACATTGGCTGGAGGGGTGATGATTAATTTCAGATAACTGCATGGCTATGACATAGTAGTCCTCATCACTGTTCTAAATGAATGCACCACGTTGAGACTTGCTTACAAATGATATTGTGTGCAAGGGTAGTTAGGAGATGGTCATCACTTTTATATGATGGCACAAACAACAGTACAATTATTTTAGCTTTATGAACTTCCTACATTATCTTGTCACCTCAACTCTGCTGGTCTGTCCCCGCTCATCTGATGCCAATACTCTTGCCTCCAATAGACAACATTGTAAATGACTATATTCAGCTTAATTCAAATACAGCCATGCTTGAATATTTGTGAATCCTACAGGAGGTAGTCAGTATTTCATTAAGTTGCGACAATAGGTTTGTGAACGCTTTTGAATTACCCGCATAAATAGCTCCTAAAATTTGGTGTGATCTCCATCTAAGTCATAACAATAGATAAACACAATGTGATTTAACAAATAACACATAAAAATGTACTTGAGAATGTACTTGCACTATAAGTTTTTATTGAACATCAAAAAATGAACAGCCTAAGCTGGGAAACGTATGTGTACCTCTAGGATAATGACTAATATTAAAGTGGTGAAAGTCAGGTGATCAAATCACTGAGATGATATTCAAGTGTGGGTTAGAAGTGTCCTGTCATATAAAACCCCCACAATGTTTGGTTACCAACAGAGTCTGCTCTCCAAAAAAAGATTTGTTGGAGTGGAATATGTTGAGACTCATAAAGCTGGAAAAGGCTACAAAAGTATTTCCAAGGACTTGGACCTCCATCAGTCTACAGTCAAACAGATTGGATACAAATGGAGAAAATTCAGTGCCATTGCTGCTCTCTCTAAGACAGCAAAGATCACGCCGCATAATGGTCAAGGAGGAGACAAAGAACCCGAAGGTAACAGCTGAGGATCTGCAGGCATCTCTCGAAATTTCTAACATCTGTGTCCACGAGTACACAATAAGAAAAACAAGAATGGTGTTCATGGAGGACCCAAGAGGAAACCACTGCTCTCCACAAAAAAACACTGCTGCCTGTCTCAAGACCACCTGGATGTTCCACAAAGCTACTGGAACAATGAGACAGATGAGACAAAATGTAACTTTTTGGCAAAAGGGCACAACGCTGTTTGGAGGACAAAAAACACTGAATACCAACAGCAAAACCTCATCCCAACCATGAAGCATGGTGGAGGGAGGGTTTGGGGCTCTGCTGCCTCAGGGCCTGGAAGCTTCAATCATTGAGGGATCAATGAATTCCAAATTGTATCAGGAAATTCTCCTGGAGAATATCAGGGTAAAGCTTAACAGCGGCATGACAATGACCCCAAATACAAATACAATACAAACAAATCTACAACAGAATGACTTCAACAGAGGAAAATTCACATTTTGGTCCTGACCTTAACCCTAATGAAATGTTGTGGCATGACCTGAAGCAAGCCATACAAGACATCCCAAAAATATCAATGAACTGAAACAGTTCTGTAAGGAAGAACGGCCCAGAATACCTCCTAACTGTTCTGGTCTGATCAACAACTACAGGAAATGTCTGGTTGAGGTTAATGCTGCTGAAGGAGGTTCCACCAGTTACTAAATCTCATAGTTCACATACTTTTTCCAATCCAAGCTGTTAACATTTTTAAAAATATGTTCAATAAAGATATGTAAAAGTACAAATATGTGTGTTATTTGTCAAATCACATTGTGTTTATCTATTTCTATGATTTAGATGAAGATCAGACCATATTTTAGGAGCCACTGATACAATGTGGCCATTTTGACATAAGCCTTCCTTAAGTTAGGGCTAAATGAAGCCAACATGACCTTCAATTTAAATGATTAGTCTTCAGCCCACCTGACCCACATCTTTTATCATCCCTAAATCTGAAGTAAACGCACGGTCCAGAGTAATTTAATAAGCGCCACATTCTAGCCGTGCTCCTCCATAATAATTAAGTTGGCCTGCCTGCATTCTATACAGAGACGAATGTTCCATACAGATTTGCCTTTCCTCCTCACGTGATACCTCTCAATACCAAAATGGATTATCGGTAGGAAAGAATCCCCATTGTGAATATAATATACTATATTCTTGACAAATACCAGAAAGGCTTTATGCCGCTCAAAGACTCAGCATTTGACCAATATACGTCATGTCTTTGCATTCTAAGACTTCTTATTCTGTGATTGTGGTGCCTGTTGACTATTTGTAAATTGGCGGTTTCACTGAACCTCACTGCATCCAGAGAGGATTATGTCACAACCAAATCTGCAATCCAACAGTTCGGGAATAGAAAAATCATTATTTTCCTTCAGATGGTCTTTGTGAACTACATGCATAAATTCACATGTCTTTGTTGACCCTTTAATGCCAGCCCTACCACTGTTACCCACAGTTTCCATGGCTAAAAGCGTGATCATGTATCGCACAAACATTAACGTTTAAGGATCCGAGCTGAGGCAGAAATGAAAGGCGACAACTCTACTTAGGCAGCTTGTCTCTCACTGCACTCATCTACCCTCACCAAGTTTTGAACGTGAATGTTTTCCAACCTACATATTGCTATTTATAACTGGAAAGACATAGATGACTTCTGAAACAAGTTTCAAGGAAATAAAACTGTTTAAGAAAACTTTTGGGATTTTTCTTTTTTTGCCTTAATTTGACACTTACCAGTAGTGTGAGCAGGAATGATATGCGACAAAGGTCCTGGACCAGATTCAAACCCAGGACATTGCAGTCACACGATAGGCGCCTTAGGTCACTGAGCTACCAGGATGCCACAAACTGTATACGTTTTATTATGAAGATAGATCTACATTTTGCTTAATAACCAGAACTTCTTAAGTCTTTATGGTACTAAATCTGTGAAAAACATATTCCATTATCTTTGATACAGTAATGACTAATCACTATTTCCCAGATGCAGATGCTAACAACACATCACTGTAATGATGGCCATTCTGTTACTGCATATTCAGGTATGTGTAACTTTTACAAACTTTTAAAACAAGTCCAACTTTATATTTTATATAACACCGTAATAATGCTCCTGGAGCATTAACCTCCCAAGTTTCCGGCACTTTACTTATTGTTTGTGCACATAATTACATACATCCTCGTGATTACACTGGTACCTTGACCTCCATCCCAATCAGTTTGTTTGAATGGGGTGTAACTAACTGTGAGCAATGTCCTCTTTGATTATCTCCCAGCAGTATTTTGAAACAGCAAAAAAAAAAATGCATATATTTTATGGTGATGACTCTCACCCACTGTTCTTTAAAGCTGCACTAGGCAACTTTGCATGCTGGGGGGCCCAAAAGGCAACAAGTGTTTGAATTTTGCAGACCTACAAACTCATGTAACATGACATCAGTAAACTGCGCACAGCACGCTCTTGTTTACCAAGGTGGGCGGCCTGTGATGTTATATATCAAAGGATGCAAAGGGACGAGAGAGGAAAAAGATCTAACGTTGGTGAGTCCAGCTTTCTTTAGACAGAGCACTCACTCACTGCCGTGTAGGAGACAGTTTTATACATGACTTGTAAGTTTTGATTCATCATCTCCCGCGGGCAGTGAAGATTTCTTGCCAGTGTCTATACTGACACCGGAAAATAATTTGGGCATCTCGATAAGGGGCGATGGGATGCTCTTCTCTGTTGTAGCCCCACTTCCTGAGTTAGACTGATCCAAGGGGTGTAAGGGAAAATCAGTCTTGAATTGTAAAAAACATTGATACATTGAAGATAATTCTAATATTATATACAGGTACAGGGTGTCGAGTGACAGCAACTCTTGCATAGTTCAGGTGGCTAGAGAGCTTGTGTGGCAGCCAGGGATCAGATCGAACCACAAACTTCTGTATTCTGGTGCAAAAATCCAATAAAAAGGATGATCATATCACATTCCAGCGGGGAGCTGTGACAATCATGTT
Source organism: Hoplostethus atlanticus (assembly GCA_034670405.1). NCBI lineage: Eukaryota > Metazoa > Chordata > Actinopteri > Trachichthyiformes > Trachichthyidae > Hoplostethus > Hoplostethus atlanticus. The sequence continues at coordinate 1,382,925 of JAXDDX010000015.1, read as the reverse complement.
GGTATTTCGCTTCTTTCACCACGAGACCTCAGCTCCTTTAATTAATAGTTCTGTTTTCTTCTCTGAGAGACTTCTCCAGACATTGGTAGCACCTGGATGTGAAGGCTGTTTCATCATGTTTTAAAGGAGCGTGTTGACAGCACAACACAAAGCTGTAACAGCTGTAACACAAAGATTAAAACAAATTCTGACAGACAATGGTTGTCAAGTCGTGCATTCAAAACTTCAATGTCCACTCAAGAGAAGTGCGAACCCTGTTCTTTTATCTGTCCGACACAATTCATACAAAGCAATGAGCTTTTTAATTTGATGGGGCTGTAAAAGGCTGCCATATGTAATATGGTATGCCTTTGATGTTAATAAAGATTCTTAAATGCACTGTCAACAAAATCAGGTGTGACAATGATACATCAAATAGCCCTGAAAAAAAGAATGAAATCATACATATGGGAAGTTATGCAATAAAAATGGTCTGCTGCTTTAACCCCCTCTCCACTTATTTTAACTGCCTTTAATATATTTCAAATGCAAATCACATACCACATCCACCACAATTTTTCAGCCATCCTCTCTCTGTGTCCCACCACATCTGCTAGCATGGGGAGTGGAGAAGAATTGGATGAGACAGGGGTTTTGAAGATGAGAGAGGGGCGAGAGAGAAAGTTAAGTTAGAGGAAGCGTTAATGGGGCCCACTGGCCGTGTGCCGGTGCCCTTAGTGGCTTTGATCCCACCTCTCCAAATCCAGCAAGCTATAGTCAGGGTGCTGACAAGTGTAATTTCCTGGTTGGGTTAGGAGGAGTAAAGGGGAGTGCTGACAGGCAATAAATAAAAAAACATGGGAGCCCTGCTTTAAAAAGCAGTGCTGTATCACCTAACCCATCACACAAGGTGATTTATTTCGCTCTTAATTGGAGAGCTTCCGGTGGGCCATCCCGTGTGCTCCCCAATTTTAGGGCAGAGACAGATTTATACTCCTGTTTACCAAACTTGTCTGCAGTGAAACCATCTCTGCAGTAAAATAAAATAAAAAAAGTCGGTGGTGGTGGTGGTCAAAGATACGACAATTGTTTCACATAAATCCACATTACCATCACATTTGATGATGCTGTGGTTTATGTACACCACAGCCATGACTGCTTAGCACCAAATATCATGAACAAGGATTACAATGATGTTTTCTGCAGATTTGTATCATAATTTAAATTCCAATAGAGGCTTTGCAGTTGTGTCACAAACTTCCCTGCAAACCACATCTGACGCCAATCATGGAGGTCCAATGGAGAGTAATGGTTAAATATCTAACAACCAGGCTACAAAAGGGATCGTTGTAGTGTGCTTTTTGGTAAATTCAGTAATATAGGCCAAATGTAGGCTATTGTGACTCAGTAAACTGTCTCTAGTCTCTTCTCCAAAACACTGAGTTGTAGCTTGTGAAGAGTCAGCTCAGTAATCTAACAGTAACGTATTTCACGTCACACGCAGCGTCATTGAGATAAATAAATGATTAAATAGGATAAATAATGAATACATACTTATATATTAATATACTAATATTACGTGCCACATTTAATTAGTTATGCACACATTTCATTTTATTATTATTTATTCATTGTCACATTACACAATAGATGTATTTATTTATTTAAATTTAGTCTGAAATATTCCTCCTCCTCTAATTTAACAAAGCAATCGATGCTAATGTTAATATGAGACTAATAGCCTTTATTAGCGCTAGCTTCCACTAGTGTCCAAATCAGATTTGTTAACGAGACAGCTTGATTAGCTGCCTAGATACTATGGTTAGCTAGCTAATTTTCTAAACACAAAATCAATCAGATGTATCTGATGAAATGATCAGTTCCCAGTCAAAAACAGCACAATTCTTTGGAGACGTCCCGACATCCAGCAAGGGAGTGTTACCTGAAAGCCCTCTATAGTCATCACCTAAACCCTATCAAAGGTATCAAAACCTAAACCTAACACCAGCGCATCTAAGTCTGCAGATTTAAATTTCATTCACCTGAGTGGAATCATATCCTGTAAGACCAGAACCGGGATGGCTCAAAGCAAGAAGGCTCCTCACCACAGAAAGGAAGCCTAACCCAGAAATGCTCCCCTCAGGCTGACTAATTGAACCTAGATTTATTACTTTTAATCACTGTAATGCTGCTTTTTATTGTTGAGGAGTTTGGAAAGAATCACGACTCGACGGAGAGCCGCACGACACCCTGACCTACTCCCTTTTACCTCCATGGCCTCATTGAGTTAGCATTATCATCTGCTATAACTCAGAATTATAACTTACTTTGTTATACTGAGGTGTTTATGGATGAGGTGCAGTGAATAATTGTGGGCAAATAACCTCTACAGGAGCAGTTCTGTGGGAAGCGTGACTCATCATACCTGAGGCCTCAGATATGACGACTAATTCTTTCAAGTCAAGCTTGATTTAGAAAATAAGCCTGACTTAATACAAGTTCCTTTACAATCTGTGTAAAAGTGGTGCCCTGTTTAGTCCCCTTAATGAATTCTTGTATTAATCTATAGGTAAATTAACCGTGGAAATAATGACTGATGAGTATCTAAATGACTTCAGAGGCCTTCGTATTTAATCCCCGTGAAAGCTAATGGTGCTTCGTCTTCTGGTGAGGAGATACCTGCTGTAACGCGAGTACAAAACATTAGCAACACCTTAGTATTTAGCTGCCCTCCTTTGTGCACAACCCATATCTAATGGCTTTAAAATCCATCTACCTGTCTCCTCCCATTCATTTACATCTCCCCTTCAGGAGTGAAGTGGATTTATCGGGCGAAAATGAACGAGGGATCGTAGTTCATGGAAGGGATCGCAGTTTATGGAAAAAGCAGGTGTTCCAAATATTTTGTACAATCGGCTTCCAATGATGTAATAAAAAAAATTGAAAGGTCAACTTACAACCATGCATTTTTGTTTCTGAATGTCAGTTACTGTTGGATTATATTAGTAATACAGTGAAAAGTGTATTTCCATCAATGGGCATCATAGTCAAGTTATAGTATAACAGAGATATAGTACAACAGATCTTAAGACAACCAGAAGTTTGTGGTTTATTTAAGAATAAAAATGTATATTTGAAGTTAAATGGCTCAGTGAGTTAAACTGATAAAGGTCATTGCTGGTTGATTTGAATATTGGAGTCCCAGTAGCACATATTCAGACACCAGCCTCTTTGCATGTGCTAATGTGGTAATATAAACGCGTTGCTCTCGCACAAACACACAAAATCAAGATTTTCATTTGGGAACCAATGAAAACTACAAAAATCTATATTACTGGTCATCTGAATCATTACTACAATGGCATGATGGCTTGTTTGTGCCAGACCATATGTGTCACTCTTATTTTGGAATAACAATGGAAGTGGGCACATGAGGTACACACAAAGAACAAGGAAGCTTTTTTCCATGCAGAAAGTGGGCAACATTAAATTCTGGATTACTGCTTCAGATTGCTACGCCGATGACACGCAAATTTACATACCAGTCAAACCAACTGATGACACCCAATTCCAAAAACTAGAGGCCTGCCTATCAGAGGTCAAATATTAGATGTCCCTAAACTTCCTACTTCTTAATGGCAGCAAAACTGAGATGCTGATTGTGGGACCAGCTAGACATAGACACTTATTTGAGAATACTACTCTCAACTTTGATAGTTGTGTAATCTCCCAGAGCCCATACGTTAAAAACCTTGGGGTAAAATTTGACCCTACCCTCTCATTCGAGTTGCACATTAAGGAGATCACTAAATCAGCGTAAAACATAAAAAACTACAACTGGTCCAGAATGCTGCTGCCAGAATCCTGACCAAAACTAGGAAATTCGACCATATAACTCCCATTCTATCCTCATTACACTGGCTACCAATTCAGGCCAGGTGTGACTTTAAGGTGCTTTTACTTACATATAAATCATTACATGGGATGGCACCGTGCTATTTATCCGATTTGATTAAACCATATAAACCGCCACGCGCCCTCAGATCTCAGGACGCTGGCTACATGTCTATCCCAGCAGTCAAAAGGAAAACTGCAGGTAACAGAGCCTTTTCTTACCGGGCTCCCTATCTATGGAACAGTCTGCCTGCCTCAATCAGAGAGGCAGGCTCTATCGAAGTCTTTAAGTCAAGGCTAAAAACCCATTTATTCTCTCTGTCATTTGACCAGCCTTGAGGGAGTGGCTCAGTCTCTTCTCAGAGTAAGGCTAGACCAGTTAGCTCATCCTAGATCAGGGTCCTGCCGATGGATACCAGCATCCTGCCTACATGTCCTATTCTCCTGGTCTACCTGTTCCTGTCCACTGACGCTGGTCATGTTTGTCTGTGTGAGTGAGAGTGTGTGTATGGGTGTGTGTGGGTGTGTGTGGGTGTGTCTCCTATCTGTTCCAGGCTGCAGCCCGGCAGAGTTGGCGTCTGCATGGTCCCCCACTCCTAGTACGATGCTGACTGAGCGGGCCTTGCGTTCTCCTATCTGGGCAGTGTTGGCGTCTGCATGGTCCCCCACTCCTAGGACGATGCTGACTGAGCGGGCCTTGCGTTCTCCTATCTGGGCAGTGTTGGTGCCTGCATGGTCCCCTAGTCCTATGATGACGCTGACTGAGTTGCCGTTGCTGTGATGCTGCCCCATCAGATCTGGATGTCCCACCAAAATAAACTTTCATATATTGTGTATACGCTGCTTGCCCAAACTCGGCATCTATTGCACGCCCAACCGTCCTGGTAGGGGGATGCCTCTCTGAGTAGCCCCTCCCAAGGTTTCTCCCAATTTTCCCTATAAGGTTTTGTGGGAGTTTTTCCTTGTCCTCTGTAAGGGTCTAAGGCTGGGGGATGTTGTGTACTAATCATTTATTATTTTCACATGTTGGGCACTGTGAAGCCCTTAGAGCAAGGCTACTCAACTTTACATAGCTCAAGGGCCACACAGCAAGATACAGCTGTGTCAAAGGGCCGCAACGCAAATTTTTTAGGTCATATAAAACTATTTTGTAGTGTTATTTCAAGCCACATGGATATCAAATGATTAAATGACAATAAGGCTTTATTCATTAAATGTAAAAGTGTTAGATTGCTGTTGCAATAAATCACAAGAATGTTTAATAAAATAAATATAGGCATATTAAATTGAAATCAGGTCCTGAGTATATCAAATTACCCCAGATGGATATGTAATTCCAAGTCAATGTGATAGCTATCATGGTGATGTGAACGTTTGCCCGTTTTGGTACTGCTATTGTTTTCTGGCAAAGAAGGCACATTGGTTTGTTATTTACCTCAACAAAAGCGAATTCTTCCTCCCATGTTTTTTTAAATACCCTGTGTTCATCAGAAATGTTACGTTTTGCCGGTTTTGCCATGACTTGAGAGTAGGCTAGGCTAGACTTCCTGCACAGTTGGGGCTTTCACATGATCCATGCAAAGCGTCGGCGTCAACACCAGGTTGAGCGCGACCCCTTCACGTGATCAGCGCCAGGAGAATTACATTACATTCATTACTTTCACACTGTCTAGTTTTTAAAATTACAGCATTCAGGAAAGAATAGAGTGGAGTTCAATTTCGGACTACAGCCCGCATCAGCCGTAGCTAACCACACCGCCAATGATCATACTAGCACAGCCATAGAAGTGAATATAGACTGGCTGCATATACAAACCTATACTAAGCTGTCAACCAACCTGGTAGTCCCGTCTGTAAACCGACATCATTCCATGCCAGACTTTTTAGTCAGATCGTGGTATGATTTAAGCGTCATGTTGTATAACTCGGGATGCTCCGACACACATAAAACAAGTTTTTCCGCCATTGTTTTTATTTTTATTTCGCGGTTATGATATCAAACTGTGCTGTGATTGGTTGCGAGTCACAGAGATCAGCGTCGCGAATGTCAAAGTTGAATATAGTTGAACTTTGAGCACAGAGCCAGGGGACTCACCCAGCGTCACAACGCCGAGGGCGGCAGCGACGCTAGGATCGACGGCAATGCTTGCCAAATAGGAAATGAATGGCAGTGCCAGTGCTGAGCGTTTTTGTCGCTGATCATGTGTTGGTTTATCTTCTTTGTTGATCCCACGATTGCTAAATAAGCACAGTATGCACGATCGCCATCTTGTGGTCATTAAGAATTTAGTTTAGAAATGGTTTGTGTTCATTGAAATGAGAATAAGAATATTATATTTTTGACCTGTGGCCCGCGGGCCGCAATAATATTAACCTCGGGCCGCATGCGGCCCACGGGCCGCGTGTTGAGTAGCGCGGCCTTAGAGACTATAACGGTGATTAAGGGCTATACAAATAAATGTGATTTGATTTGATTGAGAATTTCAGATAGCAGGATATTTGATGGGAGTTTTAAACTAAGTGAGTTCTTATAAACAGCTGAAGAAATGTGATTTTGAATAACTTTATATGTTATTGTACATGTTATTACGTTAATACTGTGTACAGTATGCATTGTCTGCATTGTGTCCAATAACAAATATGTTATTCAAAATCACTTGACCTTCAGCTGTTCATAAGAACTCACTTAGTTTAAAACGCCGAACAACAGTCTACGTGGGCCTACACAAATATATTGTGCAGACATGCCATTCCATGCAGGCATTCCAAGACATTCTTGGAATACAATCTTACACAAGAATCTGTGTGTGGACCAAGGAAAGGGTCACTGCACTTCAAAACACTGTACTAAATTCTACCCTTGCTGCAGCAATGATAAGCAATGTTGGACACAAATAAATCAATGAGTGGAAGAAGCAAATGTTTGGTAGAAGCAGATCTACCAAATATAAAATTCTATATAAAGTACAAGATGCAAACAGCAAGTAATGAGAAGTCTTTGCAACAGTGATATAAAGCACTACCAATAAGGGCCTAAATATAAAGGGGTTCCAAAGTTATGAAATTTCAAATTCTGCTGGCAGCAGTTTTAAATAAATCAAATATGACTTTCACCACTTTAATGTTGTACTTAGGATTCCATCAACCTGGAACAGACCAAAACTTCAATCTATTTAACTAATATATGTCGGTCATTGACACTTTAAACAAACTCATTTTACTCACATTTTACCACGTTTATACATAAATGTTCCAAAATAATGGAAAACATTTTCTTTTCAATAAAACACTACTAAATCATGAGCTGCCACATCGATGCTAAGATTTCCTCTTTTCTAAGCTCAGATCATAGCTAACATTGTCATCATTCATAGTCGTAAATGAGTAAATGTTTTGTTATCTAGCTTACAAACTTCCTTGGTTGCTCCTATGACATTTAACATGTGAGCCCCAGCGCAGAGCTCCACCCAAGCGAAATATGATTGGTTTTAATGATGTCAATAACCCACATCGCTTTCTAACCAACTTTTTTTTTTTTTTTTGAACGTCTCCAGACCTCTTTCTGTGAGCCAGAGGTATGGCTATGCAAGATTACCCCCCTCCAACACTGCATTTATGTGACAGATGGCTGTGCAGATCTTTGGACGGAGTCAATCTAACATTGTTCACAGTCTATTACAGTCAAATCACGTACAACCGTATCACCTCAATTATAATAGATTATGTTTTACCAAAGGATAACCTCATTTTGGCAGTCAAGTAATGAGGATTAACCCTCGACAATGGAAGCATGGGTAAATATGGACAAAAAGCTGTTGCACGCTGCCACTCTGACCTTCACTCAATCAAGGGTGAAGGCTGACGTATTAAAACCTTCCGGGGGCTCTCCAAAAGTTTTGAAATGCTCTTGCATATTTGCTTGTAAGGGATTTTAAAATGACACAAACTGCGAGATGTGAATGCGGTAATTTGCTTCTGATGCATTAGCATATATTCTGGGTACCTGTCACAAACATCACCACCGCTTGGTAAGTTTTCCCCGTAAGTTTCCTTAAGTTTTTCCTCTGGATCTTCAAGCCTCCGGGATATCATGCCTCCGTTTAAGCCATTTAGACGTTCTCACTCTCCCAGACAGCTGAGCTGCAGGGCAACTGGTGAAGACTGCTGTGCCACATGCTACTTTGTAAACATGTTTATTGCGAGGACTGGATTTGGAGCCGGCTTTACATAGCAGTCAGAGAAGCGATGCAGGGAGAGAAGGCCTCCCAGGTCGCCTGCCGAAGGCTGACACCACTGGGAATGACTCACCGAGCTGTACAGATATAGTCCAACTCCAGCAGCTTATCATGTGAAGAGAGAACATTACAATTCTTTTCTTCTAAATGACTGAAGGCAAAAAATGCTTTCAACAGACCATGGGTTCTACCCTGTGGAAAAGGCAGGAGGGGGGAGGGATTTGTGGATATCTAAATACAAAATTATCTTGACAGGCCTAAAAAGGGTAATTAAAAGATCAATTATGTTGCTGTACAAACGAGGTTGAGGTTAAAAACCCTCATTATTCTCGATTCTTTGCCTCTGTTATCAGTTTGCGTGTACATCCATGAGCGAATGGTGGAGAATATTTCATTTCAGAGAAGAAATTTCGGCAAGATTAAAACGTAAAATACTCCCCGGCCGTCCCTGAAGGATTTGCTCTCTAAAGCCTGCGGAAAACGAAAGATTAAAGTAAACAAGGTCAGGAGAGATGGGACTATTCATTTTTCAGGATAAAGAACCTGAATTACTGACCTTGTGTGCAAATTTAAGACAATCTGATTCCTATTTAAACTTTTTTTTTTGCTATTCAGCAGGTTGAAGTGGGACCCGCCGTAGGCTTCTGGCATGCTCTTGGGAGTGTGAAGGCCAACTAACCTGATCAAGACCGTCGGGTAATAACACAGCAGAGTGTAGTTTAGCGTAGTATATTTCGACAAGGACGGTGCAAACTAATGAATATCACTGTAAACGGTTTAGAAGGAGCCTGAAATGGAAAATGTTCACCTATAGACCCCGTCCAGATGTTAGAAAAAGCATCCTAAAATAGAGGCGGATATGTTTGTGGGAGTGGATGAATCCGACTCGCTGACAGCCGAGCAGCATCAGCGGTTACTCTTGTTACCATGTTTAATTCAGACGGCTGTACACTTTGCTGTCAAAACAGTGAAATTCTCACCGCTATCCACTCCAAATTAATTGAGAATGGGTGGCCACTCTACTCCTCCTCCAATAGCTCAGGGATGAGGCTACTCCACGGCAGAACCTGCCAAACTGGAGGCTTCTCTGTCTGTTATGCGGCCAATTTCCTCTCCCCGGAGAAAAATGAGCCGAAGAATGCATTGAAGGTCAAAGTAGTATCAGCAAAAGAAAGAGTAAAATAATGATTGCATTAACATGCAGCCGGGGAGCCGTGTGCTCTTTAAAAGAGTTCCTGGGAGGAAGTAATACAATGGTCGCTCATTCCGTATTCTGCCAGCGCGCTCTTAGGGGAGCAACACACACAAAACAAATATCAAAGTAATTTCACGCTCTCAAAGACACGCACACATGCAGATATGCACGCTAACGCATGAGCCAACACAGACCCACACATGCATGTGGGGTCCGGGCTGTAATAGTTTTGTCATTTGCGTCAGTATACAGTATATTTCTTCTCCGTGTTGATTCGGTTTGTTTTTCAGTTTGTTTTCAGATGGATTGCTTGGCCGTTGTGTCTGATTTTCCGAAACATTTCATTTTAGTTTTTTTATTTGGCTCAAATTAAGGTAATAATCCATGACCTTTTCATTTAAATCCATTTCCATTCTGTTCCTCCCCCATCACGGACTGATATTACACAATGGTGATTCGACCTATACCCAGTTCATGAAAGCATTTACAGGCGCACAGGAAGTGATGCGTTTTTACGTTTCTGGTTCATTTGGAATAAATAGAAGAACTGGGTAGTTTGCATGAGCAGCGATAGCCACCATGGCTGAAAGAAAATATATTACAACGATATTTTGGGGGACATGGCTTCATTTCCTGGTTCAGAACTGTTACCTTTATTGTATACTAACAGTATTAAAGGCCATGTGGGTGGGTGTAAAACCCTCACATCCACTGTTGACGGAGCAGCTCAAGAGACATCACATCCACCAATATTGACAAAAGTATCCGCTATCATATACATGTGTTTTGTAAGGAAATTACATATTTCAGTGTCAGGGCATGACAAAGGAGACTGATTTTCTTTGAGTCCAATATAAAAAAGCAATGCACAACATTTATTTATTTTCACTTCTCCTTGGTTGTATTGGACAGAAAATGAGACAAGACAGCGTGTTGTTATTTGTAGAGAGAAAAAAAAAAAGTATCTTTGTGGATTCTGTGTTAAGGCTGTATTGCGAATAGCCTTGAGTTTGCGAGGTGTGAGATTTCATGTGAAGCGGAGGTGAGACTTTAGGTTATGATTGTCACATTTAATCATCGCTGTAGAGATAATTCATCTAGGTATGAATTTTAGGTCAATGCAGACAATCAAGGCCACAGACCAGATTCTTAAAAGAAGAATACATACACAAACACCATCACGCAATATCTATAACATATAGACATCAATAACAAGTTTAACCTTTTGGCACACAAAAACAACAAGCAACTGGGACTAACTCATTGCCATTGTTTATTACACAGACAATTGTAAACATGATCTTAAGCCAGGTATATATATGAACCTAGGCTGCTGGAATGAATATTTCATACTTCACCGTAGAACATTGGCATGAATCTGTTCCGTTTGGCCGAAAATACCTCCATGATGAATAGAAGCCTGATTTGGCAAAGCAGAGGCAACTCTGAACTAACAAACGACGGGAAGGGTTGCGGTGTAATGGGGCTAAAATAAAAGCCTTCCTCTTTTTACCTGACTTCAACAGTAGCGCAGGATACAGTCTGTGGGAAGATGCATTTTTTGGGCAAAATCATTTTGGGATCAATGCCTGGTAAAGACTCTGCACATGAAAGAGGCGACCCAAATAATAATGATTGGTTGAGCCAATTTTAGATTTTGTCACACAGCCAAATGATTCAAGTCCTCACATACCTTTGACCACCAAGGATTCAGAGTCATACATTGTGATGCATTTTGAACACAATTTTCATCCCGAGTTTGTTTACGTGAGCAAAGTTACATCATGATCTGCCAAGATACTGTAGTACCCCATTAGGTTTTAATGGTTTGGAATTTCCTCGCTGTGGTTTACAGAATAATGTTACATTGCGTTTTGGGGTGTCAGGGACAGTCAGCAGGATGTGTGCCGGAAATGTCATACAGACATTATGTTTGCTGAAGCTGAATAAAACTTATTTTCCCAATTTACCACAATGCCCACACCAACGTGTTGCAATGTAACCTCTCCCACATTATAGTTGGACCTGAATACAGGGGGGCAAGGGGATGTAGCATCTTCTTTTATTCAGTTAAAGGAGATGTGAAAATAGTGGTGTGAATTAGTGGTTCTCAACCATGCAAAACTGAGGCCCAAGTGTCTGCAGGGTTTCATTCCAGCCAAACACTCCAGCGGCTGATTCCACTGATTAATTCGTCCTCTCTGATTGAAGATGATCGAAACGGCGAAATCAGCTGCTAATTGGCTGGAATGAAAACATGCAGCTTCTTGGGACTTGATGGCACACAGTTGAGAACCACGGGTGTGAATGGTTTTACAGCAGCGTTTTGTGCATTTTGCGCATTTTCGTCTAGAGATGAGTCCCAATAGCCTGACATGTGTTTTAGCCCTATAAGAAGTTATTGCATCACACATCACCTGTATAATATGTGGAACTGGAGGTCTCTCAGTTTCATTTGGATATGGACTGCAAGAAATACAGTCAATTTCATGCCCTTTATTTAAAAAAAATAATTGTATTACTTGTATTACAATGTTTTATTATGCTCATTTTGTCATAGGACTGCATATTCCAGTAATGTGGCAAACACATTTCAATCATCCTGCTGACTTTTTGAAATAAGCTACATTACATTTTAGCTGTCCTAGGGCTGTCCTCTATTGGACATTATTTGGGGGAGTGAGCTTTTTACCATCATTCAAATCAACAGCAGTGCCTACGCAGAACGATAGTTTTATGGGAGTATACACAAAGGAAATCAAAGGAAATTCTAAATTAGCAAAAAATTAGGACCAAATATCTCATTACCGGAAAAAACGCTGCCTCACTGGTCAGAGATTGGAATCCTATCAAAGTAATGGCCACAGGTCAAAATCGTTATAGACTATGTATTTATCATTGAACTACTATTACCATGCAAAAAGAATCATTACGACTCAAGGACATGCATAAGGCCAAAGGTTAATGTGTTCAAATGAGACACCTATGAAGCAATGCTGATGATTTAAACGTCTGTCCTTTACAGTACAAGTGCAGCATTCATTTGTGAATGATTATTCCAACAGTTATGTTTACTGCATTACACTGCAGACCAAAGGAGTACTAACAATCCAAGAGGACATTTTAAAATGGGAGTGATTTGGGAACTTAATGGTTTGGCAAAGAACCTTTTTTGCCACAGCACAACAGAGATGTAAAAAAGAAAGACTGATTTTATTAGGCTTTACAAGGCAGGCTTTAAAATCGCACTTTGAAAAAGACATGTCTTGTGAGTTCAGAGGGGGGGAAAAAAACAGTTGCTTTTGAAGTTGCCTCCATCCCTATTTGACACATCTCCTATGGAACACAGGAGATGTATCACAGGGGGAAGAAAGCAAGAGAGTGGCGAGAGGCACCTTTAGATGTACAAAAGCTCATTCACGGAGACACAAATTGAGAGGATTGAAAAGGGAGAGTGACATCTTTATTCAGCTTTTTACTCGCAGTGAGGGATTTGAGAAAAAGGGAAAAGCAAAATGATTAAAAGATGATGACGATAGGCATGAGGAGAGGCCAGCGCTTCGTCCCCAATCCTCAGACCACAACACTTTTAATCTGCTTTGAGATTCTAAACAAAACGCAACCTCATAAATCTAACCCAATGACATCAAGATTACAACTGCAATCACTTTTTTTTCTCTATATAATGGCCTCTAGAGGGGTACCCTAGGACACCCGTTTTGAGATCAATACATAATCAATCTCAAATCATCTTGTTTATAGTGTATAGGCAACTGCAAATATCAAAGAAACACACAAAGTAAAGGGCACAAAGTATGCTGAAACCAGAGTTATGGTTAAACATGGTTGCATTTTTCCAGGTTGTTTGGTGGACTCCATAGGACGCAAAGCAAGCAAGTATGAGTGATCACTTTTATGCCATTACAAAACATTTCTAGCTTTATGGGATGCCACCATCCAAAAGGCACAGGGGTAAAATAGAGAGGTTAGAGAAGGTTAGAGTAGAGAGCAGAAGGATGCGGTTCAAATCCCCCAAATAGTTGTGTAAATCTGGGCGGGGAAAGTAAATGAATAACCCTCCTTTCCTCCCTCTGCAGGTACTGTCGAGGTATCCCTCAGCAAGGCACTTAACCCCCAATTGGCTACTAACCCAAGGAGCTGCTCAGTAGTTAACAGCAAAAGACAGGGTGCACTGGGCAGCTTCCAGGTGTGAATGTTGCATAGCTGTATGAATGCTGGGGGGAAAAAAAGAGCATGCATGCTCAGCAAAATCTTCTCTGGATAAATAAAGGTGAACACCTGAAAAACATTGCTATAGCTTTCTACAGTTTCCTCATCACTTCAGGGCGATTCTGGAGCAGCACAATGCAGCTTTTTCATCAGTAAAAACCAAACTTCTGGAATGTCTTGTAGATAATTGGTGTTGCATTCATCCAACAGATTTCTAGGCATTTGTAGATGTTAAAACCTAGTTGCACAAAGGATATTCTGGCGGTTCATGGTATCCCCAGCATCCTTAGGACACTTAACAACAATAGTGTTGTTTTTTCCTACCTGTATTAGGGGTGCAACTGTTCACATGTATTTTATCAAATACAATTGATATCCACTTCCCCAACTTACACACTATGAGTCCAATAACTACATTTTGGCAAAGTTCAATCATATATTAATTTGAAAAAGTTTCCTTATTGATTACCAATATGCCTAACTCCACGTTCACACAGAGAGCAACTCGGTTCATGGGTCGCTCTTTTCTAACCGATTGTTGGTGGTGCGAGAGGCCCCGAGTGCAGGATTCTATATAGCGGTCTCATGAAGCTACAAAGTTTTGAACAGCCAAATCATGTATTTTTCACTGCTTTGGTATTGCCTTTCATAACGTTATGGGGTTGTTTTTTTATGACGTTTGAGATGTTTATTCCTGTAGTATTTCAAATAAAAGTTATAGAGAATATAGGCTGTAATCAACTTCTCCTCTATTCTGCCAACAAGCTTATTGATCACACATCGGGCAAGTTTCCTTGGTTGCTCAGCTGTAAAGGAAATAAATGGACTTCCGGTGACTTGTTGATTGCATTGCTCGTAGTGTGAATGTGGGGTAAGCCTACGAAACTCCATAACAATGTACAACTGACATTTTCAAATTCAAAACCTAAAGGAACATTGACAACTACTACTGACGATAACTTGAGACTCGTGATCTCAAGTTCAGGCCAATATGCTTGGAATGGGAGCCAAGCAAGGACTGCAACCAATCGCTGTTGGAGCTCTCGTGTTTAGATCTTGAAAACTCTTTCATCTTTGATTATGCAATAGGCAGGGAAAATCGCCAGTGGCAAACCAGCAGGATGTGTTGTGGGTTTTTTTCACCTCCTCCTTTGCTAAAAAGCCAAGATGATCATTGGCCAACAGATCATGGGGTCTTCTGGAAAAGCCATTGGGGAAAATACCGCAATTAGTTTTGCAAAGATTGCGCAAATATCTGAAGCTTTAACTCAATGTAAATCATTGATAATAAAACCTCCCACAGGTCAGAAAGATTATTAAGTTTACGGAAGGCAGGCATTACATCTATTTAATTAGAAGAACTTGTCTTAATAGCATATCAAGTCAAGCAGTTATGCATCTAAGAAGTCATTATTTTCATTTATGCGATTAGCACCCAATATCAAGAGTTTTACTGAAGATCACTTAAAAAGCTAAATCTAATTAAGATACATTTCCCATTACTCATTTTCACAGCAAATATAAAGAGGTTTACTGGAATTAATTCACTTTGTAAATTGTGATCCCCCTAAATCTTAAGTCAACATATGCATCTTCCCTTGGCTTCACTGATTGGGCCGATGCTATGGAGCTTAACTTTTTCATATTCTCTGATTTGCTCCTCACATAGGACTGACCTTTCTCCTTGTCAGACAAGATTAATACAGTGACATTCTCAGGATGGGACTAATTTAGAACCCTAGTAAGCGTCTGTGCTTCAATAGGCTTTGAAGTTACATCGTGAACAGTCTGCTAACATGGTCTCGTAGGGGTGATCAGCAGTACTTTACTCTGTAAAAACCTGTCATGAGTTACTCCAACAAATATCTGTCTGAATAAGAAGCCAGGCCTCTGTTTTTATGAGGCTTGAAAATAGTAAATAAAATTACTTTATTTTAATATCAGGATATAGCAGCCTGTGAGTCCATTAGGTGCTCTGAAGTTTAAATTGTCAGCCACTGGCATGAGAAACCTGGGCTAAATTCAGAACAGAAACTACAATTGTAAATACCATGGGCTGTCTTGACTCACATTGGCTGAAGTTGCAGGAGTTAACTGTCCAAATCTTAGCTCTGACCTTTCATTTAGCATCTGTGTAAGAACCTGAGCATAGTGTCCAGAATTATATGGCGGGACCAGGTTATGTGTATGACGCTGTGTAATTTCTCAGGGAGGAAATAATGCTGATACATGGAGTGGTCTACTCAATGGAGCATTAACAGTCAGTGTAACAAGTGTGCAGCTGTGACGTTGGGATAGAGTCACGGTTTATCGTGTAAATCTCTGTACAATGTGTCCCACATGGCCATACTGAGAGCCTGACTCGAGAAGGCTTTGAAAAGTGTAAAATACCAGAATGGATTTGATATTCTGTTGAGGTCAAGTTAAGGTACTTTCTGCGCTGCTTGTATGAAAATAGACAGCAATAATTGGAACAAGAAAAATAAATCATGCCCATGGCGTGACTTGAATGGCTTGAATGAAAAGCATTTACTGTCCAAATTTAGCTCTGCCATGAATTTGCATTGTTATAATGAAATTAAATTATATGGGGGGCCTTTGTTGTAAACTGACCGCCTGGTATTTCAACAGGTAGACATAACTGAAATCAATGGAGGTAGGTCACCAAATGGAAGCATTAAGCACAGTGTAAGCAGAGTGTGCACGCTGTGACGTTGATGAATGTGTCAGGATATAGTCATGAAATCTTGTCAATTTCCATCCAAAATGGCTGCATCAAACTTGCTGAAACCAATCCAGAATGGATTGTGTATTTCTGTTTTTGAGGTGCAAGAAGCTTTCTCGTGTCAAAACGGAATCCATTCATTTTTTCCCAGCCGTGATTTATTGTTGATGTGCACAGACAATAACTGTGATTTACTGAAATGCATACCAGTGGCATTACAGCCAATTCTAGTTGGTTGGAGCGGATTCCTTTAAGGCTGTGTATTTAACTTCTGGAGGGATTCTGAACTACTTGACTCATCTAGAATAGTTTGAGTATATTTTTCTTGCTTACCAGGTTGCTGTTAGCTGTACTTTGATTGCTTAAGTATTAGTGCTTTAATCAGTAGTCTATTGTTAGCTGCTAGTTGGTCAGTTTCTCTTTGTGTCATAGCCCCTATTGAAGGTAGTTTCACCAAGCTAGGCCAATTGCCTTGTTAATTGTCTGGGAGGGGCCTGCACTCCTGGCAGACAATTAGCAATCAGTGGAAGCAGTCTTAAACCACTGCTGCTTTGAAAGCGAGGCGGTGGTACTGGCCTGCTAATTTCCACCAAATGGAAATACTCTCTTTTTTCTCTGCCACAATTCTCTCCTTCCTCCTTTGAATTTCATGCTGTTACTGTTTCTCATCCAGTCAAGCTCACCATCGCGGTTGTGTACCGCCCACCAGGCCCTGCTGGTGAGTTCCTGGAGGAGCTGGACACACTAGTCTCCCACTTCCCTGACGATGGCTCTGGACTCATCCTTCTCGGTGACTTCAACATCCAGACTGAGAAGCTTGACCTTCTTCTTTCGTTCCTCGCCTCCTTCGACCTAGCCCTCTCCCCATCTCCTCCTACCCACAAGGCTGGCAACCAACTGGACCTAATCTTCACCAGACACTGTTCTACTGCCAACCTCTCCGTCACTCCTCTTCATCTCTCTGACCACTACTTCATGTCCTACACTCTCTCTCTCTCCTCTCCCCCCTCACATCCTCTCCCTACCCACATGGTTTCTTCTCGTCGCAATCTCCGCTCGCTCTCTCCCACTGATCTTTCCTCTTCTGTTCTCTCTGCTCTCCCTGCCCCTGAATCTTTTTCTCTTCTATCCCCTGATACTGCCACTGATCTTCTTCTCTCTACTCTGTCCTCTTCTCTGGACCATCTCTGTCCCCTCACCTCCAGGCCTGCACGCCAAACTCCACCTGCCCCTTGGTTGTCGGACTCAGTGCGTACTGAGAGACGGAGCCTGAGAGTGGCTGAGCGCAAATGGAGAAATGGCAACCTCCCGGAGGACCTTCTTACCTTCCAATCTCTCCTTTCCACTTTTTCCTCCTCTCTATCTGCTGCTAAAGCTGCTTTCTTCTGCACTAAAATTCAAACTTCTGCTTCCAACCCTAAAAAACTCTTTGAAACTTTCTCTTCCCTCCTCCAACCCCCACCCCCTCCTCCCACCTCCTCCCTCCGCCCTGACGACTTTCGTCAACGATATCCGATCCTCCTTCCCTCACCCCCCGGCTGGTGCCCTGCGCACCAACCACACCTATCTGCCTTCCACCCATCCCTCTCTACCACCCTCTCCACCTTTTCCCTCCCCACCTCCCTCCCTATCCCATTTTTCTCCCCTCTCCCCAGACGAGGTCCTTCACCTTGTTACATCTAGCCGCCCCACCACATGCTCCCTTGACCCGGTCCCATCCACTCTGCTTCAGTCTACTGCACCTGAACTCCTTCCCTTCCTGACCCACCTCATCAACACGTCTCTGGTGTCTGGATGCTTTCCCTCTGCTTTCAAGACTGCCAGAGTCACCCCCCTTCTGAAGAAACCAACACTTGACCCCTCTGAGGTCAAGAACTACAGACCGGTTTCCCTTCTACCCTTCCTATCAAAAACTCTTGAACGTGCTGTCTTCAGGCAACTGTCCTTGTACCTCCACCAGAACAACCTCTTGGATCCCCACCAGTCTGGGTTCAAAGTGGGTCACTCGACCGAGACTGCCCTCCTGGCAGTGACGGAGTCGCTCCATGCCGCTAGAGCGAACTCTCTCTCCTCTGTCCTGATACTCCTGGACCTGTCTGCAGCGTTTGACACGGTGAACCACCAGATCCTCCTCTCCACCCTTGAGGGGATGGGTGTCTCAGGCTCTGCACTCTCCATGTTTGCATCCTACCTAACGGATCGCTCCTACCAGGTGACGCTGAAAGGGTCTGTGTCAGAACCACGCAGGCTCACTACTGGGGTTCCGCAAGGCTCGGTTCTAGGCCCTCTCCTCTTTTCCCTCTACACAACATCTCTTGGTTCTGTTATCCATTCACACGACTTTTCCTACCACTGCTATGCAGATGACACCCAGCTGACCCTGTCATTTCCCCCCTCTGACACACAAGTGGAGGCACGCATTGCTGCGTGTCTGGCAGACATCTCGGAGTGGATGTCGATGCACCACCTGAAGCTCAACCTGGACAAAACTGAGCTGATGTTCCTCCCAGGGAAGGGCTGTCCGCACCGAGACCTGGCCATCACCATTGATAATGCTGTGGTGACGTCAACTCGGACTGCGAGGAATCTGGGTGTGACCCTGGACGACCAACTGTCGTTCTCGGCAAACATCGCATCAGTGACACGCTCCTGCAGATTCCTCCTCTACAACATCAGGAGGATTCGCCCCTTCCTCACTGACAAGGCAGCGCAGGTGCTCATCCAGGCTCTTGTCATCTCCCGCCTGGACTACTGCAACTCCCTCCTTGCTGGTGCCCCGGCGTTTGCCATCAGACCTCTGGAGCTTGTTCAGAAAGCTGCAGCTCGTCTGGTGTTCAACCGCCCCAAGTTCTCCCATACAACTACCCTTCTCCGTTCTCTACACTGGCTCCCTGTAGCGGCTCGCATCCAGTTCAAGACCCTGGTGCTAGCCTATAGGGCAGTGAAAGGAACAGCTCCTTCTTACCTCCAGGCTATGGTCAAGCCTTACACCCCCGCCCGACCACTTCGCTCTGCTGCCTCGAGGCGACTGGTTGCCCCGTCGCTCAGAGGCCCCTGCGGCCGATCTACACGGTCACGGCTCTTCTCTGTCCTGGCCCCGCAGTGGTGGAATGAACTCCCCACTGATGTCAGGACAGCAGAGTCGCTGCCCATCTTTCGCCGCAGGCTGAAAACCCACCTCTTCAGGAAACACTACCCTGACTCTTCCCCTTAGCCATGCCTATTTGTCGTCAATTATGTGTCTGAGCTCTTGTTTATTGGCTCTTGTTCATTTGATACACTTATTTGTCTTAGCTCTTGCTTATTTGGTTCACTTATTTGTCTTAGCTCTTGTTTATTTGATTCTCTTATTTGTCTCATTTGTTTAAGATATAGTAGGTTGCTAACTTATTGCACTCTTACCTTAACACTAGTTATGCTCTTAGTTGCTTGTTTAGGAAGGAAATGCACTTACGATTTCTGGTGACTAGTAGTTTTCTTGCCTACCTATGTTGAATGCACTTATTGTAAGTCGCTTTGGATAAAAGCGTCTGCTAAATGACTGTAATGTAATGTAATGTAAGGCTCTTTGCAACAAATTTCAGTTGTTCATGCAATAACGTCAGATACCAGCCCGGTTATATTTCAATGCCAAAACCAAGTGTATCATCTGAGAAGTGGGTCAGTGAATAAATTGAAGCTGATGTCAATTACTCATTCAAACTAATTAGAACTCTTTACCAAGAAACATTCGAAATAAACCGTGGAAATGAATTAATCCATTTTCCATTTACAAAAAAAAAAGTGGCCAGAATATAAAACCGGGAGAATCATTAGAGAAATTCAAAAGAGAGCATGGCATTACCAGTACTGCTTCAATATAAAGTCCAAACAGTCAGTCCCATTAGTCCCATATTCCTCTCATGATTTCACCTCATCTAATTACTATCATCCTGTCAAGTTTACCTGTTCAAATTCCAGACTTGTTTTCACTTGATAAACCTGATAACGCCACATTGAGAATTCCCAAAATAGTCTTTCCTGAGTCAAAGTTGAATTCATGGCATTCCCATTCATTCATTTTCTCTACCTACTTTTCAGGGTCATGGGGTGGCTGAAGCCTATCCCAGCATGCATTGGGTGGAGGGCACATCAGAGGACTCACACAAATAGACACTCACATTTACACGTATGGGCAACGGAGAATCCACCTGACTTGCATGTCTTTGCTCTGTGAGAGGAAAGCCAGGCGAAAGGGCAGGGAATCCAACCCGCATCACCCTTGCTGTGAGACGACAGCGCTAACCACTGAGACACCATATTGTCCCGGCTTTCCCCTGTCATTAGCAAATGTCATATTCGCTAAGCATAATGAATCTTACTCACCTATTGAGTTGACACGGCAAGGAGGACATCAGCAACAGACATAGAAAAGAAAAGAGAAAAATATTATAGGCAAACTGGTTTCAAGAAATAAGAATAAGCACTTGAAGTAATCGTTGTTAATGTCATTAGGTGATATAGTATTATTGCTGTTGGAAATGATTCTGATAAGGTTAACATAGATTAAACTGCTTAGACCCCGAATAAATCATTGCAAACAATGTATTACTTCATACAGTATTCATAGAGCATTAACATTATGGGTGCATCTCAAAATAAATCATTGATTCGTCAACAAAACCCCAAATTCCACATTTACACAAATTAAAAGCAGCACATTAAAGTGTGTCTGTTGTTTTGTTTTAGGGCATGATGGGTTTAACTGGGACTGGCATTTATAGCAGGTATGGGCGAAACTATGTCATTACAAGGGGGCCGCAAGGAGTGTGTGTGCACAATACTATATAACACACAATACAACTTTATACCACATACTTATATCAAGTCATATAGCGTAGTGTGTAAAAAAAAAAAAAGAATGCTCCCTAATATGCATGAAGCGATATTATTGAATAGCAGTTGTAGAAATAATATCTTCAGGGTACTGTCACTCATGTTGGTATGACTAGTAATTGGTACATTTTGGACTGATAAGAGTGGAACTCATTCAAAATCAGGCGATTGAAGAGCTTTTTAATTAGGTGGTAGCGTATGTTACTGCACACACTGAAGATTGATGTGGGAGGCCAGACCTATTGGACTGCCAGATGCCCATCACTGAAAGATGCAGCCTTTTTTTGTCAATGTTACACAAGTTTTCCATCTAGGAATCATGTGTTACAAAAGCAATAGTCAAAATTCCTGAAAATGATCAAGACCATAAAGTTCCATATCAACATATATGAAAACAAAGCCCTTACGTAAGGATCAAGCATGCATGAGTGGGTTGTATTTTTCTAAAATTGTCTTCAAATTGGAATGGTGCTGAAATAAAAGAGCATTCTGGAGCATCCAGGCACAAGGACTGTAGTGGTAGCTATCAAGGACAGTTATATAAGATGTGGTTGTGACAAGGTAGCATGACTTTGCACACAGGGCACCACCAAACTGAATCTAACAAAAAAAAAAAAATTCAAACAAATGACCACCAAAAAAACAAAATGACAGATTGACCACTGGCCCCATTTTTTACTTTCTCAATCTGTCTGGGAGAGCGGTTGTTGCCGTTATCAGAAAGGTTAATCCATCAATGTTACATATGCTGCTGACTTACAGGATATGATCATGCTGTCATGCGTCAGCAGCTCTGGAAATAAACTGTTCTCTGTGCAACATGGTGGGGGGAAAAAAAAGGCTTTCTCATCAAGTAAGCAAAGCTCGAGTCGTAAAGAAAAATGTCAGCCGTCCTTTGGCATACATTATCTCAATTCGTATGTAGACAACCAGTTATCTAACTAAAAAAGGTCAGTGGCTGAAGAGGTGGGGTCAGTGCCATGGTGGTGATGGAGTGGGGCCAGTTCTAACTTCAGGTTCACCTGGAGTAAGAATCTTTACGCCCTTATTGACAAAGGTCAAGGGAACTAATGATCGCTGGGAAAAGGTCATACCTGTCTGACGAATACACCTCCTTCGCCATTTACATAGCCTGCTATCGTGCATAACAAGCTACGTGCCATTGGAGTATTATAGAATGTCTACACTAAATATGTTGCCTTGAAGATAAAAGTAATTCAAATCAAGGGATTGACGGCGGCACACCTCGAGCGTACAAAATTCTAACTAGCCAAATTAGTCAAAATAGGCTACGCATTACATATAGGAAACAAGAGCAGCAGCAACACGCGCCCTACTTAAATATTAACAAAGCACGATATCTGATGTATCTGGTGCGGAATGCATTAATATTTGTTGCCTGTGGTTAGATTTGACTTTAAAAAACGAGCGCTTTAGCAGAGCTTTGAAATCAGTCTCTGTGATGGGGGATGAGACGCTGGGGTACCATAGGGAAAAAAAGATCAGTCTTAAGAAGTCAGAGGACATTGTATGTTGACGGCATAAATCGCGGCGTCTTGGCATTAGGCACCCCTCTTGAGATCGTGGAGGGGAGTGCTTCCTCAGTCTTTCAGGTGTGAGGGCTGCTGTTCTGGATTCGTCTCGTCGGCTCATGCCAGTTTTTTCATCTCCCGCATGCAACAGACCTAGAGGTATTCAGCTGGAAATTTGTCGTTGTTTTTCCCCTGGCTAAATGAAAAGGAGACATTTTATTTGTTTGGCTCGTGGAAGATAATAGTTTTATTTTCTATGAATACAAAATGTGATTGCTTTGTGGGTATACATCAAATGGTGTTTACGCATTCCCGATCTTGGTATTCTCAATTAAAAGCATTTTGGAGATGTGTAATCTTGAATGACTTGAAGTAGGGCCCTATGAAATCCGTTTTATCTTTTCCTGTTTTCGGATTTGAATTTTCCTGTTTTCGGATTTCTCGGATTTAAATTTTCCTGTTTTCGGATTTCTCGGATTTAATGTTTTTTCCTTCGGATTTAACAAAAAAAACAATACAAAATTATGTTTTAAACTAACTTTAATAACAGTACATCTGCAAACAGTGCCAGTGCAGTTCAATGCAGTTTTTTTTATTTGGTTTTATTTGTTTTTTTCTTAATTTGTTCAATTCAGTTCAGTTCAATGCAGTTCAGTGCAGTTCAACTGCCAGTGCAGTGCAGTGCAATAACGAAATAATAATTCAATAGTTAAATAATAAAAAATAATAATTTATTCAAAATAAATCAGAAAAACTGTAAAATGTAATTTCTTTCAAAGGGATGTCCTTTAAAAGTTCATGCTTCTCCCCATCTCTGGCTGACATCAGAATTGTGATACATGATGGTTAGGCGCTTTGTGTTTTCCTCAGTGAGGGATTCTCTTTTGTCGGTCAGCAGCGTTTTGTACTTGCTGAAGCTTCTCTCTGTATCGCTGTATGGCTTGCGTGTCCCGCTACCCTGTCTAAACCCTCAGGTGCAGTACCCGGCTGAGGCTTTACTTTTGCGACTATACCCCTCTCCACCAGCTGCTCTGCCACACAAGTTTTGATCTCTACCTTACGTGCGTTTAAAGGAATAGAGATGTCAAACAAACTAGCGATCAACAACAGATCCGCCTTTGTGCATCTATCTAATTTATCAAGGGTGGGATTTTGTGCAATCACATCCATATTAAATGACATTTCAGACATCTTATACCACCACACAAAGAAAAACTGCCAACCAAAGACAAAAAATAACCAAACCTTCCCAGCATCGGCGATCACAGAAAAAAAGAGCGGACGAGCCCCCAATTTATGTTACGTCCCAGGTCTAGGAGTCGGGGAGCGCAACATAAAGTAGAAACCAAGAACGTAAATAAGTGCAAAAGTGAGCAGTTTATTTATACACAATGAAAATACGACTGGCCGTAAAAATGTTTGAAGCAAAAAACATCTTTGAAGCCAAATTCCGCGCCATTCCGCGATAATTCAGAATTCCGTGTTAATGTCTCAATTCCGTGAAATCCTCCGCGGATTCCATAGGGCCCTACTTGAAGGAGAGCAATATAACTAAATTAATCTGTATCACTCATGCCAAGATGATGAACTGACACGTTTGGGGACAAATTTATCTCTTGACTTATTAGGTGAGTGGATACACCCAGAAAGTTATGGCATGACTTTTGCATGATGATGATGATGTCTTTTCCAAATAAAAGTACAGATGATTACAAAATAATTCACGGCACAATGATGCACAAATAAGACCACAGCGGACTATGCAATTGATTTGGAAAACCCATCAATGAACAGCTGAAAATTCCATATTATTCAATTTTAATTATAGTGACGGGCAATTGAATTTGTATTGCTAACTTGTGCTTTGATTTATTTGTGTAGAAGACTGATTTGGATAGCTTCAAGTTGCCTCACATTTCAATCATTTCGCTCATCTGCCATCCATTTCTCATATTGCTGTTTATCTGATTGGCTGAAAGACCACATGAAAAACTGCTCACATGGTTTAGCAGTCTTAAAAAACAGAAGAAGAAGAATCAGAAATAACAGTTGTTCTTGGTCTCCAGGGTAATTCAATGGTTTAGGCTCATAGGTAGTCCATACAGACTGACAGTGTAATAATGTCCTGTTCAAACCTAGTAGCATATTGTAGCACCTACTCAGCTGTTATCACATTTCTGACATTATATGTCGAAGGGTTGTACACCGGGAAATGTCGCGCGTTGGCGGTTTAAACAGGTCACCGTTTGAAAAATCTGAACTTCAATACTTCAATGTGACATCAGTAAGCGACACACAGCACGCTCATGTCCTCATGTCAAGACCTGGCCAGTCTGTGATCACCTTATACCAATGAGGCAAAAGATCTAATATTGGTGAGTGAGTCCAGCTTTCCCTGGATGGAGCGCTCACTCATTGCTGTTTAGTGTGCCGTCACTTCCTGTGGGCGGAGATTTCTCACCAATGACCATAGTGGTGAGAAATCTCCGCCCACAGGAAGTGACAAACACCAGACTTTCATTTGGGAAAACAGTGCAAATCTGTGGCGTCTCAATCAGTGGGGATGGGTTGCTCATCTCTATTGCAGCCCCGTTTTGTAATTTAGTTTGATAAGACATGTATATTTGCACATTAAAAATCTTGCCTAGCGCAGCTTTAAAACCCATTGCCTCGCCATACCCAGGTCTTTTATGACACTGCACCACTGGTGGATGATTTATATTAGGCTGCACCTGCAAAAAATACATATAGCTACTTTTCAGAAAGGAACGACAAACAGTAGGATAATTAGACTTTTCAAAGCATTTCTCACGTTAAAATGCAAACTCAGTCAACAACCCGTTCTCTTGTTCCCCCACTCAATCATGTGGCAGAGAGAAACAACACGGGGCGGTGTCTATTACTGAGGGAAGAATGCGCCATTCCCAGACAAAGTTAAATTTGTTGCCTTGTCTGAAGAGGGTAATCACTCAATGTAAGTGGAGTTTGTCTGGGAGTGCGCTGAGGAATACACGGCCACGCAAGCAGCCGATAAAAGCAGGTGATGGAGAGGTATGAGTTCTGAATGGGTTATCTGTGAATAGATACAGTGTTTGTGGCCATAATCCGACATCCAGACTCACATCCGGTGTGAATGTAAAACTTAATTACCAATCGGGCAGATTTACTACTTTGCCAACGCCTCTAAGTGAAGAGCTGGGATGGATGTCCAGCTTATGTTCAGGGACCGGTCCAGTTTTTAAAATGAGGGTGTAAGGGCACGTTTTTTCAATCTTTGTTCACGGCGTCCTTGGAAAAAAATCTTGGTGATAAACCTTTCTGGAGGAGGTCTTGCAGCAGCGAGCGAGCCTAAATCAGGCCCTGTTGCATGGCAGACAATATGAGCTGCTGGCACTGGGGGGTAGGGGTTGCTGCAGACTGGAGGTAGAATCTGCTCCCATAGGTGTCCAATGAACTCCCTTCATTAGCCTCCAAGTGCCCTGTTTTCTCCCAGTGTCTCTCTCTGTGTCCCTTTCACCCTCCACAGAGTGATGGGGAGGGTTCTCTGAATAGCAATAACCCAGCACAGCGTCAATCCATCTTCTACTTCATTAAGGGGCCTACAGCGTTATTGCTGGGCTGTAATGATTCCACAGATCTCCATCCCATAGGCTGACTTTCTTAGGCTTTTTTCGAGATGTCATAAAAGAGAACACATCAGATGTGCCGGATGTGTGTGAATTATTAATTTCTGCAATCCCTGGAGGAAGTTTGTCTGTGCGTGTGTGTGTGTGTGTGCACATGCTCCTCACTACTGCTTTATACTTCATACAGGTTGATTCAAAATTTATGTTGCCAGCTCCTTTGGCACTGGAGAGTTATTGCAAAAAGTAAAATGAAAGGTTGCAATAATAGTAATGCGGTTTAGATATATGGCCACTGATTCTCATTCCCATCTTGGGATGCTGATGCAAAAGAGATGATGCTTTATGCAGAGTAATCCAGCAGAAACGCATCAACAAAACAAAAAAACAAAAAGAACGAACTAGAGAGGGAGCCCTGTGTGTTACAAGACCCTATCTTCATATAACATACCATATCATTTTGATACTAGTATATTATTTTGCACTACCAAATTACTTCATTAAGATTCATGTCAGCCTGTAAAGGTGGGCACACAGTTTAGGTGGTTTTATCCTCCACTACATCTGTGGCTATGGCCAAGAGATTGAACCACTGACTGATTGAACTATGGTATTTCATATTATAATATGGTGGCCCAAACAAAGACAACAAAGACAACAAAGACTTTTTCAAACTCTGAAAGCTGCCCGACAGTGGTGAATCCATCAATTTTGCAGCCAACAAAACTTTGGTCTACCCAGAACCCGAACCTAGGCTAACTTACCTTTCTTTCCTGTTCCACATAACGTCAGGCTTGGTCAAGCCCAGTCTCAAATAACGTATCTTTTGACCGAAGGGTCCCATTGCCTATGTGGCTGAACAATTTGTTCAGTCCAATACAGCAACTGAACCGTTCCATACTGATACTTTGCCATTTGCCTTTATTTCGCAATTAAAACATGATGTTTCTATCGTAAGTACATTCATCCAACCATAATGCTACAATTAAGAATTATTAATTGAAAAAAGATTTCAACACAGCTGTCAGTCTTTCTTGCATTTTTTATCAGCCATTCCTGCTTAAAATACTTACGATACTTAAGTTACCCATCCCCACTGATACTTAATACTACTTCTTAAGTTGGTAGTTATGATATGTATTTTAAATATTAGCAAAATACAATGAAATGTTGAACTAAAATGTTTAAAGCATGACAGAATTAAGCTGTTTATTTTGACCCCTGAAACACTGAACTTTGAACCTTCCTATTGCAAATAGGATGTTGCTACTTGCCCCTTGGTGTTGCTCCACATCACCGAAGAGGATAAACATGTTGGAAGTACTTTTTCCCATCGGCTTTTCACTCCTTCCATCATCTGTCCATTGCCGGAAACTCGGAAAGCTTCTTGTTTGTTTACGGTAATTATACTAATGCCTAAAAATTAATGTGCTAATGATTTACCGGTGTTAAGAATTATACACGAGGCACCTTTAAGGTAGCCTCTCTGCTCCTGTTATTTGACCATTTTCTTCATCTTTGCAATCAGTTTTAGAAAAATTATCAGCATTTGAGCCTGGTGACAGTATCCACTGCTTCAGTCACTGTACTTACGATTGTCTGAGAAAAATAGCGACTTACTGGTGTGCTTGGCCATGACATGTCTCTTTTTGTGCACAGCTATTTGTGTTTGCCGTCTTGTATTATGAATTGTTGAAGAGTGGACCACTTCAGTTATCACGCATGCTCTCCATGATGTTGGTAATGTTTTCAGCCATGTCTGTTATTGGTCAGTAATGTTGCTTGCATTGGTCTTTATTTTTACTATACATACTTCCAACCACTCATGGTGTTCAGAACTGTCTGTCTCAATGTTGCTGTAACTATCACCAGCTACCTGAAGTAAGCAAACACTAAGGGAGTAGGGGCTAAGTACTGTGCAAGGTTCACAGTGACAGAGTGTTTATTTAGAGGGCCACACACATGCCTGAATGCAGTCATTAATCATAAGCATCGGCAATCCAATCAATTACCCAACAGGGAGAAGTGAAACAAAATCCATGAACTCTTACGTCAGTGAAGTCAATGATCTCTGACCTTCTCACCAATCTCAATCCACCCACGGTAATCAGACAGTTGTACCTATATCGGCGTGCACAGACTCAGGACAAGCAAGCCAGCTCCAGGCAGCCACACATCCCTAACACAAAAAAAATCCCTGAAACTCAAGTATATCGGAAAAAGGAGGTGAGCGAAGAAAGAAGGGAGTAGCAATGGTGAATAGGAGCGATGAAGGGAGCACACAAAGGGAGGGGCTGTGTGAACACATCAGTTATCTGGTACTGACGTTGTATTCACCGCCGCCAAATAGAGCTGTCAGAACAGAGCTTTTCAAGGCTGCTGTAGGCAACCTGGGCATCTCCCAGTTTCTCGGGCCAAAGCAAATAGGCGCTCAGCGTGACATTATTGATAGAGACCATAAACTAACACCTGCTGTTGCTTCTTAGTGTCAGTTATTGCTGTCAGAGCAGTCAGCACAACTGTCCCTGCAATGGAATATTCCTTCTATCGGGAAGGGGCTTGCCAAATCAACATGCAGTCAACCAGAGGCATATTATAAGTATATGATTTCATTTCTCAACCTAAGCTATACCACAAACAACGGATTGGTTGTGGAACTGCAGCCTTTCAGTATTCATTTCTCCCACGAATACAATCTAAAATATTCTGAAGGGATTCCCAACTGCCAAGCTCCAATAAAGTTTCCAAATCGACAAACCGGAGATGTTTTTGCCAAGATTCGTCTAACTTTTTGGCAATCTGTCAACTAAACGCTCAATCTCATGCATTATATATGCCATAGTGATAGCATTACCCCTTCATATCAATCATGATGGGCCTTTTGCACCCCACCCCCCCCCACTTCACAATGCAAAAGCCTGAGGAGCAGGTAAGATTCTTATTTTTTATTTTGGCAACATCTTTATATGGAGGACAGAATTGTCCATTATTGGAAATAAATGAATGATTAATTAAATCTATTAATAAATTCAAAAATAAATTTAAAATAAATAAATAAATATATGACAATAAATACATGACCATGCATTAACAAGAAAAAGTAATCTATAAAATAATCTAATCTATGTAATTTGATCCCCATTTATATT
Source organism: Hoplostethus atlanticus (assembly GCA_034670405.1). NCBI lineage: Eukaryota > Metazoa > Chordata > Actinopteri > Trachichthyiformes > Trachichthyidae > Hoplostethus > Hoplostethus atlanticus. The sequence continues at coordinate 1,353,488 of JAXDDX010000015.1, read as the reverse complement.
TCTGCATTTCTCCCTACTATGGCAATGAGGCTGTCAGTCAAACACATGTGGGTGATGTTTAACACACTGCTGGTTGGCGATTATCGTTGTACATGGCTCGATTGAACTTGCCTTACTTGGCCGAGAACTAAACAACTTTCGTCTGCAACAAACTTCAAGTCTCGGCACATCATCGACGTAACTTCACAATTAGGCTTTAAGTTGGCCACTGCCAAGAACAATTAGGGCTTTATGTTGACCACTGCCAACAAGAACGAGAGTTTTGGCTACCACTGCAGAGGACAGCGACGCTTCCCTTAATTACCTGCTTTTCCCTATGGAGATGATAATCAATAACTTCAGTCTGCTGTTGGCTGTTGACCGACACAGAGGTCCACCCCTTAGTGATTGGGAATTTGGAAGAGGTTTCTACACAACGGCGCCGGATGCAAAGAGGGTGTGGCTGGATGGTCAATGGTATCCAGTTCACATTAGCGCAATTGAGCCTCTCTTGGTAAGTGAACTCCTAGTTTGATGTTCGAAGTGTCGGACACCACGCCGACTGAAACATCTTACCAGCATATTATGGAGAAGCAAATACATAAATAAATAAATACTGAAATAATTGAGTAGGGGAATAAATTAATGAGGAAATGTAGAATTTATTAACAGATTTCTCTGTATATAATGCATACAATTATAATTTATTTATTCATTCATTTATAATTATAGCTAATCCTGTCCTCCCAGAGATCACCTGTCAATCAAACAGTGTGTCCAGTACTGTGACGTCTTTCTCCTTGGATTTTCTGTTGATAAAGTTTGAGTTTCTCTAGGTGGCGCTCTTTTCTTTGTCTGCTCAGCCACGGTGGCTATCACTGCTCATGCTAACTACCTTCTATTCATTCCATGTTGCTGCTGCCAGAAATGTAAAACGCATCACTTCCGCTACGTGCACCAAAGGATTTTTCCCAGGAAAAACCTACCAGACAGCGGGCGTTTAGAACAGCAAATGTAACTGGCTTTAGGCTAAATCACTACTGTGTTACCTCAAGTGGAGATAGAGAGTAGCAAAAAAAAAAAAGATTCATATGAAAATGTTATGGATTGTTACTTTAATCACTCTTATTTTTTTTTGAGAGAATTTGAATTGTTTGAATAAAGCTCACTATTACTTATTTTCCTGTTACCCTTTCTCCAAACAGTATCTAACAGCCTTCCCTGCAGGTCGGCAGGGCCGCTGTGTTTATTACTGGGTCAGTGTTTGCTCTCGGTGGGAAACTCTGCTCCACTCAGCATCCACTCCTTATCTTGGTTGGACTGCTTGATCGATGAATGCCGAATAAACTCATCTTTCTGCAGCCCTGACCCTATTGCTTTACCCTACAGACCCAATCAGGGAATACTGGCTGCCAAAGCCATTCACCAGTTTAGCAAAAAAATGGCTGGCACAGAGCGCGACCCAAATACAACCAGACTCTATTGCAGTGATATTGTGTTCCGGTAAGAATAGGCAGCGGGCCACCTCAATCAAACAGGAACATTGCAGCTACTTATTTGTTATTCAGTCCTCCTAACCCGTTCAACGGTGCGGCACACACGCACGCCAGGGTATTTACAGGTTTCAGAAAGCCAGACTCAAGACTATTTAAAACCTTTTTATTGCTACTTTGTATTGCATTTAGGACCAAAATATAAACCAAAAATTAAAAAAAAAAAGAAAAAGGTATCAAAAATAGAACATAGCAAAAAAGGTTCTGAAACTATAAATGAGCAGTATAAGAAAATAGGACAACAGGAAATTAATTGGTTAGAGACAGAACTGTGTTCATTAAAACATATCTGATGAAAACAAAACGTGTTTGCCATATTGTATTAACAATTAACAATTATTGTATTAGGCCATTGTACTAATTAATGACATCTGCCTTTCATTATCTTAAAGACAGTGTCTTTAATGCCTTTATATGCCAAGGTACGGCAAGGTGTGTAACTTTGTGTTTGCACTTGATTGCAGGATGATTTTGAAGTAAAAATAAATAATTGTGTATTCAATTATTATAAATTTAAGTTCTACTTGATCTAATGACAGTCATTTATGTCTGTTTATTAGTTAAAAGAGACAAGAGTTACACTGCAACAGAATTTAGCGCAATAGCAACTCTACGTCCCACGTCTACATCCTGGACAGGAGCGGCTATATGAAGTGGCATTAAACTCAAGACATGAAAGCTGAGGCACTGGGTAACATATGAAAAAAATTCTACTAGAAACAGTATTTTTATCCTCACATTGCATACGTGCAATGACAAAACCTGCGTACCTGTCTACACTGAATGACTCCCTGTATTCTTGTTTTCTATCCACCGTGTGCAGTGAATAAAACTGTTTTCAGTAGGTAGTCTTTTGTTATTTATGCACGGTGTCATAGTATCAAAGCTCAGGTAGTGCTAAATTCAACAATGTACCCAAAATACCACACTTGGTAAACAACGAGAATTGAGTCCAACATGCAATGATACGCATCAGCAGAAAATACATTTTCACATTGTCCGCTTAAAACACCCAGGGACACCGGCTAAATACCCAAATCCCCTGGTTAATTTTGGGTTTGCTCAATGACACACAATGTGGAGATTTTCTTACATTTCTAAGTCAATTATGGCATTCTCACACAATGGCAACTGCTGGGTAGTGAACTGTAGCAGAAAGAAGCTTAGGTTGCCCTGAATTAAATGACATATTACATTATACACCTAATGCCCACTGTCAGAATAAGCCAGAACCAAGCCTATACGGCTATGTACAGGAGTGAGGCTCCATAGAGTTAAAGAAATGCATGCAGCTTATTTATAGTATATGGTGCACTTCATTTAACCGTGGCTGCAGGGATACTTCGATTATGGCATCTTTGGCACCACCTGGGAGCTGAACTCAATAAGGAATACTAATGAATGAGAAATGCAAAACACAGTTTGTGAAAGCGCGTCGTAGCAAACAAGCGGGAGCATGAATGCAATGCAACATTCATGTTTGCTACAAAGCACTTCATAGTTCTCAGTTTACCAATTCTTTAAGCTGAAATGGCTGGCGTGAAGCCAATTTACAGAAACACAATCTTATTTGTCACTGCAATTATTGGTGGTAGAACAAGGACAAGTCTATGCAGATGACATCCACAAATTCTGTTTCACGTGACTTTGCCAGCAAAGTTTAATGTCACTTTTCTCTGCACCAGTCAGAATGCAACGCCACAGCCTTTCTTGCCACTGGTATTAGTCCCGACTTGATGCCAAAATGTTCACTTTGATACCAATACTAAATTTAATATCTCATAACCTGATACTACTACAATACCACAAAGCATCAAGCAATGTATTACCACAATTGGACAGCTTTGTAGCATCTTCTACGCAGGGGCTTAGATTTGTCAGCAGACTGTCCGTCTTTGTCAGCTCTGTACGTAAAAATAGTTCTATAGCTCTATCTACAATCCTTCTTTTAAATACTCCAATCCTGCACATATGTACGCCCTCTTGAGGGGGCGCTGAAATGCAATTTCAGCTAGCAGAACACATTTGGAAATATAATTATACAAAAATATTTTTTAAATTTTATTAAAAATATTTTATAAAAAGGTCTATTGGAGAATTGACTGTGTAAAAATAATGCTTAAATCTTTACCACGCAGACTAGAAAAGGGGAGATAATTGATAAAGATTGTTGTGGTGTGTCTGTCTTTAGCCCTAGTCTCTAGTCCAAAACACTGAGTTGTAGCTTGAGAAGAGTCAGCTCAGTTAACCTGAACAAACTGTTAGCTAGCTAACTAGCCAGCAGGCTAATTTAGTTACTGTTAACATGTGACTACCAGCCACTGCTAACGCTAGCTTCTACTAGATACGTTAGCTAATGTGCAAATCAATGTGTTAACAACAGCTTGGCTAGCTGAAGATCAAAAGGATCTGACAAGACAATTTAAAACCAAGGGAGGAGGCAGCTTTTTCAGCTTAATGCTATATTGTCAAACCAGGCAGTTACATTCAAGAACAGTGAAAGATATACATTCATCATGGGATTAAAAGATCTTAATTAAGCTCCAAATTAGCTTCCCCAGGTAATCACAGAAAATGAAATAGTGAAATAGTGCAGGAAAAGCGATGCCAGGAATTTGCTGCTTTTGCAATATTGTTATTTCTTAATTGGAAATCAATGTATATATTTGAGTCAGCAATACATTTGACTAACTTACATGTCAGTGACAGGTTACAATGTTTCCCCTTCATACAGGCACCAGTGCCGCAACACCACTGCTGAATCTCTTGCGCCACTTCTATGAGATCATGAGTTTGCAACACAGGCTACCTCAGAGGCAAATGCTCCATTAGTTCCCAAAAGTTTGTTTGAAACCTACATTACATTTTGTGGGGCCCAATTACACATATTACGCTGATTCTCCTCTCCCCTAGAATCAGCGGAACGTTGTTCTTTTCAAAGCCGTTGTTCACATCAGGACATGAAACCGAATGACAGCTGGGTTTTCGCTTTCCGGGTTGACTTTGAACGTCAACTGCCACTGACAAAAAATGAAAGATTAATTCCATTTACTCTTTGAATTAAATTTCATTGGTTTCATAGGAAATGATTGGTGATTGATCTTAGTCATCGCCTCAGTACGTGTGTGTGTGTGTGTGTGTGTGTGTGTGTGTGTGTGTGTGTGTGTGTATCCAGCCATGTCCATTTTTGCGTTCCCATACAGCACCACATCTGGTGCTGAATGGGAACTGTAGGCAGTGTCAAAGCTGTCTGTGATCTCATCACGAGAATGATTTTGGTCTGATTACCTCGCGCCAAATTGTCCAAATTGTGTCAAGTGATAGGAATCGGCAAATTCCTAAACCAGAAGGATTCATGAATGTATTTATCTATTCAGTTGAGTATCTTTTTGTTTGCATCTCTACAGCTGTGACAGGCCAAAACAACACAGCTATGACAAATAGAGATAGGTTGATGAAATAATTGGAAATGTAAGGTTTGTGCTCCAAAGCACAAACATTATAGGATGTTGTGACATGAAAAAGACAACCTATTTGGTATCAGTTTGATTGGGCCCCACTAAGCTGCACTTACACCATCTGAATTCAAATGTAGGGCATTGGCAATCCTCGAAAAATAGTTGACATTTTGATAAACATTGAACAAATAATTTGAACTAATGATTTGAATTCTGCAATTGCAGACTGCGGAAGGAGCAGCATTCTAATTGTCCTTCTGCAATTACAGGGTTATTAGAAATTACTATGACCTCTGGCTAAAAATGAGTTTGATCAAAACATAACAGTAGGTAGCAATTATCTTCAAAACAGATCAATAAATACAAACCAAAAAATGGTTCTGATGGTGGCATTTTCACATTTTAAAAACTAATAAAACAGTGACAGGTCTGTAATCTTCTGAGGATGTTGGCCCAGATTAGAAGAAACTGATATTTACAGTCAATTGAACCACTATGACCAATCTGTTCAATTATCCAGTTGAGAGCCATTCCTCATACATCGCAAGTTTCCAGCTTGTGCAAACAGAGCTACGTATCTGTGGATTTCAAGAACACAAGTAGAATATCAAATAACAGTAACTGGGCAAATCAGTTAACTTGTAAACTGCATAGCTCTGATAATGTGATGGAGGCTGCAAACTAATTACTGAAGTGTGCATTTGCTCAACTGCTGCACAGGAATGATACATTTTGTTTTTTCATTTCATATAAGGTCTCATGAAATATGTCAAATACCGTTTACGTCATAGTTTATGCCATAGTTTGCAGATAAACTCGCATACAACGGTTTCCCAGAGGAAATGCCTTAGTTAAGTTGATCCATATCAATAACGTGCATACCTTAATATGCAAGGGAAATAATTCAGTTAGTGTGTGTTGTGTTTGGCAAGTCAAACAAAGGCTACTACTAGTTACAAACACATAAGGCAGTGCAAAAATGATGGTTTACAATGGCATGAAAGAAATAATTTTCTGTATTTATCTTGCATGCTAACGTAGCCAATTATATTATCTGATATTATAGCAATAATGTTAAAGTTGTAACAAAGTACAAATATTACTGCATGGCGTGATGCTTCCAAATACGCGCCTCATTGGTCACAACACGGCTTTTGACCAGCAGACGTCGCAGTTGGACGCTGTCTTTAACATTACTTTGGTCTCCATGTGAATAAATAGACCTTGACTCATTTTTTTTCCACTCAAGGTTTCTGTTAAGGCAGCCTGCCCTGACTATATATCACCACAGGAAACCTTGCATACTGTACAGTACAAAACAAACACATCATATATTTTTCACACACTTCATGATTTCAGAGGTGGATCTGAACCCATCTTATCTTATCCGTCTAGTCCTTGGCGAGTGTGTTGCCCATGAATAAATCCCATTCTAAACCCAGTCTGAGAAGGAGTAACCACAGATCTATTCACAGTCAACCACACCAAAGAGCCGTTACAGACAGGCAGTCAGGCAGAGAGCTAGGAGAGACAGACAGTCAATAAGATGCAATGAAACCTCTAACGCCTGCACTCATCGCTGGACATATTACACACATTAACCCATATACACCGACGCGTACATTCGTCCCCACTGCATCACACAATCTCGTCAATAGCCCCTGCAGTTCAGACCAGATCTGACATATGGCCAAACCAAAAGAGAAAAATCCATTCTTTTCAGCTGTCAAAGATATATTTGGTTGGATCACATGACTCTGAATAACTCCCATTTGCATGTGGACCATGCATTTTGTTCCCCCTAGATTTAATGAACTCATTAGCGCCTTGAATTTGTCTCCTGGTGTGACATTATGATTTAAATGTTAAGGAGTAACAGCCTCATTTTCATCAGCTGATCCAAGTTAATCCTGGTCAAAAACTGTCCCATAAAATACTGAGATAGACCGACAGGACTAAACACTAGACAGTTAAATGTCAAGAGACTGGGACAATTAACACGGATCCATTAAACACGCAGAAAATCCAACACAGACCGACTGACTCAACACCAGCCCATTAAACACTAAAGACGGACAGACTGACTCAACACCGGCCCATTAAACACTAAAGACGGACAGACTGACTCAACACCGGCCCATTAAACACTAAAGACGGACAGACTGACTCAACACCGGCCAATTGCACTAAGACGGACAGACGGACAAGTGAGTCTAGCATCTGTTAAGCGTTCTCACTCGAGCTGAGAGGGAGGCACTCAGCACTTGACCCTGGAAGTGCCATCCCTATCGCTCCAACAGCTGAAAGACCAGCATGAAGCCTCAAGGCCTCAATATCAGGGTCCAGTTGATTGCCAAATTGGAAGCAACATAACCGGAATTTTGATGCAAGATGCTTCGATTTGACGTGCAGAATTTTCCAACTGCAGGTTTCTTTTGATGTAGCCGGTGAAAAATAGTGCTAAGCAGATTTAGACCATTTCCAACCCCCCCGCATGCTATAAACAACAATCGTGTTTACCAGTACTGCATTCCGTAAACATTGTTTTGGTGAAAGCATTAATGCTAATGTATACTCTTGTGATTCTTATTTATGCCAGCAACCCAAGTCATTACTTTTGATGTAGCTGTCACATTTGGAATAATGAAGAGAGAGATAGAGAGAGAGAGAGAGAGAGAGAGAGAGAGAGAGAGAGAGAGAGAGAGGCGAGACGGTCGGGAGAGATGAAGAGAAAACGGGGGGAAGGCAAAGAGAGACACTGATGAAGACTCGCGAAGAGAGAAAAAATAAAAAGCCGAGACAACAAAGTGAGAGAAAGACAAGTGAGACAGGAACTAAGAAAACGGAAAGGAGGAAGAGAGCGAGTGAGGACGAGCAAGAGCGATGGAGACATTTGAGGCTGCCGGTTGCCGGTTGCTTTCACGTGGGGAGACGGAACTGCGGCTGCCAGAACGTAGAGGAAAAATTCATTTATACCGCATAGAAACCTCTCAAAATGCGCACACAATGCAAGGGGGCCTGAAAGTGGCAGCCTTGTAATTCTGTCAAGTCCGCCAAGCAACGCGGGGCTTAAAAGGAGACACCGGAGCGATAACTTTTGAGGTTAGAAGGTAATTTAGATCCAGTCCTCGGGGAAGCGAATGCAAAAAGAGAGCTCGTTTCAGCAACCCGGGGATCAATGGAAGGGGCTTACTTCCAAGGAACCGCAAAATAAGCTGTAACTCAAACTCAGGATGGGCCCCGGCAGTGTCCCAGAAGTGGAGTCTGTATTGCATGCTCCCACGCCAAACTTGCATTAGCCAGCTTGTTTTATTTAACCGGCTGGGTGATATAGCAAGGGTTCTGTGTGGATACTGCCTGTGTGATATTCACATGCTACACAACAACTTGAGGTGGTTTATACTCTTTGTAGTACGGGCCGATGCTGAGGTCTTTTGATCGTACCTACTGTGTCGCTACGTCCACTTCGATTCGCAGCCTTGCAAGGGGGTACTGCATGATTGGCGTGAGTGAAACTACATTGATTTTAAAAAACGCCACCTGCTAACAAGTTTAGTGGTAGCACATCCATGCATTGACTTAGCCGCTACAGTTAGAAATCTCCGAGCTACTTCCTGGTCTGTGAACGAACGCACCTGCACACTGACCTAGAGCTGCTCATGCTGGTGTGACTTCTACTGTACTGCCTGGCGTACAAGGACACACTGGATTTCCCTTATGCAGGACTCTTGGGGCTCCGAGGACTAAAGAGCTCATACCGTAATTCCCCTAAGCGCCGCACATTGCAAAAAGCGTCACACACGAATGAACCAACGAATGAACCAAGGAACACACAGTGCCCGGCTCTTATAGAGGTGCCCCTGATCGCCTAACAAAGCTTAAAGGGGTCATATTATGGAAAACGGCTTATTCCTGGCCCTTATACATGTTCCACAGGTTATCGTTGACCTAAGTAGCCGAGAAAATATGAAATCTGGAAGTCAACCGCTTTTTCTATATTTTCCTTTTTCCAAAAACAGTGTCCAAATGGGGCAAAAACAGGCCGTTTCAGAAAGTAGCCTCTTTAGACGTCATAACGGGCGCTTCTTAACATAATCCAACCCCTCTCAGAGCATGCCCACGCCCAGGTGAACAACCAATCCCATTTACCTCGTCTCAAAATGCAGCTCTCAGCAGCGCCACAAGCCGTTGCTTATGGTGCATTCCATTGTACTCGGAAATCGATAATTCCGAATCGGTATTCTCAACTTCCTATCTAAATGCGTTCCAGTGCATCTGCTCGGGAAAACATAATCGCCCGCAGCAAACTCATGTTTGTATGGCAAGTCTCAGACTGTTACAAGCATCAAAACTCAACATCAACTACTACAGCGTCATTAGTGAATAGAACCGGCGCATATCACATTCGGACGCCGTTTTTTCCGAGTACACTGGAATGTACCATTACTTTGCGACCAGTGAAGCTGAAACAACAACATATCTACTGCGATATATCAACTCTCCAGTTATTATTTTGTAGGATGCAGGCAGCAAGATAGATCCCTGCACAGTCTCCCAACACGCGAAAAATGCCAGGACAGAGTGGATTCATTTTATTTTTAACGGCAAGTTTTTTCTGTGTGTGATGATCAGTCCTCAGACTGCTTGAGCAACGGCAGGATTAGCATCTAAATTGAAGCTTAAAGATGGAGCAATTCATAAGGTACGTGACCCATCTGCAAAATTGGAATCTGTAAGTGTCACCATGTTTTGATTTAATTTACCAAATTAGTCTGGTTAGTATATTCAACTGCTGGTTAGCTAACGAGCTAGCGGGGCTAGCCACGGGCTTGTTGGGCGTGGAAGAAGTAAGAAAACTAAAGCTGGAGTTATTAAAAGTAAAGTAAAGTAAAGGTAAAGTTATTGGTTGGAGTCAGGACTCATCTTAAAGTTATTTGTTGGGACCAGTGTCTGTTTTATAAGTCTGTCGAACGTGTCAGGCTCGGTAAACTTTAGCCACCATTAGTACAATCGCGTTTGGTTGTTTGCGCAAATAGATTGCATCCAATAATATATTGGCTAACTAGCTCAACAAAATTGTCAATCCTAGCTTGTCTGCAAATTGTATTCAATAAGCTTATGGACATGAGCCATAAAGACCGGCTACAGCAGAGAGCGTCACTCACACACCCACATACAGAAAACAAAGTACAATATTACACAGAATTGTTATCATTGAGAAACTAAGTGGAACCGCCTCAGCTGCCTCTTCCCATTCTGGGTCAGACTCCAGCTCAAGACTCAGACTCAAACATGTACGGTCTCAGTGTTGGTTCTGGAGCGGCCGCCATGGTTATGGTAGATTTCTGCGTCAAGCTTATTTGTTTACCTTGAGCAGCATGAGCGCTCTGCTCTCCGCCTCCGCCAGGCGAGGTTGTATGTAATGAGCACTGCTCTGACGGCATGAGGCGGCCAATCAGAGCAGTGCTCATTACATACAACATCCACGCCCTCAAAACAGCCTGTTCTTTACAATGAGGAAAATGAGAGCCTGAAACACACACCACAGAAGCTGGTTTTATATCGACTTCAAAAACATCTTGTCAAGACCCCTGGAAACAGTTTTAAACAGCCCAAAATTAGTAAAATACCCCCCCTTTAAGTGTCCTGCAGGGGCAAAAACATGCATTTAAGATTTCGCTGATAGGACATGCAAACAAACAGAATTTTCCAACTTTTATATTTTTAAGAATGCACATGTAGTGTGTTTTATCATTACTGAGCAGATTATCCACCACCACTGGTGTAATTAGCTACTTTTTTTTTTTTACTCTGGCTGTAGCAAATACACAAGAGACCTATTTCAGTCTAGTAAAGTAGTCTTGCTATTGTTGTAAAATTGGCATGAATGAGAATTTAAAACTTATGGTGTACCAGTCTGGTAGTGACTCTCTATGGTGGTGTACAAGACAGCGTCTGCTTACTTTCACCTCTGTGCATGGGTAGTCTTTCTATCATTTCTAGCCATGTTATCCCTAAAAACTGCCTCAATGAAGTCTCAATGCACATAGCACTGTCAAACTCTCATTTCTTGCAATCTTCAATTGAGTCTGCTTGTCAGTGTATGCATCTGGTGCAGCCCTGCCCAACTCACTGAATGAAAGACTAATCAGAGAGGAGGGAAATTAAGGGGAGATTGATTAAGACAACGGCTACGTGATGTCGGACGATTTTTTTTCATGGTGTTACTTGTTAATTTATGCTGCATGCTGGCTGCAGCTCCACTTCATCTTAATTCATCACGGAAGCCTATGCTTTTGGAATGGCTAATGGGTATGTGCAAAACTATGTTCACGCTGCGTGCTAAAAAAGATGTGGGAAATGCTCTGTAGTCTGTGTTCTTCGATTCAAACGACAATGCACAAACGACAAAAAAATGACGAAGGAGAGAAGTTCAAGGGTGCTATGACACTAACAGTTTGTTTTTTTGTTTGGTGCGAACCATAGTGGAAAAGTCTTAAGAACACATGAAGGAATAGCTGAATATGAGTGTCTCCTTATGCCCATAAAACCTTGTATTTTGGTGTCATTTCCCGTAGTTGAACAGTACTGCACTTTGCTTTGAAGAGGACCAAGACCCAAATTTTCAGGTGTCTAGGTGTGGTTACTTGGTACCATCCAATTTTGAATGGAGTTGTTCTTACCTGCCCAAAAGAGAAAGGAGTAAATACTCCAGAGTTTGATTGAACTGCTCCAACATGCTTGGTGTGAACATGCCCTTAAAGTGGACCACAGAAAAAGTGACTATCAGCTGAGGAGGGATGTGCTGGTACTGTAAAAATCCTTAAACACAATCAGAAAGACAATGACACAAATTACATCAAAACTGATATTTGCGTCTCTAATCATGTCAGTTTTCTAAAAAAGGCCAATAACAGCAGGTCTTTCATAAGAGAGCCAAAAAGAAAAGTCTAACAACTCATTGTTAAAACTTGGCTTTAGCTAGGCTTAAATGCATCAGTGTGCTTCTTGGTGGGACACAGACCTTAAATGGCCAAAGGATACAGAGCCTTGGGCTATATGATTCGCTCCACTTGTTCTCAACAAGCAGGATGAGAGAAAATGCAGACAAAAAGATACTGACATCGCCCAATCTGGCCAGTCCATTACAGAGACGGCAGAGAAAAGCAATATGGTTGGGTAAGCCTTCTAATCTTAGCCTCTGCTAGGAAAAAAGGATGAAAATATTTTTTTATTTTCAGGACATATTAACATAAAAAGGACATCTGATTTGTTTTCTTCTAGTGCACTTAGTAGGCACGCAAGCACAAAGATTGAAGGCCAAATGGGGGGGGGGGGGGGGGGGGGGGTAGCCAGTTAGGACCCAGTTAGAAATTGAATACCCCATTAGATCCCATCTGGTGCCATTCCAGTGCTTTGAAAACTTTCCAAACTGTAAGTGAAATAAATTAATAATTTATAGTTGTCTTAGTGTGATGATCTGGCTGAGCTGTTCAGGACATTTACAGTATATGGTATACTACAGTATGTCCCAGTAGCCTTTAGACCATTTAGCAAGAACAAGAAAAACAGTTTGTTCTATAAACAGGGATTATTTCAGATTTAAATTTTTAATACAGCATTTAAAGATGCAGTTTGTAAGACTGTAAGCACCTCTAAAATATACATCTCTAAAATATAATCACAAATTGACAAATCTCCTCTGTGAACAGCACTTTGCAAATGTGTTGTCTAGGTCAGACACAAACACAAAAATGCAACTTGAAAATCTCTCTCAGAGCAGTACACAAACTTACATATAGGTTGTTTAGCCAAATATAATCTATATGTAGCCAACAGAGGCAATATTGCCATACAAATGTTGACTGGAGCAAGCACCTTCCTCAAAACACTAGATCTTGCAGTATTGCAAACTGCATCCTCAAGCGCACACAGACCCCAAGAATGTTTGGAGCATTTTATTCAGAATCTGGAGCCTTCACTCCTTTAGTTCAGTTTGCTTGGGCATTCGAACTCGGGTGGCACCAAATAACCAAAAATGCGATGCAGTTTGTTAGGAGTGAGAATGTAATGCACTCTAAACCTAAACCAACTACAGGAAACAAGCCCAAAATGCAAGGTTTTAAGGGTACAAGAAGACGGATGTTGACAGTACTTCCTCATGCTTGGAAAGCCTAGCATAACAAAATGAACTGAGTGCAAACGGCAGCCTGGACTGATGCTCACATTCAGCTAATATGTGGCACGGTGGCGCAGTGCTTGGGTTCAATTCCCGCCTGGGGCGCTGTTGACTTTGGGCTGCCCAGGTGGGTTCTCCCCGAGCTCACATGGGTCTCCTCCTATAAAAAACATGCAGAAAAACGTTCTCCTGTCCTGTCCCTGACCACGACAAGGAATTGGTCCCCAGGTGCCGAAGGAAAAAAGGGCTGCCCTGGAGGCAAGGATGGGAAAAATACAGAAGACAAATTAATTCGGACACCCTACCTGCATGTGTGTGTTGTGTTCGGCGATCACTACCCCTTGCATGCATGTGTTGTGTGTGTTAGTGCATGTGTGCACCCGTAATGTGATTAAATTAATCTTCTTCTTATCTTCATGTGTTTATAACTGCCAAACAACCTGGCAGGGTGACAGGTTACCAAAAACCCCATTTAACCTTTGTTTAACAAGCCCTGGTTCACTTGTAATTGGGCAGTTTGAACCTTGCACCTCAGTGCTATTGGTAGCCATTCCAGGTGATCAGGTCAAAATAGGTGAAATTGTTGTTTGCCTCTCTACAGATGCATTCTCACCCTTAAGGTAGAAAAGGCGATAACATGAACGACCACTGAGAGAAGCCTTGAAGTGTAACAATATGATTCAAAGAGTAAGGACAGAAGTAGAGCATCAAGTCCTGCAAAAGTTCAGTGTATCAGCAATACATCAAAGCATAACTCCTGTGAAACTAGGAAGCTTTGCAATGGTTTGGCATCGAACCAAACACGAACCAAACTAAATGCAATTAAATAAGAAGCCTGCGTTGCCTGTATGAAGCGAGCACGAAGAGGAATACAAATCCTATTTTTTAACATTGTCTTTCATGTTTGAAGTTTCAAGTCATAAATGTGCCAGGGAGAATTTTGCGAGGAGCTAGATGCATCTAGGTTTAGTTGGTGGGCATGGAAAGATACACAAGTTGTGCGATAGCAAGATGAAATGGGGTCATGATTCTTCTACTGACAAGCTCTGTTGTTCTCCAAACACACATCTGGTCCAATATGTACTTGATGATTTGAAATGGGGGGAGAAGGACTGTGTGCGCCATTGGGTGTTAAACTCTGAGCTTGCACTTCCTCTGCTGAATTTAAACGATGGAGCGTAGAGTTAATCGTGTCCTCGTCAAAATCTGCATTTAGTTCAGTCACTGCTGCAGTTCATTTGCTGCTTTAGCTCTGTCCAGTGAGAAAACATTTACTGAGCTTCCTGGCACAGACTGCATTGTTGGGGGATAGATTGGAAGATGATCTCTAGACAAAAACAAAGTCTGGATTTCGCTAACTGAATTCACAGAGGAGATGGATGATGAGTAGTAAAGTAGAAAATGGCATGTTTTTCCTTACACTCTTGCCATTTGATGTTCTTTGTAGCTAATAGATGGCAGACAGAGCCTCTTTTACAGTTTGTTGCATCTCAACACAAGTTTGTCTATAAAAGGTGCCAAAAACGTCAACTCGTATGCAGGAGAGATGCAAACAAGCTGCCACATATCATCACGCTCCTGTAAAAAGCACTTCAGCACAGGCATGGGTGATTTTCTGATGTTTCCCCATAGAGTTCAACAAGTCAGTCAGGAGGTCTTTTCTCCTCGTTGTTGTGTTTAGCTCTGTAGCAGCAGCCTGATGATTCAAAGCCGGTTTGATAGCTCTGACCCTTGTTTACGTGAACTCATTTAGGCAGCCATGTGTTCCACAATACCTCAGAGTATTTCAGAGCCAAACGGATTCACAGATGAACCGTCATTACATACACAGAAGCAAAAAGGTTGGAAAGATACGCTGGCAATACAGATTAAGAGTGTGGTAATGTTGATGGCATAAGTCATTGCACATTAAGAATTTAAACATGGCACAATTAACTATTTTATTTTGTCCGAATACCATTAGCACCCTGAAATTGGAAGGAAGGACCGTGTATGTAAAGGGTTGCTTTTCATCCCATTTGGTTGCAAATGTGCTTAAATAAAAAGCTTTAACATTAGTAATTGTGTCATTTCATATCCAACGCATTATGATTACAAAACATCAAACAATGAGTTGCTTTTGAAATGCATCATGCTATTTAGATTCAGGCAAACCTTGCAGACAACCTTTCACTGTTACGTCACGGTCATCACGACACGGTCTACCACAAGGTCACTTATTTTCATTATTTCATTATTTTCAATGCACCTCACCTAATAAACAGGTTGCTCTATTTGGCTTTCCTTGGTAGACTAGGCTATATATGAAGTGTCAATAATTCAGTAGATAAACAGGCAGATATAAGTTTTGCTCCTCAAAAACAGTGCTTGATTATTTTGCTAAATAAAATGTTCTGACAAAAATCAATAGGATAGTAAATTTGCCGATAACATGGTCATCGTGCCTGGAATTCATTGAGTAGTCTCAAAGCTTTTCCATTTAGAACATCGCAACCATGCCTAGAATTCAACGCATATAATCTAAGCTTCATAGGGATATGGTCTATACCTAATGAATACTCTAAGCCAGTGATTCCTTAACTATTGTTCAGGACCCAGAATGGTCTGTTTATGGGTCTTGGGCTACTCCAAAAGTATTTGGACAAAACAACAAAATTTGGACACTTAAAAAACATTCCTACGGTAACTGAACCCAAAGATAACTTTCGAAACGGCATTCTAGGTCTAGGTAGGTAAAGTTCAGTGCTAGGAAATTCAGCTTTTTGACAGCTTGTTGGAAATGAGCATTCAGCACTGCACCTTTTTGATTCTGTGACCCAACCAAACCCCAAAAAATAAAAATTCTATGAAAAAGATATTCATCTGCAAGAACAATACCAAAGAGAATTTCCAATCCTTAATCCCTTTTCCACCCATATGCAGCACACTCCAGAATACTTTGTACGTGGAAGCCTTTCACTAAGGGTGAGCAAATAATTCACAAGACTGTTCTTAAACACAGAGCCACTGAGATAAGATTAGCCAGTATGGCTGTGAATGAGAGATAAGCAGAAACTAATTCCTCATGTCTTCAGGGCATAGTTCCTGCAGAGTCCCAGTGGGCTGACCTGCAGCGGAAGCTTCCTGGAATGCTAGTGGCTACTACCTATCAAAGATGTCGCCTGACGACTTTGCTATACCGGCAGACAATTTGCGCACAAAGAAGTACACTTGCGGAGGCATTTGCCTACTTCTGATTTGCCTTGCACGTCAAGTGAAATCTTTGCGTGATCACAGCAATGCAGCGCAGAGACACGTTAGCTTGACACGGTTCACAGTCTCAATCCTGGGGCTTGATAGTAGAGGTTTCTCCAGGCTGATTCTTAGGCTACAGACACTTGCTTTGTGGAAGCGAGATGATAAGCAATCTCACAGGAGTCTACAACATGGCTGCCTGTCTTCTAGCTGGCAGAGAGCGCAATACAGCAAATACGGAACACCTGCTGTGTGACAAGCAGCTGAGAGCCAGGAGGAGGCTTTTCATCTGATTGGAACCAACACCAAAACCTGGCCATCAGTGGAGCTACAGCGTCAGCCTTCCCAAAAAGACAAACAAGGGGGGAAATTTCTGTCTTCATATCAAACACACTTAACAGACTGAAAAAACATGAGGATAAAAAGCTTTATACCCAAGTGCAGCGACAGACCCGCTTTATTACTCGGGGTGTGTTGGCAAACTTACATCATTTGCCAAGAGATAAGACAACAGTCCCTTTTTCTCCCCTTCTTCAAGTAAACACCGTTCTGGAGCTATGTTGTCCAATATTCGCTCTGTGCAACTGTTTACTTTGAAAGTCAGCACACTCAATTACGATAGAGGGCAAGATAAAAGAAAATACTTCAGCTCAAAACAGATATCGACCAACATTTTTGGCTGTCAATACTTCACAACAAAAGGCTCAGAGAATGCCGCGCGGGGATCAGTATGGTGCAGTTGTTTTGACGGCATGTTATTTTACACTGACAGGCACACAAGTCCCAATCTTTTCCACTGTTCCTTCACTCTTTTGAGCATGGAGCAATTTCAACTAAGTGCCAAACTTGGCAAAACTGAGTACAGATGTCAGCTACACATGCTCTTGTGTTCCTCAACACAACTATGACACTGTCTTCCAATACCCAATAGTATGGGTGTACTGTAATTTGTCAAGGCATGAGCAGCTCTTGTAAAACTTTCCACTGACATGGGAAAGGGGAATATGAAACAGAGGGCGCTCATAAATATGCAACAGGCATTCTTAGCGCTGACATTGCCTCTGTATTCCCATACAGAAGGGATATCATTTCATATTTGACATGGCTATATTGAGCGTGATGCTTATGATGCCTTTGAAGTTAGATAAAGAATAGAATCCTGCAGTGTGATATACACTGTATATCTAACACTAATCAACAGAGAAACCCCCACTGTCCCTTGAATAGGAACGAAGATGATGAATAGATCTTTCAATTATTCAAAATAGACATTTTGCTTGAGCTTTGCTTTGCTTGAGCTTTCATTAATCAATTCACATGAATCATATTTTTAAGCAGCCCACACTAGTGCATGGTAACTGATTGGATTATTAAATAACTTCTTTCAATCTCCTTCTAGACCTGCCAACTTTTATGAACATCAAAGGCATCAATTGTGTTAAAAATACAAAAGAATAAGAAACGTTTGTAGAGTTTTTGACAAAACAGATTAAAAAAATGAAGGCAAGCAAAGGCAGTTGACAGTATTGGAATGTTCGAATGTTTCTAACCAGCCCAGCAATGGGTCCTCCTCACTCATCCCACATCATGCCTCACTCATAGATGCATGTTTTCCTCCATGAGTTGCCTGTCCAAGTGATGCTGAGACACCCGGCTCAGTTAGCCAGTAAGGAGAATGCAATCATACTAGAATTAACTCTAAACTCTATAGGACCTGTCTGGGGTGGCCACTGATCCATTGGGTCTGTATATATAATTTTCATTTCATTTTCAATGAGAGGTGTCCATTGTTCAGGGCTGCTGACATGTCCTTCTGTTGAATTTCCATCCATTTTGACGGGCAAAAGGTTCAACTCAGTCTGGACAGATTGGTTTCATCACCAGAATCCTGAAAATGTTAGTTTCAATAAAAGCCTGTACTCCAGGAAACTCATTTTTACAGTCGCTTTTATCCAAAGTCGTATGCTCTTTGCTCTACCGACTGAGCTAACCAGGCCCAATTCATCCAAATGCAATGGAAAAAAATACATAAATTGACAGATCTGCTTGTTTGCATTGATGGAAATGAGAGTCAAAATCTGAAATTTACATTCACATTTAAGGGACTGAGCTGATGATCTGATCCAGAATAAATTACAATGAGTCCAACAGTACCTCAAGTTTTTCCTAAGTTCTGTCTACATTGTTTTCTACCCTGTGCTTAACTAATTATAATAGTAAAAAAAAAATACAAATAAAAGGTTCCACCAACATTTTCCCCATCTGTTTATATCTCAATACATTGAGTTACCAACAGGTGGAGGGGGGTGCCAGAAACTAAGCTAGGCTAACGTTAGGTCATGATTTCACTTTATTCAAGTGGTCTTGTACAATTTATAGTGATGTCTTCACTACCTCGCAATGGTGAAAATAGGTCTTTGTATCAACAACAAGGTTCACAACCAATTTATTAATACCACACCTTGTGCTCATGTGGCCAAGCCCAAGCCTGTACTAGGCTATTGACCTGTAACGGAGGTGCAGGCTGAACTAGCCTACTGGCCTAGCTGTGCCTAGCTTCGTCAGCCATCATAATCATTGCCATCTGCTGTGGCTACTTGCATACAGGTAATGCAACATGGTAATATTTGGTATTGCAGAACTTTGATCTACGAGGATATCGAATAAATCTCTACAAAATCATTGAAATAGAACTTTACAGAGCAAAAATTGTATTTTAAATTTGAGAGGGTGACAACGTGATAAGGTGGGCCTCAATGAATGGCCATGGTCCAAGCTACAGGTGTCAAGCTTGATTACAAGTACTTGCACATCGATTGCTGCATGTCAATTATTGCAACAGGAGGTATTGTGTAGGCTATGGATGGCATAAATAAAGTCTTTTTCGCCTTGCAAAACGTTAATGCAACGTCTCCAGATGTGCAGTGTGCATAGCAACCCAGCCAAGGAGCGATCTCGTTTTCTCCTGCTCATTAAAAAGCAATACCACTAACCACACACATCTATTGTACAGACGTTTTGATCACCAACCAGATCAATGTTTGTGAATAATAGCTATTTGAAAGTTTCATAGTGCCATTTTGTTTAGTGTGCTGTATGCATGGCTGGTTTCTGCTGTGGCTCAAATAGGCATCCAGTATAGGCTTCGACAGAAGTTAGGAGAAGGATTCTCCAATCCTCCAAGAGAGGAGAAATTATTTTCGTTGCCTTTCAGGGCTTCTGTAGGCACCAGTGGAACAAGTGTAGGAGAAGACCTGGGAGAATTTGGGAAAGTTGAAGATAAGGCAGGCTGCAGCATTGTACGGGCTGAGGGGAGTGTTTTAGGGGGGCCGGCTAGGAGGGAGTTGCAGTAATCCAGATGGGAGACAATGAAAGCTTGGACAAGGAGCTGGCCTGAGTCCCTGTGAAGAAGGGTCTGTTGTAGAGATTGAGTTGTGGCTGCAAAGCCGACGTTTTGCAGCCTATTTAGCATGCATGATAAATCAATCAAATCTATTATGTGGGCATCAATCAATTTGACCCATTAAATGTAATTGTAGAATGTAATTAACCGGTCTGAAAATAATGGAAATGTCCATTCTTGGATGCCATGTATGTTTGCCAGCTCAAATTAAAGACATGAGGTTTACATTGTGCAAAATTTACTTAAAACCAAACACCTAACTGAAGAACTTGAAATAGCTTTCAAAACGGTTTTCTCCTAGCACAGCATTTTCATTCTCTTTCATGTGGAACAACTGTCCTCTGGGGTGGAAAATTGAAATTTGAACAGTAGCAAATCACTGTCTCCACTACCCTCCTTTTTTCCCCTCCATTTCTTTGTCTAGTCCAAGACAGCAAATTGACAACAGAGGGTGCAGAGTATAATCATGGCAAAACTTGCAGATTTTATAATGAGGAGACATGGCAACGTCAAAGCTTTAACTGTCAGTGAAATACATACATTATACAAATCTAGATATCAGTACTGACCCCTTGTAAAAGGCCCACGGGGCTTTTATTCCTAAATAACTTAACAAATATATATACAGTATATTTAATCTATATACACTATCTAATATTGACTGTGTTCCTCATACTGCAAACCTTGTGAGTGAAATGTGAACAATACTATAGCAGTATTTGCAGTACATGAACTTAAAATATGTTTTGGCATTTTGACAGTCCCAGTATCTGCTGGTGGTTTTTACTTCCAATTCCCATGAATCCTTCCCCATGGCTATATAGTGATGCCACCGATCTAAAGAATCAGTCAGAGAAACAAAGGTAAATGTCTTCAAGCCAGGTTACTTTGTGTAACACACATTTATGGTCATGTAATGATAATGTGGCCGCAAAAATGTCAAATTAGATTGAAGCAAAGATGACAGGAAAATGCTATGACATGTAATGCCTGTTTACCAAGCATACAGGCTATATTTACTTATAACATACATCCTATTTACTCTGCAATTATCATAGCACTCCAGTCATGAGGGCGGGCTGGAGCTGTCTGGAGATGTAGAGGTTGTTGACTTCACACTGCACCTTACTACCTCAAGTTCAATTCCTGCTGAGGAGTTAACTCTAAGTTGTATGTCATTGTTCAATTTGTATATGCTTGG
This sequence comes from Hoplostethus atlanticus, assembly GCA_034670405.1. NCBI lineage: Eukaryota > Metazoa > Chordata > Actinopteri > Trachichthyiformes > Trachichthyidae > Hoplostethus > Hoplostethus atlanticus. The sequence goes on along the minus strand of JAXDDX010000015.1, from coordinate 1,332,481 downwards.
TATTTCTATTGTAATTGATTTTCTATTTGAGCAGTAACATTTCTATGTGATGTTTGATGTATTTGTAATTTTCTTTTTTAAACTTGGAAATATTGCTATTGTAGAAAAAACATGATAAAGTGAGACACTCTAAACAACAGCATATTGCTGATTACAAAACAGTCAGTATTTGCTCATGCAGCATTGATTGGTAGATTTTCTTTTGCTGAGCCCCATCATATTATTAATATAGTAATATTTTATCATTAAAAAGTAGAATGTAGCTTTAAATAATGATAAATTCATCATTTATTAAAAAGGATGGTTATTATAAAGTGTTACCAATACATTTTGAAATATTATTACCTCAATGTCTGATGATAGTTTCCAATTAATTAATCTTCTATAACCTCTTTGCTATTGCTTTGACCTCTGTTAGAGTAGCGTAAAGTTTTAAACTGTTCTGCAATTAATTTTATGTCACGTTGGCAGAGGTCATGATGGCTTTCTTGCCCTTCTGCATCTGATCTCTGGGGACAGCAAAATAAATCTTAGGATCCCGGACTATACAGACTATACAGATAAGAGGAAAGTCATGAGCCATTGAGCCTTAGCATGCACATAGATGGTTAACAGAGTCATGCTTCAAAGTTTGTGAACCCTACAGGGGGTGTCCTTAAAGAAAATACACAAATACAATGATATACTTTCATTGTTTAGTTAACAAAAACTCATATCCCTGTGTGCAAAAATAACTTGTTGCTCCTCCTTTATCAGCGATGACTTGGAGTCAACGTCTCCTACACCACTAACCACTGATCAGTCTCTTCTCCCACTCCTCCTTACAGAACTCAACTCACTGAGGTTTGAGGTCTCACATGAACAGACGCTTCAGGTCCTGACAGCATCTGTTGGATTTAGGTCAGGACTTTGACTTGGCCAATCTAAAACACTAAACTACTTCTTCCGGAGTCATTTTTTGGTTGATTTGCTTGAATGCTTGGGATCATAGTCTTGTTGCACAGCCAGTTTCAGCCCAGCTTTAACTCTCAGACTGATGGCCTGACGTTCTGTTCATGAGTTCTCTGGTTTCCCTCAGAATTTATGGTTCCCTTAATGATGTCGAGTCATCCAGGTCCAGAGGAGGAAAAACAGCCCCAGACCATAACCCATATTTTGTCTTATTTTGATGGTGGGTAGTTTTGGGTTGTTTCCCCAAACAAGGTTTGTCCAGGTGGACAACTGAAGACGGGCAGCTTTGTCTGTTTTAGACAGTAGACAGTCTTCCTGGCTTCCCTTGCATGAAAGCCATTTCTATGCAATGTTCTTCTCATTGATGGATGCACAATGACATCAGATGCAGCAATGGAGGCTTGCAGATCTCTGGATGTTATTCTTGGGTTGTATTTTTACTAGTTTTAATATTTTTCTATAATATTCTTCCATATTTTAGAAGGACATCCACTGAGTCTCTGTCATGTTAAATCCTCTCCATTTGCATATTATTTGTCTCAGTGGACTGATGGAGCCCAAATCTCTTTGATATGTCTTTCTAACCTTCCCTAGACTGATGCTCTCTCACTCCTCTCTTCCTGAGGTCCTCTGAGGTCTCCTTAGATCTCAGCATAGTGTTTTTCTTTCACCTGCATGGTAACACCAATCTGACCAGGTTTCTCACCTGGATTTATGGGAGAGCCTCACAAACTCCTCCCCAAAGATCTGACCTTTGAGTGGTTACCTTCATATCACAATTATATTATTTTCATTTTACTACATGCACAAAGTGGTGGTATGAAAGTGGTAAATATAGATCCCGTATTTCAGTTAAGAAAAGGCTAATTTTGATGTATGGCATTGGGGGAATCCTTTATCCAGTACCTCGGTTGAAATATAAACAGCAGACAGCAACTCCAAGAGCTTGAGTGAGTGTAGATCAAAAACATAATAAAACAGTGTCATCTGTATACGAATGAATATTAGCTATGGGAGCATTTTGACCCAGGCTATTGACAAATACCGAATAAAAGTGGACCCTGGACCTAACACTGGGGCACACTCATACAGACATGTAACCAATTTGGAGCACATAATTGAGCACATTAAGACCTTCCAGAGAGGAAAAACCCTGGCCAGCCTCTGAATCACTGCATCATCCTCAACAGTGTCAAACACCTTTGACGATTGAAAGAGAGCTGCACAACACTTTTAATCCTGAGCAGCAGTCGCTGTGCTGTGCTGCTTTTTGAAGCCTGACTGATACTTATATTATACAGCATTTGTACATGAAAACTGGTACATATCAAACTCATTGAACTGGTCATTTACCAGGGTGTCATACATCTTTGACTGATGATTTCAAGAAAAGAATATAATTGTTCAACAGTGAAGATCTATGCTGACGATCTCCACAATTACTGAAAATAACTGGACACCCCCAGGTAAGATTAGACCTGTCTGAATAAGAGTACAAAAAGCTAGATGCAGTGCAATAAAGCCTGCTGCCAACTCTAAAATGTAAAGATCTATGTTATCCGGGCCAACTGGTTTTCTAGGGTGCGGGGTGTTTTATGGTGTTATATACCTCGGAAAAGAAAACAGCATAAAACAAAACTGATCAATGCAAACATGGTTACAGACACAAGATGTGGATTTCAGAAGCCTAAAGCGGTGAAGCGTTAATGAAAACAGTTCAGCAGGTAGAATTACCAGACAGAGTGACAGTCCTTCACAATACATGGAGGTAACTAATTGAATTACCACTAATACGTAAAGATGGCAGGATTTTGTTTGTTCGGGTTTTCCAAGAGTCACTCAGTGTTGCTGAGAAAAAAAATACAGGCTTTGATTTTTTTTTTTTAGATGTCCAAAGATTGTTTATCACTACTGAACTAGAGAGGTCAGCGGTAAGTCACATGTTGTCCCTCAGCCTCTCAAACAAACAAGTCCCGAATATGTAAATTATCAGAGAAAATAAAGCATCAAAAAGAAAACCAAGTCAGTTTCAACATCAAGAGTAATTCTATTCCAATCATAAAAAGGAATGTAAAACACCTTGCTCAACAAAAGTGCTCCATATTTCACAGAGCGGCGTAGCTTTGGGAAATGTGGTATTTATAATGCTACAAAAACACAGTGGTCACTGTTATCATTCACACACAAAAAACACAAACAGAAAAATATTTATGAAGAATGTTAGTCAAATAAAAATAAATCGAGATAGTTTGGGGTGTCTGGGATTTGAAAGTGTAAGGCAATCAATATTAACAAGATCGAGTGAGAAACACCTTTACTATCAGAAACCTGCCAAACCACCAACTAAAGTCATGTAATCATACTCAGGCTGAGATGAGAGATGCATTCAACAAATGTGTCACCAATGGCCCAAAGGCACTGGAAACAAAAACTGACACATATCATTTGGCATAAATCTCTAATTTGAGAATAGAAAGAAAGCATCTCCTGACCTCTCATTGGACTAGAGAATATTTCAGGCTCTTTGATTGGATGAGCGAGGTCGGAGGGCATGTGTGCCACAATGTAAACAGAAGATGTAGATAAAACTTTTCACCTGTTGTTGGCATCCTTTATGGTCCTGACATCCTCTGCTTACAGTCAGTCACCTGACACCCACAGGCAGAAATGGAAATCTCCACCAGGAAATAATCCCTCAAAAACATGTCACCTTACAAACCTTATTGTTAAAGGCATATTTGTTAGCCAGGACAGTAGATAGGGTTGACACTTTCAAGTTGGTATTTTATAATTGACTAACAAATAAATGTTAAAAAATCTAACCGCATACGGCACGAATTGCAAAATGATTGAGTGAAGTAAACTAGATGTAGACGATAGTAAATGGGTCAGAAATCGAAATGACACCAGTATTCTCCTTTAAATAACCCCTGACAATCCCCTTGCCCTTTGGATTACAAACTTTTTACCCCAATGGCAGAAGGTAGCATGTTATGTAAAACCGAGCACTGTGAGTGGCAAGTGCCTCTATAATTTCCCTGACTCAGATAGAAATTAACGTCACGTAAACACGACGGCAAGTCTTTGATGAGCACTACAACAATCACTTACCTTCAAAGAGTCCCACTTATGAGCCAGATAATGTATTCCACTGAAGCTAAGCAGTCTAATTCATCAGTTCAGATGTGACTTTAATGTATTATCTCACTTGGTGGAATGTCCTTTTTTTTTTTTTTTTTTGCTGTTCAGAGGAGAACTGGAATCCCAACCTAGCTTCAAAGCGCTGTACAGCCTGGCCTCTTGAGATAGGTTACTATGTCACATTGCATTGGTTATAGTACACTCCCCCCAGGAAGACTGAAAACATGCCTCCATTGTGCCCGTTTAACCATGCTAAATCATGCTCCACTCTTGGGTGTTTTGACACCTTGGTAATTAACCCATTTCCCCTTTCTATCCTTAGCCCACTATATTGCTGCCACCATTTATAAGACTTTCATTTATAGTGTGCTCCACTTGACACCTCTTGGGGGACCCATGGGGATTTTTGAACCATATATCCAGACTGTGGATTACTCAATGATTAACAAATATCTGTGGAGTCATGTCATGTAACGAGGAAAGCGAGCATTGAGGACAAAAAAATAGCAATGTCAGAGAGTGAAATGTGGAACAACCAACCAACTGCATCGAAAATATTAAGATGCAAACCAAGCATCTCTGATGCAATTTCACAGAAAATGCAGGATTATCCATCAATATGCATTCTGGGGAAAATGAGTACAGCCCTACCGAGCACACTCGATTTCTTGCAACACAGACATTATTGGGAGCATCTTAATATGGATTTATTCCTGCCACACCTGTCTCATAACATTTCAAACGACTCTACATTTTATGACCCATACAGACCTCAGTGAATGATCATCTCTTTGACCTAAAAACGCATAATGGTCATATGTCAACACATGCTTCTTCATAACGCTTGGATACATGCCAGCTTCTAATGCATACTATATAGGAGGTAGAAACTATTCAACGGCAGATGTTTACAAGGATCAATTACCAAAGTGCTTTCTGTAGATGTTTAACTCTTCTGGACAGCAACCGTAGATTATCATAAGAGAACGGTGACCCAGCAAACGATGCTTACTCATCATCTCAGCAAAATAACTTCATAATTTAATCATATTTCAAGAGTGATGCAAGTTTGTTTTACCATTGTTGAAAAGGGCAGACGCTCAAAGCCTAGCTAGAAAAGATTTCAGCTACCTGCCAGCCAATAACTAATTGGCTGTTTTGGGTGACTGGTTTGAGCAATCCTAAGGGGAAGCAGTCATCAAAACAAAGCAGCTTTGTGGTTTGTTTGTGTTTGTGCCGTGGCTCGTCAAATACCGGCGACTACATCAGAAATTAGACAGTAGATACCATTGACATTTTTAACCTTGCTTTGAGCTAAGGGGCAGTCTTATGTAGCATACATTTTTCATTTCCTTTGTTTTATTATTATTGATCTTTTACTTGCATTGCTTGATTTTATTCATTTTAATTGTGTTTATTGTGATGCACATTGTATTGCATTGCAGTGTATGAAATGTGAATATAGTTTGACTGATTGATTGTTTATTGTAAACGGAGTGTACAGTAGTCAACTGAAACCCATGCACAACTGACTCCCCAATCTTATTCCTTGGAGTCAGCCTCAGAAACCTTTAACAAAACATGAATTGTTCCTGTCATTCTTTTGCATCGGGTATCTAGAAGCAAACTGGGATTGGAATAAATTGGGAGAGATTTCTGTTTTTTCAAAATAAAAACTTCAAATCTGGATGAAGTGTGCAGTGGAGTAAGCAGGGATATAGTGCAATTACGGGTCTTTAAAAACGAAAACTCAAAACATCCGATAACAATTGAACTCAGGAAAAAGAAACTAAGCGGATTTGTCTCAAGAGAGTGAGTGACTTGGGAGATTTGTGACACTCAGGATTGTTGTGCTCTAAACAGCTGACCTTAATACCCAAATCACCAAGAAGAGCAGGGCCAGTAGCTATCGAGCCTCTCAGAGTTTCGACATCATGTTGCATTTTAGGCATTTAGCCCACGCCGTTATCCAAAATGACTCTCAATAATTGCAACAGTACAATAAGCTGAAAATCCTGGACCGCCAACATTACAAGCAACCAACAGTAAGGAGCACAAGAGTCAATGACACAGAACCCAACAAGCATGCTAAATGTATGACTACAAAAATACTCACAGCTCAAAAGAAGAACCTGGGGTTATCAAGTGTCTAATTCCTACTTTCAGTCAGAAATCAGAAATTGTGAGTAGGAGTTGATACTTGTTCTTAACATGATTTTCTGACATTAAAAGTGCTGCAGAACTAATAAACGATTGGTTTTCGCCGTGCATGATTTAAAAGTGATAATCGGTTCAGACTTCAGTTCAGGGCCCCTGGAGTATACGTATTTTTATTGTTCGGCATTTGATCAGTTCGTTTTCTGACATCATTTTCACAGAGGTGTCCCAATTTAGAAAACAGACACATCTCAGTTTTGTCCCAGATGGGAAGTGCTACTCCTAGGGGGGTATTTTGGCATTTACAAAATCTTATATATTCAGAGGAAGCTTTTGTGCATTTGAAGAACAGGCTTTGCGCCAAAGCTAATGAGGGGAGTGCAAAGCAACCAGTGCAAAAGAATGTCATACCATCTTGGTGTAGCATTGTCGTGGGAGAGTCTCCTTGTTTGCTAATTGTGCTGGGATTAAAAACAGACGGCGCTCTGGCAAATCAGAAGTGAAGAGTGTGGGAGAAAATGAGAAGTAGCTTAAGTGGGTGAATGACTGAGTGAGAGAGAGAGAGATTGAGGGGGGAGGGCAATAAAACTAGGACAAGCACTGACTGCAGGGTGAGGGGTGGGAGGGATTGCGAGGTGGAGAGGATTTCAGAGAGAGAGAAAGAAGGGAGAGCAAAGAGGGAGGGAGGCAACAGGAGAAAGGAGCGCTCACTGCCTCAAATGCATGTTTCTCATTGTGAGGAGGTGGATTTGAATTCTATTACTCACGCAGAGGGGCTGGAGGCTGCTCGACGCTCACTGACTTAAGGCGACTGTTGTAGGTTTATTATATATACAGTATATCAGTTTGCCAATATGGCAATTCGATATTGGCGTCTTATGCCAAATCGAATATCGGCCAGCCTGTGTCCTCCATCCCCGAACATGGAGGTTCCTCCATGACCGCAGCTATTGATTTCTCTGACCAGAGGAATCGTTCCAGAGTGGTGTGGGAGGATTTTTCTCAACAGCTTCAGGGGTTATAATATCAGCTAACGGCAAGCTTCAATCCAAAAATCGGTCGAACCATTCATTACTGGTTAAAAGGTACTAAAAACAAGAGGCAAATTCCCTGTCCAGCAAAACTAATCCAAAACTGCCAAGGAATTGAGTAGAGATAAATTAATTTTAATCTTCCAATTACAGAACAACAGTGGAGTCAGTGGCCCAAATGATTACAAGACGCTGCCAATGTTTCATTTTGCAATATTTAAAGCAGTGCAATTCCTTTTCATTTAATAACTGGAGCATCAAGTTAAATGTTATATGGTTTGGGGGGAAAAAGAATAGCCCATGGCCTTTTCTAACCTGCATTGTAATTTCAGCATTTTCATTTTCAAACAATTCAAGATTCAATTAATTTTCCCTAGGCCAAAAGGCAAAGAGTAGGTATCTGGAAAATTGAAAGAGATATTTTTCAAACGCTGTATCAATTCCAGTTTCTCCGTGGGAATTCATCACTAAAGGAGTTCATGTATCACAATGCCTTTATTCATTAACCTTCAGATATGATTGATAATGACCCTCAGGATGCTCTTGTCCATGAAGCAAATGCTGCATAATAGCAAAGCTTTTATTCTGATGATGAAATCTAAAACTAACATGAACTAACATACCCCTGTGTGGGAGTGTATTAGAGTAGACTTCATGGCAAGTAATTACAAAGGCACTGATGGCAACAGCCTTATTTGTCGCTCTCACACATGTCCTGTGATGAAAAAAAGAAAAACTGTTTTAAGGTAGAAACTTCAGATTATGAGAGCAAGTAGAGGTCTAAATTAGAGGTGCCGGAATCGGTGCCGATCTAGCTCCCAAGTACTAATACTCGGATCGGCAAATAAAGCTGTACCGATAGCCATACTTTAATGATATATTAAATATGATATATGAAATATTAAAATGCTAAAGAATCTGTAGCGTGGCAATTCTTTGATCCTAGTGAAGCAAAGTTCCAGTTGTGCCAGCCTACGGTGTCTGGCAGTACTGAGAGTGGAGGAGAGGTGTAGTAACTTCATCACACCAGAGAGAGTCAGAATTAGGGGTGGGCGATAATCCTGTTTATAATCGTAATAGTCATTTTAATTATGTAATCGTGGCAAATTTTCTAAATCGTTGATTTCGATTGTTATTTAGGCTACAAGAACGAGGAACGTCTAGAAGCGCCAGTTAGCAAAGCAATGCACAGTGTGAGTGTCTGTGTGTGTGTGCGCGCATCAGACGTAACATCACTTTCCCGCAAATTAATGGGCCAAAATACGTTAAATTCAAATAGCAAAAAGAACACCGGCAATCAAATACACCGCCCTTCACTCTCGCGTGACGCCTCCCGAGTGAATTCATTCATTCAGCCACAGTCAGCCATTGAAAGAATAGTGACAAGAGAGTAACCTACTAAGAAAATGAGCGATATTGAAGATGAACCAAGTTTAGTGCCTAAGAAAGGCAGCACGTCTGTTGTGTGGTCTCACTTCGGTTACAAGGCAACCGACACAGAACAAAAATACGGTGTTCTGCAAGTACTGCAATAAAGCAATCTCGACGGTGCAAGGGAACACATCGAACCTATTCCAACATTTGCGAGGCAACCACGCAGAATTGTACTGCACATACAAGCACTGAAAGGTAAATAAGCTGTGTTGTGTTCGAATAACTGTGAATAACCCATTGGTTCTGTGTTATACTTACCATACACTAAGGTTCCACCTAGTGGCGATTTTATTTTTGATAAATTTGCAAGATTTTCAAAAAAAAATGTTTTTTCTTTGTCATTATGGGGTATTGTGTGTAGATTGATGGCAAAACAAATTAATTTAATACATTTTGTTAGTTTTCAATGAATGATGAAAACATAAAAATGTCTTAGTGACCCCAAACTTTTGAACAGTAGTGTATTTTATTTTTTCCCCCCCCAGCGACAAATAATCGTTGCGTAATGGTAATCGAGGTTATTATTTTTGGCCAAACTGCCCACCCCTAGTCAGAATTATATTGGAAGTGAGGCATCAATTCTGTCTGTCATGCTACCTTCAAAATAAAAGTGTAAAATTTGTTCTGTCACTTTTAGAAAAAACTAATAATTCAGTCATGTTGGTATAAATATATGGTGTGAACAGTATGTTTTTTGTTTTCAGTTGTGTCACAAATCTCCCACCACAGCTGGCGCCATCATGGAGGTCCATTAGAAAATTAGCTGTGCACAAATAATGGTCAAGTATAACACCCTCGCTCGAAAAAGAGATAAATAAATCAAAATAAATAAATTAGAGAGATTCAGTGACATTATATGTAAAACTGAAGATTGTCTTTAGCCCTAGTCTCTTATTGAATGCACTCTGAGTTGTAGCTTGAGAAGAGACAGCTGAGTCAACCTAGCTAGCTAAACCTATTAGCTAGCTGAAGGAGGACGCAAGGCTCTGAATATTCATAAAAGCTCTAGTGGAGGTGAAATGGGAACATTCTGAAATAGGTATAGAAATCTAGGCAAAACAGACATTTTAATGATGTTTACTCTGCCCAGCAGAGGGGTGGGTACCAAAGCCATTCTCTTTAATTAATTTGATGTTTAATTAAGGATCTGAAGAGAATTTAACTTTTAAAAAGGTCTTCAACCTTACTGGGAATAGAAATACCCAAATACCTGATAGATTTAAAAGACTACTTCCTGTTGATTTTCTCTCTCAACTGATAAATGTCGAAAGTAGGAGGCATTATTTCTGTTTTTAACCAGTTAACCCTATAGCCTGACAACTTGCCCAAATTGGCAAGTAGTGACAGAAGAGGTGGTATTGAATTAACACGGTCATGGAGATGAAGTGAAATATCATCTGCATATAAATATGAGACTCATCCCCAATTTTAATAGCTTTGATGTGAGACTTGATCACTGCAGCTAGAGGCCAAGGACCAATATTAAATCTTGACAAAACAGACATAAGGTGCCTCCATTCAAATATGTCTAGGAGTTTTATTAAAATTGGCATGAAGGAGAATATCAAATATCATAATACCTTCTTAAATTATCAGTAAAAAGGCAACCTTGAACAAATCCAGACAAAGATTAGGAAGTACTGTTTATTTTTTATTTTATTTTATTTATTTTACTTCATAAATGTCCTTGTTTTAAATGTCTTTTAATGCCTCATGTAAAGCACTTTTAACTGCCTTATGTATGAAAGGTGCTATCCAAATAAACATGCCTTGCCTAGTCAAGACCTTTGCTAATATTCTGCATTGAGAATTGAGATTGGCCTGTAGGAGGCACAAAAAATGTCTCTCTCTTCCTTTTGAGTAAGGTAATAGCAGCCATATACATACATTGAAGGAGCTTGGCAACAACTGACTAGAAAAATGTCTGTAGAATTCATTTGGGAGAAAGTCCAAGCCCAGAGTTTGTTCAAAAGTTTTCTCTTGGAACTGCATCACATCCACCAATGCCAGCAGTCCATGATAATAATCTAGATTATCAGTTATATTCACAGCGCCGCTTTTCTCAGCAGGGTAGAGAAATGCTGACCTCGACTGGGGATATTGTCGGAAGGTGGAAGGAGCACTTTGAGGAGCTCCTAAACCTGATAGACATGCCCTCTGTGCAGGAGGCAGAGCTGGAAGATTCGGGAGGGTCAGAGCCCATCTCCTTGGCAGAGGTCACTGGGGTATTTAGAAAGCTTAGTGGCAAGGCATCGGGGAAGATGAGATTTGTGCTGAAATGCTGAAGGCTCTGGATATTGTATTATTTATTTATATTATATTATTATGTTGTGTGGATTTCGGGAACAGTGCCCAGGGATTGGCAGACAGGGGTGGTGGTCCCCATTTTCAAAGAAGACCGGAGGATGTGTTCCACCTATCGATGAATCACCTTGCACAGCCTCCCTGGGAATGCCTATGCCAAGGTGCTGGAAAGGAGGCCCCAGCCGATTATCAAACCACAGATTCAGGAGGAGCAATGTGGATTACGTCCTGATTCCAGCAGATTGTTCAAAAGTCTGTGATGGCATTATTGGGTGGAATTTTTATGTACACCTACTGATATTAAACAAATACCAAGACAAAAATACAGTTTTCCAAGAAATAAAAGTAATGCACCTTTAATATAGAAATACAAGGAAATGTATGTTTTTTTTATATCTCTTGTTAAATAGGTGTACGTTATGATATGGAGAATTAGCTAACAATGTGAGAAAGTCATCTTTTATTTCATTCTGATTTCAATAAACTTTTCTTTACTCGAATCACAAGAATTAATCTAAACCAGGCAAAAGGATGTGGCTGGTTGAACTAAATCAAATCCCCTTTGCCACTTCATACAGTAAGTGATATTCAACTTCAGCCATTTTCTATTTATTTTGTTGGTACTCAACATAATTCATCATTATTAACCCTCTCTAGATAAATCTGTTGACCAGAATTCTAATACATATTTTAGGACAATTCTTTTTTTCCCCTCAATAATCAAGATTTAAATTTTTTTTTTTTAAATAAATCAGATTATTGGTACATTATTGATGGAACAAATGCTGATAAATATACCTGTGAAAGGCCAACATTTTGTGATATGAGTGCACCGATATATCGACTGGGGCCTATTCTAAAGGGCTCTTACAGTGCTGTGCAGTGGACCAATACCAATGTTTCCCATACATGCTCAAGCTCATCAGTGGCACTCTGCCACAATATTGGCACGGCCACCACAAAATAAAAAAAATAATCTCCAACACATCACATTATGTTCTCTGTCACACCACAGACTAATCTCACTCAGCTGTTGCTTGAAAACACACTGCACCACACCTCTTTTTTCCTCATCTGCTTGTGAGACAGACATCGCCTGCTAGACGGACAAGTCTGACCTCAAAACAAGCTGTCTGACAAAAACCTGTCATCGACTCGACAACCGAAGGTAATTGATAACTTTTTGTTCTCCAATATTGAACTTGGGATGTTATCATCTGTGAAGTGACATTACCCCAGCTGGTAACAACACAACAAATCACAGAATCATACATAAACAAGTACCCCTCCCCGTGATGCCCTACCACCATAAATAATGTTCTGATCTAAGGGAAACACTGAAGACATTTCCCTTGTAGGCACACCAAATTACTTTTTGCTAGGCCTTGCACGCAAAAATGCAAGATGGACAGTAGGTTTGAGCAACTGGACAGGTAGATCAGGGACCTTAATGAATATTTTGCTAATTAAAGCAATGGCTGATTAAATGGAAGCTTCCCAGGTGATTTAAATGCAATTTTATGTTTAATTGAAATAGTGTCTTGAGGGCTAGTATAATTTGATTAATAGGCCATTATATCATATATTATTATGATAAGTCCCAATTATCATGACCAATGAATTTATTTTTTTCTTTAAGCAATTAAAAAGCCTAAAGACCCTTAGGAAAAACATGGCTGCGCTTGGCAATTGTTGGGCAATCTTTCTTTTTTGTTCCACAACGTTGAATTCAATAGGTATACTCCTTTCTTAAATTCTATAATGAGCCTAAATTTCCATGGTGTCAAGAAAATTGCTTTTTTTGTTTCTCTCAAATTCATTACATTAGAAACACAGCACTTACAATAGGTGTTTTCTCGATTTTAGGTCTTAAATCAACCTTTTTTTCCTTCACCAAAGTAAAATCAACCAGGCCAGGTCAACTCGGGATCTGTCATGATGTCAAGTCTCTTTTCATATTCCAAAATGGAATCCAAATTCGACATCTGCCAAGTTTGAAAGTCTGGCATACCACAGACTAAGTAAATGACAGCAAACATACACAGATTTGTCAAATAATTCATAAGAGAAAGTATTCCATTGAAGAGGCTACAGCATGGAAACTGTTGCTAAGGCATTTTCCTATTTGAACGAGAGCCATGTAGAGTACAGTGCACATCCAGTTTATCCAACTGTTGACGTTAATAGCCAGATAGACTGCCTCCAAAATTGTTTTTTGGAACACAATTAAGAGCTACTGAACAATGTTATTTGAGACTGGTGATGGTGAGGGGGTTGACTGGATGATGGGGAAACTGAGCCAATCGTTCATCCCAAATGGCCAGCTAACAGGATGAGCACTGAATTAACTGGAGGGAAAAGGGTTTGATTACAAGCTCATTAAATCTAATTTCAGCTAAGTATGTGTATTCATTTTGTTTGACATAGGTTTTCCCAATCATTTGAGCAAAATCGCGAGGATCAACTGCGCACACTCCACTGCACAAAAAGAAACACGAAGTCTGGCTGCCTGTAGCCCAACAGGCAATAAAATATTGCTGTATGAAATGAAGGAACATGATGAATGAGATACTGATGTGTTAAGCATTGGGGTCACATGATATTCTATATGACATATTACCCCACTTATTGATGAGTTCAGTTCAACAACATCAAATAACAGATCAAGACAGTAAAACAAGTAGGTCAGGTTGCTGTGTGTGTGTGAGTAATAGTTATTGTATTTTTATATCCATTCATCACATTTTTTCACTACATTCCATCATATTACAGGGAAAAAATGTTTGCCAGGTGTAAAATGTTCCAAAAACATAGTGCAGAAAATAACAGGGTTCCTACTCTTCTGTGAGATACATTGTAAGATGAGCAGCTCTGTTATCAACCAAAAGCAGGGTCCCTCCTCAATGCCACTGTTGTGTAATGTCTCCATCGAGTATTTCCAGTAGTATTTCTGGAGCCAAGCGATATTTCCTGCTGTTCCAAATTTTATGACACACAAGTCATCAGCGTCCAGTACTTTTGGTAGCTGTACTAATACAAATCAATGGGGAACAAAACTATTTCAACATTGCATGCAAGCCAGTCCATTTGCTTCCGTAAACTGTAGCAGTTAGCCTAACGGTAAAGTGATAAAACTGTGTGAAAGGAATTGTATCCATTTAATCTCTCATCGACCAATAGGAAGCCAGTAGGAATTAAAGAGGCTATGCCAGGTCTACATTTCCTGACTACGCTGTGATGTGAGCCAACACATTTGGTAAAAGCATGACTACTCATAACCAGAGTTATGTAGCCTTGGTCAATAATTTCATATTCATGTTTAAATTCTAGCTTTTTGGGGAGAAAAACATCATGCAAATTAGTGTTCACATCTAAAATAATAATTATTTAAAGAAGAAAAAAACAAGTTATGGGATGTTCAAATGACTGCTGACAGGATTTTACCCTAGTTCCTCATGATCCCATTTGCTGTGAGCTTCAAAATACTACAAAAATCAAATGGTGGCAATTCAAATGGTGTTGAAAAAGTAGACAATATTAATATTTTGTAAGAGCAACCGTTTTTACTTATCGCTGTGTTTGGGTGGAATTATATGAAAAATTCACCCTAAAACACTAACACTGTAAATAAAAACAGCTTATGGCGTACATTGCATTCCTGGGTATACTTCTTATTCCCACAGACAACTGGCCAAACACAGATGATGTAACATCACAGCAAGATATTTACAATGCAGCTACAATGGAGTTTGATGGAGCTCTCGAAAACATCAGTGGTAAATGTCAGGTTTTGTTCAACAATCATATAGGGAGAAGAGGAAAATACACCAATTTCACCAATTTAAAAGATGTGTTGCACTTAAAGACTTAAGTCTCAAATCTCACACAACTTGCTATGATCTTAGGGAAAGTTTTAGATCTTAGCTTTTACCGGATAAGTAGTGAAATCATGTAAGCTGATGGGAGCAAGACTGGAAGTCGTGGAAGTCCTGTAGTGTCTAACAATGCTTAAATACAACTGGAAAATCCTGTGCTTTATAATGCTCACAAAGCATCCCTTGTGGACCCAAGAAAGGCTTTTGTGGTTTTACAGATTTTATGGAAGTGCATGAGCAGACGATATAAAACTTAGAAGCAACTTGCACTTAAATCTGAGTTACAAAAAAAAATACAAAGAAGGGACCCAAGGCTTATTGAAAATCTCAGACGCAAAGCTGAGAAATCACCCCTCAGAGATTTGTGAGGGGTTGTCACACCATCTCAGTGGAATTGTCTGGTAGCCATACATTTGGAAGAGCAGAAGCCCTAAGAAAAATATTTGCTTATAATAGCTGGCGTGCTGTTCAAGGCTGACAAACGCTTCGATAGTTACATCATCTTCAGTGTCGTACATTAGAAGGCGAGTATCTCACATATATAGGAGGATACGCATCATTAACACAACTGATGACGATGACTTAATCATGTGGGGGCTGGCCCCCTCCTAATACAGCTGTTTGCATTATAGATCATTAATAGATTATAGATAGATTAATAGATCCACTTACATTCCTCTTCTAAGTAATAAGTTGTCCACATCCTCCCCTCTTCTAGGCTTCCTGATCTGCTATATCACTGAAAACGATAGGTCCGATAGGTGTGTCCTACTTCAGTAAAATGCCTCGCAACCGATGACTTCTCATCTTTGCGTCCTCCTCTTAAACTTACTCTCTTCCCTTAAGGGGGGCTCTGATTGGGATTATATACCTGCGCATTATCTTTACGATAGAAATATTTAAAGCTTCATCTCAGCAACAGCAGGGGAAGGGTTCAGGAGGCTTTTTACTGCGGTTGTAAGGGGACTGTCCAATAGGTTGTACATCAGTTCTTGTTACTGGCCCGCCGGCTGCTGTAGCTTCGTGCCTCCCGAGCCCTGTTTGCCTCTCTGTGTTGTTTTAGTCTTGTGTTGTAGCACCGGGTTGGTCGTCCTCATCATCCCCGGCCCCTCTTCTAAAAATCCAACTCTGAATCAGTGGCATACTCTCTGCTGGACTGCCAATGTAGTAGGAGTCTCACTAAAAGCATACTTGCATCCTCGGTCTGACAAAACCTTTATTTTTTCGAGCATCCGTCATATGAATAAAGCATATTGTGTGGCTTTGATTCTGACTGAGATTTATTTGCTCATCATCTACCAGTGTGCGAGTTTTCTTCTCCTTTCTTGAATGTCTCCTTTCTTCTCCCTTCTTGAATGCCTGTTCTTCTGCTGTTCACTTAGTTTACATTGTTATATAATGGATCTCAGACATTTTGTCTGAAGGAGAAGTTGATTACAGCCATTCAAAGCTCTCCAGTTCTCTACGTCTTATTTGAAAGACTACAGGAATAAATGTCCCAAAGATGCTTGGAGAAGGGTTGCATCCATCAGTGGGGTCAATGACAAGTTCTCAAGTAATTTTAGTTTTTTGTTTGTTTTTGATTAATGCTACCTGGGGCCCGTTCCAGAAAGCGGGTTGAGTGAAAACTCTGAGTTTGGTAACCCTGAGATGAGGGAAACTCTGGGTTTTCCGTTCCAGAAAGAGAAGTAACTCAAACTCTGAATCAGTTACCATGGTAACTGACTCTGTGAACCTAACCTGCTCACTAGCAGGTTTTCTTGAACAAACCCTGACTTTCTCCCTGTCTCCTCCCTCTGCTGAACCTGAAGCAGCTGTCGGACATGGCGTGTCCTTTCCTCGGTAACCCGATCGATATTCAAGCGGAAGTAATTTGCATAGCCTTATGTCGGGAGAGGATTTTGAGACCCCGATTAGATGTTCTATGTCCAGGATGGAAGAGCTGTCCGAGATATAATATGCCGTTTACAGTTCACGGATTAAGCTACCACCACCCCGAGCAGTCAAATAAAGACACCTTTCATTTGGTCTTCTTTATTTCCTACAAATACAAAAGCAACAGTTAGTATTTTTATATTGTTCCAACAACACATTTCACCTGTGACCATGCACCCACCTCTAACTTATGTTCCAGTAATTCAATTTCTAGATCTGCCTTTCTAATTTGTCCGCCCCAAGTACACCATTTGAAGTATGTCTGGTCCAGATAGCTCAGTTGGTAAAGCAGGAGACTCTCAGTCTCAGGGTTGTGGGTTCGATCCCCACATAGTGTTAACTATCACCTTTGTAAGTCGCTTTGAATAAAAGCCTCTGCTAAATGACTGTAATGTTTTTATATTTCATTTTCAGCTGCTGCCAAGTGCGCTTTGCGCCCGTGGGATTGCACCTAAATGAAAATATTTTTTTTCCAATACCATTCCACCACTTTCTCACATGTAGGTAATATTATAAGAAAGTGTGGTTAAATGTTAAATGAATACACTACTGCATTCAAACGTACGCATTGACTCGGGCAGCGATTCTCTCCCACACCAATTCCCTCTGCTTTGCCGCTGCAGCGGTCTTGCTCTTCTTTTTAAAGATTGGTTCATACTCCCCATAAGCATTTAATAACAGTTCTAACTCCAGTGGGGTGAAGTACGCTGATCTTTGCTTGCCGGTTGCCATGCTGAATCGTAGTATCGGGCCTCCATTGATGATTTTTATTTTTATTTCTTTTTATTGTCGTCGCGCACGCGCTTAACTCAAGGTGAACATACTCAAAGTTGATTGAACTAACTCAAATCAGCCGTTCTGGAACCGAAAACTCAGACTTGGCCATCTCGGAATGAATCAACTCAGAGTGCAGGGTTAGACTCAGAGTTTGCTGAACCTGCTTCTTGGAACGGGCCCCTGATGATTGCCTGCTTGTGCTGTCCACAATTGGTCAGAATAGAGCAACCCATCAACCAAGTTGCTCGCAGTGTGTGCAAGCAGTCAGATTGATTGCTGATCATAAACTTTGTCTTGGAGAGGAGACTGCCAAAATGGACCGAAGAAACTTCTGAATGCTTGAGCCCTTGGAGGATAACAGCCATTAGAGTGGTTGTAGGGCACTGTGATGATATTCAGGTCAACCCTGAGACGCCGTAATCCAGTTTATTCGACACAGTGTACAACTGTGAGTGAGCTGTTGGTTCACTGTGTCTCCAATGGGGACCACAGTGCGTGGGGTTCTTTTTGGCAATAAAATCTTTGAGGCAATTCAGATTCTTCATATCAGAAGGCCAAGTGAAGGTGAAGTGAGCAGCATTAATTCCAGCACCCACTCCAGCATGATACAGGATAAAATGCAACAAAACGCTGGAAGCAGCTGATGTGCAGGGTTTGATCAAATAGAACAAAATACCAGTTGAAAAAGGAACCACCAAAAGAGCCACTAAAGAGTCACAACAAAGGGTTCTGTCGTGACTCTGAGTGACCTACTGAGATTTACTAACTAAAAACTAAAAAGTAAAATACACCTTCAATGGGTACCCACAAAGTGTGGTTTTTCAGAATATAACACTGATCTAAATGAACAATTTTTCATTTGTATTCAACATTTCAGTAATTAAGAGAAAACCTAAAACATACAGAGAAACAGCAGAGAAAGTAAAAACATGAGTTTGGGAGCACATGACTCACCTTGAAAAAAAGCTTAAGGATGGGATTATCATTGCCTTGTTGCGAATTGACTATTGCCCAGAGAATTTATTGAAGGGAAAAAAGTTGTGGTTTTCAGGCATTGGATGTTGTTTCTGGTCCTGATGGGAGTTTGGATTTTGGGTTGTGAGCAAAGGACTGGGAGTAAAGGACTCTTTTGGATTGGGGGTTTACATGGGGTGTTACAAGGGGTGTTCCATGTTCATGTTTTCCGCTTTTCCTTTTTGTTGTCTAGTCTTTCCCTGGAGGTTGTCCATCATATTGTAATTGTTGGACTAATTGAAAAATCGGTCTTGAAATACTCAGCTGACAATTCTTTTCAAAATAAAAATTCTGAGCATACATAGTTCAGTACATAGTTCAGGATGAATTTCATATAGGAAATAACTGTTTTAGTGTGTATAATGTGCCAACTATATTAGAAGAGACCTTCTAAAAAAGGCATACCCTTAACCTCACTAAACTCCTTTAATTTGATCTCAACTAAACTCCTTTTAGTTTTCAATCATCTTCAGCGTTATACCATCATGGAAAGTCCTCTTGGCTGGCACTTGATGAATCCCATCATGCATTTAACAGGGAATTATGGGACCTGTGGGAGATAATTAAAACTGACAGCAACAAACCCTGGTGCAACAAATTACCAGCTAATAAATATGATTATTAGATTATTTCTTTCCAGGTGCATATATTAATCTTTTTCTTTCCAAGACAAGCTTAATCAATAAATCCCAACTCATTGCTGATTAGCACTATACAACAGCAGCCTTGTGCTTAGACTAATCTAGCTTTAGTCACTTCACTACAGTTAGTCTGAGAACAGGACATCAACAACAGCGGGAGATGTTTTCAAATTCACAATTAATTAGCAGTTTCTACAATCGAACAAAGACACAAACATATTTCCTGACTGCTGATAATACACACCCATGATATATGCCGATCTGCATCTACTCTTCAAGAGAAATTGTTTGAGTGTGTGTGTATTGGTGTTTAGCACAGATGAAAAAGGTTCTGAGCAAAGTCACAGCATCAGTGATTGCTCTTGGCATAGTGTGGGGATAAGGCCCCATCTGCAAACATCACCCCCTAACAGACACACATGTGCAAAAACATTGCCAAACATCAACTGAAGCTGGTACTTGGTCAGTAGGCAGTGGTCAGGGATGATCACATGACCATGAGCAGGCTTTATTACTCTAGCACTGTCTAAATGGGCCAATAGATTAGTGGCCGGCTGTGAGAATGGGCTTTTGACATTCAGACCTTATATATTGGTTAGCATTCTGACACCTGCCAATATATGGATTACATTTGCAGTAAACCTCAGCTGGAGACCATGCAGCGAAAAAAGTGGGGGAACTTCTCTCCAGCAGAGTACCGTTGATGGACATATTCATTAAAATGATCTGTATTGCTATAAAATCATAATGCTGCCCAAAAAGGCCATACCAGTAAGTGGACTTAATGCAATACTTTACTTTATTAGAACATTTTCACTTTTCTACAACCATAAGCCCAAATTAATTCATTAACAGTCAACCACTAAAATTGTAGTCAAAGTGATATCACCCACTCACTTTAATATTGATTTAATTAAAAAGGGCATTGTGGCACCCTTGGGGAATGCACCCTTGGGGAATGCACCCTTGGGGAATACACCCCCCCCCCCCAGTTCAGACTTGTAGGGCGAGCTGAACGGCCATGCAGTGATGACGGGACCCTGGCTCGCCATCACCAATACCGTTCCCCTGACTGGATCACCCAGATCGAAAGGCCTTTGATCACCACCTTCTGATCCGGTGACCTCCTGATCCAACTTCTCTTGGAACCACAAGCATATAAGCAGGTTAGAGAATGGCTGGGTTCTCTCACTTGGGCCCCTTAGGGTCCACCCTCCATACTCAGCAGCCTCCTCCTCCAACGGTTCTGGTCCTGAGTCTGGTCCAGTCTTGGGCTAAGGCTCGGTTGCACCCACTTCCGACTCAGGCTCTGGTTCAGCAGCAACCTCAGGCTCGGGTTCCGGCCCTATTGCAACCTCAGGTTCCGGCTCAGGCTCAGTTGCATTCTCGGGTTCAGGCTCGGTTGCAACCTCTGGCTCAGTCTCTGGTTCAGGTTCAACCACCTCAGGCTCTGGTTTTGGAATGGGCTCAGGTTCAGGTTAGGCCAGTGGTGGGGGAGCTGGGGTTTCCACTGGCACGACATCTACCAGTGGGGTAGAGGCAACTACCTCCACAGCTTCCTCCTCTGCAGCCTCAGTCTCAGTCTCCTCCACAGGGACCTCTTCGCGCTGAGGACTGGCCCCACCTTTTCCCCTTCTCTGCGCCACGTGCTTTGGTCCAGGCCTGGATGACAGCGCAGAGGGCTGCCTGATTCTTTTCTACAGCAGCAAGGACATCACCACCCCGCCCCCACCCCACCCCCCCAAACATCGCTGTGTGGTGTCGTCCATTTCTCTAACTGAGTGTGCTGATCAGTGTGCTCGCATTCTCCACCATATGTGACACCCGGCTTTTCCCCTCGGGTGCCACATGCATGAACTATAAATACTGGTAGACAAGAGAACTCAGAAATTGAAGTCCTGGCTTATAAATATTTATTGTGGTAAGATTGAGATAAAAAATGCTCCACACATGAATGTGCGAGCCTGTATGGGTTACAGGCGTTGTTTCAAATCTGGATCACCTTGATTGTGTTCCAGCACATCTTTTTTGTTGCCCGGATCCACCCCTTTGAATCGCAGTCAGACACATTTTCAATTCCGTTCAAACGATTCAGGGGTCCTGAAACGCTGGCCTCTGAGGCTGATCTCTGTACGTCACTTGATGGGTAAACAAGTACTTAATCATTGCACCATCCTCCACCAATCATAGTAGCAAATGACTTTGATGTAATCTGTCAGCGGTGGCGTGTTATTCCAGTGTATCACATTCAGAGCAGTTCCGCTCAACATCTGAGACATAATTTAGTGCAACATTGTACAACATTGAGCCGAATATGATACCTGTCTACTGGTGTGGCTGTCTGAGGTAACATTTCTTCAAAGTGAAGGGGGGAAAAAAAATCCTTTTTCACATAATGATAGTCTTTAGGCGATTTGTGTTTACAGATTTTGTAGCACAAAGAAGAATATGGGGGAAAATACTTTTTGAGCATAAAAGATAGATAAGATAGATACTTTATTGGAAATTCTGGAATTGTATCTGTAATAATACTCTAACAAAAAGGTATTTTGCAAAAGCAGCCTAATTTAATATAAAAAGGCTCTGGGAAGAAGGCTGGCATATTGTTTCAAGAACGACTTTGTCAAAAGCAAAATCGAAGAAAACATTTGCAATCTTTAAATGAATCTCTCTAATCTATATTGATGTTAAAATACCTACCATAACCCCCGACACCATTTTTTTCCCTTTTTGGTAACCCCACTATAACATGCTAGTACTGTTTTGATTATATACTTTGCTATCGTAGATGCAAAACAGCATGTTAATCAAAACCTTCTCATTCAACCACCAAAACAGCAACATGGCATGTGGAGGTTTTGGCTGGTGGAGAGAAGAAAGCATTTTCAGTGCCAAACTCCTGTTTGATCCAAATATAGTGGTCCAAAAGAAATAAAAAAAACAAAAAACAAGCAGTGTTTGTTGTACACAACCGTGTACCTTTTTGCAGTGTTTTCATCCATTCAAGATATCAGCTCATACAGCTGTCAAAGACGAAGGTGAGGGGACATTTGTAGAGGTTGTAATACAACAACATTACAGGAGAGAAAGGAAAGCCAGGTTATTGGGTTGTACCTCCAAGTGTGTGTGTGTGTGTGTGAGTGAAGCAGAGCCAAGCAAATAACCAGAACAAAAGTTGAAGCAAAACAGGGGAGGACAACAGAACTAATAGAACCATTTATAAAAATTTGGCTCCAGACGAAGGAAGGTACTGACAGACTAACAACCTTGTTATTTCTATTCAAGGATTTAAACTATAATACATAGACTGATATCAGCAACAAAGTCAAAGTTTTAGTACTGTAACAACACAATGGCGTGTGTACAAGGGTGCAAATTTGGTCTAGAAGGTGGAGGGACGGGGGACCAACGTTGGTGATGGCCAGTCATTCCCTAAAAAAAAAAAAAAAAGGTATATATATATATATATATATATATATTACGAACCAGTTCAGATGCAAAATGATGCTAATTATGCTAAATTTTTGTGGGGGGCTTTTCATGTTTGATGATGGTGGTGAATGATCTCTCGATCTCTTGTGGTTGGTGGGAAATAGTTCCCCCTCTGTTGATTCGTTCAGTTAATGTAGTTCCACATGCTCTTCATTAAGTTCTTTGTTAGCCTGTAGATGGCGCTGATTCTCCCATTTAGCTAAAACAGTACTTACGGCATACTGGAATGACATGATGGAATATTAACATTGTGGGGGGGGGGGCAAAATCAGGACAAGTGCCGCCCCGCCCGAAATTTGTCCGCTTTTATCCAAAGCGACTTACAAAAAGGTACTTGAAACTATGGGGGGATTGAACCCACGACCCTGAGACTCTCATGCTCATGACTGAGCAGTCTGGGCCGGACACCCTTGCGTGTGTAAATGACCAGAGGAAGGACATGAGGACACCTAAACTTTTATACACAGCATGGCCAGATTCGACAAGATGACACTGAGCAGCAGTCTGTGGCTGACGGATGTCTAACATCGTCTGAAAGCGAAGTTATCAAGAGGGAATATCACTTGATTCAAGAATTCTTATATTAGTCCTATGGGCGAAGACCATACTAAATACTAAATAAATACTGGTGAAAACACAACTTTCTCTCAAACCCAGAGAACTTAAACCTCAACTTTTGAGGTAATCAAGAAAATTTGGAGCTGCTTCATTGGGAAATATGTTCTCACATCTGTCCCAATCCATTCTCTGAGAGATTTCCTCAGAATAAGAATAAACTTTCGAGCTCAGAACTGATAGCATTTACTAAAGAGTCAAGTTAATTTGCATATAGGGTTTTCTTAGTGTGATGACATCACTGGCTTCAAACCTTAGTTCTCTGGGTTTATGGCTGTGGGTGATAGTTTATTAAAAAGGTACTGATTGCACTGTCCTCAACCATGAGTAACCTCTTTAAATTCCTGAAAGTGAGCGGCTTCCCCTTTAATCATCATTAAATCCGTTGCTATGGGTTTGGCCTGGTCAAGACCACTTCACCCAAATACGCAATTTATTTGGATAAGGGGTACACCTCCAGTGTGTTTGTGTAAAGGGAGTCGGGAACGTTCATGAAAAATGACATAGTACAGGATGTCATGCTGTGATTCCAAGTCGGATGAACATTGCTCTCCCGGTTTCCTCCTGGTTTGATTTCCCAGCGGTCAGAGTGCTTGTTTCAGGGATCGGGAGCTCTCATCATTCATTCAGGATCATGCTTGTCTCCGCTTCCATCAGAGCGCTGTCAGACTCCTAAATATTGCAATAAATACAATAAAAATGGCCCATGTCGTGGCCTGTTTTTGCTCACTTTTGTTTTGGAACAGAAATCTTTCATATTAGCCTCTTGCACACAGGTGGATTGTTGTCATGTATTCATTATTCTTATTTTGATTTCTAAACTATTTTTGTCAGGATGAATCTGAATGCACCACTGACAGTTGCCCGTCTCCCCAAGAGGTTTGGTGGGGAGCAGACGGCAGACTTTGACACTTTGGCAGTAAATAATTATGAAGCCCCGGAAAGCACAGTGGGAAATGAGGCTTTAATGTATGACTCCGAGGGTGTGAACACAACATTAAACAAATCAGCAGTGGGTGTCGGTGGATGTGTTATAACATATCCTTCACCTCCTCACTGCCAACCTGACGCTGCATCTCTAACCACCCTCTCTCTAAACAAAGTCACCTATAGGCAATTCCAGCTCTGATCAATCTTTCAGGTGACATCACGGCTGTGCACCGTGTTGACCAGCACCGATGGTAGCTATTGATTCAAAGCTCACTCCAGCTAGAGCTGCTTTGATCTCCACTCATCATAGTGTGTCTCTGGAAGTACCCTTTGCTGTAGCCAAGTACCGCGGCAAAGTTGTTTGTTTTTTTTTAAAATCAATACTCAAGATACCTGGAACTTAAAATAGCCTTAAAGCTACACCAGGCAAGAATTTCTGTTCAAATCCGCTCGTCTTACAAGCCTAAACCACAAAGTGGGGTTGCAACAGAGAAGAGATGTCCCATCCACACTAACTGAGACGCTGTCTTTTGTCCAAATTAATTCCAGGAGTAGAGTATAATCACAAGCGGGAAATCTTCTCCGCCCAAAGGCAGTGACAACTTGAAACTTAAGAGTGAAATCCAAAACAGAACTGAGTGACTGGACTCACCAACACTAGATCTTTTGCCTCTCTCGTCCCTTTTGTATTCTTGGGTATATAACGACCAGCAAACTTCATGCTACATGACTTCTGGGTATACAAGTACTCAAAATTGAAACAAATACCTCTTGTTGCCATTTGGGGCCACCATCATGTTGAATTGCCTGGTGCAGCTTTTGGCTATTTTTGCCTTCATTTATAGACACAGTAGAGAAAGACAGGAAGATTTGGTGGCGAGGGAGAGGGATGGCATGAGACAGGCCAGATTCAAACCCAGGAGGTCCCCGGTTACATGGTACACCACGCCTGAGCCACCAGGATGCCCCGCCATCTTTAAGTGGAAGAGAATTGCTTCCCAAATCAGAGATGGATTTTGGTCTCCTGACATATTGGGCGTATTAGTTCGCTAGCACCACCTGATGCTGTGTTTCATGCACAATCCAAGCAAGAAAATGACAAAATTTGAGCCAGCCTGATATGGATAGCAGGTAACATAATACAGAATAAATCTCAATCTCAATCTTCAATTTTTAAGACCTGTGTAGAGCAAGTGACTCGTGATTTTTGTTCAGCAGTATATGGCAATCAGATGAGCAAGGACGACTCTTTCTACTGAGTGATTTAACTGTCAAAAAGGGACAAACTTTATATTTTCACTTTACATTTTATTTGAACTAAAATGATAACTTCTTAGAGAGCATTAACTCAAGCCACAGCAAATTTATACTTGTACAATATCTCATTTCTCATTTAAAAATGCTCTGCTTATATAGTCTCCTGCAAAGCGAACCTCTAATATTCAGTAAAACGGCTTGCTGGACGATTCAGAGAAATTAAGCCTATGCACAACTTTTAATTGTATTAACTGTTATCTATCTACTGATAGAGCAGGAATGAATTTGGGGCAAACTCTCCTCCCTCGTGTCCTCAGAGATCGCTAAGACTAATTCATTATTCTAAGCCTCTTTAAGGTTGGCAGTCAAAAGCTCAGCGTGATCACTGAAGACAGATAAAGAATGAAGAACTTCATTATTTTTGGTCTAATTTACTCTGGATTTACCAATTTGTTTTTCCGATTGTGTGCACATTACACACGCCTCACTGAATAATGACTGAAAAACCGAAAGGAAACGAAATATATTTAAATGGGGCACTAAACCTCATTGTGAACCTTTTTAGCATCACCTCGTCTTTACTCGGCCGCTGTGCTGTCCTGACGTTTTGGATGGTTGATACCCTGTCACATTCAGGGTAGCATGCATTGTGTGTTTTGATACGAGGGCTAAGGCGGCACACTAATTATCAGGTGCATTTAACTTGGGCCTCTAACATTTTCATGTCTTGAACCCCCAAATAGACATAAATTAGGCCACAGACACCCGTTTGATAAGATTTCTATTTTGTCATTGTGGATTTCATATTGAATTGAATAACTGCCTACCCTGTACGTGGGACAATAATAATGGTGAGAGTGAAACCTATAATTGGAATAGTCCCGTGTATATATCTAATTGGAATATGTAGTGAATTAGATTATAGTGAAATTAAACTATTTCTCATTTTTGCTGGGGATCCCCTGGGACCCCCTCTAGGACCCCCACTTTGAGAGAACCACTGGACTAAACTACCGCTAATTGAACAGTTTGAGTTGGTTAGTTTCTTCATACACAATCCAAATGGCGTCAGAAGATAAAGGGGAATGGTACAAGGACATGTTGATGAAAGTATTGCAGATCATTGGCCCGTTGCCCAACGGACATCGTAATGGGCTGTCAGGTTTGAGAGGGAATCGTGTGTCTTCTGCATGGTCAAGAGCATCAATGTTACATTTGAGTGGATGTAAAGGACATCAAGCAGAATTTGTAAGCTTGTGTATATATAAAAATGAAGGCAGGCAGGGTGGGAAAAGTAAGATCTTGATTTGACAACTGCTTAAGGACAGGTTTTAACGCTGAAAGCAATTTGTAAAGGGGGATTGCTTACTAAAACCTGTTTAAAATTCTAGCTTCTTACTCTATGTTAATGTTTAATAATAGCCTACCCCAAAGCAGGAATGCTGGAGATATTGCAGCTTTTTTTTTATTGCGTTGTGAAGGTTAAAGCCTGTTTCATAGGCTTACGGTAAAATTATTACAATGTCTTTTGCACCTAATATAGCATAGCACAGGCTATTATAACAGCCTGGGATTCCTTTTTTCCCTCAAAGCCTATATAACCTAATAAAAGAATTGATTACACTAGGCATTGCTCAATCTGGCAGAGTGCTCAGGGGGCAAAAAAGTGATGCTTTCACAGGCCACAGCGCATACAGAAAAATGTTTTTATCTAACTTCAGTCAGTGCAGAATCTTTTATTTCATTACATAAAATAATTGTACCAATAATATTTTGCAAACCTGTCTGTAGTCAGTTTTCAATATCCTTATTCTCTGCTCGCCTAAAAGGCCCTACCTATGTAAAGCAAAGTGTAGTTTCCACGCATCCGCTTCAGTTCTTGGTGCAGATACTGTAGTTTGATCGTTTTGTAAACATTGCTGCCTTAGCCAATTCTGCTAACGTGGGATCGGCTACCAATATTGGCACCAAAAATACAGATCAAATCATCCCTACTATAAGCCAACAGCCACTATCAACTAGTTGTGACTGAAGCCCCATAAATTAACAGGCAGGGAGTGGCAGGTGTGACCGTTAGCCACAGCAAACTGATGGAGACAGTTCATCCTTTTGGTACTCATTGCAGATCGTCCCAGTTTATGGCTTGTGTACTTTATCTACGCTTCTTGAGTGTTGTAGACATGGAGCATAATTGTGCTGTGACATGGACCCCATCTCTCTTGGAAAGTGATGACATTAAATAAAAGTTTATATATAGTTATTACACTTACAATAGTGCTCAATCTTCACTACAGAATTTATCACTGTACCTGACGGTCCCTGTCTGGAATACACTTTAAATTCCATGAGATTCCAGAAATTCCATGATGAAATGTGAACCCTGAATATTGGGCACACTAGTGGTTATCAGTAGGCTTTTGTGATTTACAGTTACCCCTCACTGCCATCGTCAGTAAACTGCACACAACACGCTCATGTTTATCAACCGGCCGGTCTGCGATGCTTCATACCGAAGGAATACAAAGGGACGACAGAGGAAAAAGATCTAATGTTGGTGAGTCCAGCTGTGTCTGGACAGAGCGCTGCTATTTAGTATTTTGCTCTTAAGTTTTGATCAATTCCTGTGTGGAGATTTCCTGCCAGTGCCCATACCCGACACCAGAATTTCTTTAAAATTTTCATCACATCGCTGCAATCTTGCCTAATGCAGTTTATTGAATTAATGGCCTGTTGCCTACCTTTTATGTTTGTGGTCACCCAGCCAATCTATCTAACACATCCATGTGATATCTATTGTCAGCCTTGTCATTCCCTAACGAAACCAACACCACCGCACATAAGCACACACGTAACCCTCCAAGATGCAAGGAATCAGGCGGCGTTTGGTGAAGTTTTCACACCCTGGAAAGGGCTTTACTCTGGAGAGGATGATGCAGTGACTGGTCTGGCTTGGGGATGGAGCGTGCAGTTCCTTCACTATGTGTTCTGCCATATTTAGATAAAGAAGAATGGGATTTCATGGGGTTCACATCTGAAAATATATATCTTATTTCTTCCCACGGCAGAAAGTGAACATACAATGAAATGCATCTAAATTTAGAAAGCAGGTTAATGTTACAGCCTTTGACTTGAATTTTATTTAATAACGATAAAGATGAGTTCATGGGTCAAAGACGAAATTATGTTTGACACAGTTTGGCCAGTATTCATTGGCTAGTGTGCTAAGCTACGGCAATACAATAGCCTTTCTGTGTTGCTTTGTTTTCCATCAGATTCTGATTTATTTGTACCACTTTTTATTTTTCTATTAATTTGTGAGCTTACCGATTTCCCTATTGTCACCATCAATGTATGAATTAAACACAAAAAACAGGTTTGTTTTTTTCCTTATCATGGTCACTGCAGTCAGGCAAATCCAGTGCAGTCAATTTTTTGGTGGCCTAATTTGTAAAGCATTTGTTGCACAGAAATCAATATTAATAATATTCAAGATTTGTATTAACCAGATACGCACAGCCCCCACATTATTGAGTGATTTCAGGCTTATTTTGGAAACAACTTGGTGAAACAACACAACACGGTGAAATATAGTCTGCACACAAACACAAATACAGCTCCGGTCCCAATACACATGGCCATGGCATTTAAATGTGTTTCTGTTCATGGTGTCCCTAACTTAATAAACAACATGTCTGCAGCAATTTCCCCAAATCCTTTGAATTCCTTGGAATGTTGTTTTCAAAAAGAGTAAAGTTCACACGCTAAATGTGATGTGAAATTATTTCAATTATAGACTTCGATGAAATCGGCCCATTATGGAACAGAAGTGGTATTTCATCAAAAAAAATGCTCGATCTACAAGGAAACAGTTGTATTTGGTGAGGAGCTATGCTTGAACCTCTATTGCATGGTATCTCTGGTACGCTGAAGCTTTCAGAAAGGGCAGCCTTCCAACAGAATCAAGAACCATCAGTGTTTATTTACTAAAACGTGTAGTTTGCAGGTTTAGCCTACAAACAGAAGAAAGAAAGACAAGAAAATACCATGGATGGAGCTGACAGCTAGATCTTAAGACAGATATACATGTAAAAAAAAAAAAATCAAATCAAAAAGCACAATAAAAATGTCATGTTTTTTTATTATCTCCACACACATTACCTGGGACTGCTGACATCGGTGCCATGTTTGACACACTTTTGCAATTTGTGATGCCAAGAGGGAAATATTGAAGCCTACAAAAAGAATCCCACATGTCCTACTTTTAATTACTACTAAGAAGCTCACCTGGTTGGTTTTTCCCAGTCAGCAGCTCATATTTACAGTAAAGCCGACATGACATGAACGCAGCCTAAGCAAATGTCACCAACTTCCTCCTTTAATCAATTGGAACAAAGTCAACCGGCGAGCCAAACTACTCTGTACTCTGCGATCGTGTAGCCTGTTCAAATACTCTGCGGCTTCCAGTTCTGCCATGTTGATGACAAGAAAGCGTTGTCAACTTTGAGCACAGCGGCACGACCCGATGCACTGCAGTGGCGAAGCCAAATCTCACAGCTGAAAACAATATTGCGTTCAGGAAGAATTAGGAGTTGGCTGATTCTTCCTGAACGCAATGGCTGGCTTGCCAGGCTGGAGCATGGCTAAAGTAATGTCTGTGACTCCTTTTACAGATTTGTCGCATTGGGAGATGAGCCCGGGGAAGAGAGTAGATACAGCAAGATATGCCGAAGGCTAAAAATCTGGCCATATTTCTTCGGCTTCCACTGCACTGATCGCAGACAAATCCTTCATATGGGGAGCAAACTGTCCATTGGGCTATACTGCTGATATGCAAGTTCGGAAAGCTGACTAAGACCCTCTGTCCCCGATGCTTGATCTCTGCATAGATGGCTCCAGCTTTCCCAGCGAGACAAATAACACGTTATTGTGTGCGCACACGCACACACACACAGTGCAGTTGTCTTTTGTAACTGCCGTTAAAGAAAATAGGCCTTTTCATATTTACCCTTGTCCACTGTGAATCCTAAGAGCTCAGCTCCATATACGCGTCCTCTCCATTTATAACTGCCATCGCTTGTCCTTCACTTAATGATGAACTGATGAAATACTGCATTAATTAATTCCATTATGTTAGTATTTGCTTGACTAGGAGTTACATTGCAGTCCACAAAATAGTTGATAGGTTAATATAGGGAAGGAACAAAACTTTAAAAGCCTTTACAATCACTTCACCAGACCTTCTGTGAGGTTGTACAATCCTGGCTGGAGGTCAAAGAGCACTTTGTAAAACATGGGGAGGTCTTGCCCTCCGCATAGACATATGTCACGTACCATATGTGGACATGTCACGTACCATTTCTTCAGTTTCAAATTTGTATTGCACCGAGTCCTCTCAGAGGCCTTCAGTGTGCCTTTCCCTCTGTCAGAGATCTGGCAGTTATATTTATAACCCATCATTCCTTTTAAGTCAGTCAGGGGAGACAACTTGTTAAGGGTGGGATGTATAGTCATGCCCCGACGAGCCCGGCGGAACTGGAGGAAAAGGGTTTGCGTCAGCGCAGACAGAAAGAGGTGTGCCCCGCTGGGTGCCGTCACATCGAGACAATAAACCCTGATAAAGGCAAAGGATTAAGCAAAGCCCGACTGACTGCAGAGCAGACATTCCTTCACAGAAATAACTTTAAAACAACGTCCAAGAAGTGACGATTCCTCTTGTAGAAATAGGAGCGCAAACGTTGCCGTGTAACTCATTTTGCAGAACAGGCTCTTAGATGTTAATCTCCAATGCAAATGTTGTGTCTAGCCGGTAACGATGTTCCCAAGGCAGCAAAGAGAGTTATTCCATTTCAAAGGCACCGTGGCATCTGTGTGCATAAGAGCTGATTTAATACCAGACGTATGTGACAGCCCAACGTAAAAAGAGTGGTTAATAATAAGTTGCCTGCTCAGGATTGCAGAACTTTGGGAGTTGGAAGACGTCCATGTAATCAAGCAGCGCATGAGTTGTGACGCCTTCTCTACTTCAGTGAACAAGGAAATTTTGTGCTGTTCAAACTACGTTCTACACTTGCTTGTGATCAACATAGTTTGAATGAGAAACGCCCTGGGTACAGTTCTCAGAAATTACTTGGTCTAGGGAAAGAAAGCTATCATCCAAGCTATGGTGACAAATCTTCAGGAAGTTTAAAAAATGTGATATATTCTAAACTAATTTTTAAATGTGAAAACTATATACATCTGTTTCTAGGTCATCTTTCCCGTCAGTCACCGCGAATGGATGCTCAACGCCGCCTGAATATGCTTTATAGCAGCCAAACCACACAGGACCGCCGCACAAGAGCCAAGAAGGTGGTGAATTATGTTAGACAGACAGGTTTCTTAAATTTTCAGAGATAAACAGAATGAAAAGCAAACACTGCAGGGACAAAAACAGATGGGCTGCATGTATGGACGGGAAGCTTTTTTAAAAGATAAAGCATCCCTCCAAGAGCTCACTGGTTAGGATGATACAGAGCTACACTATATGGCCAAAACTCAGTGGACACCTGACCATCACACCTATATGAGCTTGCTGGACATCCCATTCTAAAACCATGGGCATTAATATGGAGTTGGACCCTTTGCAGCTATAACAGCCGCCACTCTTCTGGGAAGGCTTTCCACAAGCTTTTGAAGTGTCTGTGGGAATTTGTGCCCATTCAGCCAAAAGAGCGTTTGTGGTGTCAGTGATGTTAGAAGAGAAAGCCTGGCTCGCAATCGGCGTTCTAATTCCTCCCAAAGGTGTTCAGTGGGGTTGAGGTCAGGGCTCTGTGCAGGCCAATCGAGTTCCTCCACACCAAACTCACCATGTCTTTATGGACCTCGCTTTGTGCACAGGGGCACAGTCATGCTGGAACAGCAAAGGGCCTTCCCCAAACTGTTGCCACAAAGTTGGAAGCGCCCAATTGACTAAAATGTCTTCATATCCTGTAGCATTAAGATTACCTTCATCGGAACTAAAGGGGCCAAGCCCAAACCTTAAAAAAGGTTTGGGCGTGGCTGAAACACCGTGGCTGAAACACCTGAACTTAATAACTAGTAGGGGTGTCCACTGAGTTTTGGCCATATAGTGTATCAAGTAGGAAGTGTGACGCAAGCCCTGCATAGGCCCTGTGGACAGAGATGGAGGTGTTGTCTGAGGCTCTTCAAAGACATTTGTGAGATCAATGGCACAGGACGACCATGTTCGGGAAGAAAAAAGCAGTCTCAGACCTATCCATGAACCTAAGAGCCTAAGAATGTATGTTATATTTACTGCACTTAATCTTCTTTTTTTAAAAAGGGACTTTTAAGCCGATTGAAAACTGCATGGGGACATATTCAATACAGTAAATTGATTGCTATTAAGGTCATCACCCCTGGCAGTACACACAACATGCTTTCATCATTGGTGCACATGAAAATTCAAACCACTGACTACAGTGTCTGCCGTGCAAAGGGTAATGCGTTGTAAACAATTTCTGTGTGCCTTTCAGCAAAAAATGCCATTAAGCCCTCGAGCTCCTAGTGGTACTCTTCCACATCACGCCACATCTGAGGAAACCAATGCTTCACAAAAGGTTCCTTTCACCGCTGATGAAGGACAACATCCTTAGAATTCACTCCACAACAGCCACTGCACCGCTACAATGCCTAGGAAGCAAGTGCTTGTAGCAGAAAAAAAAAACATAGGTCTAAGCACAGAGAGGCAAGACTTTAGACTTTTTTTTAACAATAAAAAGCAGGGTTCAGACTGTTCCAAACATTAAATGAGAACAGTCCATTACAGATCATAACAGACTATCAGGCCCACCTGGAAAAAGGGGTAACTGTGGTACAGAGCATGGCTGCATGTCTTTCCAGGGATAGCTTTTTTTCTTGTTTCCAATAGGCAGTGCATCTGAGGGCAGAACATGATTTTAGCCCTTAATACACCTGTCACTGAAATTTAAAAAAACAACTTGCAAAATGGTTCTTGAAAACAGCTTTATAATCATCTGATGCCAAAAGCAAATTCCACGAAAAAACACTCTGCTGAGAGCTGAGAGCTAAATATAAAAAAACATATGCTTCGTGAAAGTGACAGTTGCGCAGACAACAAAAACAGCAGAATAACATCGCACAAAAACAGAATCAAACAAAAGAATAACCATCCATTACATGAAGTACTGATCATATGGAGCGAGGCTCTCCGCGAAAACGATCTCAAAACGGACGACATGAAAACACCTTCAAAACTCGGCCGGATGGGGGGGGAGCAAGGGTTTGCTTAACCACATGTAAATCAATTAGGCGAGAACATGAGAACGGGTCTGTCACACTGGCGCTTTGTCTGCTCTCTGTCCAGTGTCTACTCTGGGAGATAGGCTGGGTGCTGGGACGTCTGCCAAGTACATACAAACCATGACTGGGCAAACACTTCCTCCCCGAGCCGTGTTGTGAGGAGGCCGACTGCAGACGCAGCCTGGAGCGAATCACTTCAAGTTAATCACTCCGTTTTTGCCACTCCTACTTCCATGTAAAGCCATTAGTCATAATCCATACAATCCAGCCTCAAGACAATAATTGCCCATATACAGTAGGTGGCAACGGTGCACAATGAGATGGGAATTCTCATTGAGAAAATACTATTCTGATTAAGGTTACTGTTACATTGGTTTGCTAATATTGGGCTTTTATTAAATATCAGATATTGGCCAGTCATGTCATCCCCTGCCAATATAATGGAGGTTCTTCGCTGACCAGAGCTACATCAAAAGTCTGTAAAACCGGCTATGAAATTGTATCTCATGTGCACATTTAATTGCTCAGTAATGCTCTTTGTAAATTAATTCTTCATTTATTGGCAGGAATGTATCCCAGAGTTGCCTTATCATTGCCTGCCACCCCTGCATTAAAAAGCTGCTTACCCACCTAAAGGAATTTCTGAGTTGTAATGGAGAGTTTTAGTGTCACATGATGGTATAAATGTCTATAAATGCTGTTTCAGAGGCTTTCCACCCTGCCAAGAATATGAATCTGGGGGAAATACTGACATACTGACTACTTTTGGGGCATAAAAATGGTCAAATTTAGAGGCACAAAACACCAGCTATCTGTGACTTCAATACAGAAATATGGGTTGTCGTATCAAAATCTCGGTCGAACCCTAGTTCTAACAGGCATGTTCTTACCACTATGCAGGATAGTGAGTAGACAGACCGTCCTTCAATCAGAAGACCTGGGATAAAACCATCGTGTCAGCAAGCATCTGCCCTGAAGTGTCCTTGAGCAAACCAGTACTAATCCAGACCAAGGTAGTTTAGTTCCTATAACCATCCCTACCCTGATACGGAGAGCTACCACCGATAAAAATGGAAACTTCACAACAAATCATAGTGTGTGCGCTGAGGCAGTGTGTCCTTTGCGTGCACTTTGACATGCTGGTATAACCTTTTAGAAAAGCCATGAAGTGCAACTCTGAGCCAAACTGGATAAACACTCTTCAAAAGGAAAAGTGCAAAAGGAAAAGTGGCCTTGTTTAAGTTTACTCTTAAACAAGTTAAATCTTTATTGCCAAATCCTTGTTCACGGGGCCTCGATGTGAGTCAATGAATACGAAACACCAAGCCAAGAAAATATATGAAGAGATGTACTTAATTCTCTTACTTTATCACAACAGATTTGTCGCATTTCCCCCGAGAGCAAAGCCTCAAAGTCCACTGTGTCGTCTTTTCACGCCGGGAGATTTGTCTGCTTAACTGTCCATCCATCAGATTTACTGGATTTCTCTTGAGGTATTCATATTTACTTGGCATATGAGCGTGACAAGGGAAGAGTGGCTTAAACTATTAGGGGGGGGGGAGTGCAGCAGGTTTATGTGTGGAACCTGAGGTCTGTGAAACAGACCTCGGAGGCAGCCGGCCATGCGCCAAATCTGTTACCAAAATTGCTTTTGACAGCGGTGCCTTCGTTGTCCAGTAAGGTGGGTATCCCTAACATTAAGCAACACTGACCACAGGCTCTAGCGGTGTGTGTGTGTGTGTGTGTAGGCTGTGTGCTGCTGCTATATGCAGTACACTTCCTTTGCAGCCTGGTAAAGCCATCAAGGAGAGTATAATGTTTAGTGCACACGTAGGCGTTCCTTTTGTGTGGTAATGAAATTGAGGCAAGACTTTGTAAAAAAAAAAAAAGTCTAAAAAGGAGAGAAGGGATATTGTGTGCAACGACTAAAAAGGGGTGGAAGGGATGGTTATGCAATAAATATGTAAATGTCTCTTGTGGCTCAGTGCCACATATCTACATCTTGCAATCAATCCTAACCTAGCTATACATTTATATGCTTTTTAAAAAAAAGGGATGCAGCTGAATAAGCACAGGCAGCAAGGTGCTCCAACTCAGTGTTTGTCTCTAAGCATTGCACTTGCAACGCAATGTCATACTCTGCTTACTGGTGAGAAGAGTGTGTTGTGTTGCAGCATCAATTTAAAGGAGTTAAAATATTGGGGGGGTATAATAGAGTAGAGTACAGTTCATCTACTCCCATCTTACATGGGAGACGTGTTTACACAAATGCTCAACATGAGATTTTTGAATTGTGTGCAGTCACTGAATAAAGTATTTTGCACATTACTGAAAACTTAAGCCTGCCCTATCAAAAAATAAATCACTATAATATTCCAATTGGGACTTGCTTCTGTGGTTCTCAATAGTGAGTTTATAATCACCTTATGATACTTTATGGTATTTTTCCTATAATATTGCTATAGTGACTTAAAGTGTGTCTGTGGTACTCAATAGTTATTGTACTTTACTGTATTTATAGGATTATTGTACTTTACTGTATTTATATGATCATTCAAAAATTAATTATAGGATGACGATAGTTCTTCTGTCCTGATGATGATGTGTGTGTGTCCATCTTCGAGAAAATGACCAATCAGAACAGCAGCTACCTCTGCAGTTGCATGTTGCAGAAAATTGGCACCTCACTTTTCCATGCAACACAATTATCATTATGAAAGGGGGAGGAGGAAGAGGGGAGGGGAGTCGGCACTTACCGTTTGAAAGGGCCACCAGGCAGATCAGGAGAGCTCCTCTGCAATACCGTGCACCTGACATGGTAGAAATCCCAGAGGGGTGTAAAATCCCAGTTGTCCCAGTAGCCGGTGGTGAATAAATAAAACCTCTCTGCAGGTAATAGCCTCCACGCGATGCTGTTGCAGTTCCTCCGAGGGTCTGAACTTGGACAATGCGCAATGGGATGTGTGTCTGCGCGTGACAATGTGTGTGTTGCCTCAGCCGAGGTTATCCCGTCTTCTAAAAAAAATCGTGTCAGATTACAGTCTTAATAGTGTCTTTGCGAGAAGGAACACCCAAGGCACAGCAAATTGCGTCTTCTCCAGTAAAAAAAAAAAAAAAACTAGAGGGAACGGTTTTTTTTCCCACATGGGAGGAAAGTTACAGGTATCTGGCTCCAAATTGGACTACTGGGGATGGGGGAATAACCCGGTGTTCGCGAAATGGATCCAAGTCCTTGTGTGAAGACCCGATAAATGCCCCAAAAATGAAATCAGTGGACATCAGTGGAGAAATGACGTGCGCCGCGGCTTAAAAAACAGGAGAATCTGCGTACTAACCCCAAACGGGATACTCAAAATAAGGAGGAATATCAATCTAGTTAATCGGCGTGGTGGCTCGGGCCCCAGTTTAAACAAATTTAACAATGAAATCCGGTTTGCAATTCATGGAAACACTGGCGCTGGTGAAGAAAAGAGGGGGCGAAAAGGCACCCGGTGGGTCCCGCGCTGTTCTGGTTCAACTGCAAACGACTTCTCGGCTTTATTTAAATAACCCACCCCACCGATAAAAGGGGAAAGCGATATATTCTAGGTTGCACGCGGTGAAATTACCCCCCGAAAACAAACCCAAAAGCTGTAGGTGTGCTGCGAAAAAAAAAACACACACCACACGCTTATCCTCAGGGTTTCCAACACTTCACCACCGCAGCGTGTTGCGACAGTCACTCAGTTGGGTATCATGGTGTGAAAGATTAGAAGAAAACAGACTCATAAATCCAGCAAAAAAAGTCCATGTACTTTCTTATTCAATGTCACTTTAGAGTGTTAAGACAACAGACCCGGAGCATCGTCGGCACTGCTCGCCGGAGTCTGTAACGTTAACACAGCCAAGTCCGACGAAGTCCGACGCTTTTTGATTTTTATTTCCAGTAGTCTGGCTTCACTGCTCCTTTTCTCCGGTGTGTGTTTTTAAAAGGAGGAGAGGATGAACTTCGGCACTGTTTACCACACTGGCGTTAGTTCAGCCGTTTACTCTGCGCTAAACTATACGTGTTCTCCTAAATGTGCCGGAGAGCCCGCATATCAACCAGTGACAAGCTCGCTAGTATCAAGTGAGTCGGACTTCCGGCCATAATTTTCAAAATAAACCCTTATTGACCAACGTGTTTCTAAAGAAAATTGGAATGGGAATAAAATTGCTGTTTTGCAAAATGTCCTTTACACAGCACATAAGCCATAGGTCTATGCACAATGTCATATTCACAGTGCTTGTAATATAATGTTTTATTTATGTAGCACGTATCTAAAACTGTGCCTCACATAAAAACTGAATAAATAGCACAACATATAAATACAACAATAAATAAAATAAAACAATGTCAATAAAACATGGGGGACAAAACAATTTTAAATATTTTTTAAAAAGAGGTAGAAAAAAGACAAATTAAGATAAATCATTACATAAAAACATCACATGATTGAGCTAGACTGAGCTCCCCAGGTAGGTCACAATATATGATCCCTAATAGCCAGTCAAATATACAAAGACATTCTCAAACACCAGACCATTTGGAAGGCTGTCTACCATCTCATTTAACCCACATCAGTGGCACAACTGTTCCTAAAAGTTATATTCCAATTCCTGGTGTCAAGTCAGTCAGAATCAGCCACCACTGAAATGCCTATGCTTGCTACTAATTTTACGGTTTTATTTTGAATGTGAAAGCGGCTACTTTCCGGTATCATTCAAGTTACCTCTGGTGTGCTTGACGCAGCTCAAAGTGGGCATCACAGATTACAATTAATCACGTGACTGGACTACCCGCCTCATCAGAGAAGGTTGCCAGAAAGCATCCTAACGAAGAAAGAGGTTTCACTCATGCCTACTTCCGTCGTCGCTCAAATCCCGTTGGACACACTTGTTTGGACTGGGGGTCTCCTACAGGCTCTCTTTTGTTTACTATGTGAGGTTTATTTGATTTAGCCGAGCAGCATAGTGAGCTGCCAGTGGTATTATTCTGAGACTATTATTATTATTTTAAATTAGTAGTTTAAATTAGACATGCCTTTGAATTGGTAATAAAATAACTGTTTTGCAGGTGCTTCTAAATGGGTTTCCTGATATTGGTAATGAATGTATGATGGTTCTTGTGTAAATTAGCTGCTGTATGCATTAACTGGCTATCCCGCTAGCTTGGTTAGTTTAGCAATAAATCACGAGAGGAACTTGCTTTACAGTGATTGGAGAGGCACTGAAAAATGATGCTTTAAAATTCTAGCAGATAAAGGTTTCCATAGGCTGCAATAGCATGTGTACTATCTTAATAGTTCAAGGAGAAATCTGCCCCAAAACATGTTGAAAGTGTTCAAAAAATAATAATTCAGGGTTCATTATGTTGTTTGGTGGTGTATTTTTCTTATTCCCGTGGATAACTGGCCGAACGTAGACAAAGTGACATCACATTGAGATATTTCTCCACCGACAGTAGCCAAGATAGACAAGAATGCAATGCAGCCGCAAAACATGTTGCATTTTGAATAAGTGACCCTGTGACTTCAGCTTTTTTCTTGGATGGAAAACCTCTTGCTCTCTTGCACTTACTATCTCTACAGCTCTTTCCATCCACATGTGTAACTCAGGACTGTTCCCTGGGGGGCTGTCGAAAGGCATTCTGGGAAATGTAGGAAACCACTAACCGAAGTAGAAGTAGATCAGGCAGGTTGAGGAAAAGTGTGTACAACAAATCCACAATTTAAAACACTTCATCACAAAATAAGGGACGTAGATATGAGCTTCCTAATGGAAAATACCATTTATATCAGTTCTCCGGTGGTAAATACTTCTTGGGAACTTTGGGTTTAGCAATTGACCCTGATTTCTCTGACATCCTGAATTCTTTCCTGCAGCAAAATGCCTGTGGTCACTGTGGGGAATGAAAACCAAACGAACATAAGTCATTTTGTGAACATGACTCTTAAAATGCCACGGCAGGACAGAACGACTTGCTGCATTTGTATCACTCATTACATCCATCGCTGTTAAGTGTGAAAAAAACTGATCAGGTGCAAATCAAATTCTACACAAAACTTCAATCATGGCATCTTGACGAATGAGTTCACACACACAAACACTGGTCAACAATGGTTATTCCCATATGACCTGAATGCAGCAGCTTTTTTTCTTCTTTTTTTCCTTTCCTTTTAAAGCATAATGTAACATGCCATATGAATGCTGAGAACATTGTCCCCTAAGCTACTTGGAACACACACACACCACAAAAATCACAAACACCAAGCACATCAGCAAGCCAGGACAAAACTCCTAGCCAGATAATACACGAGTACACTCACATGCACATACACACACACACCACTGAACAGAAGCACACATGCAACATATTGCTTTCCAACTGATTGATGTGTGCAACATAGCGATATCTGCCACATACAACAACCAAGTGAGTTCTAGGAAGTTGAGACAACCTCGGGAACGTATTTGAAAATAACTTTGTGATTGACAAATTATGTGACTCTATCTGAACTGTTCTAATAAATGCCTTGAGATGTTGTGATATTTCGGTGCTTCTCTTGACATCTGGGGGTCATTTTGAAGCGATCTGTTGATGTCTAAAGGCATCTTGAAAAATTCTTAGTCTCAGTACATAATGTCTCAGTGCATAAATGTAATATTCCTTGTGATGCAGAATTTATGTTTATTAACAAATTATTTAATAATAATAAAATGGAATGACGTCTTTATTCATTAAAAATATGCTCATCATTTAAATACGCCAAATCAGAATTTAAAAAAACGGCATGACATGATCAAAAGATTATCATTCTTGCAACAAAGTCTTCCGCTGCAATTATGTGTATGAATTTATATTACAGTTGGATCTCTTTTTACAAGGGAAAAACAATGAAGAGAGAGCGAGTGAGTCTGCACTGGCGGTGGGAGGCTCCAGACACCACTCAACTCAACCACTGTTGCCAGGTTACAAAAAGCAATCTCAAAGTGACAGTTATTTTCAGCCATAAAACAAATAGCTCTGGTCCTCAAGTCCTCCAGTGATTGGTTGTTCTAAGGCGTTGTAAAAAACACACCTGCGACAGCCTCGTCTAATTTAAATAGAAATGAAACAATATTAGAATGCATAAACACCACCTGTGACCACATAACAGTTAATTGAATTATTAAGGCAGCTCCACTCATACCACTACATACGTGGCACTTATCAACCACTTTGTTAAGCTACCACTCTAGAACTATATTGCTTGGCAGAAGAATAACATTTAATCATTATCGTTATTATTTAATTATTGCTGGTGAAAAATCAGTTGAAAGATTTTTGGAACATTTGCGTTCTTCCTTTTTGAATACAATGGTGGTTTCCCAGCATTTTATCAAAGCCATCAGCTACTCTACACTGTGGAGAGGAATAGCTTTGCATCATGCAGCAGCACTTCTAAGCTGCTCTAAAATCACTGTAAATCATGGCCTCGAGTGGCTTCCTGTTTAAATTAACACAAACTACAAGGGCTCTTGTACACACTAACATTGCAAACAGTCTTTTCACAGGCATTTGGTAAAATATTTTTTGGGCTAGCTTAATATTTTTTCAGCCACTGGTGTGACAAGGCTAGCTAGCTGAACAAGAAGGCACTCAGTGTAGAAGGGGAACCAAAGAGATCGGGTTACCACTAGCTCTGGTTACTTGTAATGCTAACCTAGCAAGCTAAGCTAACTTCAACTGGTTCCTGTTCTATAGGACTGTGATAGTCAAGCTTAGTCAAGTCAAGCTTTATTTGTATTGCACATTTCGTACACACAGTATCACAATGTGCTTTACATTAAAATAGCAGAAATTATACACATACATTGAGTTAAGAGACCTAATCATTGCACATTCTTTATATTTTCACATTTTTATATAGCTCTACATATCTATATTGCATTTATATTTTATCCTACTGCACTGTATTCTCCTACTGCACTATATCTTGTTGATATGGTTATATTGTATTGCATTGTTATATTGTTATATTGGATTTATAATTATGTATGCCCCCCCACCCCCCCCAACCCTGATTTTTTGGCGAAGGCACAACCTATTTTTCGTTTTATGACCTCCAGCATAGTATAATGACTATAAAGTTGAATTGAATTGAATTGAATTGAATATGGTAAAAAGAAATGTTTTCAATGTGCTTTTGAAAGAGTTCAATGTTGGAGCATCTCTCAGGTCCCCAGGCAGGGCATTACATCTGCTTGGAGCATAAAAACAGAAAGCATCTTCCCCTGCTTTAGAATGAATACACAGGCCATTGCCTGCGGACCTGAGAGTTCTTGCTGGTTCATATCCTGTCTTTTGTATACTGTGGTGCAAGGCCATTTAGAGCTTTGTATATGAGTAGCAGAATCTTAAAGTCATTTCTAGAATTGACTGAGAGCCAGTGCAGAGATCTAAGAACAGATGTAATGTGTTCGGTCTTTTTAGTTCCAGTAAGAATTTGTGCAGCGGCATTTTGGATTAACTGCAGTTGCCACACAGCTGTTTTTTGGAGGCCAATAAAAAGAACATTACAATAGTCTAGTCTACTGGTTTTTCAGAGTCTGCTTTTGACAGAAAACCCCATAGTTTTGAAATATTTTTTAGATGGTAGAAAGCTGATCTTGTGAGATGATTGACATGACTCTTAAAATTTAGATCGTCATCTATAATTATGCCAAGATTTTTGGCTTTGCCTTTGCTCTCCAGAGACAGAGAACTGAGGTGAGCTGCAAGTTTCTGTCTTTGAGCCTTTGCACCAATGATGACTATTTCTGTTTTGTCATTGTTAAGTTGTAAAAGGTTTTCGGTCATCCACAGGTTGACATCATCAATACACTGAA
Organism: Hoplostethus atlanticus; assembly: GCA_034670405.1. Classification (NCBI taxonomy): domain Eukaryota; kingdom Metazoa; phylum Chordata; class Actinopteri; order Trachichthyiformes; family Trachichthyidae; genus Hoplostethus; species Hoplostethus atlanticus. Next base: position 1,289,737 of record JAXDDX010000015.1, on the reverse strand, counting down.
CTAAAGAGTCTATGGGCCCTAAGTCATCAGGAGAGAGAGAGATATAGATTTGTGATTTTTTTGATTTTTTTTTCATAACGTGCAAGTGGGAGCATGTAGAGATTAAATAATAGCGGACCAAGAATCAAGTCTTGCGGGACTCCACGCATAATACCCACTTTGTCAAAACCAATTTAGAACCAGGCCAGATAGGCCGACCCACAAGTAGAATCAGATGGGTAAATAACTGGGTACGAAGTTAACCAATCAAAGATCAGACCTTTGCGGAGGAGTTTGTGTGGTACTCCCATAAATACAGGTGAGATAACTAGGGCCCATACTACGAAGCAAGTTCAACATATCTAGGATATCTTTGCGGTAGCTGGCTTCACAAAACCAAACACTGGCAATCCTGGATAACCAGTCTCATGAAGCTGGTTACCAACTCGCTCTGTCAATCCAGATTTTTCAGCTATCAGCGCATTCACATAAAAGGGGTGGGGTTTGTAACAAATAGCCAATGACATGCAACATGGACAGATCCAGAGCAGATAAAATTAAATGTAAGGGGAAATGAAATAGAATACAAGCACACCTATAGAATATAAAAAATAAATAATAAAAATAGGAGAAATAAAACAATAAAAGCAATAAACTAGACTATGAACAATTGTGGGGTTATATAAACATAATACTGCTAACAGTTTCAACACATTAAATAGACTGTCGAAGTGAGAAATATGGGAAAGAAATGCATTACTAACATTTGTTTTTCTCTCAAGAAGAATAAACTATTATAATGAATAAATATGAGCAATACTAAAAAAAATATAACAGCGAAAAATAACACAGCTGCTGCTGCCAAGGCTGGAGAGGATTACTGGAGAAAAAATGCAGATTGTTTAATGCAGTGTAAATGTGTAGGTAAATAGGCTTATCACTGCCATCACTAAGGCACAGCGGGTATATTTCTCATTGATACAATATTGCATCATCACGTTGAGGCTGTGAATTTATATTACCAAAGTCTACCTCAAGTTCTCCAGGGCTGCGATATGGGATATGGGTTCAGTCTATCGCACCACTCACTCTCGGGAATCCTCATACATTTCAGTGCACTATGCACTGCAGTGCAATATGCAACAGTAAATTTCATTCATTATTGATAAATATAGCCAACTAGTGAAAGTTACTCACTATTTGATAGAAGTCAAAAACCACCTGGAAATGCTAGAAACATTTATTATATCTCTAATATAATAAATCATTATGGTCTGTCTCTAAATACCATTACCCTGTGAAGAGCCCTTCTTACTATCTGTTAATTCAATAGTGTCCCTCTGTACAGTTATTTCTTAATTTGAATGCAATGGTTTTGTTCATATTTGGTTTTGTTAATGGAATTTCTGCAATAAAGATGTAAGTAAAAATGTTTAATAAGTCCACAGGATCCTCTAGGAGTGATGACGCCAATTTTTCCAGGGAGCTGATTGGTGAGGAGGCGGGCTTTTTATCAGTTTTGATTCGGTGTCCTGAACATTACAGCAGGTTAGCCGTTCAGCATAAACTGCTATGGCGACATACTCCAGTAAAAAGTAAACCACCTTTGTGACACTGAAAACCCTGGATTAAAGTAAAATTACCTCGCTAACCCCATAATCCAGTTTTGTAGTATAGGCCCCTGGTCAATTTGATGTTTCCCATGCAGATTAAATAAAAACATTATGCTGTGATCTAAGGAGACCTTAGCAGACCTCAGGAAGACAGGAGTGAGTGAGCATCAGTCTGGGAAGGTTAGAAAGTCATATCAAAAAGATTTGGGCTCCATCAGTCCACTGGAAGACAAATAACAAAATAAAAGTTCAGAAGGCTCAACAGTAATTACTGTCATCCTAGAACAATCCCCACATACACTCTCAGCCCTGACCAAATCTATAGTCACACACTGCACATACACTTACACTTACCCTACAATATGTCACCCAATCATTTCCAACCTTACCATTAATCTCAACGACAATAAAATAAAGGGATGGCTGACTCTTCTGGCTTGAAATGGACAGTTCAGAAATCACATTGTATCAGCAAACATCTTGTTTTGTTGAGGAGGTTGATTGCACTAGGGACAAAGGATCTTTTGTGGCAATTAGAGTCCTAACCTAAGAAATCTGAACACACTTTGCTAATTCTCAGGTCTCTGCACTGGCTTCCAATCAGTCAAAGAATTGACTTTAAAATACTGCTGCATGTGTACAAATTGCTGAACAGTCTAGGACCAAAATGCATTTCTGACCTGCTTTTACCATACTGACCCGCTAGACCCCTGAGGTCATCCGGGACTGGTTAAAACCAAACATGGTGAGGCTGCGTTCAGTTATTATGCTACACACACCTGGAACAAACTTCCAGAAGACCTTAGACATGCCCCAACTTTGACCGTTTTTTAAAACTAAAACGTGTTCTGCACCACATATGATTCTATTATTATTATTATTATTATTATTATTATTAATAAAACTCTTTTTGCCTTGTTTTATCTGCTCTTTATCTATTTTGTGTTATTTTATTTTATTCTACTTTATTCTGTATTTATGTGAAGCATTCTGAATTGCCTTTGTGTATGAAAGGTGCTTAAAATGATTAAATTATTAAAAATAACGCATGTCCTCAAATACTTATGCAATAAGTGACACCTGGCAGCTAGTTTGCACTCACCTGCCCACTGATTGGAAGTGGAGTGTATATAAAGCAGGGTAGGTGAGTCACTTGAACAGGCTTGTTCTTTTCTACGGGGAGGACTGAGAGGACTTAAGTGGCACTCAGGCTATGTGTGCAGTCGGAGGTAGACCGACCGAGTGACTGCAGGAGAGTTCCATCACTGTTTCTGCTGTCTGTTGTCTATTTGGTTTTGATTCTGTTTTTTTTGTTAGTCAACCCAGGCCTTGCATGACTGATGGACCAAAAAGGCTGGAAGGGACGTCTCGTAATGGCGGACTTTGTTTCTTTATTTATTGTTTTTGTTTTGTTCCAGTGAGGTGGAGATCTTCACCTGTTTGGCATATTCGCTTCATACTCACGTGTGGAATTGAGTGCTGTGATTTACGATAGTAATAGTTTGTAGCGCAGTGTTCTCAAGGAATTTATGACCTGTCATTAAACTATCCTCAGTCGGCCACTAGAATGAATAGATGACACGACTAGCCGTATTGTGGGAGTGTGGAAAATGTATTTGTTCTGCAATTTGTTAGCCTTATCATAATAAATCCTGTCTCATGAAGCAAGTTCAACATAGTCAACATGCGATAGCTAGCTTCACAAAACCAAACAATGGCAATCCTGACTAACTGGTCTCATGAAGCTGGTTATCAACTCGCCCTGTCAACCCAGGATTTTCCAATCCAGTCATGAGCGCGTTCACATAAAAGGGGCGGAGTTTGTAATAAATAGCCAATCACATGCAAGACGGACAGATCCATTTATGATCCAATTTTATGATCCCCGTGGGGAAATTAGATTGTTGTAGCAGCAAAAGTAAAATGATCAGGGAAAATGAAATAGAATAGAAGCACACCTATAGAATATAAACAACAAAGATTTTAATGAACACCGATACTTTGAACAGCTCTCCTGGCTTTAGGAATGGTGTAGGTCTAGTTGTTTGTTGAATAAAGTGGGTTAAGCTAACCTGCTCCCTGGAAAAATGGTATTTTAAATAACCTTTACTTCAAAAATTCCATTACCAAAACCAAATATGAACGAAAACATTGCATTCAAATGAAAAAATAAATGTACAGAGGGATACTATTGATTTAGCAGATAGTAAGAAGAGCTCTTCAGAGGGTAATGGTGTTTAGAGACTGACAGAACACCTTTGCTTTCCATAAGGATTTATTATATCAGAGATAGAATAAATGTTTGTAAATGTTTGAGAGTGCTTAGTGCAATAGACTGTACTGTATCAATGAGAGATATACCCACTGTATTTCCCTCCAGTAATCCTCTCCAGCCTTGGCAGCAGCAACTGTGTTAATTTTCGCTGTGATATTTTTTATATTGCTCATATTTATTCATTACAATAGTTTGTTCTTCTTCAAAGAAAAACAAATGTTAGTAATCCATTTCTTTCCCATATTTCCCACTTTTAGTCTACTTAATGTGTTGAAACTGTCAGCAGCATTATGTTTATATAACCCCACAATTGTTCATAGTCTAGTTTATTGCTTTTATTGTTTTATTTTATTTTTTCTACTATTTTATTTTCTTATTTTTATATTCTATAGGTGTGCTTCTATTCTACTTTATTTTCCCTGCTGAATCATTTTACTTCTGCTGCTACAAGGATCTAATTTCCCCAGGGGAATCAATAGATCATCTTATCTTGTGTTACATCCGCTGCTCTGGATTTGTCCATGTTGCATGCGATTCTTAAAGTGCACTTTTATAGACTTGCCTTGTAATGTAATTGTTCTTCATCCTGCTCACTTTTAGCCTTGTTTGTGTTTTATCATGTTTAATTTACGTATGTATTAAATGTACTTTGGCTTCTGCTTCCTTTTTCTCCTCATTGTTTTACTATTCTTGTTTTTATATCTTCCTGGGAAGCACTCTGTAAACTCTGCTTTTAGATAAGTGCTACAAATAAAGTTTGTTAGTGTTATTATTATTGACATCATGGCAGGTCGGTCCATACCATAGTGTCATGCTTTTATTAGTATGGAAACTCCTCTCCAAATACAGTAAAGATGAGTCAAATGTTGTCAAGCATGGTTTAGTTCATGATAGAGGTTGAATGTTGCTACAGAGGCTCTGTGTGTAAGTACATACTGTGTGAGTTGTTGTAGCCGAGTGGTTAAGGTGATGGACTAGAAAACCAATGGGGTTTCCCTGCACAGGTTTGAAGCCTGCTGACAACAAGGAAGTGTCTTGAAAATGCATCATTGAAAGCTGGTGTCCACTATCTTTGACAATAAGGGCCTGTCACCTGAAGCGAGTTTATTGGGTTAGCAAGCTAACTTTGGGCTTAACCCTGGCTTTTCGGTCTCACAAAGGTGGCTCACTTTATAGCAGGGTAGATCATCATGGTAACTGGACTTTTTAAATTAACTTTTACTGCAAAGATTCTATTAACAAAACCAGATATGAACAAAAACATTGCATTCAAATGAACAAATAAGTGTACAGAGGAAAACTATTGAATTAACAGATGGTAAGAAGAGCTCTGCACAGGGCAATGGTGTTTAGAGACAGATCATAATGATTTATTATATTAGAGATATAATAAATGTTTGTTTCCAGGTGATTTTCCCACTCCGGCTATAAAAGAGGGCTTCTATCTATCAAATAGTGAGTAGCTTACTAGTAGCTTACATAGATTGAGTGATTAGTGTGATAGATTGTACTGTATCAATAAAACATATTCCCACTATGTCTTAATGACAGGCAGTGATGATTGTGACTATTTACTTAAACATTTACACTATCTGCAATTTCTCTCCAGGAATCCTCTCCAGCCTTGGCAGCAGCAACTGTGTTATATCTTTTGTCTTGATCACATTTATTCATTATGATAGTAGTAAAAACAAATGTTGGTAATCCATTTCCTTCCCATACTTCCCACTACAGTCTACTTAATGTTGATCAGCCCAGGAGTTGATAACCAGCTTCGTGAGACCGGTTAGTCAGGATGTCCATCAGTCATCAGCTATCGCAAAGATAGGGTATCTATGGTGAACTTGCTTCGTGGTCCCTGTGGCATGCTCTGACCTACATCATGTCTGTTCTGCTGTTGATAGTAGATGATATCACTGTCTCTAGTCATGAGAGTCAGTTACTGGCCATTACTACATAATAAGGAGAGGAAACTTTATCCTGTTGAATCTCCTGGTCAGCTGTTAGCTTGCTGCTGCAGCCCTCCTCCTTCTGGTCTGTTACAAACCCTTGAAGTTAAGGCTTCCATATTATAGGGATTTTCCTCTATTTATATACATATATGAGCAAAGATGTTTAATGAAGACTCAAATTGTATTTTGTTTGAGTATTGTGAGAACTGTTTTATGGCTATAAGACCAGTAGGGCTGGGCGATATTATTTTTAATCCATTCGTTCAAATAAATGTTTAACGCAATGTGCAAAATGTCTAAATCAAGGAATTTTATGTTAATATATTGGCAAATGTATAGTAATATCGCTTCAGTCATATGGAAGTCCGAATCAAACAAATTGATGCCATGTGTAAACTTTCTAGAGTTTATCACGATAAAAAGTGGCAGCACGACAAATTAATTCCAGAACCTGCGGTAGAAACATGCATTGGAATGGGAGCAATGCGCGAAATGCCAGCTCCTGTTCCACTCCCCAAACACTGAGCTGATACAAAAATAGGCTTTTTCACATTTATTTCACATACTTCATGTGTATGGTCCAATCAAGTTAAATCACAATCAAATAAATGTAACTTTTGTTGCGCGTCTACTGGAGTGGAGTGAATGAAAAGTATCGTACTCGACGCGCAACAAAATTTAAAGCACGGCTCACTTCACCGCAGTAAACACCTGCATCAAACTATAACCGCAATACCATTTGCCCCTGGGCACCCACGTAGTCTGTGCCTATGGTCTGTACACCACTACATGAGAAAGAGTCCCCGAGCAGCTGGAGAAAGTATTGTTTCATTTCACCACCATGTCCCAAAATGCAGCCATACATAAGCCTGACAGCTCACTATATTGATGGGGATTGGATTGCCTTCGGACGTGTTACTTTCCCAATGATCACACTGGAGAACAAATTGTCCGAGGGCTTTAAGACTTGCTGATAAAAGCTTTGAGACTGAACCAGTGGACCCACCTCCAGTGCTTTGGACGTAGGCTTCACATCGAACCTCAAACATGCATAAATAAAAATGAAATTATTTGGGTGAAACGTTTCTGCCTGTATATTTTCTTTGTCAAATAGAAATAAGGCTTATTAGGAAATGTTATCAGAATGTGCCAATACTTTCTTTCCCACATTAATGATTAAATTGTGCTATTCTAAAAGTTGTTTCTTTGTTTCTTCCTTTTTTGTTTTTTTTAACAGAGAATGGTATGAAGGATCCACGGGTTGATTGAGCCGTTGGGGTTTGCGAAAAGGTTGCCAGCGCCTACTCCTTCAGCTGGAAGAAAAGGAGAAATATGGCTTTGGTACAGACTGAGCTTGGTCTACCCACTCACCAGCTGGTCCCTGAGTCCCTAACCAGGTGGGGATCCAGGCAAAAGATGATAGAACTTGTCTTGGAGCAAGAAATGGCCATAGCCAGGGTATTGGTGCCCACCTGGCAAGATATCAACTTGTTGGAGTCAGTGAATAAAGCTGTAAGCCCACTGCAGGAATTCAATGAGGCGCTGTCGGGTGATTTCTGGCTATTTGACACCAGCATTCTGCAGCCAGAGGAGACCGAGCTTCCAAACCACATCAAAAGCACCACACTGGACACAATTCCTGGACATGGCATCTCTGATGGACCCCTGGATCCAGACAACTTACATAGAGTGGCATTACAGAGCCAACGTCTCTGCTTCAGCCTGACACAGCTGTCCAGATGTGCCAAGAAGAAGAAGAAGAAGAAGAAGAAGTTGTGCCTAAGAAGAAGAAAACATTAGCAAGCTTCTTCAAGAAGACAAGTCATCAAAGTCATCTGCTTTTCAATCAGGTGAGGGCAAAATCAAAGCTGTGTCAGCCGACTTGCTGTCCCCCCTGACACAGACCCACCTCTGCATTCCCACAACTGGTGCCCCATCTGAGAAGGTCTTTAGTGTGGGTGGGAACGTTGTTGCTTGCCATGCCTCAAGCCAGAGGTAGTAGATAGGTTTGCATTCCTCTCAAGAAACCTGGAAGAGACAACTAAAGGAACTGTGTTTTGACGTCAATTTTATTATTTAGCTTGTTTTTTCAGGGATAGCATTAAGGAGACAATTTTTCACTTTCAAGGGCTGCTGTTCATTTGTTATTCTTGCACAACTCCCATTGCACATGTAGGCCTGGTTGATACAAAATAAAAGTATTTTTTTAAATTTGTTTTAATAAAAGTAGGGTACAACTAGGGTTCAATAATATAATTGACTTAATAGAGGAGGGGGAAATGTTAACTACACTTTTATTGTGGAGGAGAAAGAGGTGGTGGTCTGTGCGTCTGATAAACCAGAACAGGGTGTATGTACATATGTGACGCTATCTGGACCAAAACAAAGAGCTACACACAGAGCCGGGCGGCCCTATACGATCACTACGCAAGTTGTGTAGGGCCCCGCAAATTACGCAAGGGCCCCGCCTCCCCCTCGTGTCAAAGCGGGTGTCAGTGTTTACAACTTCGGTGAGATGAAGTTATGTCTCCCGACATAAGGCTATGCGAATTACTTCCGTTTGAATATCGATCGGGTTACCGAGGAAAGGACACGCCATGTCCGACAGCTGCTTCAGGTTCAGCAGAGGGAGGAGACAAGGAGAAAGTCAGGGTTTGTTCAAGAAAACCTGCCAGCGAGCAGGTTAGGTTCACATCATTGAAAGCCATTACCATGGTAACTGATTCAGAGTTTGAGTTACCTCTCTTTCTGGAACGGAAAACCCGGTTTCCCTCATCTCAGGGTTAACAAACTCAGAGTTTTCACTAAACCCGCTTTCTGGAACGGACCCCAGGTCACGAAAAGAGAAAAAAAACATGAACGTGAATTGCGGAAACAGCAGGTAAACCTGTGTTCTCTCCTCTCCAAGTTTGATGTCAGCAAATAACAGTAAGGTTAAGCTGATGTGCTAGCTTGCAGTGCATCTCTCTCTAGTCAGTCTGTCTTGCTAACCTAGCTGGGCAGTGCATCTCTCTCTAGTCAGTCTGTCTTGCTAACCTAGCTGGGCAGTGCATCTCTCTCTAGTCAGTCTGTCTTGCTAACCTAGTAGTGCTTGCTTGCCAGCCACTTCCAGGGCTGTGTTCTGTGACTTTGTGCCTGACAAACGTGAGAGTGAAATAGAAATATTTATTACGTTTGATAAACGCCAACGGGCAACGGTCTTTATAAACTGCAGCTCGGAAAAGATAACAGCGTTGCGCGCGAACATGCGTTCAAATGCGCGTGCACGAAATGAAACTCGCGCTTTCCAGCAGCAACCTCTGTGGGGACCAGTCCAGACAATATATGGGGGTGATGGCACTGCTCATAGGCGCACATAGTTTTAAAACAAGACAATGATTATCTAGTCTCTCAGTCAAGGTTTAGTTACAACTCTAGACTAATCCAAGATGGAAAGCAATGGATTGACTAATTAAATAATATTGATTAAATACTGATTAAATACTGAATTTAAACTGTTGATTAGCTAGGCATACTGGGCAATATGGATGCACATCTCTCAGTAAATAATAACCATCAAGTATTCAGCCAAGCCATAGTATAAATAGTATTTTATATTTTAAAATGTATAAAAGGAAATCTGGGGGAGCCAGTTTGAATGGGCCTGATGCAGCTGATAAAATGAATAATAGTATTGTTATATTCTATTCAGTAAATATTGTTTGTTTATACCTCATTCTGTTCTGTATAGGTCTACTTATTCTTAGACCGACAGATGGAGCAAACTGTTTTAAAGGAGGGAGGATTGTAGTGGGAGCACTGGGTTGTCAGGTGTGACTGTGGCAATGGCAAATGGTTTACATGGCTCACGGGTCAGGTAGGAGGCCCCCTTAGCAGAATTTTGCTTAGGGCCCCAGGGAGGTCAGGACCGGCTCTGGCTACACAGCTGTTTCCGTATGACAGAATGCTAGGTCCAGCCAGCCAATGAAAATGTAAGACAGTCAATGACACCGTCTGCAACCTTACACATTTCTAGAGGTACAAGACACCGTCAGATGACACATATTTTTGTGGTTTGGACGTCATTTCTGTCGTTTCACCCTGTGGACACTTGTCTTCATTAAACTAATTCAATTCAAATTTTAACTAACTTTATTTGCAGAACATTGTGAAGAACGTTATTCTTATCCTGAGCCATAGTACATTTGGGAAAAAAGCATGAAACTGAATTATATGGGACCTTTAATATATATACTGTCCATACCTTTCTGGATGTAAATGGGATCCTCTGCTGAAACAGAGGCCTGTAAGAGATGGTTTAAAATCCTGCAAATGAGAGAATGAGCTGAGAAGACATTTCTACAACACTCCTGACCAGACTGATACAAAAAAGCAGATCCTGCCTCAGTACGACCTGAAAAAAATACAGCTGCGATGGCCGGGAATCGAACCCGGGTCAACTGCTTGGAAGGCAGCTATGCTCACCACTATACCACCATCGCAGAAGTGGGAGAAAAAAGTAGGAAATCTGTAGCCAACTCAGCAATTACGTCAGGAATTTCCCTCTGGGAGAACAGGAAGAAAGAGGAGGAGAAGTGGGAGGTCCAGCAGCAGATGTTGACTCAAGCCCTGGCACTCACTACAAAACTTTAGACCCAGTTTAATAAAGAGGAGACATTCTGTCCTCTGCATCCAGCCCTCTTCTTTTCCTGTTAGCCTTTTGTATAGACAGTCTCGTCTATACATGTGTTAGGTATCAAGATCCCTAACAACCGAATCCTACAAAATAAACTTTCTAGGTTGTTTAAGAGCTCTTAGGTGTATGACAGTTGTGTCATTTTCTCTCAGTGTGACTGCAGACCGAGGTTGAAAATTCGTTGAATCCCTGGTCCTTAACATGCTGCATGAAAACAAACTCGCTGTACTTGATTCTCGTCTACCAGTAAAGTTCATTCTTCAAAAGTAAACATGATAGAGAAACCGGGGATTGAAGCCGGGGACTCAGATATGCAAAGCATGCGCCCTGCTGCTAAGCACTGTGAAAGATGAGACCTAGGAGTACACAGTTTATGAATAAAGGAAAACACATTTAGTGAGCAATTGATGCAGAATGGAAATTGTATTACCTAAACATTGCATTTTGTAGTTTTCATCAGGGTAAGACTTTTACCCTCTCTCTCATCTGTGTCTGAAAGTAACATTTTGACTCACCTGAGGGAAATAAAAAAACAACAACTGCCAATCAGAATCTTTACTAGCCAAATTCTCATGCAAAGTCAGTCTGCAGGATTTCATTATTCCACACCAACTGCACAAACATGTGGCCTGTTTCCACTCTCCAAGTTGAATTCATTATTTGTTCAAAAGTTCAAGCCTAATCGTAAAAATGACAGTCAGTTCCCAGCTGGCATGAGCTGATCACCGACAGACTCTCTTCCCTTAAAAACAAGCCACTCTGAAAGCAACATGTTGCATTACAAATTGACCCCACGAGATAGCTCAGTTTAGAGAATACTGCATTTAAAGAGATATTCAAAACTAAATCACATTTTTTGAGCTGTATATTTGTATGATTTCTATATGGTGAAACCCAACAATACTGGACATAAATTCAGGGCCAAAAAATGTATTTGTCTCGCCCTCCTTCGGTTGAAAATGTAATGTTAGCTAGCTAGTAGGCTAAACTCCAATATGTTGTCAAATGGATGTGAGGTGCACACCCCCCGCCCCCTGGTTTTACAGACACACTTACCTTTTTCCCTCACTCTCCACCACTCAATGGGAAATTTTCCCATCGCTCCGACCTAGAAGCGTTCACGCGTTCAGCTTGTTGGGGAAGCCCTTGGCTATTGCTAGCTAGCTCCAAAGCAACAACTTTTTAACAAGTTGCTTTGTCAACCAAACAAACTGCAGCAGGTAGTTAATGATAAAAAGAGTCTATTGTGTAATGTACTATTGTGAATAGAAATAGCAATTATTATTTTTATTACCTTGGACAGTGGACTTTGGTAGATTCACGGCAGGTGGGAAATCGGAGATTGTTGCATTCAAAAAGTTCCGCTATTTACTATTTGGAACTACCATTACAAGGTTGACGTGTACAGCTTTTCCTAGTTGGAAGCTCGTATTTATGATATCCCTCATTAGACATGAATGTATCATCATCTGTGGGTTTAACATGTAGGTGGGGAGAGTGATAGCATTAGTGTTAGCTGTTGTTGTTGAAAAAGGAGAGTAGCGTACCTTATGCAAAACGTAACATCTCTCTGCGTTGCATTCTGGTCTAATGAGGCTGCTGTGGAGAAATTGGTGTCTCTTCCTCTTCTGCAATGGATTTCTCCCTGTATGATTGTTAAATGTTGGTTCTAGAAAGTCTAGAAAGAAACCCTTGTTCTTGTGTCTGTGTGACTGACACCGTTGATGTTTTTTATCGTTTAAAATTTTTCTCCTATTAAACTCCATTGTAGTGGCGCTGGAAATATCGTCTACGTTTGGCCGTTTAATCACAGGAATATGAAAAATACAACACTAAACAACAAAATGGAAATACAGAAATACTAGGTACATTGCCAATACCTGTTTTTTAACAGGGTTGAAGGGTGTATTTTTCCTGTCAGTGGTGAAGACTGCAAACCGAATTGAACGACTGAACGAGACATGAAAAAACAAGGCATCAATAATTTAAAGCTGCAAAAGCCAGTTTTTTCAATGGTGTAAGAAAGGTTTAACTGCAGTGACATTCTGCTAATAATTTACTGAATGTGATCGTTGTAGTGATGTGCTTCATGGATATCTGGAATTAAGTTTTAGTGGACTTGGAGAAGCAGAGCTCGCCCTTCTTCTCAAGACGAAGACTTAACCTTTACATCTGGTAAATAAATGAATGCCATTATTACTTTAAATGAAATGAATTAATGAATTCAATGAGGATCTTATCCCTCAACCTGGCACTACAGCCCGAAAGAATCCAGTTAGTTAAAAGAAACGGTCCAGTTGGGCACCAAACCTTGCCCTTAGCGTTCCCATGCCTGCGTCGTTACCATGACAACCAATGCTGTAATGACAGCAAATGATTATTCTGTCGAAACACACAAATCTGATCTGGTCACTTGTACGTTGCAATGTAGACATTCAGCGTTAAAGATCAGATTTGAAAAACAAATCAAATTTGCCTCCTGTCTGAATATGCACACACATATAAATCACATGTGATCTCACAGGGCTGCGCACAGACATGTTGAGGGGCAGGGGCCCAAGCCAAGAGCTCACACTACGTTCATAAAACATGACATGTTTTACTGGCAAAAGCAGTTATAGATGACTAAAGGCACAGTTAGATGATTTTGACAAGAGGTACAGAAGGAAAATACTTAAATGGAGATAAAATATCTAAGAACAGGTTGCTGAATATTTCAGTCATGATTCACCTGCTGGCCTGCTGCTACTTTGGACCCAGCTGAGCAGATGCAGTTCCTTTGGCAGCCTCACTCAGCTCTGTCTCTCTGTCTCTGTAGCCTCTTTGTGGAAGGCATTGTAACACTGTAATGTGCAACAGCCAATATGAAGATTATATAATTTAGAAATAAAAGCCATACAATCAATTTGCAAGCTGTTTCCCACAGCCAGATAGGTATTTTCTGTTATCGACCTACAACAATGTCTAATGGTTGTCGATGTTTTCCCCCCATCTGGTTAGCTATGTGGTTTTGCTTTAGCATCTGCTAGTTATCTTATATGGAACATCAGAACAAAGATGATAGTTAATAGCACAATTTGGATCAACAAATACTTCAATAGCGTCTCTTAGCACGGGAGAGGAGGTTACAATGGCAACATAAAAATAAACAACAACTTAAGACAATGAGCTGGCAAACTGGTAACATAACGTAGTTTCTTGGGGACATGATTTTTCATTTACTTTGGATGCATATACGGGTTGGGAAAAGGAAGGTTGTGCAACCTGCTATTGCTCGCTTGTCGGAGTTTCCCAAATGCCCTGGGAGCCACACTATTGGAGTTGGAATTGGGTGTCAATTGGGAGTGGAGAGATCATCCATAGGGAAGTTCGGGGAATCTCAACCAGCAAGGGCAAAGGGGATTTGCCCCCTTTGCTGGAGAGCTGAAGCTGATCATTACTGCTAGCCAGCGCTAAGAGTGATGGGTTTAAAAATGTCTCATGATTGTAGCCTCCATCACAACTGGGGTTTGAAAGTAAATAGTCACAAAGTAGAACTGTTATTAGGCCTATTGGCTCATGAACAAAATATTTGTTAAAATTCGATGCCTTATTTTCACTGACGACCAGTCTGTGCAGCGCCTGACAGAATGGAAAATAAATAGGCTGACAAAAATCAGACAGATTACTGAAGAATAATCTTTCAAAGGAAGGAGACTTTGAAAACATACTAGTAATATTGATTATTTCCATTTTATTTGACTTCACACTCAAACTTGGTCACACTAACAGTGTAATCTTAGACAGAAGAACAGAACATTGTTCCAGTAGCTTTGTGGAACATCCAGATGGTCTTTTATAAACTCGAGACAGCAATGTTTTTTGTGGAGAGCAGTGGTTTCCTCCTTGGTATCCTCCAAGGAGGACTTGTGAACACAGCAGCAGTGGTTTCCTCCTTGGTATCCTCCAAGGAGGACTTGTGGACACAGATATTAGAAAGGTCAAGAGATGCCTGCAGATCCTCAGCTGTTACCTTCGGGTTATTTGTCACCTCCTTGACCATTATGTGGTGTGATCTTTGCTGGACGGCCACTCGTAGGGAGAGTAGCAATGGCACTCTTCTCCGGAGATTCTCTGGAATTTCTTTTGACCAGGGCAGATTCCACTTCAACTGATATTTAACAGATTTTTTTTGGAGAGGAGACTCTGTTGGTAATTTAACTTTTGTGGGGTTTTATATGACATTAGTCCTGTACCCACACCTGAATGTCATCTCATTGATTGGATCACCTGACTTCAATGTCATTATCCTAGAGGTTCACATACTTTTCCAGTTTTTCTAGTCCATGTTTAAACAATATGTTCAATAAATATGTTCTATTGCTATGACTTAGATGAAGAGCAGACCATACATCAGGAGCCATTTAGCAATGCACGTAATACCTGGGCTCTATGTGTACAAATTCGTCATTTATACTGCAAAATAGGTACAAAAAGTTTTGGAATTGCTCCGGTAGATCGCCTCATTTGGCAGTCGCGAAATGCGCTGCTATGGCTGCAACATAATCCACAGGGGCAAGTGTGCCGATCAAAGTACGACCACTAAAAGTCCTTGTTTTTGCCACTGACAGGCTCAGATTGTTTTTCCTGTGTCTGACAACATTACGGAAAGGATCGCTACAGAGATAGACCTTTTTTTAACCAGAAACAGAAGTCTAGCTCAAGGAGAAGTCTCGTTCTGAAATCTGAAAGATCTGAAAGAAGGTGAGTTGTTGCATGAAGAGGTTAAACAAAGGTTTCTGGTTAAAAAGAGGTCTATCTCTGTAGCGATCCTTTCCGTAATGTTGTCAGACACAGGAATAACAATCTGAGCCTGTCAGTGGCAAAACAAGCACTTTTAGTGGACGTACTTTGATTGGTGCACTTGCCCCAACAGATTACGTTGCAGCCATAGCAGCCGGTTTCGCGACTGCTGACTGAGGCGATCTACCGGAGCAATTCCAAAACTATTTTGCGGTATAAATGACGAATTTGTACACATAGAGCCCAGGTTTAAAAATACCGGAATTCCCCTTTAAATCCTGGAATGAGAGGTGGATGGATGGATAGGTGGAATAAAAATACATACTAGAAACATAAATGATGCTAAATAAATCATTGATTTAGCTGATAACTTCAATGATAATTACTTCAATGATCATTACAGTCATTCTGTTGAGAGCCATTAAAGTTGTCAATAGCAGCCACGCTAACTCCACAGTCCTACTCTATGACTGTTGCTCTGTAACTGCTGATTCCAGGCCTGCTCATATGCAGATATTTTGCCACACTTGCAGCAAAATATGCATTAACTTGTCACTGTGGCAGACGGGGGGTGTGGTTGAGGCGTTGGCTGGATGCGGGAGAGAATCATCCTGGTAGACTGCTTCTCCCTGCATCCAATGCCAGCTGCAGCCAACTGAGGCTAATTGGACAACTGGCAGCCAGGAACTGATGTAACCGTGTGTTTGTCTTTTCCTGTAGAGAGGGACTGGCAGCAGGCGCATCGACCTGAGAGACTGAGCTGAAAAGCTGATCATTAGATTTATGTTGATTTACATGGTGGCCTGCTCTATTGTGTGTGCGTGGAATAAAACAGCGTGAATCCTGTTTCCTGTCCCCGGGGTAGCAAGCTTGTGCTACAGTCATATTTTCAGAAAGGAGTGTCATTAACTATGCACCTAGATTATTTTCTCTATTGATTAATTGATTTATTTAATACTCTTCTTAGTAGAGATAACCATAGGGAACCAGGATGCAGGGATTTCCCAACCAGTTTCTCTCCAACGTCCTTCCAAGAGTGAGGTCAGGTAGTGTAATGTGAAATCATTGGTCCAGGCTGAAAATAAAAAAAACTTTAAAAAGAAATAAATTCAAAACAAGATGCCATAGGTAATAGGTCCCGCCCTCCTAGGAGGAGTGGTCGTTCTAACAATTGAGGCTCATTACTGATGATTTGGTGCACCTGCAGTCTCTGCTCTCTTTCTGTGCTTGGTCTTGAGTTTGCACACCTGAAGACACCGCCACGCCACGCCACGCCACGCCACGCCACGCCACGCCACGCCACGCCACGCCACGCCACGCCACGCCACGCCACGCCACGCCACTTGTTAGTGGTTTTGCCCAGTTTATGTCTGGTTGTAGTATGTTATGTTTATGGAGCGTTGGATTTTTGGCAACTTCTGTAAAGCCCTTTTCTGTTCAACTGTTTGCCTCCGAGTGCTTTTGTGTTCTAGCCTCCGGTCCTCATTACACAAACCAATTGGTGCGTTAAAGGCAGTGAAGCACAGCTTTGATTGTACAACAGGGCCCCATTTCACGTATGTATGCTAACTGAGTTAACCGGATTAGTTTGTTGACAATTTGGGATAAACCCAGGATTTTCAGTTTCACGAAGGGAGTTCACAATTTAGCTAGACTTGTTACCACGGCAACAGAGTCTTAAGTTGAAACCTGGAAACACTCAGGTTTATATTCAAGTTAGCTGGATAATTTGAACATATAAAAGCCACCCAGTGAAATTACACACACCCAACAGCACTGTTTGTAAGAGAGGGTCTTGTCAATAACGGCAATATCATTGTAGGGAGAGCATTTAGAGGGCAATGTGTTTTATAGATCGACAAGATCCTTTAGGGCACTCGGATAATTATCTTTATGCGTGCTACCGATTTAGTTGTGAGGGAATTATTTACCTAGGAGGCACATTGAAACTCCACGTTGCGAAGCTCAGCCCTGCCAGTGACACAGATGCTGTTATTGGGCTTCGCTTCTTCACGGCTGGTGTTACATCGAAATTGGTGACCATCGTAATGTGTGACTACTCACACTCACTAGTTACACTCACAGTAAGGTATGATGTTATGGGGCGGCTGTGGCTCAGGAGGTAGAGGTTCGATCCCCGGCTCCTCCAGTCTGCATGTCGAAGTGTCCTTGGGCAAGACACTGAACCCCAACTGCTCCCGATGGTCAGGCCAGCACCTTGCATGGTAGCTCACTGCCATCGGTGTGTGTGTGTGAATGGGTGAATGAGAGGCATACCTTGTAAAGCGCTTTGGATAAAAGCGCTATATAAATGCAGCCATTTTATGGGTGAGACACTTACAGTATATTTTACACACCTCTTAGTTTCTAATAATCATTATTATTAGCAGTATCATATATATTTAGAAAGTTTGTTTAATAAAACATGTTTAATAAATATGGAAGATTTACAGTAAAAGTCAAAGCTTGTAATCTGATAGCATCGTCCTAAGTGAAAGTTAGCTACCCAGTACAACTACTGTCTTCTACGTTTGGCTACTGGGAGCTACCTAATCTACAGGGTATTGGGTAGACTTCCACACCCTGATGGAATGAGAAGGGGATTATTCTGCCCCATATCCTGCATTCCAGCTAAACTAATAAGTGAGTCTGATAACAGGTCTCACCATAAGCCCTGACCAAGTGATGACAAACCCAGTCAGAACTGGCTCAGGATCAGCCTTCTCTGTTTCGACGTTAACAGCCCAGTACAACTAATATCTTCTACTTTTGGCTACTAGGAAGTACAGTACAAAAACAGGTTTCTACAACCGCTGTCTTCTTCTTTTGACTAAAGAGAGGTTCCCAGGATAACCACAGTATTCCACTGTTGGCCGCTGGGATCTGCTCACTGTGTTTTACTACTGGGATCTACCCAGTACAACAACAGGTTTCTACTGTTGGGTACTGGGAGCTACCCAGTAAAACCACAGTCTGTTGGGTACTGGGAGCTTTCTAGTACAGATTTTTCCAAGACTATTCCATGACATATAGCATAATTTCCATTACCAATATTTGTCACAGTCTGTGTTGCAAATATCACATTGTTGATCTGAATGTCCCAGTTCTTATTTCTGGCTACAACTTTCACTTAGGACGATGCTATTAGATTTGGCAACTCCCAGTAGCCAACAGTAGAAGACTGTAGCTATGCTGGCAGGGTTCCTACAGTCATGGAAAACCTGGAAAGTTATGAAATTTTCAAATTCTGTTTTCCAGGCCTGGAAAAGTTATGGAAAATGGAACGTGCATATAGTTTTGGAAATGTCATGGACGTTTGTTGATGATCTTTATTCCAACCAGTGAAATGTTTAATGTAAAGCTTGGCTGCTTGTTGATCCACATCCGTTTGAGGAATAAAAAAAATGAATGAGAAATTCCCTGATAGTATTGGCTCTAAGTAATGTAGCCAGAAATAGGATCAATAGGATAGGATATTCAATGTACAACATGTGACATTTGCAACACAGACTCTGACAAATATTGGTAATGGAAATTGTGCTATATGTCACAGAATATTCTTGGAGAAGTCATGGTACATCTGTACTAATATACTGATTGTCTCGCTCACTCTTTCACACAAACACATTCAGACTTTGAACACAACTCAAAACAAAGCGTGCCAAAGCAGGAAAATGAAAAATTTCAGACAAATAAAGAAGAGGAGCCAGGAAGTGAGATGACAGTGGTTCCAACAAAAATTTATACTTAGATATTATTCTTTGAAACTTGAACATTCAGTAAGATAATATTTATGGACTGTGTTGTCAATCCTTGAACTACATTGTGCTAGTTAGGATCATGAACCTATCATTTCTGCTGATTCCAGCAACGTGGACATGTCTGTAACAGTTTTAGGGAATAAAAATGGTTTCTGGCTTGTTTGTGGATGCAACTCCAGTGGTCAATTTAATCCAGTAATTTAATATTTTATGTCTTCCCTTTTTGAAGCAGACAGAGTGACAGTGACATTGGTGGAGAGGGTTTTAGTGCTGTGGACGCCCCAGACAAGCAGAATAAGAAGCTGTTGGTGTCCTCAGAGGAATGCTGGTTGAGGTTAGATGCCTGTTTTGGTTTGTCCTTTTTGTGTCGAAATAATAGATTGTTATTGCTATGTGAAAAACAAGGATAACAGCATAATATCAGCAAGCTAGTGCCAGGTGTCCTTTTCCCATGGTGTATACTGACATGCTGAAGAAACGTACAGAGCCCTATATAGTGAGTTGTGGTGGCCGAGTGGTTAAGGCAATCTAATAGAATTCCATTGGGGTTTCCCTCTGCAGAGTTGAATCCTGCTGTCAACAAGGGTCTTTTTTTTTTATTATGACTGGACTCGTTTGACATTCTTCTTCTTTGTATGGGTTTTTTACCTCTCCCAAAGGGTCCTGTCCTGCTCCGTTGACTTTTTCCCCTACAAAAGTCGGCAAGCCCTATAATGGAGAAACTACGCTGAATTTCTTTTACCCAAACAGATGTCCGTAATCCTTCACACACTATCTCCTATGCATAAATAAACTTTTAGACTTTGTTAAAGACAGGTATACTCCAACATCTCCATTGTGATGAAATCAAACATTGCCGACAGACGCCTCAAATTCCTCTTTGGCACTTTTTGCCCGAGCAATATGCAAGCTGCTGGCACGTAGCGCGAAATGGTTTGCGATTGGTTGCCAAATAAGGTGTGAGGGAAGGAGAAAGTAGCGTGGGCTAAGGTGGTTGGATAATTGGAAATGATGCTGAGCTGAGGGTGCGAGATCGGCTCCAGCTGTCAGAATTTTGAACGAAAGAGTAGGAGGGAGGTAGCCTTCCTAATTGAACTTGCGCTAAGCTCCATTGAAACACCCGGTTTCAGCCTGTCTCCGCCCAGTAGAAAAATGCCAGTTTGAGTGGTGGAGAGCAAGGGAAGAAGGGGGTGTGTCTGTAAAACCGGGGGAGTGTGCACCTCTGACAGTCATTTGACAACATATTGGAGATTAGCTCAGTAGCTAGCTAACATTAGCTACTGGGCTAATTGGTCTCCTCATGTTGCTAGCTGCTAGGTCGTTAGCTATGACAGTCAGGGGAGTCAATTTAAAAAAAAAAATAATAATAATTCTACACACTTAACAAATAGTGTTAACAAATTGCCTTAATGTAATTGTTCTTTATCCTGCTCACTTTAAATCTTGTTTTTGTTGTTTTTTAATTGCTTCTTATTTTATCTCCTCAATATGTATTTTACCATTCTTGTTTTTATGTCTTCCTGTGAAGCACTTTGTAAAATTTGCTTTTACATAATTACTATTGACACGATGGCAGGATTGTGGGGTCTGTCTCACAAAGCGAGATTAGTGCGTTAGCGGGCTAACTTTGGGTTTAACCCCGGATTTTCTGTCTCACAAAGGTGGCTCACTTTATAGCAGGGTAGATAACCACGATAACCTACGCTCAGGATATCGGGTCAAAATGGATAAAAAAAAAACTCCTCCTCACCAATCAAAAAATAAATGACATCATCACTCCTAGAGGATACCGTGGTTAATGGCCTTTACTGCAAAAATTCCATTACCAAAACCAGATATGAACAAAATTGCATTCAAATAATATACAGATACAAATAAGTGTACAGAGGGATACTATTGAATTAACAGATAGTAAGAACCACTCTTCGCGGGGCAATATAATATATGTTTTGTTTCCAGGTGATTTTCCCACTCTGATTATAAAAAAGGGCTTCTATCAAATAGTGATTAGCTTACAATAGTTGGCTATAGTTATTAATAATGAATGAAATTGACTGTTGCATGAAATTTATTAGGATTCCTGAGAGTGATTGGTGCAATACATTGTACTGTATCAATGAGAAACATACCAACTATGTCTTAGTGACAGGAAGTGTTTACACTATCTACATTTTCCCTCAGCAATCCTCTCCAGCCTTGGCAGCAGCAGCTGTTACGATATCACAGGTGGGACCCAAAAGCAGAACCGAACTCAGAGGTAGGATGAACAAAGGTTTATTGTGAAGAGGAAACCGGGGGGGTAGTCAGGAGCGGAGGTAGTGGACAGGGCTGGAGGCGGAAGCAGGGGGAGCCGTGACAGTACCCCCCCCTCAACGGGAGCCTCCAGGCGACCCACCAGGCTTATCCGGATGGGCCTGGTGGAACTCCCGAACGAGGGAGGGGTCCAGGATGAGACGACGGGAAACCCAGGTGCGTTCCTCCGGGCCATATCCTTCCCAGTCGACCAGGTATTGGTATCCCCGGCCTCGGCGGCGTACGTCCAGTAGCCGCCGGACGGTGTAGGCTGGGTGGTCGTCGATGATCCGGGGGGGTGGAGGGGGAACGGCTGGAGGGCACAAGGGGCTGACAGACACAGGTTTAATTTGGGAGACGTGGAAGGTAGGGTGAATCTTCATGGACCTGGGTAGTTTCAGTCTCACGGCAGAGGGGTTGATGATAGTATCGATCTCGTAAGGACCAATAAAACGGGGGGACAGTTTCTTTGAGGTGACCCTAAGGGGAATATCCCTTGAGGACAACCAAACTCTCTGACCTGGGCGATACTCCGGAGCCGGGGTCCGGTGACGGTCGGCCAGGCGTCGGTTGCGGTCGGCAGTGCGGAGGAGCGCGGAGCGTGTCTCCCTCCAAATCCGACGGCAACGACGTAGGTGGGCCTGAACGGATGGAACCGCAATCTCCTCCTCCTGGGCTGGGAACAGGGGAGGTTGATAGCCCAAGGAGGCCTCAAATGGTGACCTCCCCATGGCTGCACTGGGGAGCGAGTTATGGGCATACTCTACCCACGGTAGCTGGGAGCTCCAGGAGGAGGGGTTGCGAGCGGCGACGCAGCGGAGCGCGGACTCCAGGTCTTGGTTAGCCCGCTCCGTTTGGCCGTTGGTCTGGGGATGGAATCCGGAGGAGAGGCTCACCGAGGCTCCCAGGGCCAGGCAGAAAGACCTCCACACCTGGGAGATGAATTGTGGCCCCCGGTCTGACACGATGTCCGAGGGAATCCCATGGAGGCGAAGGACATGAAGGGTAAGCAGCTCGGCCGTCTCATGGGCTGTGGGGAGTTTGGGGAGAGCAACAAAGTGTGCAGTCTTTGAAAAACGGTCGACGATGGTGAGTATGGTGGTGTTACCTTGAGACGGGGGTAGTCCGGTGACGAAGTCGAGTGCGATGTGGGACCAGGGGCGACTGGGAACAGGTAGGGGGCGGAGCAGGCCAGCCGGGGGCCGGTGGGAGGTCTTTCCACGCGCACACACTGTGCAAGCGGCGACGAAGGTGCGGGTGTCGGCCTCCATGGTCGGCCACCAAAAGTGTCCTCTGAGGAGCGACAGCATGCGGCCCATTCCCGGATGGCAGGCCAACCGGGACGTGTGACCCCACTGGAGGACCTGGGAGCGGACAGAGTTGGGAACAAACAAACGGTTAGGGGGGCCGTTACCTGGGTCGGGCTGGGTCTGCTGGGCTTGCCTCACCGTCGCCTCGATTTCCCAGGTAACAGCAGCCACCACGCAGGAAGACGGGAGGATGGTGTCCGGGGTGGCCGGAGCCTACTGGGAGACATGCAGGCGGGAGAGCGCGTCCGGCTTAGTGTTGCGGGATCCAGGGCGATAGGTGAGGATAAAAGAAAAACGTCCAAAGAACAAGGCCCAACGAGCCTGACGGGAGTTGAGGCGCTTGGCTGACTGGAGGTAGGCAAGGTTTTTGTGGTCTGTCCAGACCACAAAAGGAAGTTCGGCCCCCTCCAGCCAGTGTCTCCACTCCTCCAAGGCCAGCTTCACGGCCAGCAACTCCCGGTTGCCTACGTCGTAGTTCCGTTCGGCGGGCGACAGACGACGAGACAGGAAGGCGCAGGGATGGAGTTTCTGGTCCGAGCTGGATCGTTGGGAGAGGACCGCCCCGACCCCCGTGTCAGAGGCATCCACCTCCACGACGAACTGGCGCGAGGGGTCGGGGTGGACCAGGATGGGTGCGGACGTGAAGCGCTTCTTCAGCTCAGTGAAGGCCCGTCCCGCCTCGGGGGTCCAGGTGAAGGGGAGTGCCGGAGAGGTGAGCTTGGTCAGCGGGGCAGCGATGCGACTGTAGTCCCTAATAAAACGACGATAAAAATTGGCGAAGCCAAGGAAGCGCTGTAGTTGTTTCCGGGACGTGGGCGTAGGCCACTCGACCACAGCTTGGATCTTGCCTGGGTCCGGTCGCACCTGCCCGCGCTCAATAATGTAGCCCAGGAAGCTCACCGAACTGGCGTGGAATTCGCACTTCTCTGCCTTTACGAACAACCTGTTCTCCAGCAGGCGCTGTAACACCTGGCGAACGTGCTGGACGTGCTCCTCGAGGCTGCGGGAGAAGATGAGGATGTCGTCAATATACACAAACACGGAACGATTCAGGAAGTCCCGGAGGACGTCGTTAACCAGGGCTTGGAAGACGGCGGGGGCGTTGGTCAGTCCGAAGGGCATAACTAAATACTCGAAGTGTCCCACCGGAGTATTAAACGCCGTCTTCCATTCATCCCCTTCCCGAATCCTCACCAGGTGGTAGGCGTTTCGAAGGTCCAACTTAGAAAACACCGTGGCGTCCTGCAGGGGCTCAAAAGCAGAGTTTATCAAGGGAAGAGGATATTTATTTTTTATGGTGATATTGTTCAGACCCCGGAAGTCAATGCAGGGGCGGAGAGACAGGTCTTTCTTCGACACAAAAAAGAACCCTGCTCCTACCGGGGATGAGGAGGGACTGATGATACCCGCAGCCAGAGAGTCCCTGATGTAACCCTCCATGGTCTCCCTTTCCGGACGTGATAGGTTGTAGAGACGGCTGGACGGTAGAGTGGCTCCCGGGAGGAGGTCTATGGCACAGTCGTAGGGACGATGAGGAGGCAGTGAGAGGGCCTGCTGTTTACTGAAGACCTCCCCCAGGTCATGGTAAACAGATGGAATGGTGGTTAGGTCCAGGGGCTCGGGCAGCGATGGAGCGGCTAAGCCCTCTGTTGGGGAAAGAGCAGACCGCAGACACGTGGAAAGGCAAAATGGACTCCAGCTGCTTACCTTGCCGGTGGCCCAGTCGAGGTGGGGGTTGTGCAGCTGGAGCCAGGGGTAACCGAGGATGATGGGTGCATGGGGTGACGAGATGACATGGAACCGGATCTGCTCACGGTGGTTGCCGGAGAGGATGAGGAGTAAAGGCTTGGTCTGGTGGGTGACCCGAGCCAGAAGTCTGCCATCCAAGGCGTTGGCGTCCAGGGGAGCAGCTAAGGGCTCCATGGCGAGACCGGCTTGTGAGGCGAGGCTGGCGTCGATGAAGTTCTCATCAGCCCCAGAGTCCACTAAAGCCACCAGGGGCAGGGTCTCCTGATCCCAGCACAGGGTGGCCTTAAACTGCATACGGGGAACAGGAGAGACGGACACTTGACTCACCAGTATCCCCGCAGCTACTGGTGAGCCCTGCCTTTTGGTCGGGCCGGGCAGGTGGTCAAAAGGTGACCGGGTTCCCCGCAATACAGGCATGCCCCCGACCGCATCCTGCGCTGCCGCTCAGCTGGAGACAAGCGGGCCCTTCCCAGCTGCATGGCCTCTTCGTCCGGAGGAGTCCAGGAAAACGGGGCCGGGGTGATGGTGGAAAGAGTGGCTGCCGACCTGGCGAGAGGAGGGAGAGTGGAGGCAGAGAAGCTCGGAGACGGAACCAGTGCCGCCCCTTGTCTGCGGCGCCCCCGCAGGCGGTTGTCGAGCTGGATCGCCAGGGAGACAAGAGCCTTAAAATCTGGCGGTTCATCTCGGGCGGCTATTTCGTCCTGCAGGTGTTCATTAAGAGCATTTAAAAATGTACCCCGAAGCGCTGCGTCGGCCCACCCCGCGTCAGCTGCCACAGTTTTAAAATCCACGGAGAAGTCCGCCACGCTCCGGGTTCCCTGACGGAGATTCGTTAGGCGCCTCGCCGCATCTCCCCAGTGAACCGGGTGGTCGAACACATCCTTAAAGGCAGCGATGAAACCCTCGAAAAGAAATCCCTCAATTGGCTGGTGTGAGTGAACTGCCTCGACCCATGCCAGCGCCCTTCCTCGTAACAGCCCGATGATGTACCGTACCCTGGACTGGTCTGAGGGAAAGGTTTGTGGCCGCTGGAGGAAAATCAGGGAGCATTGTAGTAAAAACCCGCGGCACTTGTCCGCGTCTCCGGAGAAGGGTTCCGGATCCGATGCGTAGGATTCTCGGGAGGGTGGAGGCATCGGGGACGGGACCGGGAGGACTGGCTGAAAGAGCGGGGCTGTGGAGACTGGCGGAGTGAGGTGAGCAGTTAGGCTAGCTACCTGGTTGGTTAGCTGGGTGATCTGTTGTAGCATAGCCTGGTTGTTTTCGGTGAGGCTCCGGAGAACTTGTTCATGCTGCCCCAAGAACTCGCCTTGGCTGGCGATTGCTCTCCGGAGTGAGGCGGCCTCCGAGTCCGGGTTCGCTGGGTCCATCGTGGCCAGATCGTTCTGTTACGATATCACAGGTGGGACCCAAAAGCAGAACCGAACTCAGAGGTAGGATGAACAAAGGTTTATTGTGAAGAGGAAACCGGGGGGGTAGTCAGGAGCGGAGGTAGTGGACAGGGCTGGAGGCGGAAGCAGGGGGAGCCGGAGGGACTGGTGGTGAATGTGGCAGGCAGAGGAAGAGCAGGTAGACAGGCAGGGAGGAATGCGGTATGGCTGGGTACGGGTGGAGATCCTGGGATGAGAAGAGAGCAGGGTTAACAGACGAACACACAAGTAGTCAAGGCTTAATCCAAAATACAAGGGCCGGGAACGAGATGTACCACATTGGCTGAATAACGATCTGGCGATGAATGACTGGAAAACCGGAGAAGATATACTGGGTGACTGATGAGTTGATGGGAATCAGCTGTGAAGCCAGGAGCCGGGAGGATGATGGAAACCACGCCCACACACACACAGACAGGGACAGACAGGTAGAACACAAAGGGAAACACAGGGGCACGGCAGAGACCGTGACAGCAGCTGTGTTACTTTTCACTGTTATATTTTTTGTATTACTCATATTTATTTATTATTATTAGCTAGTATTTATTAGTTATTTATTTCCCATACTTCCCCCTTCGACAGTCTGCATAATGTGTTGAAACTGTCAGCGGCATTATGTGTATATAACCCCACAATTGTTCATAGTCTATCACTTTTATTGTTTTATTATTAGATTTTTTTCTTCTTTTCCCCCCTATATTATATAAGTGTTCTATTTTATTTCATTTTCCCCACTGAATCATTATACCTAATTTCCCCACAGGGATCATTAAAGTTTCATCTTATGTTAAATACACTGCTCTGCATCTGTCCATGTTGCATGCGATTGGCTATTTGTTACAAACCCCACCCCTTTTTATGTGAACGCGCTCATGGGTTGACAGAGCGAGTTGATAACCAGATTTGTGACACCAGTTAGTCAGGATTGCCAATGTTTGGTTTTGTGCAGCCAGCTATCGCAAAGATACCCTGACTATGTTGAACTTCATGAGACAGGCCCAATTAAAACAAGACACAGGTAAACTCTCCCCACTCCCCATTATTTTCAGCCAGAAACATCAGTTGCTCTCCTCAGCTGCTTCAAAAGCTGTCCTGCTGTGAGCCCTGACGACACATCCTCAACTACCTGAGTAAACTCGTCGTGGATGTGGCTGCAAATCCAGGTCAACCAACTTTCACAGGGCATGCCCAGGCTTTCCAGCCTCTGGTCCTGGTTCAGGGTATTTAAGCTTCTTCCTCTCATATCACTCCTATATCTCCCCATGCCACAGTGAGCTCCATAGTGTAAGCAGATACTGTACCACAATACCAGGTCAGGTCTTCTGCTTCTGCTTTGATAGCTGCCCTAGATTCCCTAACTGGTGCTGACTCAGTAAAAGTTTTCCCCCTGACTTGTTCTCCTTCGTGTACCAATCCAGCATCGATGTTGATTCTGTTGATTCTGGCTCTATGTGTTGGTAGAGCATGTCAGTAATCTTCCAATCATAAGAAATTGACATTAAGTGATAGCTTTGCCTGACGGCAGCAGATCAAATTGGTCGAATTACTTTAGAAAATGAAGTGAACCCAGCAGGTCAATACGTAGGGCTACATCATTTATCAAATGCCCCGACAGCCTCAATTGTGATGCTGAGGCTTGAGAGGCTAGAGGCAATGTAGGAAAGCATGTCTAGCTCAGTTGCTGGTTGAACATAAGCCTGTTTTGAGAGCCGTGCCTGCAAATGACTTGACTTTTTACACAACATGAATCAAAAAAGTTATTTTATTTGTTTTTATTTTATTTTACACTACTACTGTCGATTTATTATTACAATGGTAAATGGCCACGTCAGCCTGAAGTCTCGTCAACGCAGATTTGGCTTGCCTGGTAACAATGACCTCTCTATACACTCTTAAGCCTCTTATCACAGCCATGCCTTAACCGCTGAATCTGCTCTTTGTCTGTAAGAATCATGTTATACGATCTTTCTAAGCTTTTGACAGGCTTCTCTGTACTGTGAACTATCTCCAGTAGCGATTATGTTTCTTCTTGTTCCAGTGATTACATGTGGTGTTCCTCAGGGTTCAATGCATGGACCAATATTATTTTCTTCATGTACGTTACACCTTTGCCATATTATTTGATAGCATAGCGCCTATTTTATTTTATTTTATTGCCAATAATACCCAGCTGTTTCTCACAGTTAAACGTAGCAGTAGGTTGGCAGCATTCCATGCCTGTCTAGCTTAGATCACCGGACGCCCCGACATTTCCTTCAACAACAAGCGGCAAAGCAGGCTGTTCTCATACCACGACGGCGTTCAGCAGAGCGTTCCCGGCGTTCCTCTGCCCCCCTCGACATCAGACTATATAATGACTCCATACAAGACAGTTTAATCCTCAGGAGGATGTTAAAGAACCCCTCCCGGCCTCTTTGGACGACGTGAATCCAACTTTCAGTACACTGGAGGTGCTGGCTGATAAGCCAACGCTAGCCAGTGCTTGTGCATTCATGTACAATTTGTCATTATGATGACAAATGTGACAATGTGTCACTATGCGCAACCTGTCACTATGTCATTATGTGCAATATGTCATTATCTGCAATTTCTCAGTATGAGCAGTGTCAATTGGGGGAATGTGCTAACTGTACAAGGACAATCAAGATGTAGACTTGCAGTATGCTGAATGTCAATATGTGAATACAGATTTGTGCAATATCTTTCTTGTGGGAGGAAATAGACCCTAAACATACTTACCCTTATTTTAGCTTCCTATTTTAGGTGATCTATCTTTTACCTGTCTATCTTACCCCTATTTCATTTTTTTTTTTGAAGAAGAAGAATTTTGAAGAATTGGCTCCCAGCTGCTGCCTAGGTCTTTTAGCTCTGCATGAGCTGCAGTTCAGCCTGAGATCCTTGACCAGGACCTTCCTGATGATACCAACATTTAAGAAAAAGGTGGAAGGTCATTGGGACCTTTGCAATCTGGGAATGCCCTGCATGAGGAACGTAGGCTGGCAACATCAGTGGCATCTTTTAAATCACTTCTTATAGCACATTTTTGTAGAAAGGTTTATATATAATTTAATTGGCGTTCTACTGTGGGTGGCATGGCGGCTCCATGGTTAGCGCTGTCACCTCCCTGCAAGAAAGACCTGGGTTCGATTCCTTGCCCTTTCTGTGTGGAGTTTACATGTTCTCCCCATGTTCGCCTTGGAGACTCTAACTTGCCCGTAGGTATAGGAATGGGACTGTCTGTCTATCTGTGTTCGCCCGGTGATGGACTGCCTTCCACTCAAAGCATGCTGGGAAACACTGCAGCTATATAAATCAAGCTCATCTTCTTTAGAATCTGCGGATATTGGTGTCTTATTTATATTGTAACTGATTATTTATTGCCACTGCTGTTTTTTCATGAGCCTTGATTGTTCCATTTCGTCATTTTGAAGACATGTCGTTCTACGGTTTAAATGGAATGCTCTAATGTTGCATGAGCATTCATTTAAAATGATGATCCAACTTGTGTCAGAACTGTCCAGCTTTGCTGTGTGTTAGACAAATTTAATGAACGCCCTCCAGCAAAACAGAATCACATATTCTCCCAGGCCATGCTATAAAGATGAGATAACATAGTTTATTTAAAATCTCTAATGCTTCACATAATCCATGCTACATCATGCATACTGATTACTCTGAACTGTATGTTTTATAGTTGAGCCTGTTGTGTTGTGCAAAGGCCTCAGTAAACAGCTGGTCCAGTTGTGCATTATATTGTCAGTGATTTTGCTATAATATCTTAAAAAAGTGTAATAATTGCACTAAGGACATGTCTCAAGTCAGTTGGTAAATGTGGCCAGGAGGCTTTTGGAACTACTGGGATGGATTTTCATTATCTCAGGCTCAAGATATAGTAGATTTGTTTGAAGAGATGACGATGGCATTTAGTATAGTGTCTCCCTACAGTATTAGAAGGATATGGTCAGAATCAACATGGATGGTTAGTTTTCCTTTTTTGTGCTTTTACTCTTAGTAGAGTACTATAGAGTAGAGTACAACACTATAAGTAGTGTTGTACCTATTGATTTCCAGTTGAGGGCAGCAGTACTCCTGAGAGGGATCATGTCTGCTTCAAATATCATATGATGAAGAAGAGGAAGCAACAGAGGCCCAGGAAGAGGAGTAGGAAGAAGGAGCAGGAGAAGGAGGAGAAGAAGAATGCTACCCTCAAGCGCTGCTCGTAAACTCCTACTTTCAACTTAAGGAGTCCTGAATATGACTAGAAATAACACATTTTTGAAAGTTTTTCGAAACATTTTTGAAAATGTTCATGTTTTAATTCATTATTAAAAACAGGAATATGTCACAACTAAAAGTTAAACAAACAGTGAACAGTAAACCTTTAACATAAATTGTTCTCTGTATTCATGTTAATGCTCTCTCGCAGCTAAACATATTGGCAACTCAGGTATCATAGATCAGTGGTTCTGAAAGTGGGATCCCCAGGGGTCCTTGAAGGGTCCAGGAGGTCCAAAGAAAAAGAGTTTAATTTTGCTGTAATGTCATGCTTCCTTCAAGTGCCTTGACAACTTGTCAAGCATTCAAAAGCTTTTGATTGTAAATAATAACAAAATGTTCCCCATAAAAGTATGCATGACAAATAAAAGTTGAACTGTTAACTGTATTTGGACACGTATAACAATACTAGTTATTTACATGGGATGGCATAATGACATGCTTACATGCTCTCCGCCTCCTCGACGTCACATCTCGGCAACTCAGGTCTTTCTTCGTTCGACAAACCTTATCAAATTAGTTCATATGGGGGCCCGTGAATGACCACGTCTGAGAACCCCATATGAAATTCCCACATCCCCAGTCGTATTTACTGCTGTGTCGGGTCGTTCATGTGCGTACTTATCGTAATTACGACATTTCTGACAGCAATTGAAGGCAACAATAGGCGAGGAAGAGGAACCTTGGCAACGCTGTTCCCATCGTTACAGTACAAAGCTAATGTTATACATTTATAACTTGGCCTGTTGCATTTCTGACCTTCGTAAACATGTTTTTAAATGTTTATTTTGTCTATTTTCCATTTCATCTGGACTCTGCCACTTTCCCAAAAGCGTGTTAACTAATCTATAATGGATTTTTTTAACGAGCCAAGCTAGCCGAGCTCTCCTCG
The DNA here is from genome assembly GCA_034670405.1 of Hoplostethus atlanticus. NCBI lineage: Eukaryota > Metazoa > Chordata > Actinopteri > Trachichthyiformes > Trachichthyidae > Hoplostethus > Hoplostethus atlanticus. The sequence goes on along the minus strand of JAXDDX010000015.1, from coordinate 1,258,752 downwards.
TCGTAGCCACAATCAGTTGACTAGCTAACCAGAGCGAGTTGTTGTTAGCTAACGTCAGTTAGCTTGCTGAATATGGCGATTGTTTCTGGCTCTTGTGTTAGGGTAAATGGCTCTAGAAATGGGCCATCTGTGTCGGCTACACCTGGATCAGTTGGACAATCTCAGCCTATGATAGCGGTGTGGGAATGGCAGGATGATCTGGGCTACTGGCGGCCTTACAGCGGCCAAGTGAGCGGCTACATTGAAAGGTCTCTCTCTCCGCGGGGCCAGAGAGGACCAGGACCAGGCTCAACGAGCATCTGCCTCGGACAATCAGACCCCAGCCTGTCGCCTTATCTCATAGACATACCAAGCCTGAAACAGTTTCGACAGGATACAGGTACGTTTAGGATACACTGTGTGACATTTTTGCATTGGCCGTCCTTTCTTGTCGTCACGGTGCCTCCGCAAGCTAACTGATGTTAGGTCGGCTAGCCACTTAGCGTTAAGCCTACTGTGGCGCTACTATGATCGAAGTGTTTACATGGCTGGGAGCTAACGTTAGCCGACTAGCCTGGATGAAGTTAACTAGATAGCTGCGGCTAGCTTGGTCAAACCACCTTGCTTCAGCTTGTCAGATGGTTGACCCTAGTAGTAGCCTGTTTGTCCGCTAGCCCGTGGCTAGTAATTTCCCGTTCCTGCAAGTGCAAAATGATCCCGAACAGCTGAACAACAGAGTTTGGACAGAGGCGAACAAAGATTGTAAATTAGCGATGACAAGTCTAACGATAAACTTGATGTAGCCAGTGCTTTTCAAAACACGTACAAAGTGCTTTACAAACAAAACAATGAACAAAGCAATATAAATGCTTATTGGAGGCCAAATAGCACTACAGGGCTAAGTTGATACTCCAAATTCCAAAAGCAACATTTCTTTTTGTAACAGTTGAAACTGTGCTCTCCTTACTCAGTATACCTTCAACCACTAACATTTGCTTTCTTGAGGGCTTGTTTTTGTGTGCATTACTGATATATCTACTCCTAGTAGTTGTAAAGACTTTTTGGAGAGGCCCACAGGAGTTATTGTCTGACCTGGATCTTTTCTAAGGCATTCATTATGAATTTTACTGGTAAAGAACTTTTGAAAAGAAAGAAAATAAATTATTACATTTTTGCAAAACGCTTGCCATGACCACAATTATCTTGAAACTTTTGTATCCAAAGCTAACTTGCCCTGTGGTAGCCAGCAAGCCAGCAGAATCAGCCTTCCCTTTAGCCTATAGTTGAACTGCTGAGCGGGCTGTTCCATCAGCTTATTGTTGATGGTGAAATCAATAGCGAGTTCAGAAACTATTGAGTAATGTTGGGAACTTAGGATAAGCCTAAGCCTAGGTACAGGGTAATGCAATCGTAAGTGGTGTTGAGAATAGGTGTCAAGGGGCCCCCCTTATTTGTTGTTTTATTCGGACTTGCAAAGTTGGAAGTTTGTTTTTTTGCCTTCCCTTCACCTATAGGATACTTTGGAAACACTTTTTAATCATATTAAGAGTTGTTTGTCTGTGCCATTTTGTATTTTTGAGTTCACATGTCACATCCACGACCCTGTAATTGCCTACAAGCTCTTGATCTGGTGTAACTTTTGTTGTGCAAGTTGTGTATTTAAAGCTGCACTAGGCAACTTTGCACATTGGCTCCAAATAGCAGTGAGAGGTATCCAATGAAAATCCTCATTTCTTTCAGGGAAGACACGATCAGTACGTCGGTCCCTGTTTGCCCAGTCCTCAGGCCTGGGCAGTGGGGTCTATTGGGAATGGGCCAACGACGACGGAGCATGGACACCGTACGAGACTCGAACCTCCATTCTACTGGAGCACAGCTACCAGGCCCGCCAGGGCACAGCAGACTTGAGCCCGCATGGGTATAATTACATAGTGGATCTTACATCCCTGGCCCAAGTTAACAAAACCACGGGCTTCAGACGGCAATTACGACGGCAGTGTAACCTCCCCTACCCGCTAGCCTCCCTCGGCCCCTCCGCCGTCCCTTCGGGTCCCGCCTGCTCCTGTCAGCAGTGTTTAAGCCACAGCAGCACAGGGCCCATGCCCAGCCGATCACGACACTCCTTCTCATCAGGCCACCTAAACCGGCCCAGCCTCCAGGGGACAGGGAGGGCCACAACGGCTCACCCCACCTCTGTCTACTCGCCCTACCCTAGGAGACCCCTCTCTGTCGGGGGAATGTCCTGGGGCAGCCCCTGGCCTCCACCACCCCCTGGTAGTCAACTCTCTGGACCTCCGCTGGCCAGCTCTGCCAGTGCCAACGGATTAAGGTCAGTATCTGTCATCTTGGTTGGGTTATGATTTGTTTGTCACAGTTTAAGATGGGCAGGTGAGCGTTGCGACAGCAGTGGCGGGGCGTCCTGGTGGCTCGGTACCCAGTGTCCTGTGTTCGAGTCTGGCTTAGGACCTTTGTCCATTGTACCCCGCCTCTCTTTCCCATCTCTCTCCAAGGTGAAACATTCAATAAAGCAGAAATGTCCCCCAAAAAATCAATATCTCCAGCAGTGGTATAATGTCTGGTGACTGTCACATCAACACATACAGTCTATGTGTCCCGTCTGTGTCACTTCCAGCCTCCATTTCCCTCCTAATCCTAGCAACATGGAAAAAAACCCAACTTGTAAAGACACTGCTTGCTTGAATGGTGTAGTGAATATGCAATTCAAATACAGTTTCTGCCGGCGCTAATCTCATTCCACATTGTTGCCTCAGGTTTCATTTTGTCTACTCCCAGCCAGCAGAAATAAATAACCGCACAATGCTGAATATTTCCCCCATAGCACACACAAATATTAGTGTTATAAAGTCTTGTTTGATACATTCATCCTCTTCAGTTATGCAGTGATGGCTTACACCCAAGTAAGTTGTTTGGGATGCTATTAAGAATAGAAAGTTATAGCTTAACAGATTTATGCCTAATGAGTAGAGCTGCACAATTAATAGACAATGGTAGACAATTGTAGATCGCGAGTTTCCATGATTAATAACTGTCTAATTCAGCAAAAATGTTTGCTATACTTTCAATACCTCTGAAAGTCGTGGTGTGTTATATCCACGTACTTCCATATGTGGAATAAGTTGCAAAAATATTATTAAATTATTAAATTTCCTGAAACCAAGACAATAAAAGCGCTTAGTAATTGTGATTACAATATTTAGCAAAATGATCGGGATTATATTTTTTGCCATAATTGTGCAGTCCTACTATGAAGCATTGATTTTTTTATCTAACATGAGGGAATGTCAACCTATTGTTTTTGAGTTTATTTCACAACACGTGCATATGCTACATGCCAGTGCTAACAGACACCTGCACAAAATAGTATAAAAAAAATAAACATAAAGAAGATCTGCATGATTTTAGTGGTGGTAACTTCCTAATACTGCAAGGCGGTAATGTGGTTATTGTTGCAGCCCATTAGGATGCCAGGTATGTGGCCCCGAGCTTCCTTTGGTCAGTAGGTTAGCTGATGTCAAGCAAGCCTCATTAAATCAGCGACACATTTCCTCCTATTGTATTACCATGTGCTCCTAGGTGGCTAGTTGCTAGGTCATAGAAGGAAACATATGCACACATTACATTTTTTCAAGCACCTTTTTTTTCTCTTTACAATGTGTGAGAATGGTTAGAGATGATTGGGTCACCTGATCACAAAAATGAAGAAATTAAACTGGATTTAGTTTGGACTTAGAGGGAGCAAAAAAAACAAAACAGTTGTGTTTTGACAATTCTACTAGAAATAGACAATTCTAGTTTCCCTGGAAGGCTGTTTAATACTGTTCAGTTCTTCAGTCAGTTAGGATATAGTGAACAAACTTTGAGAATTGTTTGAGATTGTTGTGTGGTTTAACAAAGGTTTGCAGCTGTGCTACAATGCAAGCTGGCTTTACGGTGGCACTGCCACCTTATTAGCTGAGGGAATCAGGCCATGTCTGCACAAAGCAACCGACAATGCAGTCTCCTACTATTCCTATTTGGTCTAGGCCTCCGTCAAACATTAACGTAGACTAACAAGACTAAATTATAAACATAGCCTTTCACTTACTTGCTATCCTTGATGGGAAACATGTTTAGGTAATAGCAGCGCTACACTTACTGGCATTAAAGACAACTTTCATTTCTGAGAGAAGGAAAAATGAAACTTGAAACTTTTGTAACTTGAAACTTTTTTGCAATAATTGCACTTCTCAAGCAAGTGGTGTGTCTCTTCAGGTTGCTTTTTTTTTTAGAAATAGATTAGGAGAGACTAGAGTGTGGAAATGAGGCGCGATGTAAAATGTCAACGTGTCACCGGTGTTCTCGTAGTGCAAACTGAAGATGCCGATGCTATCCTTAAAGGATAATACAACCTACTTAAACGAGGTGATTCGGTCAAGTAGGAATAAAATTGAAATTGCTGGAGCTTTTGTTCGGTTCTCCCCGGAGATCGTTTTTGCTGCTGTTTTCACTGACTGTGTGTCGACCGTCCTTGTTTCCTGTCCTGCAGTGTTCCCTCCATCTCCGTCCAGCTGAATGGATCCACCAGCGTGAGCTCTGCCCTGGCAGGTAAAGGGGGGTCACTAACCATCCATCCTGAATGTTGCCGCCGCCGTCGCTCTGCTCAGTCTATTCGGCGGCGCCTCATTGAATTGGTTGCAGGTTTTTATTCGGTGTGATTTTTTTTGTCTTGTGAGTGTCCGTCTGTTTAGGAATACAGATAGCTTACACAAATGAAGGAGTTGAGGTAAATAAAAATACAAGCACCCCAAACCTCAAGCAAATTCAAGGTCAATTTTTGGAGAGCGATATCATCCTGGGTGTTACTAGCCTGCACGTCCTCAGGCAACATAGTCCAAAGCATGGGGGCCCCTCATTGCAAAAGCATGATCATTTTTAGCTTTCAGTCTAGACATCGTAAGAGTCAATTGTGCCTTCAATCAGTGGCTTCATTTTTTTTTGTCTCATGGCACCACCAGGCACTCGGTTTTTGTTTGACGCATTAAGGTTGAACACTTGTCAAGAGGGAAGACACTCGAAAGAACGGACGCGACTACCAAAACACCCCCGCGGACGTGGGATTCATTAATTCGGTGTATCTATCACTGCCAATACTGATTCTCATGACTGCAGAGGACGACCAAAGAGGGGTGACCGCATTTCATGTGCAAATAGGTGATGAGGTAGTACGACCTTGGTGGCAGCAGCACCCGTTATGACTTACAGAAAGTTTGACGGAGTATTGTGTGGTTTTATAATATACTTCACAAACATTTGAAGGATTTTTATTTTTGATATATTTTTAATATTTTTATAATTATTTCATTAGAAATGTTTATTAGGAAGTATTTCTTTTGGAGTTTTAAATAATTCTTTGTGAATTTCATAGTTTAGATTTTTATATTATCTCAAGTTGGGGGACAATTAATAAATAAATAAATAAATATTTTTTTAAAATTAAATGTACTCAATGCAGTTGGTTCTGTGAGAAATAATCTTGAGCCTTGGCCATGCTAAATGCTGTGATTTCCCTTTCTAATTAACCAATCACACTACTCGGGGGCGGTGCTTAATTTGCCACGCCATGTTGGTGCTCTTCCAAAATGTCCACGTGGGCCAGTATTTGGAATATCAAACTTTTGCAGTAGCTAATAGGCGAGCAGGCAAGAACGTACCTGCTAGGCAGTACTTTTTTTTCATTCTCTTTTTTTTTGTGGGACAAATTAAACACAAACAGGCTCTTTTGGAAATATTCCATCAGCGTATTTTTATTACGAACGTTACCCGTAGCTAGTTTGCTAGACAGGAGGGCTATAAGGGGAGGGGAATGCCAACTGAAGTCGCCCGTGCAAATATGATTGGTTGGAAGTGTGTTGTGTGCTTATCCTGACGGCCTAACAGTTAAACTATTTGCAGGCGTTTGCACTGTTTGCCTTTAGTGCCACTCACCACAGAAAATGATAATTCTGCAAGTTGTACGTTCCTCTGCGGTGATAAGCTGGCTGAATCAATACAGCCTGCTTGGAGCTGGCTAGTAGACCATGACCTCAGTACTGAGGTACGCACTGAATTGTTACGACCCTGCAATTCCGCAAACACAACTTTGAAAAGAAGATGAGTTAGAGATTAAGAAGAAGAAGAGAAGAAGAAGGTCACCCCTGTGGTATCTTCTCTAAATATATCAGTCAAATCAATGATCTGTGGTAGATTTTTGGGGTATTTAGTTGATTTTCCTTTCCACTTTTTATTACATAACTTCTACTGCCTACCGTAATGTTATTTTTGTGAGGACGGGGCGGGGCAAAGAAATCCCAAATCCTAGTCTTAGGAAATGTAAATTTTGCCAGTGCAATTACATTTATTTTGATTGCTTGAATCGCTCACAGATTTCAGTTAAATTGCTCATGGGGCCAAAATGCATTCCTGGGATTAATCTTTGCATTTCTTGAACAAAAGTAACAAGGGCGGGACTTTGGAGTGGCGTGGGTCTGCTGCTCTCCTATTGGTCTGATCAGAATAAACCTATCAATCTTCCTCGTAGAAATGTAACCTCTATTGATTTATATACTATTTGATGAATTCACTTCCATTACCAACTTATTGAGTAAACACCGCCATATTTTTTTTACAATTAATTTATAACAATTCATTGACATTTCGACATAATCTTTCACCTGGTAAACAAACAGATAGATAGTAACTGTCTCTAGTCTCACGCTACACCCTAATATCCCATTCATGTGAATGACCGGGACCTAATACAGTTAGGAAGTAGTACTAGGACAAAACTAGAACAGTTCTGGAAACAGAATATTGTTAAAACCTTTTAACTACAACCAAGTGATGACTTCTGAGCTACATGTCTGAAATGCTGAAGATAATTCTGCCAGTGCAGCAACTTTGCCGGTATGAAACAAGTGGTGTGTCTACTTATACGGTGTGTAACAAGTTTCAGTTAGACCGAGAGGATGATGATGATCATAGCACACATCTGAAGGCAGTGTACGAAAGTGCTTAACAGGAATGCATGGAAAGAATAGTAAAATATATGAGGAGACAAAAATATAAAATGCATTCAAAAGAAAATAGGTCAGAAGGGAAAAAAAAATGCAAGCAAAAGTAAGTCTATAAAAACGTGGGTTTTTAAACGATTATACTGAATTAGCAGCCCACGTTCCTCGGGCAGGGTGTCCGGAGATGGTAAAATCACCTTTGGTCTTGAGCCTAGACTGAGTGACAGTCAGAATCAATCATCTTTATATAGGCCTTCATCACAAACAAGCCTCAACGGACTTTCCAGGCCTAACTAGGTCAGGCTGATAGACAATCAGATTTATGACCCAATCAGTTATCAATTATGACAAATAAGTTTACAGAATACAATCAGAACAAAAGCACATAACCGGTAGAAAATCCCAATAAAACCCTATAGGAGGCAGCAGAGACGGACGGCTGGACGTGCAATAGATTCCAGGATGAAATATAGTGCAGACCATGTAGTTCAATCAAATAGTTCGATATCCTTGTTCAGCCAGGGCCCCTATATGTAGCGTATGTGCAGGCCATATATGTCAGTGTCCTCAGTCCATAGTCCAGGGGCCAGATAGATGGTGTATATAGATCCGGTGCTGAGAACTCGTATCTCACGTCAGCTGGAGCTGGCAGCCACATTCCATACCCACCAGGGGCCAGCACCCACATTGCAGATCGTCCAGGGTCCGGCACAGGACCCTTTTAATCTTGAGTCTAGACTGAGGGACGGTCAGAAAGGCTTTGGCTCTTGAGGTCTACAGTGCAGCTAGGGGCCAGACCTAGCCGTGCTTTAAACATGATCCTGATTTGAAATGACTTACAGTGCCCTCCATAATGTTTGGGACATTATTCGCCTCTGTACTTCACAATTTTAGATTTGTAATCAAACAGGTCACATGTGGTTAAAGTGCACAGTCTCAGATTTTATTAAAGGGTATTTTTATACATTTTGGTTTTACCATGTAGAAATTACAGCACCATTTCAGGACACCATAATATTTGGGACATAGCAGTGGTATGTAGAGTAAATTAGTCATGTTCAGTACTTTGTTGCATATCCTTTGCATGCAATGACTGCTTGAAGTCTGCGACTCATAGACGTCACCAGGTGTTGAGTATCTTCTTTGGTGATGCTCTGCCAGGCTTGTACTGCAGCCACCTTCAGCTCCTGCTTGTTTCAATGGCTAGTCCCCTTAAGTTTTCTCTTCAGTATATAAAAAGCAGGCTCAGTTTTTTCCAGTCTTTACCTTTGAGAAACTCCTTTGTTGCTTTAGCAGTATGTTTGGAGTCATTGTCTTGCTGGAGGATGAAGGTCCAATGAATTGGGAGGCATTTTCCTTGAGCTGATAAGATGTTTCTATACACCTCAGAAGTCAGTGTTCTACTGCCATCAGCAGTCACATCTTCAATGAAGATGAGTGAGCCAGTACCTGTGGCAGCCATACAGGCCCAGGCCATAACACCCCCACCACCATGTTCTACTGATGAGGTGGTATGCTTAGGATCTTGGGCAGTTCCTCTTCGCCTCCGCTCTGATACAGATTGATCTTGGTGTCATCTGTCCACAAGACCTTTCCCCAGAACTCTGCAGGCTCTTTTAAGTGCCCTTTAGCAAACTGACATCTGGCCATCCTGTTTTTGTGGCTAACTAGAGGCTTGCATCTCGCAGTGTAGCCTCTGTATTTCTGTTCGTGAAGTCTTCTGCGGACAGTGGTCATCAACAAATCCACACCTGCCTCCTGAAGAGTGTTTCTGATCTGTCACACTGTTGTATGGGGATTTATCTTCATTATGGTGAGAATTCTTCTGTCATCAGCTGTGGAGGTCTTCCTTGGTCTGCCAGTCCCTTTACGGTTACTAAGCTCTTCTTAATAATGTTCCAAACAGTTAATTTTGGTAAGCCTAAGGTTTAGCCAATGTCTCTTACTGTTTTCTTCTTGTTTCTCAGCCGTATAATGGTTTCCTTGACTTTCATTGGCACAACTTTGGTCCTCATGTTGCCTAACAGCAAAAACAGACACCAACAGTCACCAAAGGCCTAGAATCAAGACTGGATGCTGAGAGCTCTTATATATGCTCTAACAAAGCAATTAACACACCTGAGTAATCACAAACACCTGTGAAGCCCTTTGTCCCAAACATTATGACTATGTATAAAAAGTGCTGTAATTTCTACATGGTAATACCAAAATGTCTAAAAAGGGCCTTTAATAAAATTTGGGAATGTGGGCTTTAACCACATGTGAATTGTTTGATTACAAATCTAAAACTGTTGAGTATAGAGGCACCTTTTTAAAAAAATGTGTCCCAAACATTATGGAGGGCACTGTATGTCTGAATCCAATGCTCCAGTGGTGGAAGCATCAGCTACTGCTACATTTCTCATACTTTTTGATTTGTTCCTTCCTACTCCCTTCCCCTCCTGCATATCTCCACTGGCTCTTCACCCCTACCCGCCCCCACTCCGCCTGACCCACCCCACTCCAGGCATGGCTTCCATTTTGATGTCCGCAGTGGGACTCGGCGTGCACTTCACCAGTGCCCCCATCCCTCAACAGCAACAGCAGCAACAGCAGCAACAGCAGCAGCAGCAGCAGCAACCTGCTCCTTTCTCTCTTCCTCCTCCTCTCCTTCCCCCAGCCAGCAGGGCCAGCAAGGCCCACAGCAGCAGCAACAGCAGCAGTTCAGTTAGGAGGGCAAAGAGGCAGCACAGGAGAGGTAGCTACCACGCCACCATTCGTTCCTCTGCCTCCTTTCCTTGCCATTTTTCTCATCCAGTCACCACTGCACTCCCGCAGTCAGCTCAAATTCATCCATCTTCATGTGTTCATAGGGCATGTTCACACTATCCGGCTTTTTTTTGTCAAAGAAGAAAAAACACGGCCTCATTTCCATTTTGTGCCGATAATGTAACGTGAGTCATGCAACTCGCACTTTGTTTCCATAAATGGCAAACCATGCTTGGGTACAACTCTCAAACATAGAAACCCACATCACAACCATACTGCTCCCTGCTGCCTCTTTCCGACTCTTATTCTGGCGGTTGTTGTCGTAAAGTGTCAGCTGCTCACCTACTGTGAAATCCCACCTCTTCTTCGTTATAAATGGTCGGCTCTTCTCAACTGTAGAAAGCGATCTGCTTTGCCTAAAAATACACCAGACACCTTGCTGCTTGCCATTCATTGCAACATAAAAAAGGCCCTGGGAGTTTGAAAAAAAAGCAGAGTAGTGTGAACACTGCCTTAGGGATTCTAAAGCTAGCTTTACATTGTTTAACTCAAGTTCCATCTTTGTCGGGATTGTTCTGTAAGACTAACCATGTACATACACCGCCATCAACTCAAATAACCAGTTGCCAGAAGGCCGTTCATTTTTTGGTATGGAAAAGTTGGCTGCACCTGGATGACATCACCCCATGACATCAACCCATGAGCAGCCAATCACATCCCACACTATTGGCGCTACACCTAGTAATCAGCTAGCTCCAATCAGCCATCGACTAGCTCAGCAAAGTGGTTGATCAGTGGAACTCTGCACATTTGAACAGTCCTTCATGTTTTCATGCTCATTTTTATATATGCAACTTCATTTCATTGCAGCTTCTTAATTTCTCTCTGAATAAGTTTTCCATCTCTGTCTTATCATGAACACGCAATATATTTGATCATCATCGTTCTTCCAATCTGATAGTGTGCTACTTTCTAACTTAAATATCTGCATTTGAAATAACAGGGGGCCGAGCAGACATCAAACACCCGTCTGGAAACTGATCACTGCATTAATTTTATTATTTCTCAGCTGAGCTACTGAGGGAAAAATTCCAACCTTCTAGCATTTCCGAATCTAGAAGTAACAGAGCTGTTGTATGAATGAACTAAAAATGACACCTAAAGATGAATGTCTACTTATCTTGCAGCATCTTGTTCCTGAGCAGACTGGACACTCGCGTGTGTGCACGTGATTGGCAATAAGTGTCATTACATTACAGTCATTTAGCGGACGCTTTTATCCAAAGGTACTTGACACTATGTGGGGATCAAACCCACAACCCTGAGACTGAGAGTCTCATGCTCTATTGACTGAGCTGGCTGGGCCGGACAGCTCATCCCTCACCCTACTCATAATGATCTCAGCATACATTCAATCTGACAGTGGACTTGATGCTTTTGCATGATCTACATTTTGTACAGTCAAACTGCTATTGGCCATTTGTTTCTTTTAGGATGTCTGGAGCAACACTTTGTATCTGTAGTGGAGTTGGAACGGGTAGCATGCATATATCGGATTCCTACATCTTGACCGAAAATGAAAGATGAAATTGCAAACTATTTGATGTTGTGAAGAAATTCCCATCTCATCTCATTTCATCAGTCTCCTCTGGCTATGTGGCGTCGTGTATGGTCGTCTCACTGGAAGTGTCAGTTGTGTTCCATCTCATTCATTGCTCCTTGTGTCTTCTTTTTTTTTGTCACCTCTTTTAGCCTCGGCTCAGAGACCTGAGGAGGTGATTCAGCGCTACATGGCGGAAGTGGCCGTGGCGCCAGACGAGGTAGACGTTTCAGTGTCACACATTTTGTTCTTTTCAACACCAGAGATCTAAAGGAAATGTAGTTTCTTGGTCTGTTGTAGGGCACTGATAAGGTTTTCTTTGGGGCCGATGACGATATAATCGATGACGCTTTTCACTCATAGCACATTTTCAGTAGCGCATAGAGGCAGTATAGGCTATGCCTTCACAATGTCAAAAATGAAAATATGTGAGCTGCCAGTGTTTATTACAGTTGAAAACAGCAAATTAATAGAATAATCACACTCAAAATGCTCTGTTCAGAAAGAAATGATCAGGTCTCACGCAGAAATTAAAAAATGGCAAGACCACTTGTCAAATGACACATGAGCATGAACTAGAAGGCAAACCTCAGTGGGCTTTATCTCTGTTAGTTTCATAGTTATGGCTAAAAAAACAATAACTTCACAGAAATCTGTTCATCTGTTAGACAGACAAGCAAACTATTTAGAACATCTATCATCTGATTATGATTGCTGGATAATTATCGGTGATGGTTAGTCAATAACCGCGACACTCGGACCTCATCACACACTCCCCGTTGTCACCCTCAGGACTGTATTATCTGCATGGATCATCTGTCCAATCCATCCGGCTATGAGACCATGTCGTCGGAGGATGGCGGCCAGAGCATCCTGCCAGACAGAGTGGGCAAGTTCATCAAGTGCGGACACACCCTGCATATGCTCTGCATGCTGGCCATGTACAACAACGGAACCAAGGTACAAAACTCCATGGAAACGGACAGTATCGCTGTTATCACGTAGATATGTGGGAGTCATGTTTGGAAACCAAAGGAAAAAGGAAACCAGAACATGGGATGTGACATTTACACACTGATCAATAGCGCTTTTGTTAAACTGGTTTAACAGGAAATCACACGTTTATCACAGTCTGGTTTGTTGAGTGTTCAGTGACATGTACACACTATGTTACAAACCAAAAAGTGGAGCAGTGTGAGGAGCCCTGTTTACTTGAAACAGAAATGGGCAGTTGAATTTTGGATTAGCATTGTGTGCCACTATCTACAGCTGATTCTGAATCTGTTAAAAATAAAGGTTGTGATTTATTCTTTCAAAATCACACAGCGGGTCTAGAAAAAAAAAAAAGGTGACTGTCGCAATTATAGTTGCAATTAGTGTGAAATGTCCCATATTTAAGAATGAAGGAGCATTCTTCATGAACACAGCTCTGATAGTATTGAATATGAGCATTTCTCTCCTGGAGCTAGAAACTAGAATACTCATGGTGTACTTTAAAACTTGAATCTAGTTCTGATTCTCTGTCAATGGAGCAGCCTCAGCTTTTGTCCCTTAATGATGTTGAGAGAGGCTTGGGACTCTTGTTCCTAGACTTTGTTTGTGAATGTTCACAAACAAATGAACTGTTCATGACCAGATTTAAGATTTGTTTTGTAATGGATAGTCCCTATAAGTGTCTGGCAAGCTAAATCAAGGGCATAACAAATATTCCAGATATATAATAACATACTCCGTTTTATTTTTGCCCAGTTTTGTCAGGCTCCTTCATGCTCAAAATATATATTTTTTTAAAAACACCTCTTCAGCTCTTCATCAATAAATATTTGATCAGCGCTTACCTGGTTTGAATTGATCGGTCCAGTCAGATGGTTTAGTGGTTGTGTTTTCTCCCCAGGATGGCAGCATGCAGTGCCCCTCGTGTAAGACAATCTACGGAGAGAAGACTGGCACCCAGCCCAAAGGCAAGATGGAGATTTACAGCATTGCCCAATCGCTGCCCGGCCACTCCGACTGTGGCACCATCCAGATCATCTACAGCATACCACCTGGCATACAGGTAACTCTTCACACTGTGCTATCACTCTTTTTTTGTCTTTGGACGTTTAGGTTTTGTTGTTAGATACTAGGGCGTGTTCACGCCCAGCATCTTTTGGAGTGTTTTATTCAAACTCTTCCTCTTTTCATTTGTTCTGTCGGGCAGAGGACAACGCCGTTTGAACTCAGGTGTACCGAGACGCCTAAAAATGCAGGTCTCGGCCCTCTTCCAAGCAAACTGCGGTGTGGTTTGTTAGGAGTGGGAATGTAATCCAAACCAACTGCAGGGAATAAGACGCGGGATGTTGACATCTAATAGCCAGCAGTTCCTCATGCGTGGAAAGCCTAGCATAACACAATGTACCGAGGGCAAACCACAGTCTGGACCGATGCTCATATTTAGAAGTGTTCTTAACTGAACACCAGAGAAGGGAAATTACAGCAAAGAGTGCAGACATAGTCCATAATGTTCAGCTAAAGTTACAGGATGACACGTCACCAAAACTCCAATAAAATGGTCCAATAAAAAAAAGAAAAGCTGCTGGTGAATCCATGTGACCTTTATGTACAAATGGTTCACTTGTAATTGGGCAGCGTGAACATAAACAAACCAAACACAAAAATGCAGCACAAGGAAACAAGAAAACCCGGAGAAAAACCAGTTGACATAGGAAGCAAAATGACAGAAGCAGAAATGGTATAACATATAAAGGTAAACCTACATGACAAACAGGCTTGTGGGTCTGCGCTTATATTTGATATTAAGCCAGCAATGCCAAGTAGATTTTTATTTCTTACATCCACCCTATGTACTGATGCTGTCTCTATTACTGCATCAACCCATTCCTTCAAGTTGGGGGTTTTGGGTGTCTGCCAGCATCTTGAAATCATTCTAGCAGCTTGTAATGATGCCGGCTACGATTCACCATTTGATATATCGAGTTATATATATATATTGAGTTATTTTACTCTTTAATGTTTCCTTTGGCTCATTGGATTGTTTTATAATCCCTCTTATGTCCTGTAATATCTAGTTGCATGACATCTTTCAAGTGATCGGTTTCTGTCCTCCCTCCTCCAGGGTCCTGAGCACCCCAACCCAGGGCAGCCATACAGCTGTAGAGGTTTCCCTCGCTTCTGTTTTCTACCAGACAACGACAAGGGGAGGAAGGTAAAAAAAAAAAAAAAAAGCAAAAGATTCACACACACACACACACACACACACACTTCTCTCCAGTTAAAAATAGTTAATCTGTGACAATGCAGCCACTTTCAGAAAACAATTGTGAGAATTAATTTGCACTGTCCAAAATACCAGAGGGGTGTCTTCCCTATCGCTGAAGTACAGTATACACATTGCTCAGTACCTTTTGGTTGTGGATGTGTATAGCAACACTCTTCAAGAAAGAAAGAAAGAAAGAAAGAAAGAAAGAAAGAAAGAAAGAAAGAAAGAATATGCTCTTCAAAAAAGGGTTCTGTATGATATTCATTTTCAGTGGATTTTGTCTAGCAGCTGGCTGCTTCAGATATCTTAATCCTGCCCAGATAGCTGAACGAGCAAAGAAAAGCATACATACTTATTAACAACACCTTTTTTTTTTTTAGCATCTTTGTCAAGTACAGCATTTCCCAGCAAGCCTGATTCTGAGGGTGGCCTTTTGTGTGAGGAATTAAATGGGCGTAATCAATCTATTACCCGTCTCGGCCACAGTCGGCAATGGCGAGGAATTGTGAAAACATTGACAGAACTTATCTCCGCCTACACAAGCCTCTGGCGCAGCAGAATCGACAACTGAAACTGACAAAACCAGTAAAGTCACAGTTCACAATACATGAGTAGACTAGCTTCATAGAGGATGTCTAGGGAATGTAAATGCTAAATAATGTAACACTAATACTGCTTTGTCATTTGCTTTTTTTGGCTTGAGAATCAGGGTTTGTAACCGTTTTGTAGCTCGGGATTCAGAGATTAACTGATGTCCCCATTAACCACACTTTAAAATGTCTTTGAATGCAGCCTTGTGTTCGCACAGATTGTGGCAGTCAAAACTTCTCACAAGAGTGAATCACATTGTTTGTGTGTTCGCTAACGGAGAGGAGACAACATCCCAGCCTTATCCATCAAAAAAAAATCACACCTTAAATCATAAATCATGACGTGACTGATATCCAAATTGCAAAACACGGCGACTAAAAGTGTCCGCCAAAGGGTCAAACACATTCGAGATCACCATCCATCCTTTTATGCTCAGGTCACGGTAATGAAATAAACTGAAACATGTTTAGCTTGGTGGCAGGTTGCTTCATAGTAAACTGGTAGGGGTTGAAAATATAAAATTGTCACTTACAATCCACAAAGAAGTGGTGAGTTAAGAGTTTCAGTGTAACACAAGGAAACGTCAATAAAGCAGGAACAGGAGTGTTGCAGCATCGATCCGTTACTTTGCGTTTTAAAAAGCTCACCAAGACAGCATGTAATCTGGTCACAACAACATTGAAGTGTCCCTACGCTTCTTCTCATCAAGGTGTCTTCCTGTCGTCTGTTGAATCATGAGTCGTTCAGTCTCATTCCCATCTGTATTGATTAAACAGTTTCCAAGCAGGGTGTAAAGTAACACATTACACTCAGTCCAATCAATAAGAGAATAACAGAAATAATAACAGTAACTGCTGTATTATTATTTCTGTTTCAAACTGCAGCTACTGTGAGTTCTAAAACTAAACTACATACTTTCTTCTACTGTATTTCAATGTATTTTCAATATAGAGTACATGTTTTCTTTGCGCTCTTAGTCTTGTAAAAATACATAATAACAGATTTTTTTCCTCAAACTATAATCCTACCAACAAAATCAGGAGATTGCCAGCGTCTTGAAATTCCAGTTGGTGGGGAGTTTTCATTCCCAGTACAGGCTAGAAAGCCAGAAATTTCAGCACCTGCCAAGTAATGGTTGAGTAGTGAGTGAGTAGTAGTGATTGACAGCCCTATCAACCCCATATAATGGTAACTGTTTTACTGTGGAGCAGTAAAAATCTTACTTATTTCCCTTTAATCACAGGATTAAAACCTTGATTTTTGTCCCATTTTCCAACATGAATAAAAGGCCTCAAACGGCGTCAAGTTAGAAGTTAACACATCACAGACGTGAGCTTGCAAGTTTCAAACTTTGCCATTGCTACCTAGATGTGAACGCTCACTTGCTAATAATGTCATTTAACTCACTGGACCTAACGGCTACAAACAAATAATCAGGGCAGGAACAAATCTCCCCATTGTGGATAAATATCATTGTTGCGGATCAACGTGACACCAAAGCTTTTTTTTTAAATTTTTTATCCTGGTCGGTGTCGTGTACAATTTCCACTGACGAATGAGATTGACAGAATACGAAACATGTCTGCGGTCCCACTGTGTCAGCTCTACTGGAGCGTGTTAAACAGTAGGCCGTGGAATTTGCCTGTCAGCCGTTGGTTAGAAACCACTCCCATTTTCAGTACTGCCATACTACAGGCTTTGAATGTGGAACACAGTTTGATCACAGAAGTTATGATGTCCTGGAATAGGCATAAGATAGAATGGTAAAAAAAAAAAGATAGGAAAGTGGATTCAGGATTTGCTGGATTGGATTTGCCCTTGAACATACAGCTCTATTACTGTCTTTACACTCGGTATACATGCGAGATGAACACATCTCAATTTGCTTTGAGCCGTGAACACCGGTCGTACACGGGTCACTGGCATTCACACAAGATGTCACGTCCCAACAGGACCGTTGTGTCATCGCCATCAAATCGAAGACGAAGAACATATCGTCTCATTTTGCGACCCTTACATCGTTATGTTGTTTCCATGGTGAATTCCCAGCTCATTTCCTGCTCGCTGGTAACTGCAGCTGTTCACTCTCAGTTTCCATAAATAGTATTTGATGACATTTTGCTAATGGGAAATCAGATTAAGTCATTCTAATTCCTCTGTAATTCTATTACTGTAGTTCCTCTAGCCTCCTGTTTTGCGATGCCTCAGACACACTTCCATTATCAGAGTCCCTGGTGTCATGCTCCCTGTACAACATAGATTTGGGATATTTTGATCATCTCATGTCTGACGCCTGGTCTTTCACTTTATATTTTCACCTTTTGCATAGAGGGCACAGGGATAGTTAGCAACACATTTTATTTCACCCAGTTAGGCAGCATATTTGTCTGCATGACCTCCAGGAGTTTGTAACACAATGTTATTTTAAGTAAATTGTTTGTAGACTGCATTACATGTGTGCCTGCCTCATATGGTAGCAGCCACTGCTCTGTGTGTAACCTATTGACAACATTAAAGCAGTGTACCTCTTGAACACCACTGCTGAGTTGGACCTGTGTCACGGGTTGTCAAACCTAGATTACCCAGATCACTGCAATGGCAAACATGAGACTGACCTGTGTTTCCGTGTTATTGTGAAATGGTTTCGTGTCAGATCTGAACATGAAACACGCGGTTTTTGTATTCTGTTGCTGCTGCTCAGAATTAAAGGAGAATTGTGGTTATTTTTGAGCTGGGCCTTATTTTCCCATCATGGCGATCGATTTTTAACCAGAATCTCCATTTCCATCCATTTCACCACAGTGGTGACATAGTGGTGCAGGAGTCAAAAACCATTAAAAATATATATATATATATATATGTTTATTACTGTCCACCTGCCAGTTACCCCCTCCCTATTTTACTGAGCAGTTGTGGGTTACCTCTAATGCAGAGGAAGAAATGATGATCTCAGTAGTAATGCGTGATCTCAATCCTTAACCTTGTTTTTACCAATACACAGGATTTGATGTTGTAATCCTTTGTGCCATAATCGAGAATGAGCATTCGTACAGAAGCTCAATTCAGATGTCCGAAAGAATGATGTAAAGTAGTGACAAATAGAGAACTTTGTCATATTTGATACTCCTGTCACGGATAAACCAGAAATAAAATATAGACAGAGTCTGCAGGGTCATTGTGTTAAAAGGGGCTTTGGGGTCTATTTTCTACTGTCATGGTTTCCCTGATGAATTGTATTGGAGACCAGCGCATCCAGCCAATTCATCAGGCTTGAAGTTGTGTTCTGAGACTAATCCTTATAAAGTTACTATGGTCTTCAGCTCTGACCAATAGCCATAGTCGAGACCATTAGTAACTAATATTTCACAGTGGTATTTTTAGTTTCTCAAAATTGGGTAAAAACATACAGATCCTTTAATGTTTCCTCTTTCCCTCCCTCCCGGACAGGTCCTGGAACTGCTGAAGGTGGCTTGGATACGGCGCCTCATCTTCACCGTGGGAACGTCCAGCACTACCGGCGAGCCCGACACTGTGGTGTGGAACGAGATCCACCACAAAACCGAGATGATGTCCAACCTGTCCGGCCACGGCTACCCCGACCCCAACTATCTGGACAACGTCCTCTCTGAGCTGGCCTCTCAGGGCGTGACCGAGGACTGCCTCAAACCGCCGGGCGGCAGCTAGGTCGAAGCACGGAGCCATCCCACAGACTGCCCCGCTCACTACAGACCACTGCACCTGAAAAAAATGAAATGATTAAACCGTCGAAATCGCATCCACCACTGGTTTCGACGGTCTTACTGCATTCTAGGTCTTTTATTAAGTCAAGGTCAGCATCGCACCAAATCTCGTCCCCACTTTGGGCGTTCAGTAAGTGGAGGGTAAAAGTATGCTGAATAAAGTCCTAAAGCTGCTTTAAGAAAATGATTTACTGGAAAGGTGCACAGTGCAGCGCTCAGTAAAAATGTATTCTAATGCATTAATCTGAGTTTACGCCTCAGTGCATTCCTGCTCGTCATGTATTACAGGACATTGAAACTGTGAATACAGATGACTTAGCGGGGATTCGTTTGACTCTGAACCTGATTTACTGTACTTCCACAAATTGCAGATCGTGCTATTTCTTTTTTTTCTTTTTCTTTTTTTCCCATCAAGAGCCTCACTTCTATCCTTCTTGTCCAGGCACCATGAAAATGGCAGCTTACATTGGGGATAAAAATCTCATCAAGCACTTTAGTTCTTACAGTGCATTTAGTTAAGAAGATTTGTGATTTCCAGGTTATGGGCGGTTGACTTGTTTGCTAATTGGCAAGTTATGCAATTTAAAAAAAAGAAAGAAAAAAAAAAAAGTTTTTTTTTTTTGTGTTTAGCACAAGGACACCCTGAAACTTCTAGAAAAAGTAGCAAAGTGAGTATATGTGGAGTATGCCTAATTGATGAAAAGGCAATACTTGTTGTAAATATAAAAACTCTGTAATGAACACAATGTAAAGAGAAAAAGCAACAGTCGTGTCCACAAATGGCAAATCAGGAGCATACATTCAGATTTACGTCAGATACGCCTGTATTTTTTTTTTAAAAAACTGAACACATAATTTGACCATCTGCTGTTATATTTTGATTTATTCCTTTACCTAATTTGTTAAGCAGATGTCTGATGCACTCCCATGGTGATTTTTCCATGTTTCCGATCCCGCTGCCCAATTTCCAATAACCGTTTCCATGAGAATTCTAGAGGCATTATTTTTGTCATTTTAATATCTTTCGGTTTGCGTTGCCATTTATACGAGACGGCACGAGGTTCAATCGGATCGAGCTCGACGACGTCAACCTTCGGAGAGTGAAAGGGACTGCTGAGAAAATAGCTGACGAAAACCTCCGGTCGAGTAAATTCTACAGTGCGACAATCAAGGTCATGAAACCAGTCTTGATTAAACGAGACGCGTGAAGCCATGGTTAGCGTTTCACTGTAACCACCGGCTTCCAATTCACCTGCGTTCACCTGCATTATTCTGCCCACGATATTGCAGTACAGTTGTTGAACTTGAGTCTTGAAAATGTATGCAAGCAAAATTGGGGAAAAAAAAAAAAGGTCTCTGCAATAAATTATATTATAAAAGGAATCCTGTCTCCATTTCTGGTGTTTGGCTTTAACCATATCTCTGAGTGACTGGTCTGTATAGGACATAAAAAGCATTACATTACAGTCATTTAGCAGACGCTTTTATGGGGATCGAACCCACAACGCTCATCACGCTCTACTGACTGAGCTGTCTGGGCTGGAAAGCTCCAGAATGTGTTGTATACGTTTTACTGAATGGGCCACATCATAGTCCACACCAACCATGCGATCTACAGTCTGTGGACAAAAAACCCATCTAACCATATATGAATCTGAAGTACCTAATAAGCTTCTGTCCTGCTGTCTTCCTGCATCCTGGACCGGGTTAGTGGGATGTTGGACATTTCTTCAAGAAGGAAAGCCTCTGGTTGTTTGAGGGATGAAGTAGGTGGAAATCTACCCATAAATCTTCATTGATGTTAAGATCTGCTGAATCCATTATTTTGTCTACCCTGTTATTACATGTTTTAATAGATTTGTCAAGGGATTCATGTAGCAGTTAGCCTATATTGAGTACAAATAAGCCATTTCCCACAACGTTTCATTCTAAGAATGTATATATTCAGCAGTGTGTTGTCCGACTACTCCCCACTGGCTGGGAAAGCACAGTGACCATTACAGCTCAGAACGAAGCTCCCTGATAATAAATCCCATCACTGTCAGCTGCTCTGTATCTGGAGATAGGTAAGGTGTACCAGGGGGCTTTACGGGGTTTGAAAATAAATCACCATATTCAGTGTCTTTCCAATTGGTGGGGGCCAACTTGGATCCCAAAGGTACCTGCATTACAGCTACCCATTAATAATGTGATATGTCACTGTTCTTTTCTTTGTTCCTCCCTCCAGGGAGGTCAGAGGTCACGGTCGGCTACAGAGCAGCACCCCTGGAGCTGGTAGGGATTCAGTGTCTTAGTCAAGGACCAGCAGCGTACAGCACCATTGGGCGTAGATATTTTACCAATCATATGGTGGATTTTACACTCAAATGAGTTACTTAGATTATTTGGATAGTAGGGATTGAGGTCAAGGAGAAAGCTACACTTTAGAACCATGGATAGCGCTCCCATACACGCAGGGACATAGCCCTGATACAGCACCTTTTGGGAATCTTTCATTGTAGTTTTTTCCCCCTACTTATTCCAAAGGGTGCTGTCCTGCTCCATTGACTTGTTCCCCTACG
Source organism: Hoplostethus atlanticus (assembly GCA_034670405.1). Lineage (NCBI taxonomy): Eukaryota > Metazoa > Chordata > Actinopteri > Trachichthyiformes > Trachichthyidae > Hoplostethus > Hoplostethus atlanticus. The sequence goes on along the minus strand of JAXDDX010000015.1, from coordinate 1,237,225 downwards.
AAAGTCGGCGAACTCTATAACGACATAGTCCACATCGAATTTCACTTACCCAAACAGATGTCCTTCACTTGTCTACTTTCATCACACTACATCTCCTATACACAAATACACTTTTAGACTTTGTTCAAGACAGGTATACCCCAAATCTCCAATGTACAATTTTTTGCAGGATAGGACAGTCAAATTCTCCGTTGGTACTCTGCTTCCAAGCAATTCCCACGCTGCTGCCACCGGCTGTCAAAAGGTACCCTTCTTTACTGTTTTTGATGTCAGTATTCTGATGCAGTTTGGATAAATATATGATGATGTATCAATCAATGCTACATTTTGAAAACCTTTCTTGAAGTCCTTGGGCTGGTGAGCGATAAATAGTTTGTCCTTTTTCTTGCTTTTGAAACTCTGCATTGCAGATATCTTGGTGCAGACAAAGCAACTGCAGTCTACCTTTCGACCACTGGTGGCAGCAGCTTGCGTAATGCTGGAAGCAGAGTACAGATGGAAAATTTGAGGCGTCTGTCAGCCATCTTTGATTTCATTACATTGGAGATGTGGGGTATACTTTTCTTGTTACAGGGTTAGCCGACTTTTGGATTGCCTCCACGCATACAACTTTATTCATAGCTTCATTCATAGCTCATACAACCAAGATACACATCTTAATTAAGGCTAGGCAGATAAGACCACCCCATACCGAACCCCATAACTAGGTAACTAGTTCCACTACAGTTGGGAACTCACAATAGGTGTCAAATTTCACACAAGGCAGGGCACATAGGCTTTTCAACTGATTCAAATTACAAAGTTAACATTAACAGACTGGGTCAGTTAACCAGGCGATAAATCAAGTGATTCCACACACACAGGCACCAAAAGCTACTAGGTGGGCGAGATACTCCCATGGGAGTAATAATGCTGCTGCTTAATAATGCCCCACTTGGCTGTGCCATTTATTTTAAAAATGTAAGGACCAAATAATAAGGTCAAAGACATCATACTACAGGCCGGACAACATGAAACATGCATGTAATGCTACCAATCAAAACTACTTAGCTCTCCCAAGCTAACGAGACCCTCCCCCGGGGGTCTGAGCTTGATGCAGGGTTCTGACACAGCTCGTGAGGAACGGGAGCCAGAAGGGGAATCGTCGTAGCCGTGCAGTGTCGGGAGCACACAGGAACGTATGGGGTGCTTCCACACAAGCTGGGCAGTGGCAGAGCACTCTACTCTACCTGTCTTCACCACCGGCAGCCCTAAACGAACACCCCCCCCCCCAAGGTGAGTGCAATGACTGAGGCTTGGCTGAGCAACTCTCCCTGTGACGTCTACCAAGCGCCGATCCCCAGACATACTGCCGGACACACGGCTCTGCTCTCTATCAGTTGCCCAGAGTCACTAGATTGCTAGTTGTCCATTTCAATCAGGGCAACGACTGTCCACAATGTATCCCCTCACTACAATAGCAACAGGCCTCCTTGCGTCAATAACAGAGAAACACCAGAAGACCAAAAAACTGAAAAGAGGCACGGCGGCACACAACACAGACTGAATATTGCGCAGCGGCTTTGCCACACACAATGAGGCCCAACTCTCTCTAACAGGCTGGCAAGGCGGCTATCAAATACCCCACATCCCCTTAAAAGGCACTTGTAGGGTACTCGTCTATTTGACATTGGCATCCAGCGAGCCTTGCATTAAGCAAGATTCTAAACAATGTCCTTAATATTCAACTCCCGGGCTCTGATGCTCTCAATAGACAGGATAGCCAGCCCACTGATCTCCTGTCCACCTTCTCCTCAGGTGAGGCGATCTTAACTAGCTTGTAGCTACCATAATTTAACTGATAGCCTAGTAGGCCCACCATAATTTATATCTCACTTGTCATTTATATCTAACAGTAGCCTACGATTATCTAAGCCTATATCTAGCAGCGATGATGATGCCGACATTCAACTGCTAAAAATGCTTGCCTCGGTATCCCAGTTGCTGTGGGCGAGCGACTGCTTTAAATAAAAATCCACCCAATTTTGGGAGGTTGCCACTTTTTCCCCCTGGTCCTTTCTTTTTTGACACACAATCTTGTGTTTCAAATTGAATGGCATAGCTGCTCGCTGTTTGTCACCGGCTAGCTAACTGACGTACAAATTTTGCGCCTAAACTGGCTATCGTCACATGATTGAATAGAGATGCGACGTTGATTGGTTAATGGACGACAATGAATTATTTCATTTCATAGTTTATATACGATTTCTGTTTAATGAACATTTATATAAAAGCATACTAAACGCCTTGTTAATGAGAGGTCAGAGGAGAATGGCCAGACTTGTTCAAGCTGACAGGAAGGCAACAGGTACTCAAATAACCATGCGTTACAACAGTGGTGTGCAGAAGAGCATCTCTGAACGCAACAACACGTCGAACCTTGAAGTGGATGGGCTACAGCAGCAGAAGACCACACCGGGCTCAGCTGTCAGCTAAGAACAGAAACCTTTCTTCTGTTTGTTTCTGCTGTAACAACATGAATCCATCCTGCCTCGTGTCAATGGTTCAGGCTGGTAGTGGTGGTGGTGTAATGGTGTGGGGAATGTTTTCTTGGCACACATAATACCAAATTGAGCATTGTTTAAATACCACAGCCTACCTGAGTATTGTTGCTGACCATGTGCATCCCTTTACGGCCACAGTCTACCCATCTTTCGCGCCATGACCTTATCTCAAGCTGGTTCCACATTCATAACAATGAGTTCAGTGTACTGCAATGGCCTCCACAGTCACCAGATCTCAATCCAATAGATCACCTTTGGGATGTGGTGGAACGGGAGATCGGCAGCATGAATGTGCAGCCGACAAATCTAATGCGGTCATGTCGACATGGACCAGAATCTCTAAGGAATGGTTGCAGCACCTTCTTGAATCCATGCCATGAAGGATTCCGGCTGTTCTGGGGGCAAAGGGGTGTCCGACCCAGTACTAGAAAGGTGTACCTAATAAAGTGTATGAAGGACACTTCAGCGGGGAGGATGTTTGCTAAGGGAATTGAATCTGGGTCGTCTGGTTGAAGGATTGTCTCATGAACTGGATAGGCCAATTTCACCCCCTGCTTCCTTTGACTTTAATGATCCATGTGGAAGCAAAACCCTGGTCTGGGAAGAACCCTGACCCCTTCCCCCTCCATCCTATTTAAATGCAGTACTTTTTTTTATTGAACTGTCAAACTGTGTAACTAATGTTTTCATGATCTGGCTTTCCATTCACGTATTTTCATGTGACAAATGTGTTTCCATCGCATAATTCCTTACTTGGCAAAAATGTTCCACCTCATCGCACATAAAACCTTTTTGTAAAATACTTTTTTTGTGATATTGAAGGCGTCTTTCACTTTAGGATTTAGGTAATCTTTTTTGGTTGATTAAAAACCGATGTGACAAAATAGTAATGGAAACACGTGTCGAATAAAGCAGGTTTGGTGTGATTGGCCCGATAAATGGTTCCATCTCAACAGTTCAAAAGTGGCTTTGGATCTTGCATCTCTGAAATGTAAAGTATCTGTCCATCACAACGTCCCAGAAATGTTGTACATGCTGTTGCTCTCATGTGTGACAAGAATATTAAATTTCTTTTTGCATTTCTTTGTTTTTCGTCTCAAATGAAAGCACAAAAGATTATCCAGCAGATTAGACACCAAAGAGCAACAACAACCACTACTAAACAATTCTTGACAGACTTTCCATTCCTTCCTTCCTACGTTCAGGAAGGCTGTTTATTTGCTTGCTGATGGAGAACCTCCCAACAAAAGAACTCGCGTAAAATAAAAGTGCAAGGCAACACATTTTATTTCAAAGGCCTAATTGGCGTTAAGGTACAGCATATTAAATATCGTTAGTCCAGAGACGGTCATCGCAGAATAACACATACCATTCCTTCCTTTACATGTTACATTCAGTTTGACTTTAAATGAGATATTTTACATGTTGTTAATGTGCTGCTAACATAAAAGTGTGAGGTGGAGGTTTTTACCGAAAGGTCTTGACTCCATTCTGAGGGGAATACCGTGCTGCTGTCACTGCAGGTGATTCCCACCATGGGAGAGTGGAGCTTCTACCCGGCTAGAAGGCAAACTTTCAAAGTCCGTTTTGTCTCCTTCGGCTTCCTGATGGCTTGTGGTCGACCCAACACTCGATTAAGACACTTCACTGTCGGGGTTTTAATTCGGCGGTTACCTGTAGTTGCTGAGTTACATACACTAGTAGCATCTGTGTTAGTGTTCTGATAGTTCCTCAAGGAGTTGTATTACAGAATAATGTATTTTACATCCCTGCACATAATGTTATATTTCAATAAATATAATAAATAAAAAGTACAAATATCTGAATATTATGGAACCAGATTGTTATCAAAGAGTTTTTTTGTCAGTAATACAAGGTGACCTCAATAGATGGACATGTCATAAATGCAAGGGCAAATACATTATTTCAGAAACTTCATAAGCTTTGTGAAAACCGATATCACCGTCATGACCAGCTTTTAATAGAAAAAAACATTTGATAGTTGTCTTGCCAGCGCCATCTGGGCCAGTGGGAGAGACAAAAACAATCCGAGCTTTTGCTCTGTAACGTATTGATCCGCATACATTCTGCTATTCCTCAACACTCAGGCCATCATTCAGAAAGTCAAACCTACAGGCCTTTCTATTTTCAGTCCGTAGAGGGTTTTTTTTTAGTTTTTTTTTTAGCAATAGCACTCAGGCAAAGTGTTAAGGTTTTGATATGGAATAATAATAAATATCAGTTGGACAAACTCCTAATTGAATCCCTTTGCTGTGGTTAAGAGTTCTTGCCCTTCAGTATTTGACTTTCCCGGGAACTTGCACATTCACACCACTGTAGTCCACCATGTACATGGGCCATTGCTGGGAGAGATGAGATAAAGACAAAAAAATAAGGAAAAATAAGTGATACTGTTGAGCACTGTTTCATTAGCACAATATGTCTGGCTGTGTACACATTAAAACAAACCTGTAATAACCATATAACCAGTCGTGTGTTTACGTAGGACTTTCCACTCAAAAGTGAATGCAAAGAGGATTATATTCCTGTTTCTGTTTAGATAAAAAGGTGCTACATTAAGCATTTTAACATCAATAAATCTTACCACATTAGTTGAGACATTAGTATAATTACAGTAATTAAACCAGACCATCACTGAGGAGACTGGCAGCCTCCTCCGGCCTCTACACTGCATTTTACATTGCGTGCCACCGGGTCGGATTTGGAGGGAAATCCGCTGGGTTGCTTTACAGCAAGTTTCTGGCAACGGCAGATGGTGGAAGGAGTGAAAGGAAGATGGGGAAAAAAAAATCACTTCCAACATGTTGATCCTCTTTAGGAAAGACAAAACACCAGGGAGTGGGAGGAGGGACAGGAAGCAACAGGGTTTATGGGAAATGTAGTCTTAACTTTGAGAAACACCGGCATTAACAATACCACTGTTTGGAGATAGAGGCTACCAATCGTCTCCACCATGGTCTCATGTGTTTACGGTAATTATACCAAGGTATCACAATTAATTTGACAATCATGTATAAAATATGTGTAAAATGCTACATGTAGCACCTTTAACATGACTGACATGGACATCAGCTGGGTATGGCAAGGTGTTGGACTTTATAATGGAGAGCACGGATCAAACTAAGATCCCAAGACATCTATTTGGAAGTAATAGTTCCCTCTAAGCTGATAGCTTAGTGACCTGTGTCTAATTATTAATCACATTGACCAAATAATAATATCTTGTTAGTCATCAGTCTTTGCTCCACTTTGTCCCCATAAATTGAGTCAATATAAGTGGGTTTTGAAGTTTTATTTTGTGTGTATTATGTATTATTATGTGCTTCTTTTTTAAACCTACCATCACTGGAATCTGATTGGTTGATACCCCCAGGTCGGAGGATACAGGTACTCGGTTGCTCTCCTGGACTCTCTTGCGCTTGCGTCGATTGGTGGAGGCCTCTGTTCCTTCTGAAGATACAAAAGCAAATGGTGTTAATTTCAGTGCCAAGGGTAGGATTCATGTTGTAGCGCTAATTCCATTTGACTCGAGGAAACTTAGCAGCACCTACCTGTGTTACAAGCTTGGGTACAGATCTCTGCAAAAGGCCTGTGTGAGAGAAATAAAAAGATGGTATTGAATCCGTTCTTTTACTCATTTGTGACATAGCCTTGTTCTTTTCAGAGAGTACATCAAACTCATTTCAAAGACTCATTTCATACCTAAAACCAAACGACCCTGATTCAACCCGGTCTGGTTAGATCCAAATGGGTTCGAGCACAGGGTCAAATCACTGCATCCAAAAGGTTTCAAATTGGGCGTGGATGTGATTTTATGTCTCTCTACAATAAGTACTAAATTTGATCAAAATGCAAAAGGAAATTCCTAAATTTCATATCATATTATCCAGACTTCCTGTTTAGGAAGATTTACTCAGGAACTGGATTTAAATGCCACCCACAAATGAACCATAACCTGCTTGAGTACGATAAAACCTTGCACCCTCTTCAATTCCCAATGAAATGTCAAGTGTGGTAAAAAGTCAAGGGGCGGTGAGAATTGTTTTGGCCGATTGTATATTCTAGTCACAGCCTGAACACTCACTGTAGCTGGCTCTTGATGCTGATGGTGATTTCCTCCCTGGCTTGGAGGATCTTCTCCAGGCAGACGACGTCGTAGGTGTTGGGATTTCTGAAGGGAACATCGTCCGGAAGGCCACTAACTTCTACCGACTCTGGACTGGCCCGGATTAGCTTGTACGGGACCACGATGGACCGGTCCAAGCCCAGAGCTTCACCTGAACATTAAGCAGGTGAATAACACCGATTAACCCCACATACCCTTCAACATCGGTATTTGAGGAACACCAGTTGGGTTGTACGTTATACGAGGTGTTTGAGTTTATTTGGACCACATGCATAGAGTTAACTGCATCCTGGTTTGATGCAATTGTTTTTGAAATTGTCTCTTGGTGCAAAGCATCCGAATGTCTACATCCAGTGTTGGAGTGTCTCCTTTTCAGTTTGTCTTCCCTCAAGGTAGTTTTATTGGATGGCAGTTTTGCCTCTAGTTTCTCTCTCTGGATGGCATTTCCATCACAACAATTTAAAACTTTATTGTAAGGGGAAGGGGCAAGTAGAAGTGCCTGAGGAAAAAGAGGTAAAGTCTATAATACTGATATAATTCTAATGACAATATGTGCATATGCTTTGTAAAACTATTAGTCATTTTTACTTTTTCATGTTTTTTTTCCCCAGAAACTTATTTTTCTTGTTCATTTAGGTTAGGATACTACTATCCAATACAACCACACTGAGGTAAGAAACTTGCTAAATTAAATCTTATGATGAAAACTCAAGCGCAACACAAAATTGACACCTCAATTTGATGCATCCCATGAAAGTAATCTATGAAAACACAGTAGATTAAACTATTGAATCGTTTCACAAACACATTCACCGCCAGACAATTTAAACAATCGAGCAGGCTGTCAGACTTCATGAAAATGATCCTTTTGTACTTACCATATTTCTGGTTGAACAGTTCCTTCACTTGCTCACGAAGGACTACTTTCTCCCCCATGCGGTTGATGTCGTCATCATCTGTTAGATGAGGAGAATTAGTTAATGGCATGGATTCATGATCAAATTCCTGAGACAGCAACTGCAGCAAAATACTGGTTTGCTACTCACCACTTATTGAGGCATAGGCCTTCTTTAGTAAAGTGATGCGTCGAGGTGCTGATGAAAATAATTGATAAATGATACACAGCATTACTATTGATTGTCCATGCTAAATTATGTTTCAAATCAATCAAACGTCGTCATGAAAATACTGTTCACAAATTGTTCTTACCTGGTTTTGGAATGAGTCCTTGAAAAGGTCTGCAAGGAACAAAGTGGTATGAACAAACAGTGTAACACATTTTTGTGTATATTTCACTAATAATACATTTGCCAATCAAAAAATAAATTGCTACTTTTGTTCTCATCCCCTCTAAATATCAGAGTGAAGGTGAATTATCCAAAACCTAGACCCCCACCATGCCCCAATGTGTTTTCGTCATAATTAGTCTTTGTCCTCTCACACAAAGCTAGCTTAGATGAGGAATGATAAAAAAAGAACTTAACTTTCTCTTGGTCTACTTTGATTTTATCTAGCAAAAGGATGACAAGAACATTGGACAACATTATTTGGTTTCCCTGAACATTCACAGGGGAGGGAACTGAGTTTGGGTGTGTTCGTAGTATTCTTCCTTCAAACTGCCAGTGCCTTTCTTTACATTAAAGTCGGACGCTTTGGAAAAGGTGCTGTGCATGGCATCTTTTCAGGCAGAGCAGGGCATTTACTGACATTGAGAATAGAATAGAACCTTTTTTCTTTTTTTACAGGAGACCACATGAAGTTGTCTGCTTTTTTGCGAGCCAACTAATCATGACGAAGAAGAAGCGGGGTTTGCGCTAGGTGGGCAGTTTACGACAACAACCACAATGAAAATGGAGACTGGAGTAACTGTAGAAAAGCTGGTAGTAGTGAATTCCCAGAAACTCTGATCGTAAGAAAATCCGTATGGAGCCCATTGGCTGTGTTGTGAGTTTGTCTGAGAATGGTACTGTAGTACTGTAAGATGTTCATCAAAATGCTGTTCAGTCAGGACTTTTACGTACGAGTAACGAGTCCAACACTGTTTTTGTCATATTGTAAAAGAGTAAACAGCTCTTTTTCTTTAAGTGAATCATGTGACCTGGGTCTTCCCACCTGGTGATGGTGAAGCAGATCTTGTCGGCAACCGCTAGGATCCGCTCCAGGTTCTGGGACCCGAAGGTGCAGGGCTTCCTGAAGGGGATGCCGGGGGGAAGGCCCTCGATGATGACTGAGCCCGGGTTGCTCTTAATCCTCTTGTAAGGCACTTGGACGGGGTACTTGATGCCCAATGCCTCGCCGTACTTCCTGTTGAATAGATCTTGGACCTGCTCTCGCAGTGTGTTGGCCAGGTCAATTCTGGACAGCTTGGCTTCCAGGCAGTCTGGAGTCATGGAGGTAGAAGATGATTTATTCACCATGCAAGGGAATTGAAATTTCATCTTTCCAACATCATGCATTTGCTTAGAGAGGTTGCTGCAGTTATACAGCCTTGTTCATTGCTTTAGCAGTGAAGGTGAGTACTGTAAATGTAGTACTAAATGATTCATGTCTCAACCTTATCAAACATAACAAATTGATATGGTATGTTTTGTGAATATCACTGTAGGTGAATGTGGTGATGGAAAGTGAAATATCCGAACCTAAACGTACCTGAGAATCCAGGTCTCTTGGCGATAACTGCAGTATCCTCCACTGCTATTACTGCGTCCTTGGCGTCCAGCTCTTTGGAAAAATATTCACAGATTAAAATTTGCTTTTTTGTCATTTCCCCAAGATTTATTGTTGTATACAGGAAACATTCAAGCTGCTCCTACTTTCAGCATTCAAGCTTTGTCACAACATAAATCTACGGATATCTGTAGGAAATCCTTGCAAGGACGTTCTTTTTTTAGTAGAATAGCTGTATTAAAAATAGCACACAAACTGGATTTCACCTCATAATTTCTGCAGTGCAGTGTAAATAGCATCTAAAAAAAACACTCTCCTAAGCTTGCAGTTGGCTTACTTCAACAAAATTATTCAACAAAGCCTTTATCTTGCTGAAAAGGGAGAATGCAAAATATGCTGGTGGACTGTGGGCTACTATTATTGATACTGAGACTGACATGCTTGTATTGTTTGGTTTCCATCTGACATTTTCAATTAACAAAGGCGTAAATACCTGGATCACAGGCGGGGATGGAAGGCATCTCTTGTTTTACTTGCTCAGTTAGCAGATCAGGCCTGGATACGAACAAACAAGCGAATGCAATGCTATTACACCACATTGCCTGAATTCTTTGTGAGTGGACTATCTTAATGTTTTGATAAACATATACAATTTCACCCACAGATCAATTCCTTAATTTGCTCTCACCTTTTGATGATAAATTGGATCTGATTGCTAACAGCCAGGATCTTGCGCAGTTTGGCTGCTCCAAAACAGTTGGGCCTCCGGATGGGGATTCCCTCAGGCAGCCCGGTGACATATAGGTCCTCTGGGTACATCTGGAACTTGGAGTATGGTACCTTGGCTGGTTCAGGTAGGTCTAGAGCTTCGGCTGGGGAAAGGAAAAGGGCAGAAAGACACAGTGATTACTTCTCTCTGTGTCCAACTATGATTTGAGTCTTTAAAGGGGCAGTAAATAATCTATGACTTATATCAACCTCTATCAGCAACCAGTAGGAATTGCAACATCAACCATCACCCACTGTTCCCTTGAGCTACGGTGGCTTGTAACTGACATTTGGGTTCTGGTTCCAAAACAGACTAGAATTTGGCCAAGTAATCACTGAGTCAATGGTATAGATCAACAACCCTATCCCTGCAGATATATTATGGTCATTTGGTGCTATGGGGCAGTAAAAACGTACTTAATGCGGCAAATCTGAAACTGGATAATGATATTGAGGTGACCATAAGCAGAACTGAGTGCCATGAGTGTGCAGCCAATGTTTACAGCGGTATTAAAATGGCAAGATGCTACCACTCTGTGAAAACTACAACTTTATATTTCCAAACTAGCTAGAAAAAAGCACTTTTCATCTTGCCTTCATCACATCTGTTAAACCATTCAAAAATCCTTCTGATATTATTTTTTGGAAGGTCTCTCTTACTGTGGTCCTGGTTTCCATGGTAGGTGAGAGGTTGTTTAAGGTTGGCCAGAAGTATCAAAACTTCACTATTCAGTTACTATATATGGGTAATATTGGATGTATAGGTTAGGGTGTGTGTGTGGTGGTGATTAAAGACTTGTTGTCCCCATATGAGTGAGCAATAAGCTCCGCCCCCATAGGTAGCTTACCATACTTAATGCTGAACAGGCTTTCTACTTGTCTCCGAAGCTGAAGAATCATTTCACTAATGTCCTCCACAAGAGTCCCTGTTAAAACAATCAGCAAGACAAACATCTACACCAAGCTCATCAAAATATAATCATATTATGAAGGCAATATATTGCACTGGGGAGAAATATCTATTGAGGGATATAACAGCATGCTAAGCAAAACATCTAACTAGATTAGTCATTTCTACCATTGGCCTTTAATATGTTCTACTCTACCTTCAGAGGATCTTCTGATGCCCTGGGTGGCTGTGTTGGGCGACAGAGCTTCAGCTGCAAGACGGAAGGAATAGATTAGTACATCACCAAATACATGCCTGCTTTCAAACATTTCCGTGAGGTGCATGTTCGTTAATATGTATGCACTGATGTAAAATTTAAAAGCAATCACTGTGCGATGATGAAAACCATATCGGCTTTTGAAATATCACTTGCCAAATGAGCATGGGGTCGGCTACTGAAGTATCACTATAATAAATGAGATTCAAAAAACATAAACCCATAAAACCCATGTGACTGCTTTGATGTGTGAGAGTGTCGGTAGAGAAAGTGAAGAAAACGGACGCTATAAAGTTAATCACCGAAGTGGAAAAACACAGGGAGCTATATGACCCTCAGCATTGTTTCTACAAAGACAACATAAAAAAAATAAGGCTTGCGATGCCGTTGCCTCGACTGTCGAAGCACAATGTAAGTACAGTGTAATTTCACGGGACATTTCCCTTTTACTTGGGATACTAGGGATAACTGCTAGACCAGCGCAGAAATGGTCTGAACAGCCCTGGCTGTGACTGGCACACGGCCCGGCTGTGAATACTGACCAAGTCACTACACTATTGCAACCAATTGCAAAAAGAAAGATTTTTTTTTTACACAGAACCATTAACACGCTAATTGACTAAGTCAAAATGGAAGCAGAATGGATGGGTATGGTTATAAAGAAGAAAGCACGTTACTCTCTCATTTCATAATATTTCTCTCTGTAACCAACTTGTAAGCAAGAATCTATCTCACGGACAGAAAACATGGCCACCTTGCAAGCAAGAAAACAGCTAAATATGCTGCTTGCGTATGTGAAAATGATTTCTTTGGTCTTATTTCTTCACTGCTTTAAACTGTAAAATTAAACATGAGTAACACTCAGTTCAACCAATCTAATTTCTAATATAATTACAAACTGAAACCTCTGGAGTACCTTTGTACAGATCAAGACAAAAATCCCAAATAAATGCATTCTGAGTATACAACAGTACAAAATACTAAAACTCATGTTTACTGCACTTACCTTCTTTTTTTTCCTTTAGTGGTCATTTGTGAAAGAAAAGAAAACTTAAACATAGCACAATCAAATCAATAAAATAAAACAAAAAGCTACCTGAATGTATGTTAAGCCCAAGACCACTTGAGTTTTTCTGGAGTGTGTTCTCCAGAATAATAAATTCTGTGTAATGTGTGCTTTTTGGAAATTAAGCTAAAAATTGCCTCATTTATCCGTCAGCTTATGTTTATCAGAGAAGTAAAACATGGTGCAACATGTTTGCTGAAAGACTCCGTGGGTGGTAGTGGATGACCAATTCAAAGTAAATCCAAATTTTAACATGTTCATTGACAGTATAAGCTTTTGGTAGGTATTCTTTTCGATTTAGGGCTCTACTTGGTTTTTACTCAGTGTATATAATCACAGACATCTGAAACATTTCTGCATTTTTCAGTGTCTTTGCCACCAGGAAGGACAGCTTTAGGCCAGTGAATCTTTCAAAGTGCCTTTTGCACAGTGAAGCACGGCTACTGACAATGAATCCTTTAATGTATGTTTTGCATGGAGAACAGCTTTGGGTTAGTATTGAATGGCCTTGTGTGTGCCACATCTAACGGATTAGCACTGAACAAACCATGGTACACATGTTGTGGCAAAATGTCTTGTGTATGACTGAGAATAGGTTATGTAGCATCTGTTGTACAAAAATCTTGCTACACTGCAAATTTTCCTAGTGATTTCCGAGCTTATTTGATAAATGAGGTCCACTGAAGTTCAAAAAGAGAATTTAGTCTACTCAAATGGTCTTGGCAACCTTACTCTAGTTACCTATGGTGTAATGGACAGAGCTGTCTCAGTCTACTGAGTGTACTGTGTTAGATGGGAGCTAGGAGTTGGGGGTCTTAAAGGGGTTTTTTTAAAGGATCAGTTTGGTCACACTAATACAGTAACTAATTCCAACCAGGTCTGGGCAGCAGGACTAGAGGATAATGAACTCTGGAAATGTGCACAATGTATCAGTCTCCAAAATTGAGAGATAAAACATTGGGTTTATACACTGGCATAATGATAATGGCCACTAAGCCACTGATACACCATGCCTTTTCCAGAGTGAGAACCATTGCTTGTGTTGTAACACTGGGAGAGAGGAGCTAGGTCAGAGTTGGGTGGTGGGGTGTATTAAGGTGGGGGAGTGGATACTATTGGCTGGGGAGGTTTGGAGTAGGGGGAAAGTGGCGGAGTGGAAGAGGGAGTATCTAAGAAAAGTGGTTTCATACGTGTGGTGACTTATTTAGCTCCCTAAAAACGGGCACAGCGCGAGTTGGCAGTGGTGGGCGGCGGAGGCCGGCGTTCCCGGAGCCGCGGTGAGAAGAAGGTGGGAGAAATGGAGGCGGGAGCCGGCGAGGCCGAGGTTACCTGCGTGGTTCTCCATGGGGTGATGGGGAGCGGAGGGTGAGGCCGTGGCTGGGCACGCTGTAGCCACAACTGGCTCTGCCACAGGCTCGCTGGGCTCCTCCCCACTCGTGCTGGCATCTGGAGAAACAAACACAGCTTTTTTGTTTGTTTTTTATCCTGCTGCACCGGAGTAACCTCAAGAGTGACCGAGAGTCAAGGACGTGGATTAAACATGATATTAACACAGGCGAGACCCCTGGCAAAAAAAGGGATCAGAGAGTGGATTACTGACTACATGCTACAGGATTTCTGGGGTTTTAGGACTGCAAAATTCAAACATGCAAAGATGGGACAACAACTGATGACAAGGAAAGTGTTAGTTAGGATTAAGCAGGACGGATAACCAAATATTAACCAAATGTTGTTAACCAAATGTTATCCGTCCTGAGGTACAACAACTGTCCTATTGTACCAAACAATAGTCCTGCATAATGAAACCATAGTCATCTGTCTTGTGAAGCCCAACAGTTCGAGTTCCCCCGTTGTCTTCCACAGCAGTTTTAACAACTGAACCGTTTCCAAAGTGAATGATTGCAGTGCATGCGCTCGCTTACCTGGCACCATAACTTGAATGATTTCCCCATCTGGAGGCTCTGTTTTAATCCTTTTCAAAGGAATGCAATCTCCCGAAGGACCTGGGAAAGGTGGGGGGGGGGTTGAATAGTTAATTCAGTGTGTAGCAGTGGGTTTTATGACTGTGTTTAATATTTTTAAGTAGGTGATAGAAGGCGTTTCAAATGACTAGAGTGCGAAACAGACGATGGGAAATTTTCTTGTTAAGCATATTGTTTTCTTGTTAAGCTTAAGTAGGAAACTTGGATCTGGTGCCCAGGGGTCGAAAACTGTGGAGTTATTTCATATGGGCAGGATATCATGACATTAAGTCCTATAATGTGGAAAATCAAAAGTCAAAATCATTGTAATTCTTTGCACTTACCTGCTTCACAATCAACCAAGGGACTCACACACGCACTTGTTGATCTGGGAATGAAATGAAAATATACTGGTAACTGGAAAGTGACACTTATCACTTATTAAAGACGCACAGATTTTACTTCTATTTTGATTGTTACCTGTAAAACCAAGTGGACCAAACATGGATTGACTGTATCGCAATCTAAATATTTTGCGGTAACATGCACAGGTATTTCTTTAAATATATCCTTGTCAGTCCAGCTATCCTTATCACATCAGTTTGACTAAGTGTTCAGTTCAAAAGGCCCTGTGCACTATCAAAATTTCTTTGCTTCCTCACTATCGCTTTTGATGCATAACCTATGAGTCCTCTGCAGGTGATATAACAGGGAACTCCCAAAATGGGACCAAATGAAAGCACGGAGAAGACCACTGCAGCTGCTGTTTGCAATTACACCAGAATTATGTTGATCCGAACACAGTGGCATATAAATGAAAAACTCCTTCAAGCAGCATCTTCAAACTGCTGTTAATTCAGATGTGCACTGTGACTACAGATGGTTAGAAATACAAAACGATTTGGCTGCGCAGCACTTTCTCAACATTATAAAGCACCAAGCATGTGGGGTTACACTTCTTCATCTTCTTCTGTGAGGGTTGTATTCTGACCTGCTGCTGTGAGGATTGCTGACCAGCTCCAGTGTGGTGAGTGGCATGTTGAGATTGTCAGGGAAACTGTCTTCGGCCATGGAGCCCAGGTCGTGCTTGCCCTCCTCCCTGGCAACCTTGCCAGCAGCTTCACCAAACAGGAAAGAGAAGATAAGCCAAACATTGCACCCCATTATCGAGTAACGAGGGATGCGAGTGCATCAATATGGACTTGGTGGCGGGGTTTTCTGTTCCGTCTATTACTGGTAAGGACTTTCCAAATCCCACGAAAATCATGCAGCCATAAAGTCTGGTAATATTTCCACCAAACACACATGGAATGGTTACAAAATAAATTTAGCCCTGAGCTCCTAGAATAACTGTTTTCAACTGAACTGTTTGTTCATGAAAATGCATGCTAGACTAAACTAGCAAAATTAGCATTAGTACAACATACTCATAAGTCGAGGGCTGCATGCTCAAATCACATGCAAGCTAGAGTACAATCATTCTTTTATATATACATTTTATATACATTGACAAGTGTTTCATAAGTGCAGTATAGGCACAGATGAGTGATGTAGTGGTAAATCAGAAGGTGGGTAAACTGCGACCTCCAATCGGTGATCATCATAAGGCAAACAACCACAAATTCAAACAAAAAACAATTACGTTTTCAGAAAAGCATTAAATGATGCCTATTTTTCCTTAAAAGAGCATATATCTGTTTGATGACACTTGATGAAAAAAATCTCAACCTGATATGTTATTTAGGTACTGAGTGGTATTTTATTAGTGAGGCCAAAAAACTGTATGAATAATGACAGAAAAGTCATGAATCTTACCAGTGAAAATGCGTTCATCAAACATTCTGGAATATAAAAAGAAAAACAGGCCATTAGTCACTGAGCTCCAAGACCGTGGTAGCGCTCAGGGCAAAAATCATGATGCAAATACTGTACATGTGAAGGAACACAGCTTGCTGTAGTCAGAAGGTGAACAAAGGTAAAACTCAAGTAAAAAAAAGCTCTTTACAATCAATCCATCTAATTCAGTCGTCCTTTTGTCTTTGCTGAATCTATTGTTAAACCATACTTCTTGACTACTTCTACTTCCGTTTGGCAAATGTTACTCATCTACGGAACTCGGAAATTAACTTCTCCCATTGTAAACATAATAAATATCTGACTTACTGTAGATATAGATAGCGTTTCCGAATGAGCTAGCAATGAGCTAGCAAAGAAAGCTAGAATTGGACATCTTTATAAAATGTCACCAAGTCACAAGAAAAACATTAAAATTATTAAAAAAAACAGCAACCCAAGAATAACATCCAGAGGTCTACAAGCCTCCATTGCTGCATCTGATGTCATATATGTAGGGTTCACAATCTTTGAAGCATGTAGCTGCGGTTTTAATACTCTACACCAAAACCTTTCCAAAGACATAAGCTTAGTATAGTGTCCACATTGGAATTATACTGTCAATACTACATTAGCAGGTAAAATTAACAGACCCTAATGTCAACAGGGCTACTGAGCTGATCGGCCAACAAAATGCCATCGAAAACCTTGGCAGGCCTGCGTCTGGAATATGGCAATGTGATTCCGAATTAATCGCATTTTCGACCTTTCCTAACTGCATTAACACAAATGAGCTGCCTGCAGGATTCGTTAAAAGACGTATTACCTCAAACGCGGCATGGCGTCTCGTTTAAATTAGCCCAAACAGATGGATAGAAGAGCACCATGACATTAGTACAACATGCTGGAATGGGGAATTCATTTGGGACATGGGTGGAAGTGGTTTACCAGTCAGTAGGGTGCAGTCGGCTGGAAGAAGCAGAGACGTTTAACTGACAGGTGATATGAGCTGGCTCCCTATCTTAGCAAAAGGAAGTTCTAATTTCAGAGGCCATGAAATAGAAATATGATGTATACTATGGATTTGTCCCTTAAAGATTTAAGTCAGACTAAAGGGTTAACTGGGCTTAGATGGGTTAACCATCCACTACGTTCCTGGAATTACCCAAACACGGATACATGTGGGTACCAAGTTTGAAACAGAGAGGAAATGCTGACAAAGTAGTAGACCATTTGTTCTCAGAACAACCCCAGGATTCTCTGCCATTTCTTTCCATTTGTACTTCCAAGCTTAAAGCATCGGCTACCGTTTGACGATGAAGCGGATCCCGTGGCGCTCGTCCAGGATGCGTTTGAGCTTGGGCACTCCGTAGGTGCAGGGCCTCTTGAAGGGGATCTGGTCGGGGATGCCGATGATCTCCACAGCCCCCGGGTCGCAGGCTATCTTTCGGTAGGGCACAGGCACCATGTGATCCAGACCCAGGGCCTCAGCTGGAGACAGAGAATGGTGAGAAACCAGGCTTCATAGAATAATGCTCTAATGATAAAGAGATTCGCTTAAGCACTATGTGGTGGTGCTTTATTCATTTTTACGCCTTTGGTATTCTCCAAGCATCCCAAACATTAAGTTACACGCAGTAAAGCAGCCTTCAGCGGGGTGCGTACTCAGTGTGGAGATTTATGGAAATGAAGATAAGTCCAACTAAATAACAAATGGATACTGGAGGAATTTGAAGACTGGTGCTGTGGGCCTGCTGGATAAATGTATTTGTGCAAACAGACCCCAAGAGCCCTAATGTGGGAACAGCTTTTCAATTTGTAGAAAATGTTTTGGAGCTTGCTACACATAATATCTATCATGGCTCGTCACTGCAACTGATGTTAAACTTGTCATGCTTGCGAGCATTCTCTCTTAATTAGCTGTTTTTTCTTTCAACTGTGCTTGTCTTCAGACATCTTTAGAATAATTTAAATGATGATAGCATTTTCTCAAGATCAAGTTTAAGGTACACAAGACCAAAAGGAATGGACTTAGCAGGTAATGAGAAACACTAAGAGCCCAAAACCAGACGTCCCGTCACAGAGGGTTCAAACCAATGCACTGACCCTAAACCACCTACAACCAAAGATACTTGTACGATCTGTAGGTAGCTGTGCGTGCTTCTACACTGTGGTTAGAAGTGGCTGAGATACCTAACTTTGTCTACATTGCACCCTTAGTGTGATAACGATGGTTAAATACAATCAAAATGGAAAGACAGTGGGTATCCTCACCGTATCTGCTATTGAACAAAATCTGAACGCATTCTCTTAATGTGTTGATGTCCTCAGTTTCCCGAATGAAAGAGTCCCATTTTTCTGCAAGGAAAGAAGGGGAAGCCTGATGGTAAATCGTGGACAATGAAATGTAGACTCACTTAATGGACTTGCAAAATTACTTTAGCTTGAGATTTAACATCCAAATGAGCTTTATTTCATTGTACTGCAAAAGATCTTCCATTAATCTTTTCCATCTTCATCTACTCAATGTCTACATGGGAAACAATCTTATTATACCATTGCTCTTAACTGGTTAGGACTGGGGTACTAAGATGTTAAGGGTTAGTATAGATTGGCCTTGTTCAATAGGGATACTAGATTTTAACTTTTGGTAGCCCACTGGACTACCATCTAAATGTATCTGTTGACTCCTGACAACATATTGCATTGAAGGCCTCATTCCAATTCACTCCACCTCCACATTTGAGGTCATTTGGAGCTCTAAGCAAACATGAGGTGATGTGCTTTGGGGATCATCCCAAACAAGCATCCTAAACAAGTATCTAAGAGCATAACCAGTGCTAGTGTAAAAGTGCAATAAGTTAGCTACCTACTTTTTATTTAAACACATGAGACAGATAAGCAAATAAACAAGAGCTAATAAACAAGTGCTAAGACAAATAAGTGAAGACAAACAAGCAAGTGCTAAGAGGAAGGGCCATGGTAGTGTTTCTTGAAGAGGTGGGTTTTCAGCCTGTGGTGAAAGATGGGCAGCGACTCTGCTGTCCTGACATCAGTGGGGAGTTGATTCCACCACTGTGGGGCCAGAACAGAGAAGAGCCGTGACCGTTGTGTAGATCAGCCGCAGGGACCTCTGAGCGACGGGGCAACCAGTCGCCTCGAGGCAGATTCAAAGATAGATTTACATAGACACGCTTTCAAGTCTTGCGAGCACTAGCTGGTGAATTTTGCACTCATAAAAGCCACTAGAGTGAAGCATCGACTAGAATGCCAGTTTAGGGATTAGTCAATCTCACAGCCAAGTGAGGGATTCAATTGTTTGGTCTCTCCAACTTTTTTGACCAATACAGAAACAGCCATGTATGTATGTAATATGCATTTCAAATATTTCACATAAGGGATTTATCACAGGTCGATTTCCTAAGTCACCTTGGTGAGTTCAAGCCTACCTGATTTCTCATGTACTATGGAAAAAAGTAGCCTCTTGGAAATGTGGATACCAGGAGGACTCTGACCCAGCTCACCAGGTAGTCCTGTCGTCTCATCTGAAAATAGACAATAGACATACTGTGTATCATAAACAATTATCTACCTTCAAAAGTGACTTATAAGGAAACAGAGTTGAAGTCCAGGTCTAAATCAGTCCCTGATTAGATGGTTACAATGAAAACCAGCAGGGCTCTGGGCCCCGAGGACCAGGATTGAGAACCACTGATATAGCGGTCTGTGCAAAACAAGGGAAAGTTATCTCAAACTGAAGTATTGCTTTGAATGGCATAACAAGGAGTGCTATAATGACCTGACTTGAAAGCACACTGCGGACACAGCACACTTCAAAGCACACTGCAGGTACACTGTAAAAAAAATGTCCATGTCTTAAAACAAGGGGAAAACTCTCAGTGTAGATGAGAGAATTCCACTTGGTTCTAATGCAGTTTCACTCGTTATAGGAATTTTCTAGAAACAAGTAGAAACAATGCAGTTATCTCCGCTAGTATCATGGAAATGACACTTGAAACTGACACTTGAGTCTGACAAAGTTCAGAGACTTGCTAAGATGGATATTTGTTTGCATATCAGCATTGACTATGTAAATAACTAAACCCTACCATATAAGTGGCTATCAGAATTAGACACACACACTCCTTACCATTGTTAACACAGTCCTTGGCAGATGTGCCCATCTCTGTCCCTGTTGTCCAGTTGCCCAGTCTGTCCTTGCCCAGGTTGAGGAGGGACATGGGTTTGAGGTCCAGCTTGCCGTCCGGGTGGGGCTTGGAGGACATGGGCATACCGTACAGGAAGCTGGACAGTACGGAGTTGCTGGAAGAGGCGGGACTTGATGATGTGACTGCCTGGGCCGTTGTCTTTCCTGGGACGTGGCTGCTTGGCGTCATGATTGCTGGGGAGGAGTTGTGGTTAACGTCTGTGCTGGACTTGGCCTCTCGTGACAAATCTTCTGTTTGCCTGTTCACAGAGATGGGATAAAATCAAGAAGAACGTACAGGCAACAGGTGCAAACATACAAAACTATACAATTATATGCAACTTACAAGAAACTACATTTATGACATAGCCTTCTGAAAAGCAACACCACATATACTGTGTTCAGACTGAGAGCAATGGCCCTCCATTTCCCACTTGTAATACTGTTCCATGAACAAGGCTGTTCTGTTCAGTTCATTTTAACTGACTTGTCTAGCACTGCCTACCTGTACTGTTTCACTTCTGCTTGTTTTTGCCTTTATTGCCATTGCTCTCTTCCTCATTTTGTCTTGCAATGTCTCACACTCTCACTTCCTCTGATTCCCTCCTCGCTTAATTGCACAAAAATCAACAGGTAATCAGTCATATGAAATCACAGTTACAATACTTAATTGAGATATCCATCATAAATACTTTTAGTAAAAACAATGTCTAAAAATAACCGCTGGATTTCAAAACCCTTGGCCTTCTATTGAGTTGAATAAAAAGCTAGACAATATTTTGACAAATACAGCTGAATAGCTTGTCTCCTCACTCCTCACTTTCTTTGTTACTTTCTTTTTCTCTTTCATGGACCATTTCCTCTGTCTATCAAACAAGTGGTAATGTTGCCCTTTGGTTTGTCACCATTCAGAACTATACTATTAGCCTGCTTAGATGTGACGATGGTTATCAATGGAGAGACACACATGGAGAAGAGCACCTTCACACAACTGACGTTCCAAAATGGACTGGGCTAAACGTGAAATAACCTTTGTTCTTTTTACGACTTTAGAGAAGACGCAAATGGATGTTTGGTGGTTTTCTTGGCAACCAATAGACGCTGATCCAATTAAGCCTTAATGAGGCGTTCACCTCGTATCGGTTTAAAAAAGCCATTGTGCTCAGTGTGGCGGCACGTTCTGATGAGCCTGACCAGCTGTAGTTAAATTTATAGTTATGGCATTTGCAAACTTTAAATGCGCTGGGAAGTCACAAGATGATCATACCAAAACCTGTTTCCACAAACACACAGGATCTAGGCTGTGGACAGGCCCAAATGGACAAATTCACAGCAGGCAATGACAAAAGATGGAATATTTCTACTTTTTCCATCGCTCCTTCTGCCATTGTCGGATTTTACCACGATTGGGTGTTGAAAATGAATAATATCTGGTTTGCCACAGTCACTTTCTGTGAACACAATGAATGCCGAGTGCCTTTTAGACAAATCGTTTTTCCAACAAGAGTACCGATGCGGATACAGACTCCTTCTAGACGCTTCTGAACTCCTTATGAATGTGAGTTGATGTGAGGTGAGAGCCGCACCGCTTTGGCACGGTTTGTAAACTCGCCTCTTAACTGTGAACTGGATACGGTGGCTCTGCTCCAGGATCTTCATTAGTGTCTTAGTGTCGTACTCGGAGGGCTTCTTCAGGGCGACTCCCTCGGGCAGGCCGTGGGCCACCACGCAGCTGGGGTCCTTCAGGATCCACTCATAAGGCACCGGGACCAGGCTGCTCTTTCCCACGGCCTCACCTGCATATCAGCACAATATGGATATTAAGTAGTTTGCTAGATGCAGTGAGCACTTGTGAACCTTTTTTTCCCTGCACTGGCAAGCTGAACAACCGAAGCAGGTTTTATGATTAGAAATTTAGTTTTTTTTAAGGTGTATGTGACTTTTTAGAATATTCCACCTATAAAAACTGAAATACCAGTAATTCCAGAACTGTAACAAAAAAGCTTAGTTTATCCACATCACTGGAAATACTGCTGGGTACCAATGGCATAAAAATTACAACAACATGGTCCATTAGCCCTATGTTTTTTATGGATTATAAAACACAACTAGAAAACACCAATTCCCCCAAAGAAACTTATAGCAAACTCTAAGCTCTTTTCAGGAGTAGCAGCAGGTCATCAAATACTAATGAGGGTCTGTTTCAGAGCTTTCAGGTAGATTTTGTGTGGAGTGGAGTATCGAGTGGAATAAGGATAATGAGAGATAATTAAGATGAACGCAATCGTTTTTATTGGATAAAGTGGACTTTCTGGGGAAAACACTTTTTGCGTGGTGACTCCTTACTGTAAAGCACAGTGAAGACTTCCTCCACCATCTTCCTCAGAACAAAGATGTTGGATTGGGCATCTGATGGAGCCCTTGGTTTCCCATGCTCACCCTCCTTACTCAGCTTGCTGAGCTCGCCTTCCTGAACTTTGGCGTGGGCATTTGCTGCGGTCAAAGTTTGCAGGCAGGGCACTCCTGGAGGCAAACGACAAAAGTCAAACCTTGCAAATTCATGTGAAGTTAATGATAACAACAGGTACACTGGCATGTTTCGGATGCTTGCAAGGTCCAAATGGCCTGAAATGTGACGCGGTGTATGTGAGATCTTCAAAGTATGAAGGTTTGTCAATGTTCTGCAGGGTTTCTAGATCTTCTACACCAGTTTGGCTTGCCATTTGTCATAGTTAAAGATGTGAGGACTATGTCAAATCCTTAACTAAATTCTCTCTATTTATTTTTTAGCTAGCTATTTTTACCTCTCACAAAAGGGTAACAAAATTATACTTGGTAATGAGAGGTCACAACCCCTCAAATTGGTTTTATTAGTAAAGAAACATTGTAGGTTAAGAGACATTCGCGGTTTACCATAGTGCTCAAGGCTCAACTTATAGCCTTGCACGCTAGTTTGTTTTTATGAGGCTGAATATGAAATCAGAAATTTAAACTGGAATTGTGCAATAATGAGTGCCACGGGGTGTGACCATCTTTGAGGCCATAAGGCACTGCAACATTTGGCATTTGGCAAGACATAAAAATACTGCAGCTGTAGTTACCAATAATGTGACACTGGGCAAAACTGCAAGCTGCTGCAAATATTGGGATGTCTTGACTGAATTTGATCACAAAACTGCAAAATCCTACAGGGACGGCCTGACACAAGTGCATTCTATCGAATCACTGCTATAGCTGTAATCACAGTGAACAATGCTCTTTCGGGGTATGAATGATAGAAAACAACAGCTTTACCAAGCACACAGGAGAGCATAACTTACGGCAAAACTTGTAGAAGTCTGTTTGGATTTCCCTCCTAGAGTTAAGGAACACTCGTCCCTTTTCTGTGCCCACAGCAATCACACTGTCCTCGTGCACGGTGACACATGCCACCTCAGCATTAAGCTTTGACATGGCCATGCACTGCAAAACAAGGTGATGATACAGTCATGTTTTACTCGGGAACAGATGTGCAACTCAAAGGGCTCATACTGCATCAACTGCTTTCTGCGTCTAGGTAGGGCTGGGCGATATGACTTTAAAATGATATCACAATACATTTTAGGTAGAATGACGATATACGACATATCTCAATATAGCTTAAATTAGTCTATTTAAGGTCATAACCACATACAAAGTCACACATTGAAGTAAAACATGCTTTTTTCACTCAAATCAGACTTGGTTTTTCAAAATAACAAGTGCTGTCAGAATTTAACAAATAACTGGATCCAGCACGGGCTGCGGCAAAATTTAAGGCCGATTGCAGCCGGGTCCTTTTAACCTGTGTGTGCATGTGTGAACGAGAATGCGTCTGAGTCAGAGTGAGAGCCTGATTGAGTGCTCGAGTCCGACGTGTGGGGCGGAGAGAGCGAGACCAGCAGAGGCGACCGACCATGTTCCCGGGGGATGCAGCCGGGGGCAAACCTGCAAGGGCTGCCCAGTCGGGGTTGGAGCTGAAAAGCGTCCTGGAACTCGATATATCACCCAGCCCCACGTCTAAGGTAATAATTTTGCATAAATAAATGTCCGACTCTTTATTGCCGATTGATATAACACAATAGTAATTCAACATATACCCAGTTGATGGGAGCTTTTACATTTGCTGTTCTAAACTGTTCATCTTTCCCAGGAAGTGATGCATTTTACGTTTCCCTCAGCAGCAAGAGGGATTTGTTTGGAATAAACGGAAGAAGAACTGGGTAGTTAGCATGAGCAGCGATAGCCACCGTGGCTGAACAGACAAAGAAAAGAGCGCCACCTACAGAAACTCAAACTCCATCAACAGAAATCCAAGGAAAAAGACGTCACAGTACAGGACACATTTTTGGATTGACAAGTGAACTCTGGGAAGTGCAGTGAGAAACACCACAGGAATGACCGCTTAGCACCAAAGATGTTGCCAAAATAAAAAGCATGTGAATCTCCCGGACAACCGCTTTAAAACTAACTACTCGTTTGCTAAGAGGAGTTAATTAGCTGGAAGTCACTACAAAGTAAGATCTTCAAAGCAAAGCTGCTTAATCACCCCTCTCTCTCCTCGTTTGTTTTGTCCTTGTCACTAGAAAGAAGTTGGGAAGTTGGGACGTACCACTGAGTCGAGGGCGGACACCAGGCTGGTGAGGATCTCCTGTCGAGCAGACACCAGCGGGGCCTGAGGCTCCGCTCGGGAGTTCGTCCTGATGCCTTCACATGCCAGCTTCCTCATCTGAGCCATGCCTGTGCTGGGACCAAAACAACACAATTTAGTCAGCCAGCCACAGTGCTACGAAGACAACCCGTATGTGTTTGGGGAATGCAAATAGCGATGAGCTGCGTTTCAAACAGGTGTTTCTGCTCAGGTTGTTTGGTTTGCCTTGGAGCAAATAGACCTGTATTCAAAATTCAGCATCAATCTGATATTGACGGCTGGGAGAGATGAACGGGGCTGGAAAGGGTAGACGTTTTTTTTTCTCACCTAAGAGGCTTTAAAGGTGTTGGTAATAGCCTTATTTCATATGCTAATACCCAAATCTGCGGTAAAGCAGCTACTTATGATATGCCTTTGTTGGCCAATTAGGGCTAAAATTCACTCAGATTGTGTTATATGAGTCCCATTATCCTTCATTTCCTCTCCTTGGAAGAGGCAAAAAGGTGAGGTAGAGGTGGCTCTCAAGAAATGACTTATAAAAAGAAATTGACTTATAATGACCCCATGTCCTGAGGCTTCCACAACCACAAAGTAGTTGCATCATGGATTTTAAAAGAAACTTGCTACCAAAACCCAAACAGCCTTAACTAGAAACAAACAAACAAGATGGGACAATGTAAATAAAAGTAGAGAGAGACAGATAGGGGAAAAAATGCTAGCCTAAATCCAGGCACTGAGTTCTCATGGCAACTGAAATCCGTCTCCTTGGAAACTAATCTTGGGGCATTTGAACAATGCAGTTCTGGCCTTTAATCTCTCCAGACACTGGGAGCCATTATGCTAGCCTCCGGCAAGCCCAAACCACTGACTCAATAGAGAGGAGAGAGAGAGAGAGACGTAGAGAGAGAGAGACGTAGAGAGAGAGAGAGAGAGAGAGAGAGAGAGAGAGAGAGAGAGAGAGAGAGAGAGAGAGAGAGAGAGAGAGAGAGAGAGAGAGAGAGAAAAAAAGGGAGATGGCCTCAGCTGCACCAGTTTGAACGTGCCAAGCCTGTTGCCTGTCTAAATCTGCCTCCCCTGAGGCCACAGTAAACATTAGCCCCCTGCTAAATTATTATGGCCTTGAAATAGATGGCCTCTTTCCCTCATATATTTAAAGGCAAAGGAAGCAGCAAGGAGGAGAAAGGTGGGGAGAAGTAGCACAATGCTGTGACATTTGGTTTGCAAGAGGAAGCTGTGACATTGCACTTCAATGTCAGTGTTGTCACAATATTCCTCTAATACTGTGGGGTTCAGTGTGGATTTGGGAAAGTGCACAAGGCTCTCACAAAGCTAAAAAAGGAGACCCAAGATTAATTTGATGCAATCATTAAGACGCAAATCCTGTAGCTGTTCTATTGATAGTGAATGGGACACATGGAATGTGGACATGGTAACACTATTCGGGGTGACTATGGGCGTTATGGCCTCTTTTTTTCTGTTTGAACCTTTCAGCGCTACAATGTAATGATGGTCGTTTTTGACGTAAAGCACGAACAGTTTTCTGAGCCGATGAAAATAGTTGATGCTACAGGTGTCCCTTGTGGACATCATGGGCTTTGTCCACGACGGGGCAGTATTCCTATTAAGAGATACTGATTGAACTTTTTCATCTGATTGATGAAAAAGACATTTCCGTTGTACTTTATGAGCCTCTAAAGCCTACCTCGCCACGGTTTAGGAATTGGTTGCTAAACAGCTAACTAATAGTAACCATGGAGCTAGATATCCATCTAAAGCTAAACCATTTTTTTATTTTGATGTATGAATCTTACATTGCACTTTATGTTTAGCGTTTCACAAAAGCCATATTGTGATTTGGGTAGGCCTACTTGTTGATGTTGATGGTACTTGACGCAAGCTACTCCTCCCCAGCCATCTCACCATTGTACACATAATAATAGTCAAGAACACCCACTTGGCTATTATTACTATGAGGAGAACAGAGATTCAAGGCCACTAGATGAAAGAAAAGTCTAGTATGGCCTAAATCCATTTCTATGTGAACCGCTACTAAAACCACTTAGGCCATTATTCCTCAGTATTATCCCCTATCAATATTTCTTGGTAGGGCTACACAAATAATCATAATCATATATTGCAATTCATGTTTCTATGATTAATAATTAATGATTATTAACTATGCATCCACTTCAGCTGCCTAGAAGAGTAACACCGTAAGAAAAAAAAACTAGACTTTCTAGCTGTTCCTACTTTCAGAAATACTGCACTGAAAAAAGTGAAAAAAAATGTCCTAAAATTGCACCAAATAACTAATTGATAATCGTGATCACAATATTACATATACATTTTTCCCCATAATCGTGCAGCCTAAACAAATCCAGTCAAACCAAAACTGATTCCAGTCCCTCTAACTTTACTTAAGCATGATGGTCTTGTTTGCACTCTTTGCCATAATTGACCTCTGGTGTTCATATCCGTTAAGAACACATGAAGAAATAGCTGAGTATGAGCATCAGTCAGTTGCAGTTTACCCTAGGTTTAGTTTGTTATGCTAGGCTTTCCAAGCATGAGGGACTGTTGGCCAACATCCTGTCTCCTTATACCCATAAAACCTTGGGTTTTGGGGTTGTTTGCTGTAGTTGATTCTGATTGTTTTCTCACTGCTAATTAACTGCAATTCACTTGGAAGAGTACTTGGAAGAGGACAAAGACACATTTTCAGGCGGTTTTGGTGCCTGAAAACAGCATCAACATGGCTTTCCGAGAAGAAGAAAGTCACGATGCAGCTCTGTCCATCAGTTTTCATATGACAGCTGGTATTTCAGTTATTGAATAATGGTGAAAAATAATGGGTAACATTAATTTCTTTAAAAAGATTCAAGATGCAAATATGTGACAAAAATACAGAAACATGCTCAAGTCAGGGTGGGGTGTGGCAGACGCTATCCTACTCATCATTAGAGCAAACAACATCATCTCTTTGTTTTCACCCTGCGTTTGAGACCTCAGCCCTTTTGGGAACGTCATCATTGCTCTAACTGGCAATCACCATTTGTTTCGGTACTTATATGTTGCTTAGCAACCATTCAGCATGCAACCACCCCCAAGCCTATCTCAATTTGTGTTTGGCTGTTTGTCTGTACACTGCGCCTATTTTTGTTGCGTGATTGTTCGTACTGGAGGTTTCTGTGTAGATGGAGAAAAACAGACGGTGAAAATTATTTTATAGAAAATCAATCCCAAAAGTTTATCACCATTCAGCGTTGTTGTGGCGGATTTTATTGTGAAAATGATCAAGATCATTTTATCGCCCAGCCCTACCAATGAGGAATTGATTACTGCAGGTTAGCACAATATTTTGGTCCTTCGAAGTACTAATGTTATTTCAGCAGTACCTAAAAAGCGTCACCTAAGAAAAACTGCGGAAATAAAACCATAATTTTGAAACATGGCAATATTCTGCAATACAGTAAGAAATCGCAGAAAACAGGTCATTCCATTATGACTCTAGTGCCCTTCTCTCTTGTTCAGTTTTATTGTTCTGTCCTTGTTCTTTCTTTTGTTTTTTTTCTAGGTGAGACCTTTTTATAAATACCATGGATTTTTCTCCCTTTTTTATGTATTTATTATCCCTGCAGTTGTAATGCTGTGGAAATAAACAACCATAAGGGCTTTAAAAACTGTAATGTTATGTTGAAATATTACAATCGCTAATTACATACGTTCCATCAGTTCACGACAGCTGCAAATCCACAGCTGTTAGATGCACTTATGCATCATTACACCACCACATTACACAGCTTGGAATAGTTTACATTTCTTAAGATCTGTATTAATTTTAAGTGTCAGGGACGTAGCATCTGTTATAATTGTCCAAAGCTACCTTTCACCACAGTACCATCTGAGCTAGGAATTGTTTACATTTCTTGCCATCAGCACTTCGTTTTAGTGGTAGGGAGTTGCCAACCGTTACAGATGTGACAGTTGAAATAGCATAAGGATGTGGCCATATCCTTCCTTCAGAACAAACTTCAACTTCATACCTACATCTACTGTGGCAAGGGAGTTCCCTGTGCTGTTTGGCCTGCATTTTCAATAAAGTGCTGAAATGCTGCCTAGGCTATAAGGGAAGAGATAAATATCAACTGAATTCCTTATTAATTAAACAGGGCATTATCTGTTCAACTTGCTTACATCCCCTGGGTGCTGATATGTGTTTGGGATAGAGCAAGAATTTATAAATTGCCCATTATAGTAAAGCACTGTGGTAATTGTTTGATTTCATCCTGTGGTAATGGTGTAAAAGTAGCTACCTGTTTATTACATTCGTAAACAATCAGCTCAATATGGGTCTCTTAGCCTTCACTGGAGGGAATGTCCTGTGACGGCCATGCTTAAACACTGGGGGTAGGTGAGGGCTCTGAACAAAAAATTCAATAAGACACTAACAAAAAGGTGAAAAACATATCAATCTGGTACATTACTATATATTAATAGCAGATTATCTTGTCATTTGTCAATTACTTGAAAATACTGAAACAAATGTAAGGGTGTCTGGTTGCATTGGGTGGCTCCTGGCCCGGTGTCATTAATTACAATGACCATAACAGATCCAACAAGTAATCCAGTGGAATACCATGGAGAATAAATCTGTAGAAAGTCAATGTGTGTGTTGTGGAGAGACCCCACTACAAACTCCAAATCTGGCAATTTAATGTTGTCCGGTTTATTGGCAAACGTGCATACATTTTACGAAATGCTAAAGAAATGGTAAAGAGATGTTTTGAAATTTTATTTAAATAAGTGCTGCTTGGTGGGTTATAATTGTGCTGAATTTACCCAACGATCCGTGTAAAGTCTGTAATAGTCTACCAAGTTTGTGTGCTTGCCAATAAGCCAGGCAACTCGCCAGATTTCTGAATGACCTTCTCTCCATACAAGAAACAACGGCACACTCAGGGGCCAGGGGTTATGGTGAGAGCTCACTGCACTGGCAAATCTCCCTCACTTGGGGAAATAAATGTTGGCAGGCAAACTACTACTAAATGCATCTTTTGAGTCTGGAGAAAATGTATTTTGAAAAGCTGGACCCAGGAGTGAAAAAAAAAGCAGGAAAACCACTGGACAAGGAGACATGCGTGCAACAAATAAAGTGAACGTCTGTTTCAAACAAATTGAGCCCATGAGTATGTGTTGGTGTATTTGCAGCCATTTCAGAGCTCTGTGTTGCCTCGGTGAATCAAATCCGTCAGGTTGTTAAATAGCAGGCGAAGACTTTTATTCCTGTCAGCCGTTTCCAAACTTTGACGCTGCATGTGCTACAAATAGTAGTTTTGTTACTTCGTAACTGAAAGCCAGGTAGTTAGAAAACACTACATTACCTCACTTCAGAATCCGATACAACACATGTAACATTTTAGAATTAAGTGTTAACTACTTGGCATTTTGCAGAAGCGACCCTCTGGCTGTGCTGGTTTGTTTAGTAACGTTATGGGATTAGATTTAGTTAGTGGTCCGTTAGTCAGTCAACAGTCAAGTTATTAGTAGTTAGCGTTATCTTAACACGGTTGTTGGTTACATGTTCCAATGCACGTGTTTTGCTGAACTTGAACCGCGTTGTCTGTTTTCTTTTAACACAAACTGACACCATTTAAATTAGCGAGCAAGCTAACGTTAAACGTTCGCCAGCTTTGTTGCACTAGCTAGGTAGCCTTAGCCAGCCAATGCTAGCAATTTGTGTAACGTTAGCAGCTGGAGGGCTAAATTAGCAAGCAGACAAACGCTGAATGCCAAACAAAAAATATAGCCTAGCAATCCACTCTCAAGGTTAAAAGGGAGGAGCCCCCCTGGGCAAAGTTACTAGCCTTCTTACACTAGTTAACGTTGCGTGGTTTAACTGACTAACACTAGTTAATTGGCGTCATTTTAATAACGCTTACCTAACTGGCTATCTTAAACTGGTTAGCCGTCTGGCGTTAGCCCTCCTGCTAGCTAGCGTTAGCACTTTGCTTTCATCTCCTCCCCCAGTCCAGAATTAGGTTGTAATCTGTAATTTCTAAATGTACAGCCACTAAAAGTGACATTCTCTACGAAGACATACTGCTTGACTGTTCATGAATACCAAAATAAACAAGGAAATCTCACCTTAATTAGCGATTAAATATCCTTGTTGCTGCTGTCAATCCCGGAATAGGTTTATTCCCCGTTTTAATCCATCAGAAACGCTCACAATTCCCATCCACAATGCAGCTCTACCGTCTGGTCAAACATCGTAATCCGAAACATCACAACGTTGATTTCGATCGCCCGTTTTATTATGTTTTTGTGTATTATTTCTCAGTTTATTTCTCTTTTTTTCCCCTTAACAGGGCAGGGTGTCCCTTTCCCCTTTCTTTGTTCTGTAATCCAGTAAAATTGAAACTCATTCGCCTCCTGCTAATCCCAGCCCAACTCAACAACAGCATCTATTGGCTGCAATTTACATACAGGATTAATTGAGGAACCTCTGGAAAAACCCACAGGGAGGGAGGGAAATTTACCTGGAAAAGAAATATTCCTAGCGGGATTTTTACTGTATTCGGGCTGTGATTGTTAAAATCAATGTCTGTCACTTGGTTGAAACTTCATACAGCCATCTTTGTATTAGCAAATCCTTCATGAATCTAATCTCCCATAGGATATTATACCGTTTGTTTCAAAAGTATACAAGTAGTATACAATTATTATTATAACATTTTGGCATTTATTAATACTAAAAAATATACTTCTAGAATAATATATATAAAAATGTATACTTACTTTTGAAACAGGCTGTATATAGTCCATAGTTTTATTGTAATGGTTGTATAATATCCCTATGTATTATAGGACTACTATTTGTTCTTTTTCCTTGTCAACTATTTTAGTCAATCACATGAGCAGATACATACATGCCATAACTGTTATGTTATGGCATGTCTATGCATGGGATCCATGTAGCTGTTATATATCCACTATAGATAGATAGATAGCTATAGTAATCCTATGAATGCATTTTAGGATATAATATAAATATCACAGCAAGAACATACACGATAATGTCCTATAGGTATAAAATTATGATAGTGATACCATAGGAGATAAAATAAATACCATAAAGTATGATAAGGTCACCACAAACTCACTACTGGGGACCACAGCCCCATTATAAAAGTCCTTAAAGGAAGATAATAGGAACATTATGGTGATTCTTCATTAGACATAATATCACATTACTAACTAATCAGTAACCACTTATATAATCGACTAGATTAGCTACAATAGTATACTTTCAATTACTTTCAGACTAAATTGCCTTCAAAACCACACCAATGAATTTATTTATTCATTGACTGTTTATGACTACTTATATGTACGATATGACTATTTATGTATTATATTTGTGACCAGTATCCCACATAAAATGATTTTCTTGCTTCAAACATATTTCTGAGTAATCAAATAAATCATCACCTATTCATTAAAATGCATCTAATCACATTTGTTTTTTTAGTTTTTTTACTAACTAACAGATTATTCGTTTTTTTAATCACACACAGTGACACTTGTTGGTTATGTTCAATCAGAGCTGTGAAATTGCTTTGTTTGCATTATTGGAGTAAATGGGAAAAAACATCATCACCGATCTTTGACCTTTTGACAAAAAGTGAAGGCCGGTGTGCCGAAGTAATATTTTGGGAGGGTAAAATATCCAATAATCCACATCAGGGAATCATTGTCTCTTCAGGCGGTTGGTTTAAAATTGTAACCTTACCCTACCAAAATAAAGGACACACCACATGATCTTAAGGATGACGTCAAATCAATTTAATGGCTAATATTTGCCTGAGTTGGGTATATTATCTACAAAATAGTTTACAAGTGTTAGTGTGTGGGGCCGAGGAATGGGCAGATGGTTAGGCTGTTATATGACTTGACCTCACCTTCTATTCTGTGAGAATAATGACCACCACCGAGCTCTGAAGGAGAGTGAAAGCTGACACGCTACGGATCTGCTGTGTAGAAATCTACCATGCTTTGCCTCAAAAAACAGACATACAAAAATACAGTGTGAAATAAAACACCACAAGTCCTTGCCCACATTGTTAGTATTTAATGACTCAATCTCCGAAATCATTGCAGCAATAATCCAAAGGGTAGGAATTCTCCATCTGAAAAGGCCGTGTGCAATATCCAATGGAAAATTTAGGTTTTTATCTTTGCTGACCAGGGCCTGCCCTACAATTTGTTGCTCAGGGGAACATCACGTCGAGCTCACCTCTGTGTAACGTCTCCCCTAAAGCAACAGTAACCTAGAACCGACTACAGTTGGGATCTCCTATTTAAGCTGATACATGGATAAAACAATATTTGGAAAACGTGCAGAATGAATTCTGTACGTTTTGATGAACATTTGAACTTTTTTTTAGCAAATTAAATCCAGATGTCAAACCGAGGGAAGGAGTGGAACATCCGCTGTTTGGCTTCTAGCTCCTATAACAGCCCTTAAGTAGCCCTACTTAAGAAAAGGTTTAAGTAATTCAAGAACATTTTGATGCTGCTGCTTTCAGCATCAAACAGGACTGCTATGTCATACCGTATATATAGTTAATACTAGTGTATGGGTGGAGTTTTTGTACCGATACATAGTAAATACTGTAAATAAAATAGGCAATCAAGTAGGATAAGGGTGTAATATTACAGAGTTGACTGAGTTTAAATCACTATATTCATTCTATAGACACAACATCAGTCTGAGCTGAATTCAGCAGGCCCCCCGGTGTCATTAACATCAATCTTTAGTCTTAGCGGGGAGCACGGTGATGGGGAGTGGCTCTGAACGTCACTGGCCGAGACAGCTCACCTGGGGGGGGGGGGTTATTACAAAGCAGAGTAGCAAAGTAAAAGCAATAAATAAAACTGAGATCTGATTCATCAGCTCGTCCAACGTCGCCGTCCACCAGTCGCTTTTGCCCCCTCGGATCAAAATTTCAGAAGTCGTCGACGAGTTCCTGACGACTTGCAGATTCGAGTTCTCTTAACTACCGTGAAGCGTCAAAGTTGCCGAGTGTTCTTCGAGTCGTACCAATAATATCTCTTCGCCTCCAAGTCCCATTCTCAGTCTGTGTTTTTATAGTACTTTGAGCTGTCTTTATGATTGGCTAATAGGTGTTTTCTGCAACACATAAATTCACTTGAGATAGAGAATCATTTTGGTATTAACTGTAAACGGAAAATTTCTTCAGGAGTCCATCGCAGCATCCGGCCAAATGTCATACTGGCTGTTCCTTTTAAAATGTACCTCTGCGTGTCCCGATTCAAGCTTCTCTCTTCTTCTCATTAGCGGTGTTGTTCCTGGAAGGCCACAAAACAGAATTATTTCTCAGCACTGAATGGCATTCTTGCATTCCTATTTAATATTGGTATACAGTATGAATGCTGGGCTATTACAGTGAAAGAATACTAACATCTTGAGTACAGACTGACTCCTGCTGGTGAATTCCGTTGGCTGAATTTGCACCGTGAACCTGAAAAACACCATCACCAAATGTCAAGGTAGTCTTTGCATCGCCGTTACTGCACACAAACGTTAGATATGACTTAGCTGGTTTACATTTACACCTGACATTAAAATCAGATTTCTCTTTCCTTGACCACTTTTTTCTCTCCCTGCACGTCACTTCCTTGTGTTATATTTACGTTGTTAACACTGGCAGCAAACACCTTGTCTCACTTGTTCCCCATCTACGAGTAAAATCCATTTTTCACAAGTATGTCTCTAGCCAAGTTTCCTGTCAAGTTGTTTCCGTTTACACAGTTTCAATATGTGGATTGGAGACACATTTAATTTACACTGTTGTTAATGTGGCCAATGCTTCCGAAGTTTGGGGGAATGGATTTTCAATACATCTTGAGTGCATTTACACCAGTATTTTATGTTTTTGCGCTATCCAATTACAATCCGAT
The DNA here is from genome assembly GCA_034670405.1 of Hoplostethus atlanticus. Taxonomy (NCBI): domain Eukaryota; kingdom Metazoa; phylum Chordata; class Actinopteri; order Trachichthyiformes; family Trachichthyidae; genus Hoplostethus; species Hoplostethus atlanticus. The sequence goes on along the minus strand of JAXDDX010000015.1, from coordinate 1,202,214 downwards.
CAACCAGGATGCACCCAGGTGGAAAGGGCATCACAGAGTGCCACAGCAATGTCCTGTTTTATTTTTTACCGGGCTTTTATCTGGATGCCTGCCCATGGCCTGGACCAACTGGTCGACTTGTTGGTTATGTTCCAAGGCGTTCCTCAGGGCATCCTCGGTGCCAAGCAGCCGCTGGCGAAGCCGGTTCACCTCCGAGTCCAATGCTGAAGGATCCAGCATGGAGTACCGCCGGTGGTCTGGGGAGGACCGCTCCCGACCCTGAAGCGCACACAAGGGCAGGAAGATATAACCACTGTTAGATGACTAATCGCAACGAAGAGGAGGCAAGGTTTGACATAATGTAAGCAGCTGACAACAACCAGAATGACAATGGAGAAAGTACTGGTAGAAAAGTTGGTAGTAGTTGTTGACGAATTCCCAGAAACTCTGCTCATTAAGCATCAGTATGGATGTTTCAGGGTTGCTTCTAAGTACTGTTTGCTGATAGTGGCAGCTACTGAGTGGCAGCTACTGAATGAGTGCGTCACACAACCACCGTTACATTATCAGCACAAAATTCTGTTGAGGTAGCGGAATAGTGAAATAGTGTGAACATACAGTAGTGTTAAGACCTATCCGAATACTGTGCGCATGTTCATTTAAACCCTTCCTTCTCACCAGTAGGAGCAGTTTCTCTCGCAGGGTCTTAATGTCATCCTGGAGTTTCTGCTCCTTGACCCTCCACTCGGCCTTGTGCACCTCTCGGCTCAGGTCCCTGTCCATGTCCCGCGAATGGCGATGTGACTCGAGGAGCAACACCCTCAGCTCATTCAGACTCCTAGATTAAGAAAGACAATACAGTGTATGAGACATATTTTATTTACCAAAACACAGGATTTTATGTTGTAATCCTTTGTGCCATAATCCAGGATGAGCATTCACACAGAAGCCCAATTCAGATGTCAGAAAGAATGATGCACTAACCCACAAATGGTGACTATAGAGGACATCGGGCTATGCCATCATAAAAACAACTAAAAAACAAACAAAAAACTGCCTATACTACCCCAACAATAAGGTAATACAACAGCTTGACACTGCTGGCTTGAAGTAGGCAATTATTACTTCAAGAATCAACAATTATAGGTTAAAGGGGCGGCTGGTTCTGCTTGTCCATGTCTAAACTATCATATGTTAAGTCTAACAAGCAAACATATCAATATTTTAAACAATCAATATACCACCACACACCTAGGGCAACCATGCTACCTACCAACAATGTCAGATAGAGACAACCAAAAGCTAACAAGCCAATATATCAACATTTTAAAGAATCAATATACCAACAACCATGCTACTACCAAAAGCTCTGTCAAATAGCATGCTGCACACACACACAGGCTGACAAGCCGGCATAAGAACAGGTCAATTCCTAGCACGCATGCTACTGATAAACAGCCACGACAATCACGCTATTAGCAAACAATGTCAGCTAACATGCTACAAACAACTAACTACTACTAACAAACCAACATTTCTAGCAGCTAAGAAATCTAGCACACATACTTCAGACCCTATAACACCCAACAGTACCTACATTAGGTGCCTCCTGCCAGATCCACTGACTGGCTCCCATAGCTGCTTCAGATATATCCTTCACTGCCTAATTCACCTAATAGTCTTAGTGGACTTTGCTACAAAACCTTGGCATCCGACCTCCACAGGGAATAGCCGTGGTTTCCCACCACGTTGCTCCACCTCTGCTACCAACTCAGTATACCTAATCATTTTCCTGTCTTATGCCTCATCTACTGCATCCTCCCATGGCACTGTAAACTCAACAAGATACACTATCCACTGTATCTCTGACCAAGTTAAAGTCTTAAATTAATGCTGACTATTTCTTCTGGGATTATAAACTTTTTCCACCCAAAACGACTGCTATTTGTCAATCTCTACCCACCCTTAGCTGGCCAGCATATTGTAGGCCAGCTAAGGGTGGGTAGAGATTCTTTCCTCCTGGTCTTTTCTCCCTCACAGACAAAAAACAATTGTGCCATGATGCCTATCTCCAAATGCTGCCATGCTGTAGTAAATTCCGCTGTTGTGAAGCACATCTGAATATCTTGAAAATATGGCCTGACCAGATTTTTAATGATGGTGAGAACTCTGAAAAAAATTAGAAGTCTCTTATACAAATGCATTAGTAAGGTCTAGAAATACCACAAGATCACC